>JAHLJS010000001.1:6972149-8172149 GCA_038502445.1 Eremochloa ophiuroides | reverse complement strand
TGTTAACCGTCATCCGGTGGACGAGATGCAGATTAGGACGGTTTTCAAGCGCGGATTAGTTATCGATTCGTGTTTGTTTGATTGATTAATCTATTAGTTAATGTCATCCGGTAGACAGGCTATAGATTGAGATAGTTTGCACGCATGGATCGTGTTTGTTTGATTGATTAATCTATTAGTTAATGTCATCCGGTAGACAGGCTATAGATTGAGATAGTTTGCACGCATGGATTAGTTATCGGCTCTAGCTAAATATGGCAATTTAGTTAGATTCATTAAGTTATCAAGATGTTATTTATTGTTTATTGTTTATTTATCAATATAATATCTTTCTACCCAATCAAGATTGATAGATTTGGCTTTAGATTTATTTGAATCTGATTGTTGTTTATACTTTCTTATGCTTATCTCATCATGATGATCGGTTCCATGCTTACATCGGCTAATTCCCTATCAATCTTGTTCGTTACATGTTGTACGTTCGGTTCTAGTTGAGACATAAGTGGTTCTGAGGTTATCGTAAGTCTTATTTTTGTGTCCTTGTTTAAGTTAAACTGAGCGTCATCCGGTGGAACAGGTTTAACCTAGACAAGTTTTCATTAGATTAGACTTGCTTTAATTTGAAGTCTGTTTTTGACTACGCTAGCATTCGTTCGTGCTTCATGGACCCTGCATCAGCTAAAGAGCCGATTCAATTATGCTTTCACGAATAGATCGTGCATATAGACTTATTTGGATATCAAACGATCTAGCTTTGTTTGCTGGGTTTGTTGAAGCCCGCTGGCCGTTAGACCAGGTGAACGCAGACTTGGTAAACTTAACGAAGAGGGTTTACTAAAGCCGCCGGCCTTCTAGACCAGCTTTAGTAGATCTCTACTTGTTTGAAGTACAGATAAGATCTGTACACATGATCTATTTTCTTTTATACACATTAACTGAATTAGATCAGCTAGTACGTTATTGTCTTCATATGAGTATCCTAATAGCCGTTTTACTTTGTTATTATACTATCGGTTCATAACATAACGGAATCGGCTTTCTAGTCGACTTCCGATTATACTGGCTCTTTGAGCCGTACAGTTGGAACTATCTGGACTCACCAGTTAGTTCCGCCTTGGGTTACTGATTATCTCTGTTTCCTTGTCAATTGCAGGTCAAATTGACTGGCACACTTGAGTGTTACCGACACTCTCAGACCGGGTTCGAAGCTAGCTGGATCTGCGAGAGCTCTACTGCCTTCAAGGGTCGTTTCCGGCTTCGCTAGTGTGTTGGGCTTAGGGAACCACTTTTTGCGCCAACACACTTTTTGGCACGCTCGGTGGGACCATTCGCTGAAGACCATGGCAAAGGGGAAGACCGCGGCAGATGGCTCCTCCAAGGATGACGGTGTCCTCAGGGTCAGGATCGAAGATCTCAACGAGGAGGACGCGGCAGTGCTGAACAAGGTCGTTGAAGAATTCGCTGATGCCTGCATGCTTTCATTCAGCAAGCAGCGTGATGGCTCCATAGTGAAGAAGAATGCATTCCCGAGGTGGATCATAGACGGCTATTCTGATAAATCTGAAGAGGAGTGCAAGGCCGACCTCAAACAGATGCTGAAAGAAGCGACCTGGGAGACCGCCTATTCAGCAGTCGGCCACCACCACAAATCCTTCCTGCAGACATTCTATAACATCATGAAGATCGTTCTCAAGCGGCAGGATTGGGAGTCATTGGGTCCAGTTTACTTCAACATACCCGCAGAAAACACAGATCCAAAAGCAGCGGCGGGGACCTCCAATTCCTCACCGCAACAGCTGAGCCAGGCGAAAGCGCCAGTGCAAGGTGCCACGGTGGCCGATTCGGCTCAAAAAATAGCAGCTTCTCCCAGATTATACAAAGATCATACTCCAGAGGAGCTCGCCGCTTTCATGCAGGCCACTGGGCAGACGGTGAACTCGATGAACTCATCAGCGGTGAACCCGGCGGCTAGAAATACGCCAGCGGCAGACACGGCCAACCCAACTCCTGGATACCACGAGGGGATTACATATCAAGACCTTCAGGCAGTGCCGCATCCGGAGTACACCCAGACGCCCAACAATCAGCTGCTGGAGTAGATGAGTGCCATGCTCCGTGATACATTCGGTTTGCAGCCGAAGACCGGGACTGGAATCAAGTACAGACATCCTTACCCCGAGTGGTACGACCGAGTGACGTTGCCGCCCAGGTATCGCTTGCCCGACTTCTCCAAGTTCAGTGGACAGGACGACGTCACCACCATGGAACACATTAGCCGCTACCTGACCCAGCTCGGCGAAGCTTCATATGAGGTAGCTCACAGGGTCCGGCTCTTTCCGATATCACTGACAGGGCCGGCGTTTAGCTGGTTCGCGTCCATGGAGCCTGGCTTGATTCAAGGTTGGGAAGATCTGGAGACCAAGTTCCACAATTACTTCTTCTCTGGCACCGGGGAGAAAGACATCACAGATCTCACCAACATGCGCCAAAAGCCGAATGAACTTGGATCGGCTTTCATCAGGTGATTCAGGGAGACCAGGAACATGTGCTATTCTTTGAACCTGAACGACAAACAGCTCGCCAAGATAGTGGTCAGTGGGCTGCTCCCACACGTCCAAGAGAAGCTGGTGGGCACCAACTTCAACAGCATCAGCGAAGTGATGCAGAGGGTGGCCGCATTAGAACAGCAGGCCCAGAGCTTCAAGAAAGAATCAAAATACAAGCAGTCGGCCTACGTCTGCAATTCCGACTCAAAGGATGGGGAGAATGAAGAAGTGGCTGCTGTTGAGCTCAAATGGGGTACAAAGCCCATAGCCGTGCCGAAGGGTTGGAGCGCGGAGGATCAATACGACTTTGACACGCGCAAACTGGACAAGTTCTTCGACCTGTTAGTTAGCGCAGGCCACATCACTTTCCCGGCTGACTACGTCAAGCCGTCTCCTGAAGATTTGCAGGGGAAACCGTTCTGCCAGTACCACGGCCTCACTTCACACTCCACAAACAACTGCCGCAATTTCAGAGCAGCAATCCAGAATGCCATTAGGCGCGGCCTGTTGAAATTTGAGGCTCCTCCCAAGGGGAAGATGAAGATCGACAAATTCCCATTCCCGAAAGGGCAGAACATGGTCCAGATCGTAAACACCCCGACCAAAGTAAAGGTGTTGACCTCCGAACAGGCCAAGAAGAACTTCTCGGTTGATACCGATGCGCAGATCACAGTTGAGGAGCTGGCGCTGATCAAAGAAATGAGGGAGCAAAACCAGAGGCACCTGGAGAAGGGAGAGTCCAGCGGCACCAAGAGTAGGAGGCCCACGCACCAGCATCTCCTGAATAAGTGGCGGCGGCAGAAAGAGAAAGACCATCAGAGGCAGTTGCAGCGCGAAGAGAAGGAGTACCGCAGGTGGCTCCGCGAGGAAGAAGAGGCGCGCTATCACGAAGAAATGGCTCGTCACCGGGAAGGTGAGGAGGATCACTGGCATTGCCCGTTCTTTCGACACTACTGGAACGAAGGCTTGAGACTGCCAACGCTGCGCAACTGTCCAGAGTGCAGCGATCAGTATCGAGAGTACAGGCAGTCCCAGGTCAACCGCCGGTCCGTGCACCAGAGGCTAGGGAGCCCCCATAGCCCGCGGGATCGGCGTGAAAAAAGGGACCTGCGTGATCGGCTTGATGAGGCGGTGGTTGAACGCCGACAGCCGATTTGGCAGGAGAACCAGTGGTGCCCGGGAGATCTAACTAGAAGCCAAAGGCGCTGGGTGCAGCGGCTCAGGAACAGGGAGCTCCAGGCTGAGGGGCGCGCCAAGCAGGTGTGGCGCGAAAAGCCTTCACAAAGTAATGGAAAAGCTATAGCCGATGCACAGATGGTGTTTGTGCTACCTGCAGAGTTCAGAGCCAGAAAGTACGATACCGATTCCAACTCATACGACTCAGGATCAGAAGAAGGAGTGGCCAAGTTAGTGCTCGCACAGCAAGCTACTTTTGACAAGCCGGCCAAGAATCGACATCTGAAAGCCCTCTACCTCAAAGGTTATGTTGACGATATGCCCATGACGAAGATGCTGGTGGACGGCGGTGCCACGGTTAATCTCATGCCTTACACCACATTTCGCAAGCTGGGCAAGGGTCCCGATGATCTGATAGAAACCGATCTGATGTTCAAGGATTTCGGGGGCAATTCTTCTAACACTCGGGGGGCAATCAACGTCGAGCTGACAGTGGGTAAGAAGACAATGCTTACCACCTTTTTCGTGATCGACAGTAAGGGCGCCTACAGCTTGTTGCTCGGACGCGATTGGATTCATGCCAACTGCTGCGTGCCATCCACCATGCATTAGTGCCTCATTCAGTGGCATGGCGACGAAGTCGAAGTGGTCCTGGCCGATGACTCGGTCAGCGTGGCGATGGCGGATGCCGCGTACTGGGAAGCTGGGGATCATGATTGTTTCTCCGGCAAGGTTTGGGGTGAAGGCTCCATCAAGGTCAGCGATGAGAGTCAACAGCCGATCAGGGCAATTGGCTCTGAGTCTTTTTATTAAATGGAGAACCCGATCGACGGTACAGAGGGTAAGTTGGGGCAAGGATTCACATCGGCCGACAAGCTCGAAGAAATGGATGTTGCACCCGGTGACAGGCCAAGGCCGACGTTTATTGCCGCCAACCTAGACCCGGATTTCAGGCAGAAGCTGATTCAACTGCTGAAGGAGTACAAAGATTGCTTCGCCTGGGAATATTATGAGATGCCTGCATCGGACAAATCTATTGTTAAGCATAGGCTACCTATCAAGCTGGGGTTTCGGCCACACAAGCAGCCTCCACGTCGGTTTAGAGAGGACGCTCTGCCTGAGATTAAGGCCGAAATCACGAGACTGTTAGAAGCCAAGTTCATTCGAGCTTGCCGATATGCCGAATGGATATCGAACATCGTCCCTGTGTACAAGAAAAACGATAAATTGTGAGTCTGCATTGACTTCAGGGATTTAAATAGAGCTACACCGATGGATGGTTACCCTATGCCAATAGCCGATATGTTGGTAGACTCGGCTACTGGGCACCAGGTTATTAGCTTCATGGATGGCAATGCTGGTTATAATCAAATTTTTATGGCTGATGAAGACATCCCGAAGACTGCTTTCGGGTGCCCTGGTGCGCTTGGTTTGTTTGAATGGGTGGTCATGACGTTTGGTTTGAATAATGCCGGTGCAACCTATCAGAGAGCTATGAATTATATATTTCACAAGTTGATCGGCAAAATCGTTGAATTCTATATAGATGACGTGGTGGTGAAATCCAAGAGCTATAAAGATCACCTGGCCGATCTGAGGGCCACTCTGGAGTGCACAAGGAGACATGGTTTGAAGATGAATCCTAACAAGTGTGCGTTCGGCGTGTCGGCTGGCGAATTTCTGGGATTCATGGTCCACCGCAAAGGGATAGAGATCGGCAGCAAGAGCAAGAAGGCGATCGATGAACTTGTACCTCCAACCAACAAGAAGGAATTCCAATCTTTGTTTGGTAATATTAACTTTATCAGAAGGTTCATCGCCAATTTATCAGAGAAGGTGCTGCCGTTCTCGCCATTGTTGAAGCTTAAGAATGATCAAGAGTTCAAATGGGGCGACGTGCAACAGAAGGCTTTTGACGAAATCAGAGAATACATGAAAAATCCACCTGTCTTAGTACCGCCACGGACAGAGAAGCCTTTTAAGTTGTACGTGGCGGCCGAAAACCATACTATTGGATCGGCCCTTTTTCAAGAGTTTGAAGGGAAAGAGAGAGGAGTTTTCTACCTGAGCAGGTGGCTCCTTGACCCTGAGACAAGATATACACCGACCGAGAAGTTGTGCTTGTGCCTATTCTACTCATGCACCAAGTTGAGGCACTACCTGCTTACCTCGGAGTGTGTGGTGGTGTCCAAGGAGAATGTCATCAAGCACATGCTTTCGATGCCTATTTTAAATGGTCGGATCGGCAAATGGATCCTGGCGCTCTCAGAGTTTGACTTGAGTTTCGAATCGGCTAAGGCAGTCAAAGGCCAGGCGATAGCCGATTTCATCACACAGCATCACGGAGGATCGGCTAATGTAGCGGATATAGCGCCATGGACTATGTTCTTTAACGGCTCTTCGTGCAAGCAAGGTGGTGGCGCCAGAGTAGTGCTCATCTCGCCGCGGGGTGTGCGCTTTGAGTATGCTTTCCAGATCGGGCCAATTGTCACAAACAATCAGGCTGAATATGAAGCCGCGTGGAAAGGTTTTCAGCTTCTGCATGAAGCAAGAGCCGATGCAGTTGAAGTATTTGGCGATTCATAACTAGTCATCAACCAATTGCTCGGCCTGTATGAGTGTAAAGATGAGATACTTAGAGGCTACTGTGATCAGTGCCAGGCTCTCATCAAAAAGTTCATAACGGTATCTCTCTGTCACATCCCTAGGGCCCAGAACCAGGAAGCTAATCGGCTGGCGCAGAACGCGTCGGGTTATCGGCCGATGCAGGAGGTTTGTAACAGCGAGCAATCAGCTGATGACTGGAGGGGCGAGATAGCAGGTTACCTGGCAAATCCTTCACAACGAGTCAACAGAAAGCTAAGGTACAAAGCCACCAAGTATGTTTTGTTGGATGGTCAGTTGTATTACAAGACTGTTGAAGGAGTGCTGCTCAAATGTCTGGGGACAGAAGAATCAGTGAAGCTGATGAGTGCAGTACACGATGGAGTCTGCGGTGCACATCAATCGGCTCACAAGATGAAGTGGATCATCAGGAGGACTGGTTACTATTGGCCTATGATGCTGGAAGATTGTTTCAAATATTATAAAGGGTGTCAAGAGTGCCAGAAGTTCAGAAATATACAAAAGTCTCCAGCCTCTACTATGAATCCTATAATCAAGCCATGGCCGTTTAGAGGATGGGGTATCGAAGTAATCGGCCAAATCTACCCACCATCGAGCAAGGGTCACAAATGGATCCTGGTGGTGACTGATTACTACACCAAGTGGGTAGAAACCATTCCTTTGAGGAACGCCACTTCAGCTGACGTGATCGAATTTGTAAAGGAGCACATTATTTACAGGTTTGGCATACCTCAGATGATCACAACCGATCAGGGGACAATGTTCACTTCAGAGGAGCTTATGACCTTTGCCGACGACATGGGCATCAAGATTTATAATTCATCGCCGTATTATGCCCAAGCCAACGGACAAGCAGAAGCCTCCAATAAAATTTTGATCAAGGTCATCAAGAAAAAGATTGAGCAGAACCCCAGAAAATGGTATTTGCATCTGAGCGAGGCGCTATGGGCATATCGCATGGCACAGCATGGATCGATCAAGGCTTCACCTTATGAGCTAGTGTATGGACACACTGCTGTCTTGCCATGGGAGATTCAGTCTGAGACACGGCGCGTCACGTTGCAAAACAAACTTACAGCCAGTGAATAGAAAGACATTATGATGGACAGTTTAGAAGATTTGCACTGTCATCGGCTTAGGGCTTTGGAATACATTGAAAAGAACAAGGTACGGGTGGCCAAGTATTACAACACTAAGGTA
Organism: Eremochloa ophiuroides; assembly: GCA_038502445.1. NCBI lineage: Eukaryota > Viridiplantae > Streptophyta > Magnoliopsida > Poales > Poaceae > Eremochloa > Eremochloa ophiuroides. Next base: position 8,164,602 of record JAHLJS010000001.1, on the reverse strand, counting down.
AGAAGCAAGAGCTTCATCGAATCAGAGCTAGTATGGAAAGTCATTCTGCCTATTGGTACAAAAGATAGCCGATTCGGTAAATGGTCGCCAAACTGGGAAGGCCCATGTCGTGTGGTTGAATGCGCCCCGGGTAATGCTTACATCCTTGAAGATTTGGAAGGACAGAGACTCGCCAGAGCCATTAACGGGAAGCATCTGAAGAAATACTACCCTAACATCCCAGTTGGGGGGTGATAGCCGATTCATGTGGATCTGGCTCTAACAGCCGATGCCGTACAAGCGGGTCGCCTTCAGGACAAAAATGGCCGCCATCGTAATAATGAGTCGCCCTTAACACAAAAATAAAATACCCTAGATGGGATGTAACAGCCGATGCGATGAGCATCGCCTTTAGAGCAAAAAATAAAAACAAAATATACAGCCTTGCAGATTGGATTGTTTCCGGCATAACGAGTTCAGAAGTATCATATACATCAAAATGCTTAATACAATCTAGTTTGGATTATTGACGCCATCCCGGATCACGTCCTCGGCGTCGATGGACACGGCGAGACCGTCGGCATGAGGAACGAAAGCGACCATCAGCGTGCCAAACTCCTCCATGTCTTGGCCTGCCCGGATCCCCGGTTCGACGTTCTCCAGCCCGATGCCGGAGTTGATCTGGGCAGCGGCCAGAGCTCCCGCGGCACCGTGACGGACGCCGCTCATCGCCACCTGGTGGACGCGGTGGTGCACGTCCGCAAGCTGCTCCACCTGCGTCTGGCCCCGCGCGCGGAGGACGTCGGTGACGCTCGCCGCAGCCATGCGCAGTTCATGCAGCTGCGCCGTCAGGGCTGCATAAACAAGGAAGGTCAGTGCTGGAAAACGCGCCGTGCACGCCATTGGACAAAGCGAGAGATTACCTACCACGGCGGCCTGCGACTCCGCGAGGTTGGCCCGCGCCTCCGCCAAATCGATGTTGGTGGCAACGAGCGCAACGGCCTGGTCCTCATTCTCCTTCTCCAGCCGGCCGGCTTCTTTGGTAGCCTCGGAGTAGAGATTGCGGTACCGCACCATCTCATGGTGGAAGTGGCGGCCGTCGGCAGGCGGTGTAGGAGTCGCGGGAACTTGAAGATGATTCCGAGTTCGATCCTGCTCCGGAGGTGGTGCTGCGAGCCGGAGCGTGATGGAGGTTCGGTTGTGGAGCCGGAGCGCAACGGCCAAATCAATGCTAGGCTGACGGTTGAACTTACCCTAATGTCTGCTCGATTCGGGCGACGCTGCTCCAGATGCGGCGGATGCTCCGTTCCATCTCATCGCCGTCGGCGGGCTCAGACGCCGGGCGCTTCCCACGGTCTCCATTGCCGGCCATGGTCGTGAATGAAGATTGAGAAAACGGAAGTGAAATAGATATAAGGAGGCGGCCGGAAGAGTTGGTCGGCGAGACGGATACGATGGCGTGTGACAGTGCCTCAAGTCTGCCGACTATTTATAAGACAGCACGGGCACCGAGGCGGTTTCTTTGGGGAGCGAGACGATGAGGCGGATTTTAGGTTGCGGTTAATCCACGTTTCTTGAATCCGGAACAGTTGCCAGATCAGGGAGACAAAGCGCCGCCATCAATGGTCGCACACCGATCGATTTTTTGGGTCAGGCTGCTTAGCCAATCCTATTGTAAGTACCCACAAGCCGATTCGTAGTGAATCTGGCTGAGGGGTCAATTCTAAGGGAAAGCAGAACAATGCCGATGCTGAGAAGCAGGCCCAAAGCCGATTCGTATGAAGAACGGATCAGGCTGAGTAATTGATTCTAAGGTACAATGCAAGCCTGAGAGCCGATTCACATGTAGAAACGTATCAGGCTGAACAAAGTCAATTCGAGATAGGACAAAGCCAGTATTAAGCTATGGAATCAAAGGCAGATCAGGCTAAATTTTTAAATTCAGGATAAAACAGCATGAAGACAAAGTTGCAAATAGAAGAGAACATGCCAAGCAGTACACCCATCATGTTACAAAGTTAATAAAGACTGAATCAGTTCTACTAATTCAGCACGGAGCGCATGGCCAGCCTGCAGCAATTCTTGATCTCGGTTTTCAGTGAACTGCAACAGGTCCAGGCGTTGGCATGTCTTCCTGCCTGCAACAACTAAGCTGCTGATTTCCTTCTTTTTCTGGGAGAGCTCGATCGTGCTGGTGGAAATGGTGATTTCACGCTCGCTGATAGCCGACTCAACTTCTTCCAGTTCTTCTCTCAGCTGGTCTCGTCTTGTTTTCAATGTCTCCAGTTCTGTTTCGGCTGTGCTGATTGAAGATTTGAGCAGCCTGGCTCGATCGGCTAATCCGGTGGCCTCCTTGTCTGTTGATCGATTTGTTGCTCCTCAGCTGTTCAAGCTCTGCCAGGTTTCCATGAGCAGTGGTAATCCCTGATGCTGTAACTTTAAGATCACCGAGTCTTTGCAGGGATTTCAAGGCTGTCAGATTGGGTTGCTGCTGGACAAGTTCGATTATTTGATCAATCAGTCCGGGATTCGAGGCCAGAGCAACTAGATCACTCTCTAGATGGGGTAGAAGTGCACTCAGCCGATTGTTGAAATCTGGCTCTGAAAGTTTCTCGGAGGAGGAGGCCAGTTCGTCTCTATCACAGAATTCTTCTATGTCGAATAAATAGCCAGGAGACGAAGGCTTCGGCACCTACAATACATATATTCTCTCATCAGAAAAGGTACAATATAGATTAATTGTTTTCTGGCAGAGACGGGATACCTGAATGAGGCCTGAGGGTTGTAGGGTTGATGCTGATGTTGCTTGTTCAACTAAGGCAGTTGTGTCTCTTGCGGCATGCGGATCTTCGGCTGTCATTGTCTCGAGCAGTTGGGTTTCTGCAAACCAGAAGTCAGAGCAGTATGGAAGCAAGGATAATTGCTAACAGCCGAATTGGAGTTACCTGGATTCCTCTCAGGGGGCAACTCCTCTTTTTCAAGGTTCGTCCAGACTTCGTCAGAAGGGCTGTTCGGCTGTATTTTTTGAAAAGAAGATTTGGTCAATCAGGACATTTGTGTCGAGGAAGGAAAGGCCCAACGAGCAGTACCTGAGTTTTGGCTCCTTCTTCCTGGATCCCTTCTTCTTGAGCAGCTGACTCCTCATGGCCAGTGGATTCTAGTGGTTCTTCGGCCTGTTTCTCTCCCAAGGTATCTTGAATTGGCTGGAGTTTCACCTGGTAGAAAGCCGATTTCAGAGTCAGAGCATGCTGCAGTAAAGAAGATGCTACTTCTGGATACCTGAACTTTTCTTATCGAACTGCGTTTCTTGGGTGCTGGCTTTTGGAGCTAAGATGCAGCTGGCCGTTTTGAAGCAGAAGGGGGCGTCAGCACAACAGGGCCTAACATTAGTTATCGCAGTGTCGGTGCTCGAGAACCTAGCCTCACTGTCGGACAAGGAGGATAGTATTTCACTCGTTCTGGTGGATTGGATGATGGGTCCTGCGAGAAACGTCTGTTAAGTAACATGTTTGACTAAAGCCATTTTTTACTGGAATCGGCTGAGAATACTTACTGCTCGGGAAGATTGGAAGTTCGAGTCCAGGGCTTTGCACTTGTCGTGGACGGTCTGGCAGAACAAGTGAGCGTGCCATCGCTGCCACCAGTCATCAAAACTCTGATGGGTGATGCTGATTTGATTCCACGGCTTCGGCGAGAATGTGGGCAGGTTTGCTCCGAACTGAAAAATTCTGTCAGCCTGAAGGTGCTCTGTAATGTTCTCCCTGGGTTTCGAGGTATTCAAAAAAGGGGAGCCGAGGGGGCAATTGGCCGAAACCTAGCTGTCTTGCTGCTATGTTTGGGTGATAAAATTCATAAGAGGGATAGCTAGTTGCCTTGCCGCTTGCGCTCCGAAGGTGCTTGAAGTCTACTGGCAAGGCATAGGGTTTTATGATTGCATTTAAGATGCTGATAGCCTCATCATCAGAGCACCCGTTGTTGAATTTGGAGCTGGAGGGCGACTGGAAATTCATCTTCATCCTCATAGGGGAACCAGGTAGTAACATTTGGTCCCAAGCCCCTGTATAATATTTCCAGCATGTTGCCCTTTGAAGTTGGGATGGTTATGGCAGAAGCAGCTTCACCAAAACTCTGACAGCCTCTAGTTTTTGGGTCCTCCTCCTCTGAGTACTCGATGGATGGAAAGTTGAGACCCTGGAGTTGTGTTCTTACCAGCTTATGCAGATATAGGTTGAGCCATAACTGTACTAGCCACCAAGGGCCTATTATACATTGTACTTCTTCACCTATAAGCAAGGAACCGAACACCCGGTTCATAAGCCTGTATGCTGCACCCAACAGGAGTTTGCCTAGGGGGATGGAGTGCCCTTGAGCCAGTTTCTCTGCTAAGACCCGATAAGGGTATGCTGGTCCGGCAGTGGCGCCTGCAGAACACGAATCTCTCAAGCCACATGGTCAAAAATGCGACGTGTTCTTTCTCACTGACGGAAGAGGAGGTTTTATGGTGGTGTTGAACATAGCCACTCCACCCTTTGTATGTGTCCAGCTTCGGGAAGTACTGGGTCCTTCTTGCCACTGGAGCAGAGATCCCAGAAGTCATATGATCCAGTGATCTGAAGCCCGGTGAGCATATGGATATCGCACAGGGTAATGGTTTTTGGACCATCTCCGAACACGAAAGCATTCAGGGAGTTGGACCAAAAGTGACTGGCGGCTATTAAGAGCGGCTCATTCCTTGCCATCTCTGATAATGATAGATCAAGACATTGGTTCAGATGGCGCATCTCTCAGTCCGCGCGTTTCTTCGCCAGCGACGCGGCAGAACCAGTTCCTCCATTCAGCAGGTACGCTTGGCCAGTTTCTGAAGGATTTGGCCCAAGTAGAGGCGCCCATTATGGAGCTTCAGAATGGGAACTGGTTGGTTTCTTGAACAATGAAATCTTTGGGGACCGAATCGCCCATCGGACCCAGGTAGTAGGTATCGGGGATGTCCTTCAGCAGAATCAGAATATCATTCCTCAGTACCTGGATTTGAAACTCGTACTCAGTGAGGTTGAAGAGAGATTCACAAATCAAGAGGTGGATCGATGAAATTGATACCTCAGGGACCTCGGAAGGAGTCGCCATTAGCTCGGGGATGGCTTGACGGCGGCGGATTGAAGCCCGTGGCGGACGGTCTAGGGTTTCGCTTTGGTGCGAAAGTTTGAAGCGCCGAGAGGGAAGCTGCAGTTTGACTGTTTGAAGGTTCAAGCGCTAATTTCGGAACAAACCAGTTTATCCCAAAATTGGGGGCATGTGTTAACACCAAATTTTGGGCTGGGAGCCGATAGCCGATACCAGAGGAAGATAGCCGATACCAGAGGAAGGTAGCCGATCTCGGAAGCAGATTCCGTCCAGCGGAAGGAAGGAAAATAGCCGATTGCACGGCGAATCGGTTATCGGGCCAAGGCGGCAGGAGGCGTGCAGCGTCGGTATTAACGACGTCATCCAGAGTCCGCGCCGCCAAGATGCGATCACGATCAGAGTCCGTTATGGAAAGGGAAGGCAGGACTCCAAGTTATCTTAGATATAGGATAGTTTGTTAGTTTCCTTATCTATTGATGAGTTGTAATTCGACTAGGACTCTATCTTGTCAAGCCCAGGGTATAAATATAAACCCTCGGCCATTGTAATACGTACAACAACATCAATACAACACAACTTTCGGCTCCGGCCAACAAACCCTAGAGTCAGTCGAGTCCGGCGAATTAGTTCATCCAGGCTGGGTGTCATCCGGCGGACGCAGGCTTGCTTGTAAGTATCGTCAACCCCCTGTTAAACTATGTCCTTTTAGCGTCATCCGGTGGACGTGGAAGCATGGCGGACCAGGGTCCTTGCTAAGCTCTGTTTCTTTGGCGTCATCCGGTGGACGTGGGAAGCACAGTGAGTCAAGGATGATTCACGCTGGTTTACCCGATCAATCTATGTTAACCGTCATCCGGTGGACGAGATGCAGATTAGGACGGTTTTCACGCGCGGATTAGTTATCGATTCGTGTTTGTTTTGATTGATTAATCTATTAGTTAATGTCATCCGGTAGACAGGCTATAGATTGAGATAGTTTGCACGCATGAATTAGTTATCGGCTCTAGCTAAATATGGCAATTTAGTTAGATTCATTAAGTTATCAAGATGTTATTTGTTGTATATTGTTTATTTATCAATATAACATCTTTCTGCCCGATCAAGATTGATAGATTTAGCTTTAGATTTATTTGAATCTGATCATTATTTATGCTTTCTTATGCTTATCTCATCATGATGATCGGTTCCATGCTTACATCGGCTAATTCCCTATCAATTTTGTTCGTTACATGTTGTACGTTTGGTTCTAATTGAGACATAAGTGGTTCTGAGGTTATCGTAAGTCTTATTTTTGTGTCCTTGTTTAAGTTAAACTGAGCGTCATCCGGTGGAACAGGTTTAACCTAGACAAGTTTTCATTAGATTAGACTTGCTTTAATTTGAAGTCTGTTTTTGACTACGCTAGCATTCGTTCGTGCTTCATGGACCCTGCATCGGCTAAAGAGCCGATTCAGTTATGCTTTTCACGAATAGATCGTGCATATAGACTTATTTGGATATCAAACGATCTAACTTTGTTTGCTGGGTTTGTTGAAGCTCGCTGGCCAGTTAGACCAGGTGAACGCAGACTTGGTAAACTTAGCGAAGAGGGTTTACTAAAGCCGCCGGCCTTCTAGACCAGCTTTAGTAGATCTCTGTTTGTTTGATGTACAAATCAGATCTGTACACATGATCTATTTTCTTTTATACACATTAACTGAATTAGATCGGCTAGTACGTTATTGTCTTCATATGAGTATCCTAATAGCCGTTTTACTTCGTTATTATACTATCGGTTCATAACATGACGGAATCGGCTTTCTAGTCGATCTCCGATTATACTGGCTCTTTGAGCCGTACAGTTGGAACTATCTGGACTCACCAGTTAGTTACCGCCTTGGGTTACTGATTATCTCTGTTTCCTTATCAATTGCAGGTCAAATTGACTGGCACGCTTGGGTGTTACCGACACTCTCAGACCGGGTTCGAAGCTAAGCTGGATCTGCTGAGAGCTCTACTGCCTTCAAGAGTCATTTCCGGCTTCGCTGGTGTGTTGGGCTTAGGGAACCACTTTTTACGCCAACAGTACCGTTGGATCAAACCGCCATATAACCGCCTTAGGATCAAAGGTGGAGCTTTTTCATCATGTGTTCATGTCACACCCGATTTTAAGAACAAAATCGAATGCACAATATATGTATGTCAGAATCAATAATCATACATATATCGACTTCATTATAGTATCATAACAGTGATGAATTATATAGCGAACATTATTACAAAAGGACCCATTGGTCTAAAAGAAAAATACATAATTATTAAATAATAACTCTAGCGGAATCTGGGACGCCATCTCCATAGGAACGTCGACCGGCGGCAGCACCAGCCTAGTAGACACCTTCTGGGTCGAAAGCACCATCTTCTATGTAGTCCTCCTTGTCAACTCCAGCGTCTGGGTGGGGTAGCAGGGGGACAAAGAGAAATGGTGAATACATCGAAATGTACTCCGTAAGTGTAGGAAAATATGACATGGGGCCAATAACAAGGATAGGCTGACTTGCTTGAACACAGCACCTAAAGCGATAAAATTCTATCTCCTGAATTCCTAAGCACCTATTTAACTAAGTGAATTCTCATCTCCTCGAAATAACCAACACTCGAAAATCCCATCCGAGCAACCAACATGGAAATCCATCCAAGCAACCAACACTTGGAAGCCCATTCAAGAACCACGTTCCTTCTCCTAGGAACCACCCTATCCAGAACCAAGTAACTAACTAATCTCGAAGAAGTCCAAGCCAGCTCTTGACCGCGAGCATGGCTGATATATCAGTTTTACACTCTGCAGAGGTTGCACACTTTCACCATGAGTCGTGTTGTTCCCCCATTATGCCAAACACTGCCCAGGTGAATGGCGGGGCCACACTACAAGGCCTTTACAAAGCCCTCTAAGCTGTTTTACACGTTCTCTAAGGTTTCGCCCCCAACGGGCCCCCTCTTGAGCCACAAAACAATCCCCGTGTAAAGCCAACTTAGAGAAACTAATTAATTAACCAGGTCCGTCCCATTCCAGCCTCATGATTGCGCTGTAAAGCCGGGTTACAGGATTCGAGAACCGGGTCCTAGGGATCCAGGCAGGATTATATCGCGCACAAACCCAAACCACCAACATCAGCCGCCAAATTCATGGCACATACAAAACCCCACCAAATCTTTCCATCCTGTCGGATTTGCCTAATCACCATGTTACTAAAAAGATTACCAATTTCACATGTTGCATAGATCATTAATCAGTATTAAATTATACTCTTCCCAATCCCAAGACTGCAAGACTAAGCATGACTCTGCCATGTCCCAACCCGGGGTTTCAAGGATGATATAAAGTGCTAGTAAACCTTATCATAGGATTCAAATTCAGACTCTACATGCAACTAATGATCTAACTACTATAATTCAAAAATAAAATAAAGTAGGTGCAAGATGGTCAAGGACACTTGCCTTCAAACTGGGTAGGATCGGGAGTTTCGAACACCGGATCCTGGAAATCCGCACTCTCAAGTCCTTCTGTCGGCAATCAACATACATGGCCCAAACAAACATAATAAGAAACATTACACCAAACAATAGAAAAATAGTACGAAAGTATTTCTAACGCGTAGTGCTCGTTAAAATGAATCTAAAGTGATTTGAACAGCGTCAAAACAGAATTAAAAAGAAGAAGATATGAATTAATAAGGTTTTACTTTAATAAAATAATAAATTAAATAAATTATAAATTTTAAAAGTTTAAAACATAGTAAACAGTGGTATAAACATCTAGATTATTAAATTATGAATCTAACAACTTTTGAATGGCTCAAATCAGAGTTAAAATGGAGATACTACGCAAGAATTAAGGTGAGTGGCAAATTTGAGGATTACTGTAAGTATTTTTGAATTAAAATAATTCAATTTCCGAATTAAACCATTAAGCTGGATGGCGGGTCAATTATCTCCAATAACAGGGGCTACATAAAAAGATTTCAAAGACTCATTGAATAGGAGCTTTGGACCGCGGGTTGTAACATCAAATTCCGTAGGGGGTGATATGAAAAGTGAGCAGGCCGAAGGGGTATCTGTTGTCTCGGTTCGTTGGATCCCGAACGAACGGATGTGATTAGATCAGAGGGTGCACAGGGGAGGAGCCGGCTGGAAAGCAGCAGCTCGCGGCGGCGCCCTCACCGGAGCTCCACCGGAGCTCGCCGGACTGGGGTCCGGTGCATTATTCTCGAAGGAAATGGCACTGGTAGAGAGACGGAGAGATGGAGATCTCACCTAGAGGCTCGGTTTGGACGGAGGGAGTCTCGGGGCGGCGATTGACGAGGTGGGGCGGACTGCCGGCGGCGGTGGTGGCAGGGAGCGCCTGTGCAGCTGTGGATTCGGGGACGAAGAGACACGGATCGATTCCCTATGTCGTTGCGATGCCGAAGGAGTCAAAATCGGGGCGGGAGACGGTCTCTAGAGGCGGAATCGCGAGCTTGACCGAGCTTCGCCAATGGCGATGGCGTCGCTCGGTGCGGCGATTGGGGAGAGAGGAAAAGCACGGGAAGTGGTGTGACGGGTTTCGGACGAGTTCATTGCCCCTAGTACCCTCTTATAGGGGAGGGGCAAGCCGGATGAGGCCGTGTCGTGCGCTCGGCATGCCAACCATGGCGGCGGCGATCTAGACCAAGAGAAATAGAGGGAAGGAGAGGAGTGGAGGGGCTAGGTCGCGGAGGGCGTAGCGCACGGGGCTCGGATTCCCGCGCGGTGAATCGAGCCGATGTGCCCGGTGGAGAGCAGTGCGTGTTTGACGGATCCGCGGTGACGGCGAGCGTGCGGAGGGGGAGTCGCGGCTTCGTTCCGGGGACATTGTGGCGCTATTCGCGCGGGGATCCGCACTGACGCGTTCGTGGGATGGAGCTGGGGCGCGGACGTGGCTCGATGCAGCGTCGAGGAGTGCGGAGGGGTGAGCGCTGGAGCGGGGTTGCCAGTCGCACGTGCTCGCGCGAGGACCGGATGGAGGAAGGGAACGAGCCCGACCAATGGGGCCCGCCTGTCGGTGCACAGAGAGGAGAGAATAGTAGAGAGGGGCGCGGGGTTGTGGGCCGGCTCGGCCTGGCTCTTGGGCCGGCCCAAGCGCTCGCAACAGAAGGGGGTGGAAGGAGAGAGGGACGGGCTAGGCTGAGAAAGGGGGTGAGGGTGGGTTTCCCTTTTCTGTTTTCTTTTTCATTTCTTACTTTTTTTTTCATTTTCTTTTCTTTCCTATTTGTTATCTACTTTTGAAAATAAAAGTGATCACAAAAATTATTTGTAAAATATAAAGATATGGATTGGAGCCTAGCGATTTTTAGAATAAATAAATCTCATCCAATAAAATTTATGTAGGCGGCATGAATGCAGCAACAATAAATTCAAATTTGTAAATTAATCTTTAACCCTATCATTATTTGGGAAATAATATAATAAAATTATAATTTTCTAAAATTTAAAATTTAGGGTGTTACAGTTCAACATGAGAAAAGCGGTGGAGGTTTAACCGACCTGGCTGGGCCCAAGGAGGGGGTCGGCCAACCCCTCTATGGCAGGTAGGCCTAGCCAGGGTCTTCTAGAAGGTTTCCTATGACGGTGGAGTGAAGTTGAGCTTCGGGGCCCACCAAGTGGGGGTCGGCCGACCCACCCTATGTCAGGTGGGACCATGGGTGAGTGTCCTCACATGTCATAGAGTCCATTTCAAGTGTTGGTTACTTTCTTGTCACGTCGGTTCCGTCGTTGTGGGCCCATGGACCCATGTGACTTTATATTTTACCGTTGAGAGGAAACACACTTGTGATCCAAGGGTGTCACTTGCTTGGGACTGTGCTGGGAGGATCCTGATTGTCTGGTAGTGGCTGTGAAGGTCTCATATGGGGGTCGGCCGACCCCCCTTTGGTGAGACGAAAGTTCCATCTTCCTGCAGGTGACTTCTTCATGCAATTCTAAACACAATGGTGGTGCTGGCTCACCCAAGGTGGGGTCGGCCGACCCCATCATTGTGCCCATCTTTTGCACATTGTCTCTAGAAGCTATGCTATTAATGATTGTGAAGTTGGTTTGTCATTTGGCCATACTTGGTTGGTTGCCCAACCTTCATATGGAGCTTCCAAAATTGAAAAGTACCTGTTCTGAGTGCCTGCAACCAAATACTGACAAGTACATGTGGAACCAAGTTATTTGTACCTAAGTTACTATGTGTTTGGTGGTTTTCTTCCGGAAAGAATGTCTTGTTGACGGTTTAGATTGGATAAAAACATGGTATAACTATCGTTAACACCTTCTTCAATGCATATGAGAACATCAAAAAAAAAAAAGAACCTATTGACACTAGACCGTTATAGGTACAATTTAGAGGTGAAATGCCCAAGCAAATGGTCGTCTAATGGCCTGGAACAACACACTGCAACAATATATACAAATGCAATCTTCTAAAGGGTCCAAAAGGAGTTCAAATGTGCAACAACATATACAATAAAAGAATTGACACTCAGAGGTGGCAGTGAAGCAAATTCAGTCCAATATCGCATAATGATGGGAGACGTTTCAGAGCATTATTCAAGCATTTCAGAGGACAAGAGGGCTGTGAGTCTTTCATAGCTGAGTCAATTCTAAACTTGCATAATCACAGAATTATAATCAGGACCAAATTGGGAGTACACATGCCGAAGGCCTAGGTATTAAAACATACAAGAACCCAACAGCGAGGTAAGAAGAAGAGGAAAACATCCCTAGCTGACAAAATAGAAAAGTAAGCAATAGCTAAAACAAAGAAAAAGAAAGCAACAAAACATAACAGTGTCAAGAGGCGCACTGAATGTAAGAGTATATTGCATGACAAAAAAGAGTTGCTCAGATATTGGAAAGAAGCCTCAACTATCAGGGTACAATTGCATGATAAAAAGAGTTGCTCAGAGATTGGAAAGAAGCCTCAACTATCACCGGTACAACTTCAGCGTATTTCATTTTTATTATTTTAATATGAACTAACTGTTGACATAATAATAATGGTATGCATAAATCACTGTTTCCACGGGTACTAGAAGAGTGAAGATAATGAGAGATGCTAGAAAAAGTAAGAAGAGAAGATAATCGCAAGACCTCAGTTAGTTGTAGTTCAAAATGTAATGGGGATAAATTAATCATCATAATGTGAAATTTCACATTACTATCGTGCTTTGAGTTGTACTGAGTTACTTTACAGGACTGTTAAGTTAAATTAAAGGCAAGGGCTACATGCTTTTTTGTATTCATATATGAGATGAAACTATACCTTTATTCATATACCTTTATCCTCTTCATCATAATGTTTCCTTTGAGTGTAAGGATTAATGCACAAAACTTTACTCTCTGATATGACAAAAATGAAAGGTAATTAGTTTCCAATGAAAACTAAAAACAATTGGTCTTGCAAGAGAAAGGTACACTGTCAATAGGAGGAAGCTGTTGGCCATCCCATAAAACCATAAAATTCATAATATTTTTCCTAGTCAGTACTGAAAAGTAATAAATATAAATATAAATATAAAATAAAAGGTAATGATACTATGTCTAGTACTGTGAGAATTCACAAAATGAGAAGGAAAAATGCAACTATAAATACGTCCTCTAATTCAGCAACATCATGCCAGGATATGAGAACTTTGATTCTCGTATATAGAGAACTTGTCGTAATTGTGAGGCTAGTTATGACCATAACTTATGAAAGTAATCAGGAAACTAGTGTCCACTACGTTGATCACCCGTTCAAATTAACACGCAATCTTATCCGTACTGAACCCAACACAGTATTGCGGATGTGAAGAGCAGAGGCAAACGAGAAATGTGCCCCGCTTCCAAGGAGGCTTGAACGGGAGAGTTTCTTCATCATGAAGCATCCGGTAAGCACTTCCGCGATTCAGCAGAGCCGAGCGTGGACCAGACATCGGCGGATTTTTTTTTTTTACGCCTCTCATCTGGGGTCGCAATCCCTTTATGGTTCCACGCGAGAGAGACTGTAGAAATTATTAGGAGCAAGTCCCCGTGAGAGACACAGGTTGCGGTTCCTGGGAATCGAACCTGTGTCGGCTGCGTGCACTCCGGCGACGCTAGCCACCCGAGCTAGCGCTCGGTTCTCCATCGGCGGATTTGCCAGAGGCGCGGTAGCAGGTGCAAACGGCATCAAAAGGTGGACGTGGACTCAGGTCCGCTCATCCAGTGTTGCCTCTGCACCTCAACGACGTGACATGATACTGCAGGCCTCAACGGGGGCGGGCGGTGATGCAACGCCGGCACGGGACCGAGCTCACAGCCGCGGCTGGTGAACCCGCGGCGGCCGCGCAGGACAGTGAAGGAAACTAGGACTAGTGGAGAAGCGGGGAGAGGAGGGAGGTAGCCGTCAGCAGGCCACGACCGATGAGCCACGCCATGGTAATCCAGAAAGGGAAAACCTAGAAAAATATTCGATACGACTTCGAATCGAATCCTCTAGCAATGCAAATCACGACAAAACGAGAGAGAGAAATATCTCAGCAATACCTTGCGACGATTCCCGGAGGAAACCCACCAGCGACCCCTCGAATCGAATCTGACAAGATCACCCGAAGAGGTGGCTGCCACTACAGGATGCGGGGCACTCGGCAAAGACCTTATTGCACTCGGTAAAGGCTTTGCCGAATGCCGCACTCGGCAAAGGGCACTCAGTAAAGAACCTATCGGCAAAGGTTTCTTTGCCGAGTGCCAAATATCGGCCACTCGGCAAAGCCTTTGCCGAGTGCCAAGTCAGCACTCGGCAAAAAAAGTTCCAACCGTCAACTTTCACGGTTTCTTTGCCGAGTGCCTGTCGGGCCGGCACTCGGCAAATATTTTTAATTTTTTTTGAAAAATTTCTTTGCCGAGTGCCTAGCCGTTGCACTCGGCAAAAAAATTGGCCTGCTTGTTTTTTTAAAAGCCTCTTTGCCGAATGCTACGGCCGTGATCACATGTGGAGATGTCTGGGTTTTAGGTATCTGACGTCGCATCTAGCTCGAAACCTTCTCAATTTTTTATCATTGAGTTGCGATAACACGATACCTCGACAAGTTTCGTGATTTTTGGACTTTGTTTGAATTTTATATAATTTAAATACACTCCAACAACAAGAGGGTGGCCATGTTCCGCGAATAAGGCATTGAAATTTTTCGGTGAGTTTTTAGATACGGCCTCAAAAGACACCCTCCAATATAAACATCATTTTGTAAACGGCTACTATTTCATTATTTCATGCACCTGCAGTTCAAACTTGCATTTTCCGAAAAAATTCAAGAAAACAAAATAAACTAAAGAAATATACCAAAATGCAATAAAAAAAGTTCCAAACTTTAACATGTTGTTTGTGTGACTGTAGCAAACCTTAAAAAAATTTAGGCACAAAAAAACAAAAAAAAACAGTTTGCCGAGTGCCTACCCTAGGCACTCGGCCAAGTTACCAGTTTGTCGAGTGCCAAACGTCAGGCACTCGGCAAAGATAACGGCGCAAGACGGCGTCGGCCCTGGGCATTTCTTTGCTAAGTGAGGGTCTTTGCCGAGTGCGAGACACTCGGCAAAAATGGTCTTTGCCGAGTGCCTGACTTTGCGGCAAAGCCTTCTTTGCCGAGTGCCAACATTTGCCGAGTGCCGTACTCGGCAAAGAAGGCCTTTGCCGAGTGCGCGATATTTGGCACTCGGCAAAGGATCCAGACACTCGGCAAAGCACCGGTTTCCTGTAGTGTGCACAGGGCAGGGGAGGAAAGCTGAAACGAGACAAGGAGCGGGGAGAAGAGGGCGGCGGCTGGACAACGTGAGATGCCATGGGGGCAGAGATCCCCCGAATCCAATTGCGGCGAGGTCGCCCTGAAGAGGAGAGCGATGGGGGGAGAAATGGGAGAAGATGAAGTAGCAGGGTTCAAAATCGCTTCGCCTCGTTCGTATCGTCTCGTTTTGTATAAGCCTTTTTGGGGAGGATTTTGGCCGTTGTTCTGTGTACACAGAACAGGAAAGGACACCGTGACGGAAAAGGAAACGGTCGGACGCAGTCGGATCGTTCGCTCCAGATGAAACGGATGAACGCTCGCTATATTGGTTTTTGGTTGCTAGCAAGAGTTTTGATGCCCGAAGAAAATCACACACAAGAAAGTCCTAGAGCGACGGCCCTGTTCGGTGAAGCTGAAGTGCTGTAGATAAGCGCTGAAGTGCTGTAGAAGTGCTGAAATCTTGTGAGAGAAAAATACTGCTGAAGTGCTGAAAAATAAGCGCTTATAAGCGCTACCGAACGCAGCCGTTCTCCACCCTTTTTTCGCAAATATTTATATATAGGTGTAGGCATCGGGAGACCTAGCTAGCTCATCAAGTGTTAAGCACAGAATCTACAGGTTCCCCATCACGTTTGAGGGCCTTTTTCTTAAGAAGGCCTCTAAAGACTACTCCTAGTACTTAAAAACTAAAAAGGTAGGTGCCGTTTGAATCTACCTTGTGGAGCATAATCGGACACAATTTTCCTAAAGAATAATCGGACACAATGCAAATCCGGAATATGAAACCCTCATGATTAGTTTTACAATAATACCATTGTTTTCCATATCTAAGAATATGGAGTATATGTTCCAAAGTTCAATAATATAAAGAATACAAGACGAAAATATTACTTGGACTTTGATTGGAACCAATTCCGACTAATCATTTACTAGCAAAGAAAGGAGAAATTCTCTTTGTGTGTGATGCATATCACAGAGAGGAGAAATATTTTTTTTTAGAATAAAAGGTTTCTCCTGCTTTTATATATTTCAAAAAGCCAAAAGTTTAGGCACCAAATTCGGCGCACAGGCTACACAACTAGCCTCTCAGCCAAGCCAGAAAGGAGAAATATTACTTGGACTTCAATTGGAACCCCAACTCCGATCATCTAAGCGTATGGACTTTGATTGGAATCAACTCCCATCATCTAGCACCGGTTTCTAGTCAAATGTGTGCGGTCGTCCCTGGAAAATACGTAGAGACGAACTGAAGTTTGAGTCTTGCTTATGTAAGTTTCTTTCTATCCCCATCCAGAGAGATCTTTCTGTTTGGCCAGTCAGTAGTCAACAACTACAAGCAGAGAGATTCTCTTGCGTGGTGCACTCCATCAAGTAAGCGACGGACTTGTCCATGCATGGCTGAACTGATGATGCTATGGATGGGGAGAAGGAAGAACTGCATGTGTAACGCGTACATATGCTCTATGGTAGTGGTAGGTATCAACCTGTCTTTCATTGGACCCAGACATGCATCTTGTAACACCTATATATGTTTTGCATTGTTGTTGTTGAATTGCAGAATGCATCAAGAGCCAAGGAGATGCTTGCTTATAGGAAGGCGGAAGAAGAGTGCAAAACAGTCAATGCGCCGGGATTTGAGGTAGATATGAGAGGTTAGATGCTGGGATATATGGAATGATCCAGAAATGTTGCTTTACCTTTCGTACATGTTGAAACCACTCTGTTCATTTGCCAAAGGAATAAGGGACACCTACCATTATCCCAATTAAGTGGAAGTGGCAAAGTTTTTGACCTGGATATCTATTGCAAATTTTGTAAATGCTTCATCAACTATACAAGTGTAAAACGTAACCATTTGAGCTCGTACAACTGCTTGTAGAATATAAACCACCCGATATGTTTATGAAATTTCCATCCAGCTGATCCTAATAATTAGATTGGGATGAGTGGATAGCAATCCTAACCACATGTATTATACCCGACGACTCAGGAATTGTACAACTTTTTACCCATTCCTGAAAAAACAAAAAATTTATCTATTATAGTTACAATCTAACTAGCAGGTATATGGGGTGTGGCGGCAACAAGCCAACAACATACCGGTACAAGCGCTGATTTTAGCTGATACTGATTTGTTCTGAGAGAGAAATATTGTTTTAAGGCTGGAAATAAACGCTGATTGGTTAAAAGAACATGCTGATGCAAAACATTACTCAAGAGTAGAACGTGGGTATAAAAAATATTGTCCGTTAGACAATTTGCCGCGGACGGATATCTCTGCTCCACCTATATCTTGCCTGACCCGTAGCATCCCCAATTCTGAATCGTATATCCAATTGACTTCATATTTGGTTGCTTTGATCTATGCTAATCAAGCGTGGCCCCATTTCTGGAAAATACGCTGAAAATTCTCTCATTTGCCGATCAACTTGCCGCATAATGTATGTAATCCGATCCCCTTTTCTTTCTTCTTTTGTCTCGATCAGTATTAGGCCACACCCTACCACTGTTGAGCCAAAACTATGGAGTAAGCGCCACTCATGGAGAAGGATGGTACGAGGAGCAGCACACATGTGCTGCCCCATCTCTTGCCCAGCGCACGCATGCAATGCACAATGCAGATTTGCCGTAAAGCCAGTTTATGATATTCATCATGTTTGTTTGACCCCGGTGACACTAGCAGTCTGCTCTGGTGACACAAGCACGCTGAAAAACGCTGGCGAGCAGAGCAAAGCGTCTGTCTGTTCGTCCAAGCCGTCGCCATCTGACAGATTTATTCAGAGTAATCAAATCTCAGACAATTTCAAATCCTTTCTTAAACGCCTGGTCACGTCACATCACTAGGGCTTTGCTTGTTGATTATTCCAGTGTCCAGTGGCTGCCGTGTGTTCCTGGGAAAATGGTGTTCTTTGTTAGCAGAGGAAGAACGGTTTGTTGGAACTAACAGAGTGATACTGTGACGTTGCCTTTGGATGTGGATGTTTGACTATTCCAGTGTCCAGTGGCTGCCCTGTGTTCCTTGGAAAATGGTGTTCTTTGTTAGCAGAGGAAGAACGGTTTGTTGGCTGCTTCCTCTGCCTTGAGCCTTCACTAATAACAGAGTGACAGTTGCCTTTGGATGTTTCTGTCTTTTACTACTCCTACTTCGCTGTCTTGAACAATCTACTGTGTAGAAATGGACTGCCTCGTGTGGAAAAAAATGCAGTTGCAGTTGTCGATTCCAAGGTCCTCTTCAGGGTTGCGGATATTTTCTCTCTTCTTTCTTTTATTAAAAAGAATGAAGAGATGGTGGCCACTGAAGAAAGTACAGTGAAAGAAAAGTTAGAGCAGCCCTTTTAATGTCATGATTGAGTTTTAAATTAGAATCCAGTTTTTGTTATCACAAAAGTTTGTAGTAATTAACTAGCAAATGTGTCCGCGTGCTTGTACGTGTTTATGAAAACTATTCGAAATGCAATGGAAATATTAACTGAATCGTCAATATACAATAAAGATAGATGGCTAATGAATGATCGGTTTGATCGGATCCTGTAGGAACCAAGTTCAAATCGTTTGTTCGTTTGGACGCCTCCGTTGTATATATTACTACACTTTCATTTGACACCTTCTTAAATAGTCTTGCTATTATCTTATCCTATCTCTATGCTTCAATCGATCCATCCCCGTATTGGGGGAGAACCCGCTGGAAGAGGTCGGAGAAGAAAGCACTCATCTTAGAGTAGACTTACTACGTATATGTTTTTAGAGTTAGCCTCTCTATACTTGGCTACCCAACATTTACCGTAGGCACATGCAAACAATGTGATGGATTGTGACTTTATTTTATCGTGGGTTGTACCTAAATCAACAGGTATACAACAACGTGATGTAAAAGAACAAGCATTGGCATATGCCAAACAACGTGACTCAAAATAATGTTATTCTTTCCATACTTGAATATTCATCATTTACCATAGGCATGTACAAATAATATGATAAATTATGACTTTATTAATCAAGGATTGTACCTAAATCAACAGGTATAAAACAAAGTGATATAAAAGGACAAGCATTGGTAGATGCCAAATAACGTGACTTAAATAATGTGGGTATTAATTTATTTAGCAGGTCCATCTAAACGCAACTATGTGTCACTATCAAAATGGTGGAATTTTTGCTAGTGTTTCTAAATAGTAATAAAACACTATGATTAGTCATAGCATATAAGAATCCTCACTAGGAGACATTTAGTTGGAAAAAATTATAGTACATTTTGAATACCTAAACACTAGGAGAAGTATAAAATTCTAGTGGTGTATTTTTCTTTTTACATGATCGTTTTTCCATCATTTCTTACTAAAATGTTTAGGCTTTTACTTTCCTCTTTTTGCCATACATTATGTGGTTTGTCACTCACGTGTTTAGATTTTTAATTTTTTGGTTACACATTACATACGCAATCGTTTCTCCCTCATTTGTTATCTTCTTCCCTTTCTTGTCATTACAAACAAAATCACATCTGTTTAGATTTTTTTCATTTTCCTTTTTTTATGACTACGGGATTACAGGGTTAGGTGAATGTTTCTTCCTCACGTGTTAGTTTTAAATTTTTCTTTTTATAACAAATAAAATCAAGTACATTATCACAATATGTTGTTTGTCCCTCACGCGCTTTTAGTTTTTTACTTTTTTCACACATTACATACGTGATGGTTTTTCGTCGTGTGTTGATTTTTTTTATTTTCCTTTTTTTGTCATAACAAACAAAAACATGTGCCCGTAGTCTTGTACGTGTTCTACTCACCCGGCAAGCGGACGTACATCACGTACATGGCCCAAGCAAACATGTTAATCAAGATTCCTTGCCAAGGCCGAGCATGCACATGGATAATTACGTGCTCTCCTCCGTATTGCTAAAAGATAACGTTTAGGACAACGATACAGTCTTCAACACATGACTTTAACTTCATATTTTTATAAAAATATTTATTGAAAAGTGATATATGTATACTTTTATGAAAATATATTTGGAGACAAATCTATTTATATAGTTTTCATATTTTTAAATTTAACAATTTAAAAGTTATTAATGATTTATATTCTCAATGTTTGACCAAGACTTTGTCCAAAACGTCATCTTTTACCAATACGGAGGGAGTACAAAGATTCAGATTCATTGCCATCGTTTCTTCCTTCTAATTTTCCCCTTTTAAAATTTTAACAAACAAAATCATCGCGTGTCCAGATTTTTAGGAGAATCACGGTTTAGGAGAAATCTTACATCTTACATGTGAGATCATGGATGATGGAAGATTCGTATAAAATGATGTGTAGATCGAACGGTTATTATAGGGGAAGAGCGAGATCTTGTACGACAAAGGGCTCACATAGGACAACATAGAGATCGAACAGTTATCGTAGAGTGAGGCCCTTGAAAAACTCGCTCTTTTATAGTGTGATGATGATGATAGTGTGATGAGTGATGATGATGATTGGTCTAATAATAAGGGATGAATTATGATTTTATCCATATCTAAAAAGTTAAGTAAATGGAAAGAAAAATTGGGGATGACAAGCAAGCTAGTAAGGTAATCGCAATCGCAAAGGCAAATGGGCTCGTGTTCAGTCTCTGAGGACTAGGTATGGTGGGCCGACTCGTCGCTAAAAATGACTAGTGGACCTCAACAGTGGGCCACATCAAAGAATAGGGCTCCAGCCTCCAGATTCCAACAGAGAGAGCCCAGGATCAGATCTTCCTTCCCCTGACGCTCTGGCCCATTAGATCTGTAAACACGTTTCCTTTGAGTCTTTTTTTTTTTTCCTTCCTTCTGCAAAGGATCATACAGGATGTATATAAAATCCTTGACAACACGGTGTGCCAGAGGAAAATATGCTTTGCATTCTTTATGTTTGGAAAGTTATGACCCTCTTTAATTTGCTGAAGTATCATCATATATCTATTTCACATGGAAACTAGTAAAAAAAAATGTATTAACACAAACTGTTCAGCCCATTAATTTGCTCTTTTATCTGTTAATTGAGTACAATATTGAAATGCTTATTTGATGGCGACAAGTTATGTAATATGAATACACCTTTTTTTGCGAAATCGTAATGGTAGACAAAAGAAGTAGGTGCATTGTGTTAAATATTACGTCTATTTGCATACGATTTGGTTAAAACAAAAATATGTATACTAGGCTACTAGCTCCTACTCGGAGTTGGACGACAGGATCATGGTGAAGAGCTTGAACAGCTTCCTAGAATAATGCTTCTTATTGGTGTGGTACCTGGTACAGTAAGGTCAGGGGAAAACCAAACAAGGTAGTACATTGCACACTCTGCATCTAGGATAGTTGGATCGGAGTTGCTAAGCTGCTTATTGCATTGGTGTCCAAATGTCCGTGTCCGGCGATCCTCGATCCGATCGTCGTCTTCACTTATTACAGGACACATTGATATTTTTCAATTTTCATGCTGAACTGATACTAGTACAATACTGCGTTGCCTGCACTGCACCCCGGGCCGGCGGAGCCGACCCGCGGCTCTTTTTTCAGATGGTCCCGGCCGGTGGTGTGCAGTGCAGGCAGCAAGGATACAGGGGAGCTGCACATGCAATACGCAAGCACTGTTACACCTTTTTTAAATAATTTTGTCACAAAATACACCATGTAAATTAATTGTGGTTCGGGGCGTGTATGTATATCCTTTGATCTCTGAATAAGTTATCTCGTTGTATAAAAAAGGGTAAATGTTTATGACACCAAATAAGTATATATAGTTTGATATAACATGAAATATATTCTCATACTTCACTTTTCTAGTGCCACATATATATCAACACTCTGGAAACGAAAAGAGCGGCTAAAGTAACACTTTATTGAAGGGTAAAAATGGTATCATAGCCCGGCAACGTACAGTCGAGGGCATCAGCATGCAGGTAGCACTCACCAGGTTCGCTGATTCTATTTGTTTGCATGCGTCGGAAGTCTCACACAGCTAATGTATGAGCAACTGCAAGTCACACAAGAAAAGTACAGCATCTATATTCTTTTTTAAAGAAATTTATATGAATAGTTCCCCTAAATCCATAAGGAACTCTATAAATCTTAAAGGTTCAATACACATGTGTTACTTAAGGTGCATTAGTGTTTAAGCTCATGAGTCGATCGATCGTTTTGTATATATGTGCAGACACATGCATGCATGCCACACCCGTAGCGCGCGTACCGTATCAATCGATCGGTAGGCGGTAGCCAGAGACACACGCCACGGCGTCGGTCGCGATCGCGATCGCGAGTGATTGCTGCTTTAATTTAGTTGGGAGACGCGGTGCGCACGCATGACGCGGGCACGCGCGGCGCGGAAACGGGCAGGCCGGCCGGCATGCATGCAGGATCGTCTGAACTTGGGGCAGTGGCAGGGATACGTAGGGACGGATATGCATGCTGCTCGTCTTTGCAGTGCAATGCATTGCCATAACTAGTCTACTCTTGCATTGCATCGATATCGTCGGTGCCAATACAGCGGCGCGGCGCCTGCCCTGCCATTGCCAGGGACGCTCATCAGAGACTGCATGGGTTTCGCTTTCGCGGCCTCGGCGCGCTTGCCGGGCCTATTCCCGGAAACCGACCGTACCGACTGGGGATCGGCATCGGCAGTTTGGCACACATGCAGTTGCCAGTCGCCACGCCATGCGTGATGCAGCATGCCTCGCTCATGCCTGCCTGCTGCTGCCCCCATCCAAATAAAGCAGCTACCACGCACCAACGTACGCCTATACTCACGTCACTTTGACCGGCCGGACGCGCCCATCCGATCCATCCACGATACCAAGCTAGTACATATGCATTCCGTTCTTTTCTAGGAGTACCATCTAGCAGCACATGCATTCGTTGTGTGCACACATATAACACAAGCACTAGCTACTCCTGTATTACTACTACTTTATTAGCTTCGATCGAGGTGCCTCACAACACTTGATCATAATGAAGCGCTTTATTACGTTCAAAATCAACACGGCCAGCAAGCGCAGCATGATGCAGCAAAAGCCTTTATTTACCGCCTGCAAAGTGCAAATGCTAGCACATCACGGCCGGTCCAGGTCTTTTTGATTCCTCTATCTACTAATAGCAACCGCAGCGATTGCATTACTCCATCTCATGGAACAAGTACCAGTAACAGAGAGATTAGACGACGATTAAATTAAAACTCCAGGTAACTAATAAGGCAGCAGCAGATAGCATGCACGCGATCGAGTAGTAGCACGTAGCACAAGAAGAAGAAGAAGAAGAAGAAGAAGGAACGTACTAGTAACTGCCAGCCGCCACTGATGGCAGACGTACGTGCTACGTACAGCCGGGTTAATTTAATTATATCTACAGCTCGCAGTGAGTCCCAACTAGTACTAGTAATTAAATTAAAACCCATCGATCGATCAACAAACTGATCAAGTTGTAGCTACTCCAGCAATCATGAGGCCGGGCCGGCCGGGCGGGTGTGTTGCATTGCATATCTGCATGCATGGAGATGGCACGCAGGGTGATGAGATTCTCTCAGAGCCAGAGCGCGCCGGCCTGCTTGAGGAGCGGGACGAGGGTGCCGTTGATGTGGCACGCCATCACCTTCTCGACGCCGCCGAGGAGCCGGCCGCCGACGAACACCACCGGCACGGGCGGCTGGCCGGGGGGCAGCAGCTGCGCCAGCGCCGCCTGGATCTCCCTCCCTCCTCCTCCGGCCATCTGGTCGAGCTCGTAGACGGTGGGGCCGACGCCGAGGCCGAGGAGCAGGCGCTTGACGACGTGGCACATGCAGCAGCCGCTGGCGCTGAACACCACCACCGCGTTCCCGCTCGCCATCCGCGCCACCCGCTCGTACACCGCCAGCGCCGGAGACGCCGAGTACTGGCGCGGGTGCGAGTGGTGCGCCGCCGCCGACGCCATCGTCGTCATGCCCTCCGCGTCCGCCGCCGCGTCCCCCACAACGCCGCCGCCGCTCACGCCCGACGACGACTCCGCCTGCTGCTGCACCACCTCCATCCGCAGCATCTTCTTCTTCGACTCGACTCACTAATTATATTCTCAGGCAGGCAGTGTGGATGGATTGCGATTGGATTGCACCGGTGGGATGAATTGAATGTTCCGGCCGATGAGATGAGTTCCCGGCCTTGTTGGCACGGCAAGAAAGGCAAAGGCAATAGGCAGTGGATGAATTTCGGGGTGGGGGTTTATGCGCTTTTATAGGCCGGGTAGCATCGGAGGAGGGTCTTGGGGTGTGTTTAGATCAGTTGCAATTCTGCACCGTAGCATGTTCATTTGTATTTGACAACTTTTATCCAATCATGGTCTAAGTAGGCTTAAAAGATTCGTCTCGTGATGTACATGGAAAAAGTACAAACAAGCAAATATTTCGTCTACATTTAATACTTCATGCATGTGATGTAACGTTACTGTGACTAATTGCAATTATAATTTGTAATGGATCTAAACAGGGCCTTAGTCTTGGATGCATCTGGTGTGGAGACGAGGGAGATGCGGGGCCTGCTTGGGATGGGACGTCGAGCTCCAGAAACAGGACTAGTAGGACCGGAATGGAATGGAGACTGGAGAGAGATGTGTGTGTGGTTCCTGGTTGGGGGATCCGAGCCGAAACCGATCGAATCAGTCAAAGCTAGGCCTAGGCGCGGCATGGATCGCTTGTTTTTTTTTTTTTTTTTGCAGAGGCTGTGTCCCGCGCCTGGGGTGACCTATCTCTCCTGCCTAGAAGACCAAGCACTTATATGGCCAGCAAATGAATTTCACTATTCCAATTTCCAACGCAAATTTGTTATGAAACAGATCTCTTTCACACAGTGCAAAGATTTATGACGTTATTTTTTTGTCTTATTTTACTATTCATGGATCACACGTGTCCCTATTATCTCTTCATCCTCAAGAAGAAAAGTCGTGATAAAACGAAATAGGCACCTCAGTACAGATTTTTCACGGCGTTTTCCAATGTTTTGGAAATAACGTGGATACGTTTCATGAAAATGAAACATTTTTCTCCTCTCTTTCTCTCAGTTTAATGTAAAAATAATATGACCTTCTATTTAATATGCATAAATCCCCATAAAATCCCATAAAGACGAAAGTCTCTCTTTCTCTCTCTCACTCTCCGGCCTCTCCCTCCCTCCGCAGCAGCATCCTGCATCCGCAACGAACAAGGGCGGCCCGCAGGTCTCTGGACAGGCCGACAAGGGTACACACACAACACACAGGCAGGCAGTACACGCACACCCCACACCACGCAGGGGCCGGGCAAAGCAAGGACGTTAAAGTGACTGTTGCAAAGGGCAACCAACTGGGCAACGCCGCAGCCAGCAGGCAGCAGTGGCTTTTTCGCGTGGGTGAGATCGATGAGGATCAGACGGACCTGACCATGCATCTACCAGCCATTGCAAAGCAGCAGAGACATGGCCGGCCACCAGGCACAGAGGGAGGGTGAAAAAGGCCGGCGGGCGGGCAGTACCGCTGGCGCTGGCGTTTGTTGGCATACTGTATGCAATGCAATGGGCTCTGGGTATGTATGTACTCCCTGCATACATCAATAACTACCATACTTACATCATGTTTTACTAGTATGTTTACCGGAGCCAGCCAGCTTGACACAGCCCCGGCCGGCCGTTCCATACATCCATTCGTTGATTTAATTTGTTCGATAAGCAAGAGAGAACGTACTACGAGTACTGGAGCATATTTGTTCGATAAGCAAGAGAATGTACTACGAGTACTGGAGCATGTGCTAACCAGTAGTAACTAATTACTCCCCTCCGTTCCAATGAATATGCAATTCTCACGTATCGAGGAGTCAAACATCGCAAAGTTTGACTAAAATTATATGAAAAATAATAACTCTTATGAGACAAAATAAGTACCATTAGATTGGTTACGAAATGTATTTTCATAATAAATTAATTTCGAGACATAAATGTTAATACTTTTTACTATAAATTTGGTCAAAGTTGACACAGATTGACCGACACGATTCTCATAATTGCATATTGAATCGGACGGAGGGAGTAAGTACCTGTTAGTCTACGAGATGTCTGTCGCCTAGTAAGAGCAAGTATAGTAATGAACTGTAAGCCGGCTAAATGCTGACGTGGAGAAGAGAAGGGAGGGGAGAGAAGAGAAGTGGCCTGTAAGTTTACAGCCAATTTGGGCACAGGAACCAAGAAATCTGTGAGATGAACAGGTGGGCCATGCAGTAGATGTGAAAGGCTGACTACTATACGAGTGAGCTGAGAGAAGCCTACAAGAACCTTACGCCAGTAAGCGGGCTGTATTATTAGCCTTGCGCTAATAGGAGTAATAGTGCTAGTACTATTATATTCACAAAAGAGAGAGAGACAGAGGGGGGGGGGGGGGGGGTTACGTGCATGGCGCGAGATTAATTGGGACCGGCAGCCAACGGCGGGCGGCCGTATCATATCGTGGGAGCGAGACGAGGCGACGTCAGTGATTCTTTCGTCGGTTCGGCCCGACAGGGAGCCGACAGCGCCACGTCTCCCGAATTCGTCAGCCGCCACGCCAGTTTGACCCACCGGGCCCCAGCTGGCAGCTGCAGCCCCCTCCTCGATCCGCCCGCCCGCGACGGCACCCATCCAGACCCAGCTCACCATCCATCCATAATTAGATTATTCGAGCACCATCCGGGACCGTGACGGTGTGTTACGTCCTGCGTTCAACGTGACCCAGCTGTAACGTCCTAACCGTTACAGCTCTTACGTCCGTCCACCGGCCAGCAGGCCGTCACGCAACGGGCGGGCCGACGGACGGGATGACACCAGCTGTAGCTAGCCGTGACATTCCTGCAACTGCAATCTATATATATGGACGGATCCGAGTACTACGCAATAAGTTCCTCGATGGCACCTCGGATAGAGGGGCTGTTTGGTTGCTCATCCTCATACGCCACGCCACAACGATGGCAGCCACATCATGGTGTGGCGGTGGTGATCAAAATACCCGCCACACTCGCTACAGCCTCGTCACAATTAACATGCACTAAACGACAGCCACAAACAGCAAAGGACAAGAACGAAAGACATGTGGCCGCCACAGCTAAAAATAGAACGAAACAGCTCTCTACTCCGTGTCTCCCCGAAGCTTAGACAAACAAAGTGTGGCCATGAACCAAACATCCCCAGTAGCCGCGTGTCTCAGAATGCCCATCACACGACTTAGAGTGGTTGGCTTCGGTGGACCTTCTAGCAACTGAAAACTCTACGACCTCTCGCCATGTGATGATGAGCTTCCCGAGACATGCATGTGGCTTCCATCCAAGTTGAGGCTACACGGAGAGGTTGCGGGTGCAAGGCCGGTGTGCGCCCAATTTGTTTCCACTACTAGTCCTGGACCCCTTTTCTGCAATATTATACATACTCGGATGTAAATTATTTGTACAGTTGCCACGTAAACTAATTAAATGACAGGTTGACATATACCATGTCACGCTACTTCGTTTTCTTTTAAAAAAAATGGCATGCCATATTGTTTTTAGCTAGCCATCAGGTCACGTAATTCTGAGATTCCTGAATCTTTGAATCTTTTGTGTTAAGATGGACATATATATGCAGAATTTTAAAAGGTATTGCTTGGTCCATGAATATGTATGTATGTATATATTTATCTTAGACGTATAAAGGGATCACAAAAGAAAAGAGGTACTAATTAAGGGAACGGAATGGAACACGGTTGTTTACTCGATTGATTTGTCTGTTTGCTTCATCATACAACCTCGCGAAGATGAGAGTCGCGGTCATGCAAGTCGTAGTGGGATCGAATAGCCCTTGGTAATGGACGGAGTTGAGCGTCGTACAAGATCGCACCGTGACTGTGTTGCAACCAACACCAGCCAAACGTGATTTATGGAACAAAGCTGCAGCATCCGTGTGTCATCGGTGAGACACCGTGGCATGAGTTGGCGGTGAGCTGAGCTGAGCTCATTTTTCAATCGTAGAATAGTATTTTAATCTCATAACAATTTGACCGTAGAATTCAGTTCAGCTAAATATCAGCTCAGAGAAATAGAATTGTGTTGAGCTGAAAACTACTAGGGACATCGATTATATTGTAGTAGTACTACTACGGAGTACAAGTTCATTGCTTGTGATCGAGGTCGACGACGCGGACCACGCGCGCCTGATCATCGACCTGATCGAGACAGACAAAGACACAAACATACATACCGCCGGACCGCCCTGGCGCCCTTCTCCGCGGCCGGCACGACATCTCGCTCGCCTCCGTCGCCGTCGCCGGCGCCGCGCGCCGATGCCGATGGATCGATGCATGCCGCGCGCTGCCACACACCCTAGCTAGTACATCTCAGGTCCAGCTACTATACTACTCCTACGTACCACCACGTACGACGACCACGTACAGTGCCGCTTTGACGCCATCCGCTTGTGCGCTTGCTTGCAAGGAACCTTTTCCCTCCTCGCTCGCCGCGACTACAGTATGTACACACACATTTGCCATCGCACCGTCCCAGAAAGAATGTAATTATGGGATTCGTGCCGGTCAAACTTGCTAAACTTTAACCAAGTTTTTATTGAGATTAATATTAATATTTATGTCTCAAATATGATTTATTATGAAATATATTTCGTCATTAATCTATTGTTATTGATTTTGTATTATAAATGTTTCTACTTCTTCTAGATAACTTTGGTCAAAATAAAAATCAGTTGACTTCTCGATAAATGAGAATTGCATTCTTTTTTTTTTTTTTTTTTTTTGAGAGAGGGAGTAGCAAGAGCACAGCCGTTGCGATCGAGATCTGCTCGGTAGAGGAGCAGGAGTAGCTAGCGTTGTTCGGCCAGTGTCAACCAGACCGTGCAATGCATGCATGCATGCATGCACGCTTGCAGGCTGCGGCTACATGGTGTGTAGAGCAGGCACCGCCCCCCGGCCCCCGGCCCCTGCCCTTCCCGCTTTTCGTTTCTTGGCTCCGACACGCTTGGTCCCTTCCCCTTGGCTAGCTGCTGCTGCTTCTCGCCACAGCTGTGTTGCGCTTTGACCTTCCTGCAGCCTTTCCGGCCGCGCGCGTCGGGGTCGTCGGCTCGTCGTCGTCGTCGTGTGTGCATGCATGTGCATGTCGATGCACGCATGCATGCATGCGTAGCGTAGCTGTACAGTCCATCTATCAACATCAGCGGTATAGCTACCCTATAGCTAGTAGAGGCTACTCCTCTGATCCATCTCCACTTGCAAAACAACTCAGTTTCACCAAAAAATTATTTATAAAGCTATTTTTTTTTAAAAAAAAAGAAGAACAACTTCACGACTGAAAATTAAGCTGTGTGAAACGGGGTCTATATTTCGAAGACCCCGTATCATTGTCCAAAAGTACAAGAATCATGAAACCAGAGGAACATGTAAACAGTAGTTTTGCAAACATTCTCGGTGGTTGACTTTTAAATGAGTCAGTGTCGTTGTTGGAATGGAACGAGGGACAAAAGTCGTGAAGCAATAGTGGTCACCAACATGCTGGAGTATTATTATAGTATACTACTCCTATGTATAAAGCACATGCCGGTACGGCCAGCCGGGCCTCCGACATCATCTGGGCCTCTGCAACTGAACTAGTAGCACCTGAGTTCTCCACTTTCTAGCTAGTGGCGTTATATACAGTTCGTGCATCCCACAAAGGCTGCTTCAACGACATGCATGGGCACGCGGCCACTGACCCGTACGTACCGACCGGTGCACGCAAGCATGTCCACTTGCTTACACTGGGCTGGGCACACTCGCTCGCTCGGGCGGCCCGTGTGTGCATCATGCTCATCCATATGCAGGTCGATCGATCGGCCATTGCATGGAACGCACGTACGTACACATGCAGCAACTGCAACTTTGGCAAAAAGGTTAATTAGTCACGTCCGTACGTGCCACAGTCCACTTAACATGCTTGCAGCGTGCAACTGTGCGTGACATAATGGCCGGTCTCGGTCGGTGGCTGCAAATTAAAGTCGCTTTATTTAGTTTGCTCTTGCTTAATCGCCGCATGCATGCAAGCATGCACAATGTCTTGGTCCACGTACTTACGTGCATGCATGCAACCACGATGTGATGTCGTCTTGGTCGTGCTTACGGATAGGGCAAAAGGTACCAGTTCGGTTCATGTGATGTGAACGCGATGAGATCATGAGAGCAATTATAATAAGAGCTGTAAACTGGAAGGCAGAACGGGCGGTAAGCTTATAGCCGGTTTTAGCACAGTAACCAAGAACCTCTGTAAGAGACAAGTAAGTCATATAGTAACTATGAAAGAATGACTACTATACGAGTATATGTTGTGCCTACCATTTTATACCCTCTCTTTATAGTAGAATAAGATCTACATACTAAGGTCATTGCAAATGTAATAATTCATATAGTAGTATTAGAGCAAGTACAATAGTAGGCTGTAAGTTAATTAAATGTTGATGTGGAGAAAAAAGAAGAGGAAAGAGAGGATAGGTGGGCGGTAAGGTTATCGCGCCGGCTTGGCCCTGTTTAGTTCCCCTTCCAAATTCAAAAAAATCCGTCAAATCAATTTTTGGACACATACATGGAGCATTAAATGTAGGTAAAAAGACTACTTACACAGTTTGCATGTAAATCATGAGGTGAATCTTTTGAACCTACTTCGACCATGATTGAAGACTTATTGCAAAAATTAGCACGCGTGCTACAATGCCATTTTTGCAAAAGTTTTGCACGCTAAATGGGCCCTTAGACACAGGAACAAAAAAGAGTTTGTGAGAGATAAATGAGCCATATATTATATATGATAGTTACTGTATAGGTGGGCTGAAAGAAAGCTGTAAAGATCCTTAGGGCATGTTTAGTTGGCAAAAAGTGGCCAAAAAGTCACAATAGCACGGCCCGGAATCTTTTTCAATAAGTGTCCAATCATAACCTAAGTAGACTCAAAAGATTCGTCTCGAAAAAGCCAGATAATTAAACAGTGTAAATATGCAACAACTGCTACTTTATTTAATGATACATGCATGTGTAAAGGACAATTGATATGACGAGGGATCTGAAAACTTTTTGAAAACTAAACAGGGCCTTACAGCTCGCAATTAAATCGACTGCATTATTAATCTTGTTTTTGTACTAGTTATTAGTTGGCCGTTGTAGAAAAGCACATTGAAGTTTGATTAAAGTTGGTTAGCATGCGGTGATCAAAGTGGTCACCATGCATGCATGCAAAAAGCACGCACTTACGTACATGCATGCAAGTAAGCATGCATCGCAGAGATGGAGCCCAAGGAGAAGAAACACGATATGCATGGGGGCATAAGTAGTGTCCCATAGCTAAACGGGTGTCTGGGGGGACAGCAGTGCGTGAAGACAACGTACGGCCGGACATGTCACATAATCAGATGCTTTCTTCCCTCCTACTACTAGCTAATACTAGCCTTTGGTAGCAAAATAAGTTGTTTTAGACAAAGTTTTGATCAAACATTAAAAATATAAATTATGAATAATTTTAAATCGTTGAATTTAAAAATATGAAAACTATATAAATAGATTTTTCTTCAAATATATTTTTATAAAAGTATGCATATATCATTTTTCAATAAATATTTTTATAGAAATATAAAATCAAAATCATGTTTTAGAGACCGTACATTATTGTCCTAAACGACCTGCTTCGGAGAAAGTACGTAGTCCTACTAGTTGTGATAGTGTCCTTTTAGTTGCCCAACCATGGTGTCGCGCGATTTTGTGGCACCATCATTGCCTTTCGCCGTGCCCCAAATGTCTAGAACATGTAGCCGCGCGCGTCAGGTGCTTTGCACGGCATGGCCGATTGAGCTAGCTAGTATAGTGCTAGTCGACTTGAGCTGCATGCTAGAGGCGAGGCAGCCTATGATGTGATGCATCCTTGCATCTTTTTGGGGGCACCGGGGAGGAGGGGCAAATATTGTGCTGGTAAAGTTGTTTTTTGTTGGGTTATGTGACCATGCTTCGCGTGTCCCCCCTTCTTTTGCCTTCTGATCCGGATCATGGCATTCCATCGACCAATCTCTAAAGACCAAAAGTAGCTAGGCATGCATACAACGAGGGAGACCAGGGGAGTACTATATTAACTATTAATTGACTGTGTTTAAGCTGTTAACAACTCCATGAAACAATGATAGCAAAACTTCTTTACTACTTCAACTAATTTATTTACTGTCTTGTACTACTTGTAGTGAGTAGTGACTAGCATAACATTTCCAGACAAGTTACAAAGTAGTGTAGCTATGCATACGGAGTAGTACGTATAAAGCGGATCATCAGTCAAAAGTATTTTGGAGCGAGGTTAATGGTAAAATGCAGTGTACTGCCAGGCGTAGTGGCAGTACGTGCGTGTAGTTTAACTGAAGAAGCATCTGGGTGTACTGTAGTACACTGTGTGCATCGTTGCATGCATATATGGAGCTGGAGAGCCTGGAGGTGTCCTGCACGCTTGTACGTACATGTCCGGGCATTGGGCTGCATATAGCGCAGGCTTTAGCAGACCCTGAGCCAGATTTGGTTAAAGCCTACTCTACATGCATGCAGGCAGGCTCGTCAGTTTACGTGCACGCGCGATACCCTGCCCCAGTCTTCACTGGATTGCCCCCTTGGGTTAATTAGGCTCACCGTCGTCTTGAACTCTTGATATGATTCGCTGGGAGAATGGCTATAAAAATTAATTAGCTCCTCCTTACGTGCTCTAGCTCCTCTAGGAAAGCACTTGAGGCTCACCGGCCGGCGGCCGTGCCAAATGATCCGAAGACTCGTATATTTTCATTTGCTATGAACGCGTAAATACCGACAATTGCCCTTGGACTCCTGCATTGGTAAGAGAAACTCCAAAAGACTCTATGTCCTTCCAATTCCTCGGATTACAATTTTTTTGATGAAAAAAAATCCCCTGCAATAGCTTTTTTTTATTTGGTTATATCTTAAACAACCATCTTCTATTCAGAATTTCTCGCTAACCAAAAATAGAAAACAAGAATATATGGCTCTCTAGAGCGCAGACAAGGACACAAGGTATAGCAAATATTTTTTACGCAAATAGCTCACCAAATAATTAATGATTTAGTGGGTGAGCTTTAGAAATACTACTGAAGATACTCTAACACATGCATAATATAACATAAAAATGGAAACTGTCGTACTGTCTTACAAAAAAGAACTGAAGGACTGAAGGAGTATATGAAAAGATATAGGAAACTAAAGTTCTAACAAGCACAAGTGGATGCCTTCCAAGATCAGAATTGAAGGATTGTATAAAAGATACGGAAAATAAAGTTCTAACAAGCACAAGTGGACGCCGTTCAAGATCAACCCCAATACAATCAATTTGGTACCTCGTTTAGTTTTTGCTAATAGCTATTAAGTGAATATTGTGTTGCGTAAAGATTGGTCACACAACAACTATGGCTAGATCATACGGCTTGCCATGTACCAAAGAACGCAACAGATAACTATCATGCTTTCGTGGTGTAAGAGCGGCTAGGTTTGCAAGTAAGTCAACAAAGGATAACCAATCATGTTTACGTGATGAAGAACGACTATTTTCCATACAAAATAGCAAGGTTAATCAATTATGCTTGGGCGATGGAAGACGACTAATTTTCAAGCAAACTCGCAAGAACCGTCAAAGCTCACACCCGCCATGGACAAGAAGGTTGCCCTAAAAGGCTTTTAGCTAATAAAGGCTATTAGCTGGCTGCCTAGCTAATACGGCTAACTATTAGCTTGGAGAATCCTATTTTGACGCATGCAGATGAAAAGAGTATTGAGCGCATCAACCTCAAAGATGAGAAGGACTTCATGCTTTGTTTCCCGCAATACTAACTGGGCTTTTTTTAGAGCAATAATACAAACTGGGCTGGGACATTACGATTAGTCTCACTCGGCTCGTGCTTCTAATTGGGCCACATAGACCAGGCCCATTCATACACAAACGATTCGTGCTCGGCTCGTCACTCTAACGTAGACCGGACTAGTCTGATAAAAGATTATTAGATAAACTTTTTTAATTAAAAAGATGATTTCGAGAAAGCTGTATAAGATACTTAGTTTGATGAGTAGAAACTTATTTGAACAAACTTTTTCCGCGAAATCTAGAACCCCATCTAGAACTCCCAAGCAGTGGCTGTGGCTCCCAGGAGGTGCAGTGATGGAGCGGCGACTTGCCCTGTAGGCTGTGCCACGGGCCGGCAGGTGGCCAGGCGACTTCGCGTGGGCTAGTTCAGCTGCTCCATGGGCCAAAAAGCCATGGCCGTGGGGTCTACATGGGCTTGCGGTGGGTCAGCCCAGCGGGTTAGCTTGTCTACCATATTATTTTAGGGAAATTATTTCCTCGGAAAAGTTCGATTTAGTTTTAGTTTTTTGATCCTGTTTTCATCGAACTTTATTATTTGGCCCTAAAACGAAATTTGCTTATTTTCTTGTCCCTTCCGTCCACTTTAAAATATCATAACTCTTCGATACGATATCAGATAAGATTATTTTTATATGAAAATTGTAATTCTCGACGAGATCTACAACTTTATAATTTTAAGTTCTTTCATTTGAGAAAGTTTAGATGCCCAAAAGTATAAATATAATATATTAATAGTTTTGGGCATCTGAACTTTCTCAAATGAAAAAACTCAAAACAATAAAGTTGTAGATCTCGTCGAGACCTACAATTTTCATATAAAAATCATCTTCATCCGATGTCGTATCTAAGAGTTATGATCTTTCCAAGTGGACGGAAGGGCCAAGAAAATAAGCAAATTTCGTTTTAGGACCAAATAACAAAGTTCGATGAAAATATGACCAAAAACTAAGTTGAACTTTTTTTAGGGCCGAGAAAATAATTTTCTCTATTATTTTCCTTAGACGTACCCGCCCCCCTCCCATACTAATAAAACAAGTCGTTTATGTTGGCCTCACGATAGATGGATCAAGGGTTGTAGAAAGCCCAGAGGGTAGCTTGGCCGATTGGCCGTTTGGATTGAAATCAAAATCAACTGGCTGGCTTACCAGTTCCGGTGGCGTGCCCCTGCTTATATGGTAATGGAGCAGCCAACCACTCCAGCATATTTTCAGGTATAAAGTAGATACTAGCTTAGCTTCTAAGCTGCCTATCAAAGCTGGGCAAAAACGTAAAAGTGCAGGAAAGTAAGATACAAGTAGCTAGGCTTATCTAACAATCTCCCCCTAAGCCTAGTAATAGGTGATCTGCTTCACGCCTATCCTCATCCTCATCTCTTGGAACTTGGCCTTGCCCAGCGACTTGGTGAGAATGTTCGCGAGCTGATCAGTAGTGGCAATGTGGCTGGCCTTGATGCTCCCGTCCTTCAAGCAGTCCCTGATAAAATGGTACTTGATCCGGATGTGCTTGCTCCTGTCGTAGAAGACCGGGTTCTTGGCCAAGGCCAAAGTAGACTTGCTGTCTACCTTCAGCTCCACCACATCCACTTTCCTGCCCAGCAGCTCCCCGAGCAGCCGAGACAGCCAAAGGGCCTGTGTTGCTGCAGTAGTGGTGGCAATGTACTCTGCCTCACAGCTTGACAGCGCCACCACCATATGCTTGATCGATTGCCAGCCGACCAGGCAATTACCCAGAAAGAATATTGTCCCACTCGTGCTCTTGCTTGTGTCGATGTCGCCGGCAAGATCACTGTCGCAGTAGCCGACGAAGCGCGCTGTGCCAGGGTCCTGGCGACGTAGCGGAGGATGCGCTTGACGGCCTGCAGATGCTCCAGTGTGGGCCGTTTCATGAACCGGCTCACATACCCGACATTGAACGCTAGGTCCGGCCAGGTATGTACGAGGTACCGGAGGCTGCCGACCAGCCGCCGGTAGTGGGTGGAGTCCACCTCCTCCGCCCTGCTCTCGCGGCTGAGCCTCAGCTTCTCCTCCATCGGCGTGTGAGCTGGGTTGCAGCCAGTCATCCCGCCGAGCTCCAGGATCCGCTTGGCGTAGTGAGCCTGACGAAGGGTGATGCCAGTGTCGTTTTGGCGCACTTCGACGCCGAGGTAGAAGAAGAGAAGCCCAAGGTCGCTCATGTCGAACTTCTCCTTCATCTGCTCCTTGAGCCTCTTCACCTCTTCTTCATCCGCACCGGTGATGATGAGGTCATCGACGTAGACTCCGACCAGCAGAGCAGAGTACCCGCTGCCCCGCCGATACACCGCTGCCTCGTGCGCACTCTAGTGGAAGCCCATCGCCTTCAGTGTGGCGTCCAGCTTCGTGTTCCAGGCACGCGGCGCCTGCCGCAAGCCGTAGAGGGCCTTACGCAGGCGGTAGACTTTGTCTTCCTTCCCGACGATGGCGAAACGGCTGTTGTATGTATACCTCCTGCTTGAGGTCACTGTTTAGGAACGCCGACTTCACGTCCATCTGGTGGACCTTCCACCCTTCCTGAGTTGCCAGCGCGAGGAGGACTCGGAGCGACTCCATGCACGCCACTGGCGCGAAGGCATCGTCGTAGTCCACACTTTCTTGCTGCACAAACCCCCTCGCCACCAGTCTTGCCTTATGCTTGGTCACCACCCCCATCTCATCCTTCTTGAGCTTAAACACCCACTTCAGAGTGATCGGGTGATGTCCAGTAGGCAAGTCCACGAGCTCCCAAGTCTTGTTCTTCTCCACTGATTGGAGCTCCTGCTTCATGGTGGCCTCCCATGCAGGATCACCCTGTGCTTCCGCGTAGTTGGTGGGCTCGCCAGCGTGCGAGAGATGCAGTTGGGCGAAGAGTCACGGCGCCTACTCGGAAGGAGCTTCGTCACCGAGGATGTTGGTCATCCGTCGGTACCGAAGAGGCTCGTTATCGTAGAACGCATCTAGACGGTCCTTGTCGTCCTCCAGAGGCAAGGCGAACTCGGTCGACGTGGTTTGAGCTGTTGCCGTGGTCGGTGCAGTGCTTGGAGACTGCTCGGCGGTGCTCGGAGACTGCTCGGAAGTGCTCGGAGACTGCTCGGAAATGGTTGGGGTCGTGGTCAGGGACGTGGTCAGAGACCTTCCGACCAATGCGCCTGTGGTCGGAGTGGTCGGAGCAGAGGCAGAGCTTGTAGCAGTACCCTCCCAGAGGTGCTCGACGACGAACTCCTCGTCCGTCGGAGCGTGCTCGCCTCGTTCCTTGATCCAATTCCAGCCGCGGCTCTTGTCGAAGACGACGTCATGCGATACGCGCAATCGCTGGGTGGTCGGGTCGAAGACGCGGTAGGCCTTGGCGCCGTCAGCGTACCCGATGAAGATGCCGGGGCGGCTGCGGTCGTCGAGCTTCTTTAACTGGGTAAGGTCCTTGATGAACACCACACAACCGAATGTGCGCAGGTGTCCGACCTCCGGTGGCATCCCATGCCATGCCTCGTACGGCGTCTTGCCCTGCAGCGCCTTGGTCGGAGACCTGTTCAACAGATACACAGTGGTCACCACAGCCTCACCCCAGAAGCGTGCCGGCAGTCCTCATTGCTTCAACAGTGCTCGCGCCATGGCGACCACCATCTGGTTCCGCCTCTCCACGACGCCGTTCTGCTCCGGCTAGTACGGGGCGGAGTAGTGACGCTGGATGCCCTCCTCGGCGTAGTACGCCGTGAACTCGGCGACGGTGAACTCGCGGTCGTTGTCGGTGCGGAGGGTCCGCATCTTCTTCCCGCTCTTGTTCTCCACCATAGCTCGGAGGTGCTTGATGGCATCGGCGGCGTTGTCCTTGGTTGTCAGCAGAGCCACCCACATATAGCGAGTGGTGTCGTCGACAAGCAGCAAGAAGTAGCGCCTGCCGCCGATGGTCGCTGGTGTCACCGGGCCGCAGAGGTCGCTGTGAACCAGCTCGAGCTTCTCTGTGCTCGGTACTAGGCTTCGGCTGGGAACGGAGCTCGGCGATGCTTGGTGATGACGCATGTGTCGCAGAACTGCCCGACGTGGTGGATCGCCGGCAGCCCGTGCACCATGTCGTCCCTGGAGAGCTTCCGGAGCGCGTCGAAGTGGAGGTGACCGTAGTGCTCATGCCAGCGCCACTCCTCATCATCCTTCCGAGCAGCAAGACAGATGGGCTTGGCGGTGTTGAGGTGGAGGATGTAGAGGCGGTTGGCTCTGCGCCGTACCTTGATGAGTAGCCGCCGTTGAGGATCCCAGATCCTCAAGATGCCGTCCTCGATCTCTACCTTCGAGCCTCCCTCGTCGAGCTGTCCGAGACTCATGATCGAGTTACGGAGTGCCAGGATGTAGTAGACACCGTGGAGCACTCGGTGCTCCCCGTCCTTGGCCTCAAGGATGATGGAGCCGACGCCTTGGATCTCCACCTTCGACTCGTCACCGAACCTCATGACTCCCCGAGCTGATGTGTCCAGGTCAGTGAGGAGCTCGCGATGCCTAGTCATGTGGTGGGTGGCGCCGCTGTCTAGGTACCAGCCATCAAGCTTCTTACCATCGCTGCCGATGTCGAGGTAGGCACGTGCACGTGGCTCCTCGAGCTCGAGATCGGTACTCAGGGCTCGGAAAGTTGAAGCTTGAGGCTTGCAGCACCCTTCCTCCTCGATCTCCAGGATGCCGTGGACGAGAAAGGCCGCGCCTTCCCCTTCTACCTCGGCGACATTCGCCGCTCCACGCTCCCGGTTTCACCGTGGATGGGGGCAGTCGCGTGCCCAGTGCCCGGTGCGGTTGCAGTTGAGCCAGGTGTCGTCTTGGTTCGCCTTGCGTTCACCAGCCGCACCACCAGCCTTGTCTGCTTGTCCTCCGCCACCGGCACCACCGGCTCCGTCATGCGGCTTGTTCTTCTTGCTGCGGGAACGCCGGCGCCGATCCTTGGACGATCCTGCGCCCTCCTCCTTCTTCTTCTTGTCGAAGGCCCGCCACTGCTCGGCGGTATAGAGCAGTTTGCCGAAAGCCGCCTCCATCTCTGGCGCGCACTCTCGGTCCTGGACCGCCTTGAGCCGCCCAGTGATGTCCACGATGGTGAGCGTCCTGAAAATCGAGCATGGTCTCGATCGAATTCCCGATCTGCCCAAGGCTCTTCGGCATGCACCGCAGGAGCTTCTCCACTGCTCGTTCCTCGTTGAGGTCGGTGTCGCCGTTGATCGCCATCTGCTCCATCAGGCTGGTGAGGCGCAACGCGAAGTCCTCGACTTTCTCTCCGGGCTGAAAGGCCAAGCATTCCCAGTTCCTTCGGAGGCGCTGCAGCGTAGCGCGACGGATGCACTCTCCTCCAACGTGCCTAGTCGCGATCGCCTCCCAGGCGAGCTTGGCAGTCATCTTGTTGGCGATGGCGGCCCCCAGCTCCGGCGGGACTGCAGCACAGAGGGCCTCCAAGGCCCGCCGATCATCTGCATAAGACACCTAACCGTAGCGGACCGCCTCCCAGAGCCCACGCGCCTGAAGCTTGAACTTCATCAACAGGCTCCACTCATGGTAGTTGGAACGGGTGAATTGTGGCCACGTGCCTCCGGCGTCACGGTACACCTGCATCACCGGTGATCGGCCGCGCCTCCCGCGGCGCCGATCTGGTGATGGCGAGGGACGACAGTGACGCCCTGGACTCCGCGATCCCTCCCGCAACCTGCCTTCCTCCTCCTCCTCCTCCTCCATCATCTCCGCGCGGATCGTGGCGGCCGCGGCCACGTGGCCTGGGCCGCAGCTGCTGCTGCCTGCGTCGCTGTTGCCTCGGCGGCGGCGAGACACGCCTCGCGACTCCCTGGGATCGCGACCTTATCGCCGTCTTGATGTCCGAGGGGCTCCTGCTCTTGCCCTTGGCTGCGGCTGCTGCTGCGGCTGCGTGGTCTGCAGAGGTGGAAGCCATGGAGGTGGCGGTGGCGGCGGTGGATTGGAACTCTCTAAAACCCTAGACTTTGATACCAATTGTTGGCCTCACGATAATGGATCAAGGGTTGTAGAAAGCCCAGAGGGCAGCTTGGCCGATTGGCCGCTTGGATTGAAATCAAAATCAATTGGCTGGCTTACCAGTTCCGGTGGCGTGCCCCTGCTTATATGGCAGTGGAGCAGCCAACCACTCCAGCATATTCGTAGGTATAAAGTAGATACTAGTTTAGCTTCTAAGCTAGCTACCAAAACTGGGCAAAAACGCAAAAGTGTAGGAAAGTAAGATACAAGTAGTTAGACTTATTTAACAGTTTAGAATAACAACGTGGTCTTTAAAACATAACGTTGACTTTATATTTATATAAAATCATTTATTGAAAAATGATATATACATACTTTTATCAAGACAAATCTATTTATATAGGTTTCACATCTCTAAACTCAACAACTTAAAAGTTATTCATAATTTATATTTCCAATATTTGACCAAAATCTTATCCAAAATGACTTGTTTTGTGGGTACGGAGGGAATATGGAGTTTACCTGTTTTTATGCACTCTCTAAAAATAAAAGTGACAACTTATATGCAAGGTGAATCCACATATTGACTAGGTCGTATGAAATAACATGTATTGGTATGTATTTTGCCGGTAAAGGCTGTCAAAATTTGACATTTTTTTACAGATTTAAATAAATTATATGCACCAAATCGTGTCTATTTTTTCTGCCAATGGGCGTACCAAATCTATTCAAACATTTAATCCAAAAAGTAGGGTAAAATCATATGAGCAAACTTTTGTTTTCATTCAAAGTCTAACATCATTAAGAGGAAATCCCAGAACAGAAGCAAACACTTCCATTTGTTTAAAAATACATGGGTAAATAAAACTATAAATTTTTGAAAAATAAGGATAAAATCACCATATCCCTTCAAAACGAGAGCAGAGTTAGTGTTTTGATTTTTGGTAATGTTATTTTACTCTAGAGAAACAGACAAGATGCTGGCTAATGTCTGCTACTAATGATTCGGAAAAAAAAGAAAATAAATCTGGGACTACTGTTAGCTAGTGACCGTTCGAAGTAAAAACTTCTCGTTATCACACAGGAGAAGCGTTTCCGTACCAGTAAAACCGAAGGCTCAAGTTCGCTTCAAGCTCATTTGACCGATTTGACAATGACCATCGACTAGTACAAGTTCGTATGAAACTCCAAGGCAAAGCTTATTTAAAACTATTTTCACCTCCTTATCTTCCTCTGCATCTGAGGAGCTGTAAAAATTCAAGCTAAGGAATGCTTTGCTCTTAAGCAATCCCCCTTTAATGTCCATCTGATGTCAATTCTTTTTGGCTTCAGTACAGTTGAATCAGCTAACCAGAGGTCACTATTCAGAACATTCTGACCTTCTGATGTATACCCGGCACCGGAACTGAAGTTTAGCAATACTTTGACACATTCTGTTGCATGCTACAGGTAGCTAGTCACTACGCAGAGCAGGTGTCCTGGAAACATGAAGCTAATCTGCATGAACATATCACACATATATAATATAATACTGTAACATGGTACCATAGTACCAACTAGTCTTATTCATTTCGTTTGCACTGAAGAAAGCATATGATCAGAGAAGAGATTAAAAGTTAACAGTTAGATACTTTGATGTGCCAAGATTTAGCTTCTTGGCTACGGGTTTTTGGTGAGACGAGCACATCAAGAGGGCAAACATCTCGGTGGACCGTGCGTGAGTGCACCGAACTTTGGTTTGTCTTTTCGATAATGGAGTGCAGACATCCAAGTGCACTGCCGCCAAATTTCAATCGCCAAGTGCTTGGTTTTCGAGTTGTCGATATCGTTCCATCGCGTGAGTGAACTAAAGCAACTGAATTTGTAAAGTTGTTTGTTAATGGTACCATCAATCTTGTGATCACAGTTTCCTGCTTGTAAGTGGTAGTAAGTAGTAACTGAACTATGTTGTTTTGAGCCTCTGAATATATTTTTGCAGCAGTGCAAGCATCTGATAAGAATAGTATAGACAAAAAAGTTCAGACAAGTTTTCCTTTGCAAATCTCTTAGAGAAACATGAATGCACTAGATGAATTGGAGGATGCATAGCTCTGAAGCTTTGTCTCCACAGGCATCCACGCCATCTGTTATTCATCTTCAACGAGAAGATCGATCCATGTCAGCCATCAATCGACCGAACTTATCTGATCTAATATGTCTCGCTCCGTTGTTGCCAGTAGTGAAAGTTACCCGCCACCAGCAAATGATTCAAAGATTTAAGCTCACACCTCCTTCACATCACATGTCCCTCTACAATTAAAATCACTGTGATTTCATCACTCTGTGTGCTGAGCAAGAATGAGGCACCAGAGACTAAGACTAGCTTGACCATCAGTGATGCAGTGACAGGAAGAGGAAAGCATCAGTTGCAGATAAGCATCGGCCAGGGCGATGGAAGGATTCACATTCATTCACCTGATGCCACTTGAAAAATCCGTCGAACCCCAGTGGATTTGGTGAGACGTATACGTCTTGGATTTATAGGTGAAAAGCAGCTGATAGCCCTCCTGAGGGACTTCACTTGACGAAGAAGGAGGATGCCCCTCTTCTCTTTTATAGCGTCCTTGAACCTTGGGTGAGGCTCACTTCTCGCTCGAGCTCGAGAGCTCAGCAGCAAGCAAGCTCTCGGTCGGTCGCCATTAATTGCAATGGAAGGCCTGATTCCGTTGGTGTACCGAGCCATCGTGGAGTACAGGAATAAGGCGAGGTACCAGGTCGCCATCGGGAGCAGCTGCCTGCTCTACGGCGACCACCACCACCAGCAGTGTGGCTCGTCGGCGCTCTTCTGCATCGTCGACACTGCAGGAAGCAGCACCAGCAGCTGGCACGCCGCGTCGTCGTCGATGTCCCCGCCGGCCACGTCGCCGGCGGCGGCCAGGTCCAGCAGCAGCCTGGCGTCGCCGCTCCTCCGCTCGGCGTCGCGCCACCATCAGTTCGCAGGTTAGTCTGCTGCTCGTGATGGGCAACGAGTTGTTCGAGTGGTGGTCTGTGTGATGTGAGAGGCACCGTTTGCCGTGTGTACAACAGTACAAGTGTACATGTACGTATTATGTACGTATACCAGGTGTGTTAATAAGCCCTCGAGAGAAAAAAAAAAAGAGGGTGTGTGTTTTGAAGAATAAGGGCATGGTCAGAGAGGATGGTCCGAAGGAGCACCTCAACTGATGAGAAGAGAAGGCAAAACTGCTGCTGCTTCGAGCCCAGCTGGTGGTTGTATTGTACCTGTAATTACCCGTGAATTGTGATATATGAATATGGATGAAAATGTTACGGATATTTATCCGTCCGTTCGACCGAATCTGTTTAGAGCTGTTCAGATCTGTCTGTATCCGAGTCCAGATATTCAATATCCGATACCGTATCCGTATCCGAATACTTAAATCGTATATTTATGATGTCGATATCTAATCGTATCCTATCCGGCATGGCCGACACTATCCGTATTTGAATCCGAATCCGACCAGAAATATGAAAACAAATGTGATATGAGTGATATCCGTTCGTATCCGATCCGTTTTCATCCCTATATATGAAGCACAAGTACACCTATGTGTTGTGTACTGGTGTACGACTGTACGTGCTAAAAGTTACTACAGC
This sequence comes from Eremochloa ophiuroides, assembly GCA_038502445.1. Lineage (NCBI taxonomy): Eukaryota > Viridiplantae > Streptophyta > Magnoliopsida > Poales > Poaceae > Eremochloa > Eremochloa ophiuroides. Next base: position 8,121,263 of record JAHLJS010000001.1, on the reverse strand, counting down.
ACGGTAGCTTGTCGTTCAACTGCACATGTACATAGCAACAAGAACGTGCTCATCGCCTCAACTTCGTTCAAACTGTATATAAGTGTCAAAAAGTGCAATAAGATATGAGATGCCAAACCCATGTTTTTCCGCCGTGAACCATGCTTTGGCATTTGGCAAGTTTCTCATTATTAAGAGGAAACCCAGTAATATCTCTATAGTGCTGGTGGAGAGAATTATCACAGCATGCGTGTTATGCACTCTGATTGACGAGCGAGTGCATTATTTGTTTTTCCGTTTATATCTGAAATTTCCGTTTCTAAATTGCAAATGATTTTAGCTTTCTCTGAAGTTAAATTCATCTAGCATACAGATTAAATGCGACTGTATTTTTTTTCGAAATTGTTTTCACAGACGTTTGATAGCAGACCCATACAGTACAAATGTATTTATAGTGGCAGTTGACATAACCCTATGACTAGTGAAAATACACTTATTTCATCTAGCAGGAACGTTTTCACTGGCGTTAGGTAGTTAGGTTTATGTCAACCACCACCGGGCGGTATTTCGTCGCGGTCCCTAAATAAAACTATACTGGCATATGCTCTTTGTGAACTGTCAGTAAAAAATTGTGGAAGTTTTAAGGATTTCACAGACGTTTGATAGCGGACCCATAAAGTACAAATGTATTTATAGTGGCAATTGACATAACCCTATGACTAGTGAAAATACACTTATTTCATCTGGCAGGAACGTTTTCACTGGTATTAGTTACTTAGGCTTATGTCAACCACCACTGGTGTGACAGAACCGCCTTAATCATAGGGCCCACGTGCACCATCATCGTCCCTAAGGACTCATGATCAGTCTGCACGAGTTTCCCTTGACCTAGGTGGCTTGCCAGGTTTCTTCGAAAACCCTAATTTTCCCGAGGATCTCATTGTAAGGACCTTGCAAATATTACAACAGTTTACACAAATAATACAAATCAGAGTGAAGAGTGCGAAAGTGTTACATAAACATAGGTTTACAAATATAAATGACATTATCCCAAACCAGGATTTCGTAGTGGAGTAGCATCATATAACTAGACACCCTGCCCAAGGGTTATATCCTACACATCATCATTCGTGCCCGATCCGCCAACCGACACGGTCTCAAGCAGAACTGTACTCTCGGCTCACCTGCAACGGGGGTTAACAAACCCTAAGTACTGGGGTACACCGCAAGACTTACCCGACTAAAGAAAAAGGGGATGAGACTCAGGAATGCAGGCTGAAGGGAGTCAAGGTAAGGCTTGAACAAGAGTCAAAGAGTTTTGCAAAAAAGCATTACTCTCCTATTTCAATATTTTAACTCAATCTTATTTTAATCATAATCCATAATTCCAAATTCATTCTCATGTATCATCATACTTTCAAATTTTTAATCATTCTCAAAAACACTTAGTTCCGAACCACTTTTCAATTGTAGGTCAAAGGATCAAGTCTCCATATCCGAGGAGCAACGACGATTCGAATCGATTAGTACCCAGCTGGGGATCTCTATCCACAATGCATATGTAGCACTTAAGCTTTCATATACCAATCCCGCCTACCACGGCTTTTCTACCCCTGAACCGGTCCTGCGCCACCCGAGAACACAGTACTCCTTTCCTCTCCAGGCACGCCGGTCACGAGGGTACACGCTGCTCTCGCCATCTCTCCACTCCCAGTGCGTGGTTGTCAGTTCAAGTAGTAGAGCCACCGGAGTTACGGCTTTCCGTAGTATGTGGCTAGTTGCAAAGTCTTGACCACAGCAGGCCTACAACGAACGGTCCCTAATTCATTTTTCCGTAGGAGACATTGCATTGGGACTCTAACACAAGTACAAGTAATCGCACGGTTTTCAAACCCCTTTTTTCGCCGGTGGTCAAGCATTGGGACTCTAACCCAAATTCACAACCACCGAGCAAGAAAATCCCTTCTCGTCTGTGGCAATGTACTGATCAGGTGCACAGCTACTGAACGAGAATATACCAATTCCCTTTTTTATGAATTAATCAATGGCATATAAATATCACAATAGCTCAAAAATAGCATTTTATGTAAATCTAATTTATTCAAGCAGGGCTAGCATTTTCAAACATTTCATTTTAAAATGGGTTCCAGATATTTCAGTGGTCAAGGTTGGTAATACAGCAATTGGGCTATCAATCAACTCCTATCAACTTAATGCAGTAAATAAACTCAAGTTATAAACGTTTTTCAAATTACATGGAGAGGGCTGAATGCACCGGGGCTTGCCTGTGTTGCAAGTCTGTCGCTTCTGCCAGAAAACCAGAGAAACCCACTTGACTTCTCTCGACGAATAATTCTTCCATCGGGGAGCAATCAAGAAATTCTTCCGAGAACCCGATCTCTACACGTAAAATAATGATGCATGCTTACATGGTGCGGAATGACACGAATGGAAAATGTAGAACAAACATTTAATTAACAACCTTGAGTACAACTTTCCTTCACGGTAAAGTTGTAAAACATTTCTCATAAGGTAAAAGGGTGTTTTCGCATTTCGTTTTTATTGACCATTTTAACAGTTATAGAAAGCCGCTGCACAGCTTTACTATCACTACCTAGTGACGATATTATTTTTGTCCAGGATCACCACAGTGAAGGATCCATGGTCTTCAAGCAATCCAAAAACACACAAGTCTACAATGATTAGGGTTTCTACTTATTTTATTATTAAATTTATTAAGCAGTTATTTAACAAATAAGAAAACTACTTCCATTTGACCCCAAACTTTTCTAATAGATAGTTCTTACCCTAAAACAGTGCCACATTAAATTTCATGATTTTTAGATTAACATATAATTTAGTTAAATTGCTCAAACTTGCATTTATCAATTAATGTGCTGATTTTTAATATCTGTAGAAAGTACTCAAATTCATGATTTATTATTTTTGCTAAATACTACTTACTGTATAGAGCATACATAAATATTTTTATGATTTTTCGGGCAATAGTTTTATTCCTACAAAAATAACAAATAGCAACACTGTTCATTTCATTTAGAAATTTGGAAAAATCCTTCTACCCACTCAACCGAGGGACTGGGCCGGCCTACTCGGCCTGCGCGCGGCCCAACACTTGGCGCTCTCTCACTCTCGCGCCTTCTGCGCGTCCTGGGCCGGCCCACGCGCGGCCCAGCTCTCTCTCTCCCTCTCTGCTCGCCCTCCCGCGCGCGCACGGCGGCGCAGGTCGCGGCGGCTCACCGCCGGTGGATCTCCGGCGAGGAAAAAGGCATCCAAATGCGCCCTAACACCCACCCGCGCACATCTAGCTAGTCGAGTGGGCAGTTTAGGATTTGGCCCGAGCTCCACTGCGGCCATGGCGGCTTGGCTAGCGAGCAGCACGGCGGCGAACGGCGTTCCGGCCGTACCGTCACGGTAGGGTTTAAATAAACGGCATGGTTGGAAACGGGAGCTCACCAAGTGCCCAGTACGCGCGTCGGTTGGGGTGGAGAGCAGTCAGAAGTTCACTGTCGACGTCGATGGCGGATGCGGTCGCGAGCTCCGGTGACTCCGTGGCCGTTCTGGTGGCCCCTAAGCACAAACAAGAAAACCGTCTAGGCCCAGAGCTTTACGAGACTAAGACAAACTCTAAATGCCGAGAAAAACAGCAGCACCGATTAGTCCGAACCGTTTCCCCAAAGAGGAAGTCCTCGGCGGCGCTCGGCCGGAGCCGAGGAAGAAGACGGCGTTCTGGCTCCTCCGACGGTCGACCACCGGTTCCAACGGGTTGGACCGAGGCGCAAGGGAGTGGCGAACTCGATGGTAAAAGGAATCGGACGACGGGACTCTGAGCAGTGCCAATTTGGCCAGAGACGGGGTGAGGTCGTCGGCGTCTGGGAGGGAGAAGAAGAGGCAGGGAGGCGGCTCGTCGACTTTTAAAGGCGAGCCAACGGGGGAACAGGCGACCGGCAATGCCCCCGGACCCCCCCATGACCCGACAGCGCCGGCGACAGGCAGCCGTGAGGCCGGGCAGCGGCGCCGCGCTGCCGGCACACGCACTCTGTTCGCGAACATAGGCAGGTGGGAGTCCCTGTGCAAAGTACTGTAGCCGATTCTTATCTCTTCTACTGTTTTGGCTCAATTACTCCCATTTTTATGTGATAATAAGAAAAATCTTCAATATAAAAGTTGTAGTAGACTTCATCCTGAGCGTCTTTGATTTTTAAACCAAATTCAAATTGTGAACGGATTTGAAGTTATTTAAGAAGGGGTAAAATTGCTATTTGAATTCCATTTGTAATTTAATTAAATTCTCAAAAATTTTCTCAACAACTTGAAAATATACAAAAATAAAAGTTTTTCTACTTGACAAGCCCTACAACTTTTATTAAAATAGTTTTATCAGATTCTTGATAGTTTTTAAAATAGCATTTCAAATTTAATTCCTAAAACACTCCTTAGGGTTTAATTTGAAATTTCAATTTATAAGTTCAAAATTCCCAAATATAAAATTTGTTCAACATAAAAATACTTACAACTCTCATTAAATGAGTTTACCCAAATTCTTGGTAATTTTTGAAAGGGCATTTTAAATTTGAACAAACAAGCACTATTTGGGGTTTAATTTAAATTTCCAGTAGTAAACCTCAAAACTTCCAAAAATGAAAGTTGTCCCATTTTAAAATATCTATAATTTTTATTAAATCACCTTCATCAGATTCCTTTTAGTTTTTTGAAATTGAATTTCTACTCTAAACTTTAAAGCATGTTTGGAGGTTTTATTAGAATTTATTTTTAATAACTTCAAAGTTGCCCAAAATAGAAGTTGCTCAACTTTTAAAGATTTACAACCTTTGTTTAGGACCCAGCACTTGATTCTATTTATTTTTTGATTTAGGGTTTCGGGTCCGATTAGGGTTTTTAATAGTTTTCCTTTTTATTTTCTATTTGGATTTAGAGGCATACACACAAACACTTAATTAAATCATAAAGTTACTCAAAGGTACCTAACCTCGTTCACATGTGGAAATAAAAATTGTCTTAGTGATGCATAGTAACAATGATTTTATGCGGGATGAATTACATGCAACCATGATGACATGGCCGATTTTAGTTATCGTAACACCAGGGGTGTTACAACTGGGCGGTATTTCGTCGCGGCCCCTAAATAAAACTATACTGTCGTATGCTCTTTGTGAACTGTCAGTAAAAAATTATGGAAGTTTTAAGGACCACAAACAGTAGAAAGCGCTGCCAGCTCACTGGGAAATTTTAGAGAAATTATACTATGTAACGTCTCTCCTCAAGTAAAAGTTCAGAGAGGAAATACTCATTATCCAAAAGAGACAAAAAGGTACTGGTCAGGTTTACATGGTGACTAGGGTCAGAAACTGGAACATAGTAAAATGATACTACTATAAGTCTGTTTAGTTAAGTTGTGGATTTGGTAAAAGTAAAGCTGTTGTGGATTGTGAAAAAACTGTTGTGAGATGTCAGCTGTGAGAAAGCTGAAAGCCATTTGACTGAAATAGCTGTATATGTCTGCTTCAAACGTTGATTATATGTAAAATGTTGTAAAATGTTATGCTATTCAATGATTCACACACACACACACACACACACACACACACACACAGATATATATATATATATATATATATATATATAGATATATATATATATATATATATATATATATATATATATATATAAGAAAAGGAAAATTAGATTTAGCTAATTTTGCATGCACCATCAAAGTGTAATCCACATAAGTAGGTCCATACAAATTTACAAAAGATACAGTTAATATAATGATTTCCACCATCCACATAATAATCTCCTCCTTGCACTGAACAAAGTATCAGCTATCGCAACACGAACGGTATTCATGGATCCTTAATTTCACCATGTGGACTCTCATCTCCTTGTGTTGGCGCTGCGATGTTACTCGTTTGTGCTAGACAGTCCTCATCAACATCATATATGTGGAATGAGATGGTTCTAAGTACGAGTAGAGAAACTTGGCATTTCCTTCGATATATGTCACCCTTGGTTCAATACTCCAAAATACCATTCAATGACATTTTAAGGGATGAATACAAAAACTTAAACACCTAATACTTCCCTTGAGGTGGACGCCTGGATTGATAACGTATTCTGGTATATGATACGTGGTTCCTTTGGAAGGGGTAAGGTATCCTGTGCGATTGGATAACCCAAGAACACGAGATAATATTTTCCTGTAAGATCCAATCAATATAGGCAAGTAATAGTATTGGTTAATGCATGCTTGAGGATGTGTGTCTCCAGTGGCGAAGCTAGAGTAAATTAGAGGGTGGTGCGCTTCTATTGTAGATTTAAAATTTGAACTATAAATATGGTGAAAATTTGATTTTAATAGTGGGTTTTCAAAATTTTGTGGGTGCATCCGCACCCACAAGCTAGTATGTTGCTTCGCCACTGTGTGTGTCTTGTATGGAATCCGATCAATTGGCTTTCGTAAAGGTAAATCTTAGGTCAAAGTCACAAATAGTAGGTACGTTTCTTAGATGTATATCCATGTCGACACGTGTGGTTAATCAGTTTCACCGCCGGCATTGTATCTCGAACATGTGACGCATCTATAGCTCCAACCGCGCCTTGAAATATGGTCAAATGCGACCCTGTATTGTCCTGCCATACTCAATAGAGAAAGTAAGTTGGATCTCTTGGTTTAATTTTGTCCTTCGCTAACTTACATTAAGAGCATCTCTAAGAGTACTCAAAAAATTCTTCCCAAAACCGTTGGTTTTATAGGTCACCAAAAGGTATAGGAAGCACCAAAAGATATGTTTATCTAACCGTTTTATTAAAAAAACCATCAAAAATAGACCAGTGTTATTTTCCTATCTACCGTCATCTTCTTCCTCCAAACAAGATAGAAAAGGCTTCGTGTGCGTTGCCGTAGATGGGGACGTTGACTCGTCGGTCGCCCAGCCCGAGAGACAGTGGCAGTGGTAGCCGAGCGTGGATGAGCAACACTACTCTTTCGGAGTGCAGTCATTCTGTTTGTTGTGCCACCGTGAGCGCCCTGCTTCTAATTGTTCACGATCTCGCCGTGAGCGCCTTGCACGACGGATTTAGCATTTTCTTTTCCCATTATTAGAATCGTTAAATTTCTTTGTTTGTAGTAATTATACTTAGGACATGACATGCACTCAACGTAGCCTCATCTCACCGTTCCTTGAGAAGCATCGTTGTGGTCTTTAATATGACGTTAACCAACATAAAGTAAAGGTTCTTTCATCTTTGGGCAATCACTTTTGGTTTTGGTTGAGTATGATGGCGTTCTCTTATGAATAGTTGCATGTTCCTTGCAGAAATCAGAAAACTCAGGTCCCGTTTGGATCTTTAGAATTGAATTTATTTTAAGAATCATAATTTATACACATATTAATGAACTTAATATGGTTGTGCATAGATTATATTTGTATATTATTGTTAACTATATGAGAGAGATACTTATATGTTGTATTTTTACCATGTAGGAGCAAGTTGAAGAGCGTGCTATAAATTGTAAAGTGAAAATATAGCTTGGTGATCTATAGAATTAAATTCCACCTCTCACCCTATGAATTTGATGTAAGCTAATATGTGAGCTTTGAAAAGTGGTGGAATGCCACATTCTAAGTGAAATAGTCTAAGTTGTTAACTAGATTTCAATTCCTCTAATTCTAAGGATCCAAACGGGGCCTAGGGACCTAGTATTATCTCCAAAATCAGGGCAGGTCCCAAGTATTTGGATCTAGAACGAAACTAAAATTTTGAACCTTTTTATATAAAATATGATAATACTACTAGTATTACTCATTACTAGTGTGCCACATATGAAATATTACTAATAATAATATGAAACAATTTGTATACATATTAAATTACCTCGAAAGTTTGTTCTAACATTCCTCAATGCGAGGTAATCGATGATAGTGTCAATATCAATTTCATCCACAATCGCTTATCAATTAATGGGAAATTATGGATCACGTGAGAAACAATTAGTAACTAAATTTCAGAACAATTAGATAACTAAATGCAGATTCCCTATCTTTTGATTCCGCTGCTGACTGCGGAAACTGCCGAACAGGGAATCGATCAGCTAATCAAGGACGAGGGATGACGAGAGACAGTGAGAGGTGAGATTAGTGCCCTGGTGATTTGCCGCATCGATTCAGGCCTGCTCTGCTCTGCTGAAACCGTGGAACGCCGCCGGCCGCCGCGCGTGATGCGCCCACGCCGTAACGCTCGCGCAGGAACAGGAAGGAAGGCGCGGAAGGTCGCATTCTCGCGCCGCGCGTAGTCGGGATCAATCTGGCGTATTATATTATTATATACTTCTGTATAGTTATACATGGGGAGGGGCCCATCAGTTTCATGGGCCTGGGACGGGCCGGGCCTGTCCAAAATTACTTGTGGAACTAATAGTTGGCAGCGTCAGTTAGTTGGTGGTCTATTAACTTTTCGGTCGACTGCTACTATTTTTTTTTTTACTAATTATTAGCACAAGTGGATCCAAAAGAAACCCTTAACACAAGGATAGTTGTTAGTTAGGACTAAAACATAGCTCAAATTAGATGGGGTTGACCATTTGTTGGCTAATAACTACTAGTTAGAACTCTAGTGTAAAAACTCAACCCATTTATCAGCCCTGTGTTAGGATGAGTTCCCTACGTATGAAACAAAACTTTAATAGACTCGTGCTACTGAGTAATCCTGCACCCCCCCCCCCCCCCCCCCCATTTTGTTGTGCAAAACGTGAGCTAGCTCATCATCATGACACTTGTAAACTAGTATAATTTTTTATTCATACGGATTCGATGGAAACGCCACAGAGAAATCCAATTTGCCTAGCTACCTAAAAGAGTACCTAATGTAAATCTAGATGACTAAAAAGTTTGATAAATCGATTTTAAGTGGATGATTGGCTAGAACTATTAGAGCAACTCCAGCAGAGCCCCTACCTGAACCCCAATAGCTAAATATGAGGGTCAGACAAAAAACTTGCTCCAATAGGACCCCTACTACAGTCCCAATATTCGAGTGGGCACCAAAATCTTTCTTCCACCCCTAATTTCGGGGGGGCCAACAGGTCGCCCCCCATCCTGCTCGCGCCTACAGCAGCTCCCAGGCGCATCTCTCTGCTGCACTGGCACCGTATGAGAACAGCACTAGCGCCGCAGTGAGCAACCACACTAACCAGCGTGTCTCTCCCTCGTGCAAGGAAGCGAGCATGCGAAGCTGGCTTCCACCATGGCCAAGACCAGCAGGCTGCTCTTCTCACTCTCGCTCGTCGTCCTTCTGCTCTACTCACACCAAGGCAACATGTCTCTCTCGTGGAAAGAAGCAAGCACACGAAGCTAGCTTCCACCATGGCCAAGACCAGCAAGCTGCTCTTCTGGCTCTTGCTCGTTGTCCTTCTGCTCCTCGTGGAGGTACCTGGCCCCGCCATGTGAGCTCACGGCCGAGCGGCCGCGATGCACAGGCACGCGATGCTGCTCATGCGCGAATAGGCCAGGCCACGAGCACGCCGCCGAGCAGCCGCGACGCACAGGCACGCGAGTGGCTGCTGGACAGAGGAAGAAAAAATGGGAAGGAATAGACTATGATAAATGGGTACCATTTGTCATTGTCTAGTGAAATATATTTAGGGGCCTAGATTTAGGTAGTGCTGTTGGAGTAAAGAGAAAAAAATTGAGCACCTAAAATTAGGGGAGCACCCAAACCAGATTTTAGGGTCCTAATTTAGGTGCCCCTGCTGGAGTTGCTCTTATGTTGTCTACTAAGAGCAACTCCAGCAGGGCCCCTACTCAAACCCCCATAACTAAATATGAGGTCTCACACCAAAAAACTTACTCCAGCAGGGCCCCTACTACAGGCTCCATATTTGGCAGGACACCCAAATCTTCACACCAGCACCAATTCCTGTTGGCCCAATAGCTCAGCCCCCATCCTTCTCTCTCACCGCACACGTCTGCTCGCGCCGCACCCCTCCACTCTGGCGAGCGTGCCCCGGCGAGCGCGATCGTCCGCCACCCTGCTCTAGCGAGCGCGGCCCTCCACCACCCTGCTCCGGCGAGCACGGCCTCCACCCTGACGAGCGCCCCCCGTCCTTGCCTGCTCACGTCGCGCCCCCCTCCTCGCCGGCGAGCGCACCTTCCTCTCCGGCAAGCGCGGCCTCCACCCCGACGAGCGTGCCCCGATAGCCTCCACTCTGGCGCCCCGATAGCCTCCATCAGCAGGAGCACCACCGGCGGCGGCGGACGCGGCTGCCCTGCTCGTTCCCCCTCATGCGACGGCCACGGCTCCCTATGCTGCGATGCCCGCTTGGCTCCCCACTGCTCGAGCATGGTCGCTTGGATCGGCATATAGAGGAGGAAGAAGGAAGAAAGAAGAGGAAGAAGGAAGAGAGAATGACAAGCAGGTCCCACTTGTCATTGTCCAGTGAAAGAAATTTGGGGGCCTTCTGTCGGGTAGCCAACTATGGGGTACCCATCTTCAACACAAAAACATACTTCCCAAATAAAGGCCGGCCCAAGAGGACGCCAACCAAGGCCCATGCGGGAACGGCCCATGCGGCCTAAGACAGAGCCGCGCGGAAGCACATTACCTCCCCCAGGCGGGGACCCCTCGGGAGAAATCCTCCGATTCGTCCGAGCCTCTACGACAGGGCTCGGGAAAGCAGGACCCTCGAGCGACACCATCCGATTCGCCCGAGCCTGCCGCTATATGCAATCCCCCTCAGGGCGCACCTCTCTAGTCCGCCCAAGCCCTGCTGACGTAAGCATTGCAAACTTGCCGGCCAAGGGACCTCTCTGATCACTTTACAAGCACAGGTCTAATCGAGAGGATCCCTCGACAAGACTGCGCCCCGCACGCGCACGTTCGCCGTACCAACTGCCACATCTCCTATGGCAAACGGTCAGATGGCCCCACTCCTCCCACGCCGCTACAGGGACAGTCAACCGTGCGACCCCCTGGGCTTGACGAGGAGATTCTCCAACTACGACAGCGACTGACCATACCCCCGCCGTACGTATGGCGCTGGGAAAAAGGGGAACTGACAACCGTCCGGCCAACCCGGGGGAATGGGCAAGGCTTACGACCAGGCTCGCCTACCCCCTGGAAAATACCGCACGTGGGAAGGGACGCGGCCGAGGGAGGACACCCTCACCGCTCCGTCCCGTCGTGCCCCCGACAGCATCAAGGACTCCCGAGCCTCGGGAGCTCATACTCAATGGTCAACCCATCTTCTCGTTGCACTCTGCAGGGTCGGATGCGACGGCATGACGTAGGACCACGCAGCAAGCCACACCCCGCACTGTGGGTCGCCTCGGGACTCACCAATCGAACAGTGGAAAATCAACCGAATGACTAAGGCCATACCTTCGAGACGCCAAGACGAGGGCGTGGCTGACGATAGTCACCGGTCACCACCGTCTTCACCATGCCGAGTATTGTGACCACAGCGAATCACGTGTAATTCTAGCCTCTCTCTTGTAACTATAAAAGGGAAGGCAGAGGCCGATCTCAGGCAGAGGACCTCGCGTCGCTCACAACACCCTACAATCATAAGAACTCTCACACACACATTCACAAGAGACTTGGGAGCTCCTCCCTCTCTCGCCTAGGCTTGTAACCCCTACAACAAGCACCCCGGTGCAAGGCAACACGACTCGACCCACACTGGACGTAGGGCATTCTTAGCCTGAACCAGTATAACCCTTGTGTTCCCCCTTGCACACCATCCGCGATCTCAACCGCAAAGCACAAGTTTACTAGCCGGTGTTAGCACCCACTAATCCTAGCACCAACAGTTGGCGCGCCAGGTAGGGGCCTTTTGTGTGTTGATCTAGGTCACGGATGGCAGCTAGCATCCCTGCGCTTCCTGCTGGCACGGTGCTTCGGTTCGAGAGCCTCAAGTTCGTGGCCACTGGCCGTGGTCTCGAGATGAACCTCCGCCCGACCGAGCCCCGGGCCATCGTCGTCCCAACCCCAGCCCAGCAGGTGGCTGGGGAAAGGACCTTGGCGACACCTCTACCCGTTTCAGGGGACGGAGGGAACGCCACGCGCCGCTCCCGCCGAGCTAGGCGGGGGAGGCGCAACTGCGTCAACCCGAACCTCACTACGGGAGGACGCGACCAAGCCAGGTGCCCCATGCGCGGGACACCGCCTCTACGCTCACCACCAGCCCAATGCTGCAAGCGGTGGTAGTGCCACGTCCCCCACCACTACGCGGAGAAATGTGGGAGGGGCCGGGGCATCGCCCGCCATTTCCCTTCGTCCTCATTGGGGAAGGCCGGCGACGCCCTCACCGTTTCCCTTCGGGCTTCGCAGTACTGCGGACGCCCACGTCCGTGCCGTTCGTGCCTACCAGCGCGACCAGGCGACGACGCCTGTCCATCGCCTGGAGCGCCTGGACGACCCCGACGACTCTCCACCGTCCTCTCCAGGTGAGCTCTCCAAAGGCATGCAGCGGCAGGGGAGACCAACTCCTGCACCAGCTGCACCCTTCCGAAGTATCCGGAAGGATGGGACCGCTACGGCCGCGTCTCACCGTCGCGGTAGGATCTCAGTAGAGACGATGACGACGACTTCTGGGCGAGCGTGGACTTCTCCGGCGTCCACGGCCCCCAAGCTTTCCTCCCCCCAACGACGCGAGGGATAACACCCTCAGCGTCTACGACTCCGACGAGAGCCTCATCGACCCCTCCCGGGAGTGCTATCACTTAGCGCACCTGGAGGAAGCCATGTTGGAGGACGTCCACTTCGGAGGAGGAGGAAGACGCTCCGGCAGAGCAGCCACAGCTGCATACGCCACCTCCACCGGCTCCTGGCCCTATGCCTTCGATGGACCAGGGGGCTGGAACATCCCGTCCCCTCCATCGTTCTCCGGAGCTAGAGCAACTTCGGGAGCTCGAAGCCCAGATGGATGAGGACCGCTTGCGCCTCGCCCAGCTTCGAGCGGCGCTGGAGCACGAGGAGGAGCGGGGAGACGGCGGAGCAGCACGACGCCGAGCCCGCGACGTCCGGGGCCCACATCGTCGCCGATGACGGGGCCGGAGTACCAGTGCCGGTACCCCGGGCAAGCCGGAAGCTCGCGGAGGCTGCAATGCTCCTCCGGAGCATGCCTGAGCCCTCCAACACGGAGGCCCAACAGCTCAGGAACCAGCTCAAAGATCTCCTAGAGGACGCCGCTGTCCTCCAGGCAGAAAGCTCGGCATCACGGCACCGTGAAGCCGAGGAAAGTCATCGTGGCGCCCCAACGCGCCATGAACGAGAGGCCTCACTGCAGCTCGAAGCACCGAGGCCCTACTCGGTCCACCAGCGGCTTGGCAAGGACATCGATGTCCGTGCCATTCTTCAGGCCCGCGGGCGGCGAAAGACCGACGGGGCCACACAACGCTACAACGTCCACCGAGGGGGGACGCTACGACTCCGATGAGGACCGTGTGGCCTCACCCGAGCCACCGCGTCCTCGCGTCTTCAGCGAGGCCATCCGGAGGGCCAAGTTTTCGCCCCGGTTTCGATAACCGGTCAACATCGCCAAATACTCAGGGGAGACGAACCCCGAGCTTTGTCTAGCGGATTATCGTCTTGTGTGCCAGCTGGCGGCGGCGCTCAGGATGATCTCATCATCATCCGCAACCTTCCTCTGTTCCTAGCCGACTCTAGGAGAGCCTGGCTGGAACATTTGCACCCTCGGCAGATCTTCGACTGGAGCGATCTGGTCAAGATTTTCATAGGGAAATTTCCAGGGCACTTACGTGCACCCTGGAAACTCCTGGGACCTTCGGAGCTGCAAGCAGAAGTCGGGCAAGTCCCTCAGGGACTACATCCGATGATTCTCCAAGCGGTACAACGAGCTGCCCCAGGTCGCCAACTCTAATGTCGTCGGAGCCTTTGCTGCAGGGACGACCTGCAAAGAGTTAGTTCATGAGCTGGGGCGTCAAACGCCCATGAGCATCGCCGAGCTCATGAAGATAGCTACCAGCTTCGCCTCGGGCGACGAAGCGGTGGGAGCCCTCTTCTCCGACCCCAAGGGCAAGCGGAAGGAGGAAGTCCCCGAGGGCTCCTCCTCCTGAGCCCCCAACAACAAGAAGAAGAAGGGGAAGGGGAAGGCCCCCCTCCGCAACGAACCCTTGGTCGCGGCTGCCGAGCCTAGGGCGAAACAGCCGCCCCGTGGCCGCTTCGACGAGATGCTCTCCAAGCCGTGCCCTTACCACAAGAGTCCGGTGAATCACACGCTCGGAGCGTGTGTGATGCTCAAGAAGCATTACGGGCGGCACACGTTCAGGGACGATGCCGGCAAGAAGCCCGCGGAGGACAAGGAGGACCAGGGAGGGAAGGACGATGAGTTCCCCCCCTGTCGACAAGTGCCTCATGATCTTCGGCGGGTCAGGAACCTGCTCCCACGCCACGCCAGCGAAAGCGCGAGCGTCGGGAGGTTTACTCTGTCGGGCCAGCGACCCCGCGCTTCCTCGACTGGTCCCTCGATGCCATCACCTTCAGACGGGACGATCACCCGGACCACGTCCCATCGCCGGGGCGCTACCCACTTGTTGTCGATCCCCATCGTCGGCAACACGTGGCTCACCAAGGTCCTTATGGACGGAGGAAGCGGCCTCAACATCCTGTACGCTGAGACCCTTGACTCGATGGGGATCAGCCGTTCTCTTCTCCGGGCGGTGACATCCCCGTTCCACGGGATAGTACCGGGGAAGAGCGTACAGCCCCTCGGGCAGATCGACCTGCATGTCTACTTCGGGACTCCTAACAACTTCATGAAGGAAATCCTCACGTTCCAGGTGGTAGTCTTCCGTGGCACCTACCACGCCATCCTCGGGAGGCCATGCTACGCCAAGTTCATGGCAGTCCCGAACTACACCTACCTCAAGCTCAAGATGCCAGGGCCCAAGGGCGTCATCACCGTCGGTGCCTCCTACCAGCACGCCTACCAGTGCGACGTTGAGAGCTGCGAATACGCCAACGCACTGGTGGAGTCCGAGGCTCTCATCGCCGACCTCGAGGAGTTGGCCAAGGAGGTTCCCGACCCCAAGAAGGCCACGGGCACTTTCGAGCCCGTCGAAGGGGTGAAGGAGGTGCCCCTCAACCCCAGCTCGACCGATGGCAAGGTGCTGAAGATCAGCGCCACCTTCGACCCGAAATAGGAAGCCGTGCTCGTCGACTTCCTCCGCAAGCACGTCGACGTGTTTGCTTGGAGTCCCTCGAACATGCCAGGCATCCCTGAGGAAGGTAGCCGAGCACTCCATGGACATCTAGGCCGGATCCAAGCCAGTGAAGCAGCGCCTGTGCCGATTCGACGAGGAGAAGCGCCGTGCCATCGGGGAGGAGGTGTAGAAGCTTTTGGCGGCCAGACTCATCATGGAGGTCTTCCATCCAGAGTGGTTAGCTAATCCCATCTTAGTTAAGAAAAAGAATGGAAAATGGAGAATGTGTGTAGATTACACTAGCTTAAATAAAGCTTGTCCTAAATATCCATTTTCATTACCTCATATTGATCAGATAGTTGATTCCACTGCTGGTTGCGAACGATCCTAGCTTTCTTGATGCATATTCTGGTTACCACCAAATTCGTATGAAAGTGTCCGACGAACTAGCGACTTCTTTCATCACTCCCTTTGGCACGTATTGCTATGTAACCATGCCTTTTGGCCTAAAAAACGTGGGCGCAACTTACGAGCGTTGCATGCTCAAAGTTTTTAGGGACCTCGTCGGGCGAACCATTGAGGCTTACGTAGACGATATCGTGATAAAATCTAGGAAGGCAGACGACTTGGTAGCCGACCTAGAAGAGGCGTTCGAATGCCTCAAAAAGAGAAGTATAAAACTCAACCCCGAGAAGTGCGTTTTTGGGGTCCCCCGGGGCATGCTACTCGGATTTATCATTTCCGAGCGTGGCATCGAAGCCAACCCTGAAAAAGATATCGGCCATCATACGGATGGGGCACGATCCGCAACCTCAAAGGCGTACAAAAGTTGATTGGGGTGTCTTGCAGCCCTAAGCCGAATCATCTTGCGACTCGGTGACAAAGGTTTGCCTTTGTATCGGTTGCTGAAGAAAATTGAGAAGTTTACTTGGACCTCCGAGGCCCAGGAAGCCCTCGATAGGCTTAAAGCTCTGCTTTTGGAAGCTCCGGTGCTCGTGCCGCCCACCGAAGGGGAGGACCTTCTGCTATACGTTGCCGCCACTAACCAAGTTGTGAGTGCAGCGATCGTCGTGGAGCGGCGGGAAGAAGGACACGCACTGCCTGTCCAGCGGCCAGTCTACTTCATTAGCGAAGTCTTGTCCAAAACCAAGACGTGCTACCCTCAGATCCAGAAGCTAGTGTATGGGATCGTCCTTGCTCGGCGCAAGTTGTGGCACTACTTCGAATCCCACCCCGTGACCGTGGTATCATCCTTCCCCCTCGAGGAGGAGATCCAGAATTGGGAGACGACTGGGAGGATCGCTAAGTAGGCTATCGAGCTCATGGGCGATGGCATCAGCCATGCGCCACGTAAGGCCATCAAGTCCCAATGTGCTGGTGGACTTCGTGGCGGAGTGGACTGAAACACAACTACCACCGCTCCCCACCCAAGAGGAGTATTGGGTCATGTACTTCAACGGGTCGATGATGAAGACTAGTGCCGGCGCGGGCATAGTCTTCGTCTCGCCTCTCGGGGTTCGGCTCAAGTATCTGCTACGGCTGCACTTCACGACTTCCACCAACGTGGCCGAGTACGAAGCTCTCATCAATGGACTCCACATCGCCATTGAACTGGGGATCAGGTGCCTCGAGGTTCGAGGAGATTCCAAGCTCATCATGGATTCAACGTGCCACAACCCCAAGATGGCCGTCTACTGCAAGCTGGTATGGATTCTCGAGGAAAAATTCGATGCCCTTGAGCTTAATCACGTCGTGCGCAGCTACAACGAAGAAGCCAACGAGCTGGCGAAAATCGCGTTTGAAAGGGCCTCGGTCCCGACAGGCGTATTTGCCAACGATCTCTACAAGCCTTCGGTCAACATAGATCCCTCAGGAGGCAAGGGGAGAGATCCCCGAGCTCCAGGAAGAGCTCGGAACATCTTCAGACCACGGAAGTCCCTCGGGGGCTGCCGACCCTTCTGACGAGGAGGAGCGGCCCAGGACCGTGGCTGAAACCGATGACAAAGCCGAGGCAATGGAGATCAAAGCCGAGATGGACAATGACGAGCCAGATTGGCGTGAGCCACTGGTCAGTTGGCTCGTCCGAGGGATTCTGCCTTCGGACAAGACTAAGGCTCGGCGGCTGGCACGTCGAGCTAAGTCCTTCACGATAATCGATGGTGAACTCTACCGGCGTAGTCCTTCCGGGGTCCTGCAGCGTTGCATCCCCTTCAGTCAAGGCAAGCGCCTGGTTAAGGAGATACACGCCGAGGCTTGCGGTCACCACGCCGCGCCGAGGATGCTTGTCGGCAACGCCTTTCGACAAGGCTTCTATTGGCCAACCGCCGTGGCCGACGCTACCGAGGTAGTACGCTCCTGCGAAGGGTGCCAGTACTACGCTCGGCAAACTCATCTCCCGGCCCAAGCTCTCCAGACGATCCCCATCACTTGGCGTTTTGCCGTGTGGGGACTGGATCTTGTCGAGCCCCTCAAGAAGGCACCCGGGGGCTTGACCCACCTACTTGTCGCCATCGACAAGTTCTCGAAGTGGATCGAAACTCAGCCGATTGCCCAGATCAGCTCAATCCAAGCAGTGTTGTTCTTCATCGACATCGTTCATCAGTTCGGCGTCCCGAACTCCATCATCACCGACAACGGAATGCAGTTTACCGGGAAGAAATTCCTTGCATTCTGCGACGAGCACCACATACGAGTGGATTGGGCGGTGGTAGCTCCCCCAAGGACGAACGACCAAGTGGAGCGTGCCAACGTCATGATCCTCCAGGACCTCAAGCCGAGAATTTTCAACAGGTTGACCAAGTTCGGCAAGTGGTGGTTGACCGAGCTCCCCGCGGTAATATGGAGCCTAAGGACCACGCCGAGCCGAGACACGGGCTTCACTGCCTTTATCTCTGGTCTATGACGCCGCGGCTGTGCTCCCCACGGATTTGGAGTACGGCTGCCCCGAGGGTCCGAGCCTACGATGAGCAAGGCAATCAGACCTCTCGGGAGGACGTGCTGGACCAAGTCGACGAGGCCCGAGACATCGCCATGGTGCACTCAGCCAAGTACCAGTAAATCGTACGCAGATACCCTGCTCGGCGCATCATAGGCCGAGCCTTCAACGTAGGCGATCTAGGTGCTGCGCCCTGAAATGTACAAGCTGGCGAATGAGAAAGGCGAAGTCTACGACAACGCTTAGAACATTGAATAGCTACGTCGCTTCTATCCCTAAGATTCCAAGCATTGTACATTCTGTAAATCTTGAAATCAATAAAAGATTCGACTTCTTTTTTCGTATGATTTTAAGATTTTCACCCGAGCCCACCCTCGGGAACGGATGAACCCATGTGCCTTCGTGCAACTAAAAGTGAGGCTCGGCCCTATCTCCAATAGGGTCGACCCTCTCTCGGGGGCTAGGAAGGGGGGAAACCCCGGATTCCTCCGAGCCTAAATGAATTTGAAACCCAAAATTTCAAAACCCTGTTGAAATTTTCACCTCCCGAGTTCGCCTCTCATCTAAACCAAACACAAACTTATAAGTCTTAGACGAGCAAAAGGAATCCCAGAGGGCAGAGCTGGCCGAGCCGTGAGACCGCCTAAGCCTCCGGGATACAGCATCTCCACTCGCCACTCTACGCCTAAAGATAACTTGCGCTCGGAAAGGAATTTATAAGAATAACGTTTGTAAGAGGAGAAGGCTCGGATAGTATCCATCAATCCTTTTTTCTAAAGCTCTCGGCCTACCGAGATCCCTAGGACTACGGCCGTATCTACGCCGCTAAAGCTACGATGCCCAAAAAGTCCCCCGAGGCTCGATGGCCCGGGCTCAGGGTCAGCGAGGATAATGCTTAAGAAAAATGCCAACGAACTAAAAAAACTAGCATGCAACAAGTATATACATATTAAGGCCGCAAAGGGCTGCATGTTTGTTTCTTACAAATCTCTGTGGGCACGGTAGCCCAACTATTCTAATCTAGGTCCAGGGGAGGGAGCTGCACATCTTCTTCAAAAAGGGCCGCCAGCGCCGTCCCAGGGACCGCCATCGAGTTGATCAGCGTGAGGAACTCGTCGTCAGAGGCCTCGAGGAAACCCTTGCTGACGGCTGTCGGTGTCGAAGTTCTCATAGTGAGACTTCGCCACCGCCAGCGTCTTCTGGACGCCCATCAGGAGGGCTTCTTTGAGCTGATCGCCAACCCTCCCGTGGAGGGCTTCCAGGCGGCTCCTGAGCGAGCTCCCCGAAGGCTCTCCGCCAGTGCCGAAGGCGTCGCACAATGCGCACGCGACCTTCTGTAGGTCTTGGTGATCAGGCGACCTCGGCGTCGTGGGTGGCGTTGAGGGCGGTGATGGTCCCCTGCGCACTGACGGCCTCCACCTTCAAAGCTGCGGCGACCAAGTCGATTAAACGAGGGAGACGAAAAAATGACGGATGATCAGAACGAACGAAAGGTAAAGAGGTAAGGATTTACCTTCAACCTCCTCCCGCGCTTTCCTTGCCTCCTCCCGGATAGCATCGACCTCGCCCACCGCTTGGTTCAGGGCCGCCTAGGAGCGGTCCAAGTCCGGCGACAGGACACCAACGGCGGCCTCCTTCTCGGCAGCGAGCATCCGCGCAGCGTCCTGCTCCCGAACTGCTTCGGCCAGGGCGGCCTCCAGGGAGCGACTTAGCCCCGAGCCTCTGCGACCTCGACTTTCAAGGCAGTCACGGTCGAGGGTCAGGATGGCGAGCCTGAGCCGTCGTGCAGGCGAGTTCCTCCTGGGAACGAGCAAGGGCCCGTCTCTTGAGCTCCAGCTGCTTCCAAAGGCCGAGACCCTGGCGGAGGAAGGCAGGACTTCTCGCGGGAGGTCATCATGAGGTCCTAAGAAAGAAGCAGAAGCAAGCAGGTGGGTCAAATGGAAGCGCCGGCCGGAAAACACCGAGGCAACGAAAAAGACAAAGCACGTGCACTCACCTGGAGCCGCTCCTAGAACTCCAAGTTGATGGAGTCCGCGAGAAGGCGCAGCCTCTCTGACCACTGGGACTTGAGGTCCTGGACGGCGTCCCAGCGAGCGGCCTCGACGTCATCCCGCAACGTGAAGACCGGCGAGGGCTTCGCGGTTAGCCCGGTTGGTCCACTCAATGCGGGAGACCGTCAGCACCCAGGGAGGGGCCCCCCCGAACGACCAGCGCCATGGAGCCCGCGGGCGGCGGGGCCGCGACCTCAGGACGACGGCGGAACGTCAACGTCCATGGCCGCAGCGCCGGTGTCGGCCAAGCTCCAGTGCAGGAACGGTGGTCGTCGCCCCCGAAGTATCCCCGATAGCGACAACGGGCGCCTCGGGAACCGGAGCCAAAGCCGTCTCCTCGGCGGTGGCCGCAGCCACAACAACCGCGGGAGATGGGACTGCCTCCGGCGCCACGGAGCCCTCGGACGGACGGGTCTCCGCTGAGGGAGCCTCCTCAGACACCAGGCGCCTGTCCTCTCCAGCAGTCCTCCGGGCCTGCACCTTCAGAACCTTCAGGTGCGAAACCTGGAGGGCCGACCCGGGCGCTTTCTAGAACGAGACAGGGAGAAATCGGCATTTACGACACGAGGAACGAAAATCGGTAAGGGAACGATTCGAAAAACAGCCTACCTGGTTTTGGGGATCGCCGTTGTTGGCACAATGTGGTTCCTCGCGCTCAACACACCAGCGAAGCCGGATATGATCTCAAGAGCGTCGGGGCTTCCAAGATCCAGCTAGCTTCAAACCCGGTCAGAGAGTGCCGATAACCCTCAAGCGTGCCAGTCAATCTGACCTGCAATTGACAAGGAAAAATTAATGATCAGTAATCACAAGGTGGAACTAACCGGTGGGTCCAGGTAGTTCCAACTATGTGGCTTTGAGAGCCGATATAATCGAAAATTGACTGAAGAGTCGATTCTAGCACGTATGCATGTTTTGCCGCAGGAAACTGTTACTGAACTGATACATAATCGATTAATATATGTAACCAGACATGACAATCTACATTAAACAAGTCCATGCAGATAGTTATAATAGATCAAGGCATAATCAATTATTGTAAACAGGTCAGGTCATACAATTCAGACTGTCTAAATATCAAACAGATAGAAATCGACTATTTAACTGATTTGGCAGAACATGATCGATTAACTGGTTTTCTCGTGAAAGCATAACTGCATCGGCTAATTCGCCGATCCAGGGTCCGTGAAGCAGAAAACTCGGTGGTAGCAACAGCCACAAGTCGATCTATAAGAATACGGAACTGGTCTAAAGGCCGGCGGTTCTGTATCCGTACACATCGGCTCTTGCCAAGCCCTCTCATTACGTACGAGCAAGACTGCCATAGTACTGGCTGAATCAAGCAGTTATCGTAGCAAAGCATAAACATGAGCGAAACATAAATGAACATTTTTCACGTAGATCTAAAGCCAATACTATGCAATCTTGATCGGGCAAAGAGACTGTTATATTAATAAATAAACAGTAAATGACAGATAACATCTTGATAACTTAATGAATCTAACTAAGATGCTAAATTAGTTAGAGCCAATAACTAATCCATGCACATAATCAAGCTTAACCTAAGCCATCGTCCACCGGATGACGCTAAACATAGATTAAACAAGAAGACAAACATGAATCGATAACTAATCCTTATTTGATCTAAGCCCTCGTCCACCGGATGACGCTAAACTTATATCAAACAAGAATCAACCCCGATCTACGATGCTCCCATGTCCACCGGATGATATTAAAGAGACAAAGCTTAGCGAGAGATGACGGTACTTACAAGCAAGCCTGCGTCCACCGGATGACACTCAGCCCGATTGAAGAACTCGCCGAGATCTACTGTTACTCCTACTCCTAAGGTTTGGCCAGAGCCGAAAGGTGTGTTGTATTGATGTGTTTGTACGTATTACAATGGCCGGGGGCTTATATTTATACCCTGGGCTCGACAAGACAGAGTCCTAATCGAATTACAACACAAAATAGATATGGAAACTAACAAACTTTCCTAATTTAAAGGTAAATTGGAGCCCAATCTTTCCTTTCTTTAATGGACTCCGAACTTGATCGCTTCCTGGCGCCGGAGATTCACGCTGACGTCATCAATCGGCTATTTCCTTCAACCGCACCGTCTATGCTTCGGCCCAACAATCGATTCCGGAATCTAATCGACTATTCCTGCCTTGGCCTCTATCCTGAAATCGGCTATCTGTGCTCGGCATCGACTATCTGCACCCAATCTAGATTTTGGTGTAAACAGCCATCTTCTTCGCCCCCCGGTGCTCGGCGGAGCGACAAGTCCGGCGGACGATGTGGGCTGCGTCACCGGCGGGGGAGTGGGCAGCACCTC
The DNA here is from genome assembly GCA_038502445.1 of Eremochloa ophiuroides. Lineage (NCBI taxonomy): Eukaryota > Viridiplantae > Streptophyta > Magnoliopsida > Poales > Poaceae > Eremochloa > Eremochloa ophiuroides. Next base: position 8,098,760 of record JAHLJS010000001.1, on the reverse strand, counting down.
GATGTCGCAGTCGAACCCACCTTGAGATGCCCCAACGGTGGGGCCCCCGTCTGACCACCAGGGGTCGTCTCGGCGCCGCCGTCCCTTCGGGGGGACGCCCTGGTTCGGACGGATCCTAGCTCGAGGTCCGGCGTCCTGGCGTCACCCAGCTCCGTCACGGGCGGCGTCCTCTCCCCGCTCCCTCTGCCCTCGGCCGTCGCAGCGACCAGCGATGTGTCCGGAGGGAGGGTCCGCTGGAATAAGGACCCTTTGGGCCCCACCACCAGCCGCGGTTGAAGGAGCGACCTTGGCCGCCTCGGGCGCCGGGCCTGAGCCCGTTTCCGGCCCCTTCGACGGGCCCTCGCGGCCGCCGGTCGGCGGAGCGCCAGCCCCGATGACCTCACCACCCGACACCGCGTCTCTGGACGCGGCCTCTGGCAACTTTGCTCGGGGGCTCGGGATACGGCCCCCGGCACTTCCGCCGGCAGGCACCGACATAGGAGCCTTCCCCGGCTCGTCGGCGCCCACCGTGGGCTTTGTGGTCACTATGGACCAGGTGTCAACATCGTCATCATCACCTTCTTCTTCGTCGTCTTCCTCGGAGGGGGACTCCTCCTCCTGGCTCCCTCGGCCTCCCGCTGGCTGCGGCGAAGCTAGGCGAGCCGCTGGGTCTCGCGAGCCTGCTTCCTCGTCTTTGTGACTTTCTTCTCCTTCTCCACCTTCTGCCGCTCACCCCTGGAGACGGTTCTGGGCCCGTAGGATGGCATCCTTCGGGACGGGGGGCAGAGAGGGTCTTCCCTCCCTCGAATGGACCCTACGCCAAGAGGGGAAGAAGGATCAGAAAGAAAAGAGAAAGGTGCACAATTGATGGGAAGAGAGATGCTCACCAGCGAGATATATCCCGAGCGAGGGCGCATGGCCACCCTCTTCAGCTCGTCCCGGCAGGGATGACCGCCTACTGTGTATTTTACATGGCGCATGATCTCATCGGAGCTGAGCCCCTGAGTCAACATCACCGTGCCCTCCCTCGGCGCTCCCTCCACCCTCTCGTAAAGGGCAAGCCGGCGCTCCATCAGGGGCAGCACCGTCCACGCGTAGAAGTGCGCCACCACTCCGGCCGTCGTCAAGCCCCTGTCCCACAGCGTTTGCAACGCGACGAGATAGGGATCCAAGTGCTTGGCGTCTCGCGACGGACACCCCCTACTTCCACCGTGGAATGGGGGCAGAGATGACCTTTCCTGTGTACTCGGGAAAGGCACCATCGTCGTTGCGCAGGTAGAACCAGCCGTCGTGCCACCCCTTGTTGGAGCACTGGGCCTTGCAGGGGATGTAGTCGGCGAAGCGCAGCGAGAAGTTACTGCCCCCGGCGCTCACGACCTTCCGCGGGTTCGACGCGGAAGAGGTACCGCCAAAGGTCCCAGTGCCGCATCACCTCGAGGTAGCTCTCGAAGACGGCGGCGAAGATCGCCGCCCGCGAGACGGAGTTGGGAGTGAGGTTGTGCAGCTCCAACTCGTTAAAGAAGAGGAGCGCCCGGCAGAACCAGCTCGGCGGTGACCCGAGCCCCCGCTCGTAGAAGGCGACGAAGCTGACGACGTACCCCTTATGGGGCCGTGGCTCCTGGTGGTCGCACGGCGGTGCGATCCACTCCGGGCGTTGTGGGTCGGTACATCGGCGTAGGATCCCCAGTGTCACGAGATCCCCAAGCTGCGCCTCCGTCACCGAAGATGGGAGCCAAGGCTCCACCTCGAGCGGGGCGGCGACAGCAGCGGCGGCGTCAGAGGGCGCTGGAGCAGCCATGGCGAGAGGAGAAGGGCGTGCAAAGAAGGGAAGGACGCCGGCGGCGAGGGCGAGGAACTAGCAAAGGGCTCTGGATGATGGAGACGAGGAGGCAAAATTGCAAGCGACTGCGACAAATGGCTAAGGTAAAAAGAAAGAAGGAGCTACTTTTCCTTATATACTCAAGCCACGAACCCGAAATAGATGCGGTAAATCTACCGCATTAACCGCGCGGGCCCCGCCACGACTCTCCGCATCGCCGCCGCCTTCACGCACGCAACCGTCCTGTCTACCCCGAACCGTCGCGTCCGTCAGGCTTCTGTCCTCAAAAGGTGCGTCAAATCATTACGCTAACCTCCTCGTTTTCGATGATATTCTCCTTCTTGATGAAGGAACCCCGGGCTCGGGCGCTCGTTACGTTCCCAGGGGATCGAAGACTGGCCCACAGAGGCTCGAACAGTCGCCCCAAGGATACCAAGTTAGGGACAGCAAGTGGGTGGATCACCAAACGGTCAGTATCCCAACGCCCGAGCGTCAAAAGGGACACCCCACGCTGTGTCCATGTCCCAGTAGCGAGTCGATGATGTGGGATCCCCTCGGGGGAGGCATCAGGCCCTCGGGACCCGTCGAAGGGACTCGAGACCCACAAAATGACCCTCGGGAAACATTTAGAGTGTGATCAGGCCACTAGGCCGACGCCCAACAAACGGGGCACGAACCTCCACTTGGAGAAACCCGCTTGCAGCTCTCCGAAAATGCCAACTCGCGCCCACTGTGGAAAGTCGAGCATGATCAAACCTTCCTCTTCTCGAAGAAGAGCGCGAAGGTCGAACTAAAAAGAACCTGATCGACCCCCGATACGAAAACGGGGGGCTCGAGGACTCTCCTTGTACCTTGGCAGGATGAAGGACGCTCCCAAATCGGATGACTACCCGTGGCAGAGGCTCGGGGGCTCCAGCACCAGAAGACTCCTACCAAGGGACAGATCGCCAGCGAGCAAGAAGGCACCCGAGATTCTGCAAGAGCGACTTCAAGCCCTTGAAGGGATGCATCATCCCTCCAAGGCCTCGGGGGCTACACCCGGCGGGTGCGCTCGCGCGCACCCACCGGATAAAATAAACAAACCTTACTAACATGACAGGAGAAACCAACTCGAGCCTCTGGAGGAGTGCCTCCACTCCACCACAGGCTCGGGGGCTACTATCGGGTACCCAACTATGGGGTACCCATCTTCAATGCAAAAACATACTTCCCAAAAAAAGCCTGGCCCAAGAGGGCGCCAACCAAGGCCCATGTGGGAACGGCCCACGCGGCCTAAGACAGAGCCGCGTGGAAGCACATTACCTCCCCAGGCACGGGGACCCCTCCACGACAGGGCTCGGGAAAGCAGGACCCTCGGGCGACACCACCCGATTCGCCCGAGCCTACCACCAAAAGCCGCAGCCTCGGGCAACCTGCTTCCGATTCACCCGAGCCCCCTGCTATATGCAATCCCCCTCGGGCGCACCTCTCTGGTTCGCTCGAGCCCTGCCGACGTAAGCAGAGCAAACTTGCCGGCCAAGGGACCTCGCTGACCACTTTACAAGCACGGTCTAATCGAGAGGATCCCTCGACGCGACTGCGCCCCGCACGCGCACGTTCGCCGTAGCCAACTGTCACATCTCCTCTGGCAAACGGTCAGATGGCCCCACTCCTCCCACTGCCACCACAGGGACAGTCAACCGTGTGACCCCCTGGGCTAACGAGGAGATTCTCCAAGTACGACAGCGACTGACCATACCCCCGCCGTACGTATGGCGATGGGAAAAAGGGGAATGACAACCGTCCGGCCAACCCGGGGGAATGGGCAAGGCTTACGACCAGGCTCGCCTACCCCCTGGAAAGTACCGCACATGGGAAGGGACGCGCCCGAGGAAGGACACCCCCACCGCTCCGTCCCGTCGTGCCCCGGACGGCATCAAGGACTCCCGAGCCTCGGGAGCTCATACTCAAAGGTCAACCCGTCTTCTCGTTGCACTGTGTAGGGTCGGATGTGATGGCATGACGTAGCGCCACGTAGCAAGCCACACCCCGCACTATGGGTCGCCTCGGGACTCACCAATTGAACAGTGGAAGATCAACCGAATGACTAAGGCCATACCTTCGAGACGCCAAGACGAGGGCGTGGCTGACGATAGTCACCGGTCACCACCGTCTTCTACCATGCCAAGTACTATGACCACAGCGAATCACGTGTAACTCTAGCCTCTCTCTTGTAACTATAAAAGGGAAGGCAGAGGCCGATCTCAGGCAGAGGACCTCGCGTCGCTCACAACACCCTACAATCATAAAAACTCACACACACACACACATTCACAAGAGACTGGGGGGCTCCTCCCTCTCTCGCGTAGGCTTGTAACACCTACAACAAGCACCCCGGTGCAAGTCAACATGACTCGACCCACACTGGACGTAGGGCATTCTTAGCCTGAACTAGTATAACCCTTGTGTTCCCCCTTGCACACCATCCGCGATCTCAACCGTAAAGCACAAGTTTACTAGCCAGTGTTAGCACCCGCTAATCTTAGCACCGACACCTTCCTTTAGGGGCTACTGCTGGAGTTGAAGGATAAATTTGGGCCAACAAAAATGGGGTTGGGCACCCAAATCGAAAATGGGGGCCTTAGTTTAGGGGCTACTGCTGGAGATGCTCTAATAGTAGCGTGTGCATAACTTGCAGGTATAATGTTTGGTTAGCTGGTCATTTAAGTTAATTTGGAGCGCTGGGAATTAGGTTCCATGACGGCTAAATTACACAGAAACCGACCAACGACATGCTTCTATATATGCAAGCATCTTCATCATTTGAATGTGGACCAGTAGAGCCATGTGCATGCATATATCGTCGCCCTCCATGTAGAGTTCACCGCTGCATTACTATACAACAGATGCAGAATGCATGCCGGCCATAGCAGCTGCCATCCTTGATTATATTGGGGCAAGTGTTCATGTCCATGCATGCATATTTGCATGTGTAACCAACGGCAAGACGACTCCAGGTCCGAGCGATAGCTCAGTGGGTGGCTGGTCTTCGATTCGAGTTTTGAGCGACTCGGATTCTTCCGAGGTTTATCTCCATTTTCTTCTTTCTTATAGGTCCTGAACGTTCACGTGGTGCCACAATGGGCGTCGATGAGGTCCGTGCGGCATCGATGATCTCAAGGACACTTGTTGTGTATAGGTAGTGATCTCAAGGACGCTTGTGTATAGGTTGTAGATCTAGGGCTGTGCGTGTGTGTGGTGTTCGTAGACTTGAGTTCATATACTACAACTTGTACTTAGTAGTCTAGGCTAAAAAAAGCAGCAAGACGACTGCCCAGTACCACTGTACTAGCACGTTGTCGATTTCCAATGGGAGACCACTCTCCATGGCACCTATCGGAACTGGGACGGGAGCCTATGACCTGTTAGTGACGCACTTACCCTGGTCCTCGGCAGCGAGGAGATGCAGCGACACAAGAACACCGTCGTTGGACTCTGTGCTGGGGACGAAGATTCACTCCCCGTGATCCTCCCCGCTATCGGGACCACATGCTACCGAATTTACACCGCAACCTAAAGTCACCCTAGGCGATACCTGCAAAGCCAGCAAGACCCGTTGAAAGGCCCTTGTTTGGTTTTGGTAATTGAGTGACAACTTAGGTGGACTAATATGTGTTTAAGTGTTGATCACACAGGTGATTAGTATATAGGCTCATGTGTGAGATAAATTATGCCATGAAGGTGGAAATGGCTTGGAGAGTGATGCTTAGCTCACACATGTGATGATGGAGGAGCTTAATGTATGAGACATGACATGGAGTCATGTGGCTTGGTGGAGAAGATCAAGACAAGGCTTCGCGTTGATGGACCGGTTACAAGTGTGAATGGCAAGTTGGGTAATGACTTGGCGCCGATGGACCAATGCAACAGTGAAGAGGAAAGCATGTTGAGGATCGATGAACCAAAAGCCATGTGATGATATGAACTGGATCATATTATTGTTGAGGTGTTGGGGGATGTGTTGCACCGGCATCGACCATGAAGACGATGATCGGAATGGAAAGCCCAAGGCAAAGGTATAACTTAGGGCATTTCTATTTCACCTGGTCTAAGGTTGAGTAGAGAAGTGCTTGACCGGATTTAGAATAGATGATTGTATATCAAGAGGGGCAACTTGTTTGCATATTTGTCATCTAGTGCCACTTGAGCGATCTAACTTTGCATACATTGCTAGGATCGAGTGGCGTGGTGAAGTGAGTGAAAACTTTGAGAAAATAATTGCGGAAAGCTAACACACATGCACATGAGGTTGTACACTTGGTGATGTTAGCACATTCGCAAGCTCGGCAGGATTCAGCGATTTCAGGAGAAGATGAGAAGTGTCGGACGCTAAGGAAGAAGGTGCACCGAACGGTTGGCTCGGTCCGGTGGCAAACCCTAGCTGTAGCGCGAGCGTCGGACGTTGGTAGCAGTGACAGTGTCGTACTATTGTGCCCACCCTACGCTAACAAGTGTTTGTGAGAATCGGACATTAGAGTGGGCGTCGTACGTTGGTGACCGGACCTTTTCTCGAGCGTCCAATGATGCAGCGCATTGCTGGCGCGACACGTGGTGAGACGTAGTGCGTCGGACGCTCGCAGTTCGTCCGATGCTATGCGTTGGGCAGAGTCCGACGGGGTTTGGAGCTCTCGGGAGCTCTCTGGAAACGTCGGACTCTGGTGCTCGTTAGTCCGGATGATGGCGTCGGACCATCCGGTGGTAAGCGTCCGACGGTTGTGCGGTTGGCGCATGAAGTAGCTGTCGTGGCTCAACAGCTCTCTTCAAACTGCTAGTGACACGTGACGAACATCGGAGGTGTCGGACGCTGAGCTTTGGTCCGACGATTGCATGCGCGCACGTCCGACGGTCGGTTTCAATGGGCAATGGATCTATTTGGCTTTTGTGCTATAAATAGAGGTTATGGCCGGTCTTGGCACTGTGCTGAGCAACCTTGAGCCTATGTGGTTTGTTTAGGTGTGCTTGGAAGCCCTCTAACTCACTATTGTGCTTAGTGTTCATCCATTTGATCGCTAGTGAGTGATTCTAATGCGTTGCATTGAGAGATCGCAAGAGTTGGCACTAGGTGATCGAGTTGCAAGCCGATGGTGCTTGTTACTCTTGAAGGTTGCCACCTTATAGACGGCTTGGAGGCTGGTGCCCAGTAAGAAGATTGTGCTTGACTCCGGAGAAGCTTTGTGAGGGGTTGAAGCTCACCCCGCGTGAGATCACGAAGATCATCGCTAGTAAAGCAAGACGTGAAGAGCGACAAGTGGTCCGGCAGATCAAAGAGCAAGTTCTTGCGGGTGCCCCACGTGGGAGTGGTGACTTGTGGTGGATCACCTCTTGCTAGAGGATCGACGGCAACCCTGGATGCTTGTCTCGACAGGAGGATGTAGTTTGTGACGACATGTGAACCTCCGGGCAATAATCACCGCGTCAACATCTTTATATCATTCGTGGTGGTTTACTTCTTTCTACATAAGTTATTTATATTGTGTTTTACTTTACTTGTGTAGTTGTAGTTGTTCTTGTGATACCGGTTAGCTTGTGCAGCTTGCCACTCACCTTCTTAGTTTGTGTAGCTTAGAAGTAGTGTCTCACTTAGTTTGTGTAGCTAAGTGAGTTGCTCTCTTTGATTAGGATTGTGTATCCTTGTCATTGAGCACATAGTGAGCTTAGGTGCTTAGTGCGCTTTTGCTCGCTAGTTGGTAGGAGCTACCCCCATGCTTAAAGTACTAGTGCTTAGACTTGTGTGACCTTGTGCTAGAACGGTTTAGGGAAGCTCAAGCTAGGCTAGCACCTTTGTTTCTTGCATAGGATCTTTTACAAGGTGCTTAGAGTCTTAGTTAGAGGGGTGAATTATCGCTAGAATAGAGAAGGTTTTATTTTCGCTACGATTAATTTTAGAATAGACTATTCACCCCCTCTAGTCCGCCATTTCGACCCCTTTCACCCACTTGCGGAGGAGAAGGACAATGCGATCCCAGAAGATCCCTCTTCTCCTTTTCTTTGTTCTTTTCCACCTTATTTCCTTCCACATGTAACTAACACTCCCCTTGGACTATAAAAAGGGAGGACGGGAGCTCATGCAGGGCAAGGCATCAACAATGCATCCACCACATCCACCAGAGACTTAGGAGTTTTCTCTCTCGACCTGTTTGAAACCCCTACTACAGACATAGTGCAAGTAACATGAACCATGCTCGGAACTGAATGTAGGGACACTCTACCCGAACCAGTATACATTCTCGTGTCCTCTTAGCATACCATCTGGGATTTATTTAGTTTAGAACAGGATTCAAAATGAAAGTAATCTACATTCACGAAGTTAGTCTGGAGAGTTCATATCAAAAAAGAAAAGAAAACCGAAAAAATTGTGGTTAACAAAATTCTTAACTGATGAGTACACGATGTCTATGGTGGAAAAAAGTTGGGACACGATCTCTTTGGTGATATAGAAAAAGTTAGAATATTTAGTGTTGTTAAGAGTAGTATGCTCATGAACTTCAATAGATGTACATCACCGTAGCGTTTATCACATTTTGGTAAACGGTTTTACAGAGATAAAGTTTTGGAGAAGAGTTCTCAAGAGACATCAGGGAAGACAAATCATTGTGCAACAAATGAAAGTTGAGTGTGATAATCTTGAAGACGAAGATTCTAGGTTACTATTCAATGGAAGGCTATGTTTTGCTACCTTGAGAAACCGTCACACTCATCTTCCTGAGCATGGGCTCAGGGGTACATAACTACAGTTCCAAATCTTGTTCATGTTTAGACCAACTTATTTATAGATTATTTGTCTCACACTTTCATGTTTTTCTAGGCTCGACATCTAGTGGAACTTTCACTGGAGCTAGTTGATTTAATTGTATCAACTACTTCAGATGATATGGGCGTAGATGTTCAAAACACTGTTCCAAGTGCCTATCCTCCCACCGATCCTATAAAATTCGAAAGCAAGGTGAAAGGTTTGCCCCGTTTTATTTAAGTGTAAAGAGTATGAATTTAACACACCAGTGATTTCTTGTTCCTTTACTATAGGCATCCTTTCTTGTAACTTTGCTATCAAATGTAGGCATCTTTTCTTATCAACTAATACTCCCATGTAATTTTAGGGTTAAAAAAATTTGCTTTACCCTTTATTTAATGCCCTAGAAAAGCACAATGAAGCTGTGTCTTATTATTTTAATATTTGCAGGTTCACAAATTACGTGTTGTATTAGGGTTAGCTCAATATCTTGTTAATCTCTTGTTCATTACTAGTAAAAAAACACTTGTGCGTTGCAATGGGATGAAAAAAGGATAACTTCTTATAATTATTAGATGAAATTGTCAACGTTAGTATTTTGATGGCATGAATTTGTTCATATAAGATTTTGATGGCCTAAGCCTCTTGTGGGGTAAGTGCTTCCTCACTGTGGCCTCCACAGCTGACGGCCACATGTGTTTGGCTGCTTGCAAATTAATAAGCAAATGGCACTTTGCTTTCTGCTGGGCTCAACACACACATATTTTCTTCAAAATAATGATTAGTTGAATACTGAGTTACTTTTCAATTTGTACTTTCAGTTTCAAGATTTAGTACTAACCTTTTCATTTTCATTGCAACATCTTGATTATTTGTGAGACTTAAACTGATGATGATGGCGATGCTCGTTTAGTTATCTTGGTTTGGAGATATATCAGCTATATGGGTGATCTAAATCAAGGAGGCTCTCTCCCTCTACTGCTCTACTTGAATCTTTTGCTGCCAGTACTTCCGTTTGCTATGGCGTATATAGCCTCCGAGAAGCAAGCACTCCTTGCTTTTGCCTATGCAGTCTACCGTGGCAACAAGCTGAATTGGAGCCAATAGAAGAAACTCTCCCTTATGTGTGTATAAGTCGGGTCAAAAGAAAACTCTCCATTAGCCAATATATAGTTAAATGGTGACGGACGAAGAAAAATAGGGAGAAATTTTGCCTCTTTATTATTAGGGTAGGCATAGATTATTAGCACTAGTGGAAACCCTTAACACAGGGATGTTCCTGGACCTATTTGATCATAGGGGACATATTTGGATCATAGAGCTAGTTGTTAGTTAGGACTAAAAAATAGCTCAAATTAGTTGGGGTTGACCAATTTGTTGGCTAATAACTACTGGTTAGAAGTTTAGTTTAAAAAGTCTACCCATTTATCAGCCCTGTGTAGGATGAGTTCCATATATATCAAAGAAAACTTTAATATACTCGTGCTACTGAGTAGTCATGCACCCCTCATTTTGTTCTACAAAACATATGTTCTAGCTCATCATCATGACACTTGTAAACTAGTATAATTTTTCATTCACATGGATTCGATGGAAACGCCATAGAGAAATCCAAATTGCCTAGCTACCTAATAAAGTACTAATATAAATCTGAAGTCTGATAAATCGATTTAAGTGGATGATTGGCTACATCTATTATATATGTAGATGTAGCGTGTACATAACTTGCAGGTATAATGTTTGGTTAGCTGGTCATTTAAGCTAATTTTTGGAGCGCTGGGAATTTGGTTCCGTGACGGATAAATTACATAGAAACCGACCAACGACTTGCGTCTCTATATATATGCAAGCAGCTTCATCATCCACCGCTTTATTTGAATGTGGACCAGTGTAGCCATATGCATCCATATCTCGTTATCATCCCTCTAGAATTCACCGCTGCATTATTGTACAGCAGCTGCAGAATGCATGCCGGCCACAGCAGCAGCCATCCTTGGCTATATTGGGGTAAGTGTCCATGTCCATGGATGCTTGTTTGCAGTGTGTAACCAACGGCAAGACGACGCACTGTAGCGCTGTACGTCTTCCAACTGCTTGCAGCTTGCGCTAGAGGAGTGGCAGCGAGCCTGCCTCTGAATAATCCTGCAATGCACAGTACGGCACCTCAAGTTGCACTGCAGACACGCAGATACAGTACGTTGTGGTGGACTTTGAATGATAGCACACGCTTCAGACAGGTGGGATCGACGGGGGAACACGTAGGTTCCAATGGAATATTCTGCATACAGTCAAACTGCACATTTGCTCGCACGTCACGCACGCGACACGCACATTGCTGTTGATACTGATGCACCGTCGTCCGTCGGCACTCATCGCTGATGGCACCGCGTCTCGCGATATATACTCGGCACACGACGTCGCAGTTGGACTCGACTATATATGGATGGGGTCACTGATGATGGTACTGCCATCACCAACTCATCACCTATCCCCATCCCCTCGATGTATATATTTAACTTCCCTCTTCCATATCAAGAAACTTATCCATTTTAAGTTAAAATACAATAGGCAATACAATCGAGTCATTAGCAACAGATAGGACGCAGCCAACTTGTCGGCACGGTCATTGACTGATTGGTCCACACTCCACATATAACCACAATAATTAATCTTTACATAGAGATAGAGCTAGCTAACCCACAGAATTGTATCATCATCATCATCATCATATCTCAGTACTCTCAGCAATATATAATCCATCTATCATATATCTATGAATCAACGCCAACGTCAACAGCTAGTACTGACATGCGATAACTTTTTCTCCAACAGCCTCTCATTTTGCTCATATATAGTCTGTGAACATATAGCTATAGCTTTCCTACTGTTTAAGCTAAGAAAGAGTGATGAGTATATGCACACAATGAAAACAAATCAAAGAGAAAGGAAAAGGAACCCATGCATGCCACAAATTTCTGGATTTGTTACTGTTCTTTTTATTCTTTTTGGCTCAAAACCCTGTTTTTGAGTTTCTTTAGGCCGCAGTGCTCTTGCTTGTAATAGGAACAAATATATGCATTGATCGATACATAAGCTGCGTTATTAATATATTCTCCTGCCTAAAAAATGTCACAAATAAATATGGAGTTAATTTAATTAGATAAGACCAACACAACCACGATGAGTATATTCTGGACTGGCTGGTGGTTCACATGCATGGATATACATCTAATGGTCTGGACTAAACCAACCCGAGTTCATTGGTTTGGTTTTCTATTTGGGCTAACAAGGTTTTTTTTTTTTTTTTTTTTGGGTGGGGATAACTTGAAAATTCTAACGGGCTGGTCCAGTTTGGATAGCAGGAATCATGGGCTGGTTCGTTTTGGCGATGGTTTGAGATGGTTTCACACGGAGAGATTGGGGCCGGCGGCGGCGCCCATTTAAATCCACTGGTGCATGGACGACGACCTTGCAGAGGCGCAGATCTCATGAGCATGGACGATGACCTCGGCACCTCGCGTAGCTGTGCTCAGGCTTCATCGCCGACATGTACACACAGCTATGGCTGCAGCATCGCCGACGACGCCCTACAGCACAATCAAACGCTCCAAGGCTACAACTGCCGCTGCCGCCAAAGCCGGGGGCACCTGGCGATGCCGTCGTTTGGGAGCAGCGCCATGAAACGATTTGGCCTGGATGTATGGTCTGGTTTTGAGATCATTACCAGCCATGGGCGGAGCCGCCACTACCCAGCATTTTTTTACATCATATTATAAGTACTAGCAAAAGTACCCGTGCGTTGCAACAGGAAGAGTATTAAAATAAATTTTTCATCAATTCAATAGTTAGTGATCGTGCGTTGCAGGAAGAGTGTCAAAATAATTTTTTCGTTAACTCAATTGGTTTCGTAACTAATATAGCAAAAAGTAATTATTATACGTGTTTGACTTGCGTATCAACATCTCTTTGCTAAAAAAGCCAAGGAAGATATGAATTTTCATAGCAGAATGTCGTTTGTTTCAGTTGCATCTCACCTAGTTGCCCTTGCTCACTTTCCATATGGTACTAATATCAACCAGGCATACAAAATTAAATCGGACTAAGTACACGTCTTATTAAGATTTAAACATGGCCCATTTAAAATATATAGACATTCTAAGTCCAACCATACGAACTATCATATGAATAGTCATTTTATTAAATTAGATTGGTCCGGCCCAATCTCAAATCAAAAAGGCCCAAAAAAAGATTTAGCAATAGACTCTAAGGTCTGTGGTGGATTGAGTAGAGTGAGCCGGTAGTTGGATGGGGTGGACGAAAAAAAACAACGAAAATTTTACATCTTTATATATATATATATAACTGTATAATATAATTATTAAATATTCTCTATTTTATCACTAAAAAATAGCTCAGGACGTCACCAGATGAGGCCTCGAACCTCACCCTCTCTTTTCTCTTCTCAGGCCCCAGACCACAAGGCCCATAACAACACCTTAGAGTAAGGCTAATAATATAGTTAGCTTGTAGTAGTTAGCCATCCAATATTAATACATAGCTCACTTATCTTTCTCACAAAAATTTTGGTTCTTGTGCCTAGGCTAATTGTAAGCTTATAACTCGCTTCTTCCTCTCTCCTCTGCCCTCTCGTCCACATCAACATTTACCCAACTTAGAGGCCCCCTAACTATACTTGCTCTTAGGCTTCCGAATAGGCAAACAACCGCCGAGCGAGGGATCGACGGTGTGAGTCACTCCTAGTGGTGTCCGCTTTCACCTATGTTCCTCAGCAAAGTCACTAGGAGAGGCTAGGGAGTTGGGAGCAGAGCAGAGCAAGAGCAACAACGTTGATTCGCATATTATGTCAGTACTGACTTGATCGCGGAGTTTTTTTTACGAGCCAAGGACAAGGACGTTATCGATCGCTACTAATCCATGAAGCATCGCAAATTTAAAGCAAAATTATAGTTCTCTTCAAGAATATTGTAATTTGTACCTTTTGTTATCGGTAATATGTTACTATAAACATATTTCGAACCTTTATGTTAGACTGTTTTTGTTTGGAAGATGAAAATACCTAACTAAAGAATCCTGTCTCTTGCATTGTTACGTACCAGCTTACCCATGCATGTATCTACATAGATCGATAGATGCTCAATGAGTAAGTAACAATATAGTGAGCTCCAACCAGTGCAGCAAGTTAGTTTACACTGACGGCTGGAGCACTATCTATCTATCTATCTAGCAAGATTCTTTGTTCGAGTTTACAGAGACAGGGGTATCTAGCCACGCATGATGTTTAACGACCCCTCATCTGCGTGTGTGTGCTTGTGTTTTCATGTACGTGCCCACAATATAGTCCATACTTTCGTACTACTTCGCTAGACCAATTACAGTCCATACTTTCCTACTAATTCGCGAAAAACACTAAAATACAACTGATAAAACGTACGTACACAAGTAGAGATCCATAATTATATATCAATCGATTGACTTTTGACATATTCCTCATATATAGTTTTTTAAGGAACAGTAGGGGATCCCCGGCCCCTACTTTTTTTATTTCAATTAAATGAAAGAATGGCGTACAAAATAAAATTACAAGGCTCCGCCGGGCCCAAACAGAAAAATAAATATCTCCCCATATATAGTTATGTGTAGTCGATACTGGATCACGAGATATATATGTGGAATATATTTTATTTAGCGACGCATAAGAAATATGCAAGAAGAAAAACAAAGTGCAGCATGGTTATGTGCTCATTATTTTGCTAGTTGTTAATAGGATAATAACGTCGTCAGGCTAGCTACGTGGAGAAGTAGCATGGTAGTGCTCGTCGTTGGGTCGCTGCGTGCAGTTCCATTTCTCCCTTTCGCTTTATTCTTCTCCATTTTAAAATCTCGCTCCCAGGGTTAATTTTTATTATTCTAACTTTGACGATTATATATGATCAATCGCCACGTGCTTCTGATGCACATGCTAGTAATATTTAAGAGAAATAAATGGTAGAAATTCATGGATAACTTAGCCCTAGCTAATCAAAATTTCTCATATGTACCTATCCAATTTGTTCAAACTGTAACACCTGATAAATGCATTTTTATTTTTGTCCAGTTGATAAATGTATTTAATTTGAAAAAAATTAAATACATTTATCAACTGGACTTTATCAACTGGACAAAAATAAAAAGGCGATCCTTGATTAGCATTGTGTATCAACTCACCAATGCGCTTTTTTCATTAGTATTGTGTATCCTTGTCATTGAGCACTTAGTGAGTTTAGGTGCTTAGTAGCCTTTGCTTGCTAGTTGGTAGGAGCTCCCCGTTGCTTAAAGTATTATTGTTTAGCTTTGTGTGACCTTGTGTTAGAATAGTTTAGGGAAGCTCAAGTTATGCTTGCACCTTTATTTCTTACGATGATCTTTTACAAGGTGCTTAGAGTTTTAATTAGAGGGGTGAATTGTTATTAGAACTGATTATGTTTTATTTTCGCTACGATTAATTTTAGAACAGACTATTCACCCCCTAGTCCGGTATCTCGACCCTACAGACAGCCAGCGGGATAGAGGCATACATGAGGGGGGTGTTAGGGATTGAAACACTTTGCACAATTACCGTGTTACCCTTCCACGAATTAACAACAGAAAAGATTATTTTGTAGAGGCAATTGAAAGCGATAGCAAGCAATTTCAACCATTGTAAAGGGTCTCCGAGTTTATTGGTTGAAGTCAGACTAGAGCAAAAGTTTATTAAGGGTGAAAAATAAACTTCTTTCATATATAAGTTGTTTTGATTCTTTTGATACATGTAGACATATGCCAAAACATGAAAGTGACTTATAATTTGGAACTGGTGAAGTATAGTGGACTATACACCACCATACATCTGAGCCTATCTGGACATTAGATGCTCCTAAACGCTTAATATATTACATTGATGCGCTACTTCATTTGGTCCTGCGAAAGTGCTTTTGCGTGTACGGGCAAGTACGCATGCCCATAATGTCCAACACATTAAGCAAGCTACGAATTTGGTAGAAATGATAGATCCAGCTGACAGGGAAATTTCATTAGTTGACAAAGATTAAAAAAAAGTGCACAATTATTGACTAAAAATATGATCGAACTAGTTGGCCAGTCATCTCAACCCTAGAAGATAATGCAGCCTGGGATTTGGTCAGTGATATATCTCCAATTAGATTTTGGAACATTTTGTACAGATAATATATTGTAATGATGGGTTTCGTCAGGTACATACTCAGGTCGTACTGGAGGAGCCAACATCGTGTAGGGCTCGTTGGATTGTGTGCTTGCAGTTGCAGCAGCAGTTCTTGACTTCACTGCCTCTGGTCTATCATCGTCGTGTTCGCCGGCGGCGGCGATCGACACTAGCTTGAAAGTGGCTGATGCTTTGTCCATATCCAACTGACGATTTCATTAATCACGACCTCTGAACCTGGAAACAATACCGTTGCTGCGTACGGAGTATATGTATACTGTTAGATATTTAGAAAAAAAAGAGACACAACTTAATCTAGAAAATTAATAAAAGATTAGTGATGTCATAGATGTGTATGTGTGATCTACTTAAACAAACAATAAATATGATCAATAACATATTGATCATATAGCTACTATACTAAATTTAACACATTAAGTAGAAACAGAGATATGGCTAGGGGCGAGATCAGATCGAGTAGGGGGCACAGGTTGTGCTTGTGCTATAATTTGTACTAGTTGACATAGGTTCCTTTGATTGTCTCAACCTGCTCAAAGGGTGTAAACCCATAACTGCTTTGAGCCAAAAGCTGATTTTGGTCCAAATACAAAGCTCACAACAGCTGCGCCCCCCACCCCCCGGCTTTCGTTGGCTAAGTTCAAAGAAATTACCCACCCGCCACTGGTTATGATGAAGTTATTGATTCGTAATGCAAATGTTCAAGAATTTATCCACGCTTGCCACCATCAACTGCTCCTAATGCAAATGTCGTCTTCAGCTTTAAAGACAAGCAAACCGGACCACACATTGAAGAGCGTCGCCACCTCCGAAGGCCAAACCCTCGAACGGAAACTCTCTCAAACGTAAATACAAAATGCCAAGGCAAAGAGGCTCTTTAGCAATAGCGAAGTGATAGTCCAACATCCGTTGTGCCATAGTTAGACTCCCGCCCAATCTTTTCAATTACAGCAAACCAAGAAGACTAAACACCGAGTCACACATCAAAAGTGAAAGCGTGATAGGTCTGACGCAAAAGAGTCCGGAGAGCCCTCAGAGTCCAAACCCAACGCCGTGACTTGAGATCAGGGTTCACCTATGTAAAGTAAAACCCTACCCTCAAAGGGGAACTGTTGGGAGAGAAGGTTTGGACACGATGCTCTAAAATTGATGCCTATTTAAAGTTCCCAAGATCCTTCGTGATTGCAGGAACAAAAGAGGCGCCATCGAAGCACCAAACCTCATAGGATAGAGGGAGGCAGGCACCACGTCAAAGGTCCAGGACAAGGTGATGCATCGGATGACTGAAGGCTCGACCCAACCAGCGAAGCTCAGTAGCATCTACGTAAAGCCTTTGTCATGCCACTGAAGGATCCTGATGGTTGCATGTTCGGCGTACACATCCAACCTTCGACCGAACCCGAAGGCCTGAATGGAGGAAACACCACTAGAGGAGAAGCCCATGTGGCCCAATGAAGACCTCATGGACCTTCTTGAAGCTTGACAAGGGTCCATGAGAGAAGGTCCTAAATGCATATATGGGGGAACTATGTTGTAAACGGATATTGTGGAATATGCTCCAACTAGCAGAGGGTAAAGATCTACATGAAAATATATGTGTAAACATACCTATAAAAGAGAGACTCAGACTTCAATAAAGGAATAACTTCCTAGATCGAAACCCTAGGGATTCCTTAGTATCGGTAACCGTGTTGAAGCGGAATAAGGACCTAGGGCCTTCGCCTGGGGATCTCCATGCCTAAAGACTGGACTCCCCGCCTCTAGCTTTCATCATTGTCAGGAACCTATTTTCCAACAGTACCATTAGATAAATTTATTATGAAAATATTTTCTGTGATTTATCTAATGATACTAATTATGCATTATAAATACTTATATATATAATTGATCAAAGTTAAATAACTTTGTCTCATCAGGAAGTGAGAGTTTTCGCATGGAAGTTAAGTAGAGATATACTGCTTACGAAGCAAAATAAATTCCAGCGGCAAATAGAAGCTTCATCAATCTGTGATCTCTGTGGGAATGAAAATGAGAGTAGCCACCATGCTGTGATCACTTGCCCTCAAGCGTGTTTCCTCTAAGAAGCCATAAGACAACATTGGAACCTGCCTAAGGAGGAGCATTATCCATATATTGGAAGGGGCTGGCTACTAATCCTGTTGGACCAGTCCTCAGGCTATTAGAGGAGCCGACTCCTACTGCTACTCTGAAGAACCTAGTACATCCATAATGATATCACTCATGTTACAAGTACCTCCGGTGGCGGACTCGGTCGGCTTCCTACTTAGCTACCGGGAAAGCTTGATTTTGGGTAGAACTCCCCTGGCGGATGATGAAAAAGGGAAACGCCAATTCCCGCGGCGAAGAACACTTGTAGAGGAGGGCAGAGGACTCGACCAATTAAGAACAGCTTGGATCCTCCACAAATAGGATGGATAGAAATCAATGTTGATGGATTGTTCATTCAATCTTCGGGAGAAGCAAGGGCAGGTGTTGTTGCCCAGTACAACAATGGAATGGTAATCTTCTCGACATGCAAGTATATTGGTAAATGTGGAAGTGCGTTGGAAGCGGAGGCGCTGGCTTGTGTAGAGGGGGTTCAACGAGCGGTTTAGGGTGCATTTTCGCGGGTGATCATTGAAACTGACTGCTCTCAAGTCAAGATGGCAATGACCTTGGTGGACAAGGATAGATCGAAAATTAGATTTGCAATTGAGGATGCCAAGAATAGCGCCAGGTTCCTAAGTGACTACGTTATGACCCAAATTAGAAGAGAGGATATTAGAAGAGAGGATAATGAAGTGGCGAATGAGTTAGCAAGTCTAGCTAGGTGTAGCAAGAAATCGAGTATCTGGTGGGGGCGGTGCCTGCGTGCGCTGAGGAAGCCCTTGCTTTGGATTGTATGAACTCATCATCTAGCTAATGAAACCCTCTTTTCTTCGCAAAAAAGAATAACGTTCCATAAATGCACCATGTGTACCCTACTAGTCCTTCATCCACGCGTTGCCATCCCCGTCTTCTGTTCTGCTACTTCCTCGATCTTTCTATAGCAGTGAAACACCTATCGTAAGCATCCTCGAGTAACCTTGATAAAGCGCTTCTTGCCGGCTATAGCGAGGAGAAGCGTCCACCGCGCAACCTCGGTGCCCCGGCGGCCATTGCACCCTCGACGCTCTCCCTCGGCGCCGTGGTGGAGACGGCATTGGCGGTGCATTCTTGGGTAGACAGAGGAAGAAGATAAGGTCGAGAAAAATAGAGGATGACAGGGTGATCCCCATTGATGATAGGTGGGCCCCACCGATGACTGGGTTTAACGTTGTGAAAGTGTCATCTATTCCATTTTTATCCGTCCTTCTAACCAAACAACAAACTGGGTTCAACTCAACCCACTATCCAAACCATAACTGGGTTCAAACCAACCCCAAAATCTGAGATGGACCCAACTCAACCCACGTGATCCTATAACCAAACACATGGCTAGCCTTCTAGGAGCAAATAGGGCTATGTCGCTTCCACGAGTAAAACCCAGCAGCTAGCAGGTTTCGTTTCAGAGAAAGAAATACAAGAATCCTTGCGCGGGCCATTGGCGCAAGAAAGAGAAACACGATAACCCGTGTGTGGGCCATATATATGGCCGGGCAAGAAATCTTCGATGCCAATATGCTATAGCTAATACCCCATGCATACCGGCCATCCCAGAAGGCACCACAAGATCAGAGAAGCATGCATCGCATCAGCTCTCGATCTGTCTCATTAATATTCCTCTGGAATGACCAAGACATGGCCATGTTCGTCTGTCGACGAGCGGCAGAGACGACGATGCCAGCAGAGCCCGTGCGTGCGTGCTGCCTAGCCTGTCGTGGCAAGCCTCCACATCAGGGTCGGCAGGGCCATGATCAACTTTGGATATGGTTCGATCTGGCTATATATGTTGACACGGAGTAGCTCGTAACGGCTTGTTTTGGAACATACTAGGTACATAGTGACATAGTGTGGATGAATAATCGACGATATATCGAGCTATAGCCTACAGCATATATGTGTATATAGCACGCCGCCTACACTGATGACTGACTTGGCACTGCATGGCTGAATGAAATCGTACGTACGCGGAGCGTACATGTATCTGATTATTATCTGAATATCTACAGCGTATATGTGTATATAGCACGCCGCCTACACTGATGACTGACTTGGCACTGCATGGCTGAATGAAATCGTACGTACGCGGAGCGTACATGTATCTGATTATTATCTGAATATCTGATGGACGTTCGTACATGTCAGTTTCGTGCAATACAAAATAGTAGTGTGAATTAGTATTTAGATAGAGTGTATAGCACGAGGGGAGGGAAAGCAAAAGACCGAGAGAGGCCCCCGCGTCGGCCCACCTGGGCGACACGGGCGGCGCCGCCACCAACCCCACCCTTCTCCTCCCTCCGTCCCGGTGCTTCCTCGCCGCCACCGGAGCACGCTGCTGGTGGCCGTGCAGCCGCGAGGATGGTGGCGGCAGGGCCCCATTTTCTCTCCCTTCCCTCTCCTTTCTCTGCTCTTCTCCTCGTGGTTGTGTGGTGGCTGCTCCGGCGGGGAAGTGGCGATGCTGCTGGCCAGAGCACGGATCCGCGCTGCCGACAGCCGGACCCGGTGGATCCTGCCCTCCCCTAGTCAGATCCGTTCATAGCAGCCAGTGTAGGCGGCAGCGCACGGTGGGTCGAGCCGGCAGGTTCGGCGGTCTTCCGATGCGCTGGCGTGGCGTGGAGGTGCGGCGGCGGCGGCGTCCGTCCTCGTCGTCGGTCTTCCAGCTTCGCCACCGGCCTCTGGTGGCGCTAGGGCTCGCTGAAGCCGACCGGTCTGCGGCCTGGCGGCCAGATCTGGCGCCCAGCTGGCTGGTTCCTGTGGGCTGGGCCTCCCCAGGCGTCCTTGGGCGCGGCTGGGGGCCGGCTACGGCGGACTAGGCGCGGATGGGGCTCGGCTGGCCGCAGCGACCTAGGCTCGGTGGCCACGGCCGGCCACGGCCGATGGGCGGTGGTGGTGTCGGGGTGAGAGGTCATGGCGAAAACTTGAACGGCGGCGTCTAGGGACGTCGCTTTTCTCCTCGGAGACGTCCTTCTTGCATCTCCCCTCCCTGTCCATTGGTTGGATTTGCAGGTGAAAACCTTCCCTTGCAGGCTTGCGATGTCGGCGTCTTCGGCGTCGTGTCCTTCTTGAAGGCATCAGTGAGGCTTTTCCAACCCCGTTCTCCTGCTCCGTCCCTCCATCCAGTGGCCCCGATGGGGGATTTTCGTTTCTTATTCTCTTCCTTTTTTTCTCCTTTAAATAAAAAAAGAAAAAAAGAGAAAGATGAGGTTGGTTCTGGTTGGGCAGAGTGAGTGAAGGCCTGGGTCGATGTCCCAATCTGACCTAGGCAGCGGGTTGTGCCGTGTCTCTGGAGGTTTTTCTGTCCACGCGGCAGTGGAGGTTCCAACAGTGGCACGACAGAGGGGAGGTTGCGGAGTTGCTCGACTTCTATGTCACCCTAAACGGCGAAGCATGCCTGGATCCTTGGTGAGAAGTGGAGTGGTGTGCGGCGGTGAATGTGGCGAGGCCCCTGCGCATCGAGGCCTAGGTCGATGTCCCAATCCGGCCAGGATAAGTTGTCTCAGTGCCATGATCCGGTGCGGTGCTTCGGTTGTTAGGGGAAGCATGGGGATGGACTCCTCTTTGATCTCTGCCAACATTTGGTCGAGGTTGGGAGATCGACTGTGCGTGGTCAGAAGACGTTGGCGACACGGTGGAGTCGGCGTGGTGGCCACTTGGCTTGCAGCAGACTGCGCCAACTAGTTTCTGCTTGGCAGTGGCTGGTTGGTACAGGACATCGTCAGGGTTGACAGCGCTCGTGAGGTGGGCTGCTCGTCGACGGCTCCTTAGGGTGTGGCTTGGTGGTCTTGGTGTACGAGTTGAGGTGTGCAACCGTGTCGATGCTCCAATCCAACCTGTTGAGGTGTAAGTAGTGGTTTTTGAGTTGGGTTTGGGTACATAGTTGAGTTGTGTGTGCAGTTATGCTCTCCTGATGTATTCGGCGGTTGTGCGAAATGAGCGTTGCTCTCTCCCAGTTGTGATGGTTTTTTGACCCGGTTTTCATTCAAAAAACTAGACCGACCCTTTGTTTTTCTTTTCTTCGTCTAATAGAAATCGCGGCAAAGCTTTTGCCGTCTCTTAAAAAAAAGTGTATAGCACGAATCTCAAAATAGATTTGAATGGTACACAGATAACATGTGTTAAGCACATACATGCTGCTTTGCATTATTGGTTCTATTTGGGGCGCCTGATGTTGACACAGCAACAACCGATCGATCGTTGCCAATGCGGCAAGTGGCAGCAGCTGGATCGATCATTCATGTGTATATATCTGCACATGATCGATGATCGGATCGGAGTTAATTAGTTGATGATCGAGCGAGTGCCTCTCGATATCCCTATCTCATGCACGTTCCTGGCAACGCAACTAACATGCATATATGCATGCATGGGGCGAAGCATCCATCCATCGAGCGAGCCCCGCGAGAACGACATACGATGGGGACGTGTAACTATCGCTTAATTTATTTGCAGGCATGCGTGCATTGCCATTCTCGTGCAGATCATAGCCATATCTTTCAAGCTCTCGTTGCAATATAATTGCATGCATATCAAATAGACTACAGGTGTGTGTGCAGCACATGCATCAGTTGGTACGTGCGTACGTACCTCAGTGCCAGCCAGCAGACGGCACATGCATATGATCCGTCCATCCTAAACCTGTAGTATATGTCATTCATGCAACCACTCCGACGATCCGGTCTGATTCGATCTGTTTTTTAATAAAACAGGAGGGGTTTGCGCCCCTACTGTAATAAAGATAATAAAAAAGGAGGCTAAAAGTTGGGAAAACAGAAGAGAAAGCAAACAACAGAAAGCAAGAGACTAGAAACTAGATAGATAGATTCTGATTCTGATCCAATCCTATGCTAATTTGCTCTTCACATGCACCGTCTGTGAACAGATATATGCAGCGCCTATGTGTGTTAAAGTACCTATATGGGCTATGGTCCGTATCTGCTAGACTGCTACTACGTACTGGCATATGGTAGTGGTAGGCAGAGAGATCTCGTGCCTGTACTGATGTGACCAATGGAACAACGGATCCCATGGAACAAGTATCTGAATCCCATGCGGCCAATCACAGTCCTTTAGTTTGGCAGGTGATGGCTACCACATTCCAACCCCAACGCCGTGCCAAACAGCTAGCTTATACTCCTATATGCTTCAAACTAATTAAGGTGCTGTTTGGTATCGCTCGTGGTGCTCCGGATCCTTTTCTCTATCACTGTAGCATCACTGTAGGAAAGAGCGCTGTTTTGTTGATCCAAAAAAAAAAAAAAAACTGAGGAGGAGCCGACGGACGGAGCCATGATTTCTAGCTTAGTTCACCAGCTCCGGCTCCTCCCGTGCAACGTGTAGCTACAGTGCACGGAGCTAGAGAAGCCAGAGCTGCGCCAAACAATCCCTTAAGCGCTTTGTACTTCAAACTAATTTTTTTATCGTCAAGTTATATACACCAAGCAGTTTATATTTGCACCCCAAAGGCCCAAAGTCATATATAACACGATGATATATACTAGAAGCAACGGGCAGTTCATTTATACTTCTATTACCCAAAAGTGTCGTTGCTTTGCGCTATATATGTGTCTTCTTTATTTCCTCGATCTAATGGAGGCCACACATTTGTTGCTTCAGAAAAAAAAATGGAGGCCACACATTTGTTTAGCCAATGAAAAGGCCCAGGTTCACGGTTGCGTGTAAGAGTCTCATTAACCACACCTGACGACATACTCCTATGCTTCACAGTTTAATTACTTGCGTCATCCACTTGACCACTACACATAACCAATAAGATTCAGTCAGACAAGCAAGAGATATAGAGCCAGCGTGCATGTTACTACAACTGGGTGATTATAAAACGGCCAATCATGTCACTGTATTTTAACCCCCATGATGCCCAGCTCCAAGTGTCAAACCCACGTATAGCTCGCTACATCAGCAACACCTGGGGGAGGTCAGTACTGAATCCATAATGCAGTTAAAATATGGTGGAATCATTGGTACCAGTTTAATACTGTCTACTTGATGCGTGTCTGTATATATGCATTCTTGCATGCTTCTGATGAATATTCAGAGAGGAAGGCAGTGTAGCTCTGCACCGACCAACCTACACAAACGGTTAAACAAATCTGTGTAGCAGGATAAGGTAGCGTGCCTCATTGACTGGATGCATGCACTTTTCCTCCCTTCGACTCTTGACATGGTTTAAACGACAAAACCCTTCTCTTGGTGATTACAGCGTAGTCTAGTATATGAGATGCTTAGTCTAATCCCTTTGGGAGAATATACCGCCAACAGTGTCAGCATGATCCTTTTGTAGCGTCTAGCTATTAGTTAGTAGGTCATTTTTTTAAGCAGAAATTAGTTAGTAGGCCATTATTAGGTGTGCTAATCTCCATTTCAGAATAAATTTCACTGCTTCATGTTTGGCTATTGATCTTTCATACAAATATCTAGATATATGACATGCTTAATGTAATATACCAAAAAAACAAAGGAAAAGGAGAGGGATTAGAAAGGGGCAAGGCCCAACCAGCCCATGACCAGGCCCAGCCGCCCCTCCCCCAACCAGAACTCTCTTCTCCCCCAGCAGCTTCCTGCTCGAGCTCCTCCTCCAGGACGCCTCCCTCCTCCTTCCTTTCTTCTTCTCCCTCTCTAACACCTCTCCCAATCCAGCAATAACCAAGGGAAAAGCTGAAAATGGATTGAGGAGGTGGAGGGGATCAAGAAGAGCTGCATCTTGGAGAGGAAATCGATTTTCCCCCGTCGTTCTTGCTGCCCTAGGGTTTGGGGAATACCCAAGGTGAGGTTAATCCACTTTAGAACCAGTATTTGAAGTGCCTAGATGGTTCTTGGTATTGGGGATTAGTGTTTTTTGTGGGGGAAACACCATTTGGTGGTCGATTTAGGTTCCTGCTGCCTGACAGCTCAAGTAGTCCTGCCGTTCGTGCATTTTCGGTGACCTAAATGACCTTTTCTGCGGAAGTGGATAATAATAAAGTTGTAGGAGACCTTTAGAACTATCAGCTCGTGAAATTTCGTGATTTTAGGCCGAGTGGTTTAAGAGATATGAATTTTCTTTTCCAGCTGCTGCACCCTGTCCAAGTTCTGGACAGAACTGGATCTAAGTGAGTTTTGAGATCCTTAGAGGTATTTTATGACTTAGCAAATTATTAGATACTTTTAGTGATTTACCTTGGCTTTCCAAATTGGTAAGCCTCACTATTTTTGGATAAATACAATTTTAGATATAGAATTTCAAAGTCAGAACTCTTGTTTCCTATGCAGGTTTTTAGTTTAAGCTTTGCTCATGCATTAGGCCTTTTTGCTTTCTCTATCTGCAAATATGGGTAAAATGAAATTTGAAGGATATGAAATGAACTGATAGCTGGTGAAAGTTTAGAATTTTTGGTCATAAGGATATGGAGATATAATTATGAGAAGACTGTTGTCTCTGTTTTTGGACAGATTTGGAAGTCTGTTTTCAACAGCAGATTAGGTCACCTTAAAAGCATGATAAAAATATAATCCCTTAATGAAAGTTGTAGGGTATGTTGTGTAGATTTCAGAAATTTATTGTTTGCTGTCATGGATTTCTGGATTAAAAGATATGAAAAAGAGAAGCAGCAGTGCTGCAGCCCACTTAGTGTTTGATTGGTGTTTTGCTTCGGTTTTGGTTTGGGAAAACTTAGGAGAGCTTTACATGTTATAAAACATGATAGGAGAAGTTTGTTTTCTGATCTTAAATCATCAAAGCAGGTGGTAGTGCTCCGGAACACGCGTAAGGTGGTCATCCCTTCACCGGAGGCAAGTAAACGTAGCGGTGGTTTGCTACAAGCTTTAACTCGTTATTTACTCTACCTCCGCCTTAAAGTTCAGAACTATAATTAATACTCAATGGACTTTGAAACCATGTTTCATTCATCTTGACTTGCCCTCTATACTTTCTATGTGAATACATATTTGTTCCTTTACATTGGTTTAGGATGCTCTTGGTCAACTCAAAGGATTATGACTTGTTGTCTTGTGGATAGATGGCTATGGTCTTTATGACTATTGCTAGATGATGCTCATGTTGGTATATTGGAATGAGGGGTTTTTGTCTCCATGGCGAGATGTTCATGATGTTACTTGTTGTGCACCCTATATATATATACACACTTTACATTGCATTATTCTCATTGCACTGGCATATGGAGTTATGTCGCTGCCTATGGCACGACCGTACCGGTACAGCATCGTTTATTGGGCATAACGATGCAGCTTCATACCTTGTTGGGTATGAAGGCAGGAGTTCATATGCATTATGAATTTGGATTATGGCATATTGGCATTTGGAGTGATGTCGTTGCTTGATAGCCACGGCCGTACCGGTACAGCATCGTCATAACGATGCGGCTTCATACCTTGTTGGGTATGAAGGCAGGAGATATGGCATTCGCATGTATATGCATAGGATTTTTGGATTGAGGTTTGTAAGCCTCTTACTAAGGTCTGGGAGGGTTTTGTGAGAAGCTATGCTTCCCCATGGTTTAGTGGAGACTAATTTACCTTGAATGAGAATGTATCACTTATTGGATTTATAGCATGGCCTTGGTGGTTATTAAACGTTTTACCATGTATGCGTTTGTATGGTGACGGACACAACTTATGGCTTATTGTTGGCTTACATATAAAGAGGTTTAATTTGATGCCTAATCAACTTGTACTTTAAATAGCGTGTTAAAACAGTTTACTTGCTGAGATTTTTTATCTCACCCCTCTTCTATTCTTCCAGGTACTCAAGTGTCTTTGCTTGAAGGGTGGGAAAGTAGCAGCACCTTTGCACACTAATACTACAATGTAATGTTAGAAAATATGAATTGTAGTAAGGAGTTGTTTAGAAGAGGGCTTATACTTGTGGTTCTTGTTGGGATTGCTTCCTATAGCCTATTCTTGATGCTTATCCACTTATTAGGATGTTATACCTTGTTGGTTGAGCTTATTTATTCATCTCTATATGTTATTGCTTCCGTATTGCCCTTATTTTAAGGTGAGATGCTGCCCAAAATTTCTATTAGTTGGCTTAGTGCGTTGTGGCTTGGTGGCATCTTAGGTATGGGTGATTTGGGGGTGTTACACTTAAAGTCCTCGCAAAAAAAAAATCATGCTTAAAGTGCTTTAGATAACAAATCTAGTGACATACTCTTCTATTTACATAACTATAAGATATATATAGAAAAAACATATTTTTAGTCAAAACTGGTACAGTAAAATTCAGTTATTGTGAAGAGAAACAGAGAGGTTGGTATCATCACGGTGATTATTTAAACCAAAGACACATGTATATGTGTCTGAATATATCCAATCTGCCACTGTTAATCTTACGCGGACTTTTGACATGTTAATTCGTATAGGAATAGCTCTGGGAGACCACAGAGGAAGGTTCCCAGGAAAAACTAATAAATGGATGAGACTGGCTATATAAATTCATTTCAAAGGAGGCCATGTGTTCGTTCTTGCATATGTAACAACTAACAAGCAAAGGTTTCTAGCAGAAATGAAACTATATATAACTAAATTAAAGCAAGGAAGAATAATGTTTCAAGCGTGTATATGCATGCTTGCAGTTAACTACACAATTCACAAGACCATATACTATGTCAGCAACAAACACTTTATATACTTCTGTCTCGGAAATTTATTTATTTTTTCGACAGCAAGCAAGAACAAATTGCAAGTCAGTTTGCTTGTCTAAAATGACAAAGAAATACGACCAGAGGGACTACATGGGAAATTGACAAAACTGTTGAATTGAGAAGGAGGAATTAGATTATTTCCCTTATCACAGTAAGAAGAAAGACGCACTACTGCATATATATTTGAAATATTTTGGTAAAAAATTGGGAATTAGGGCATGCTTGCATCGTGGACACATCCCGACACATGGCACCTATGGTGGCGTCAAGGTACTGGCACACAAAAATTCCGCTCCACACCTTTGCCAAAAAAAATTTCTACTACTACAAATTAGTGGAAAAATTGGGCTTGATTGGTTGGTTCCAACCAAAATCACGGCAAACCAAAATTAAGGCTGCCAAAGTTAATGCAAAAAAACTTAGTTGTGCATTTCCTTGACTAGTCAAAACTAAGGTTTGTCAATTTTCTCTGTTATATGACTTACCAAATTAAACTTTGGCCATACAATTGGTGTGTCAATTCTCTGGCAATGAGCCAATTGATGACTATAATTTTTTGGCATACCTTAGTTTTGGTTGGGCAAAAACTGGTAGCCAACCAATCAAGCCTGTTATTG
Organism: Eremochloa ophiuroides; assembly: GCA_038502445.1. NCBI lineage: Eukaryota > Viridiplantae > Streptophyta > Magnoliopsida > Poales > Poaceae > Eremochloa > Eremochloa ophiuroides. Next base: position 8,070,541 of record JAHLJS010000001.1, on the reverse strand, counting down.
TGTACCTAAGCTTACTAACCAATGAAATTGCTACAAGCCTACACCCCTTCAATGTGGAAGATGGACCATGCATGATAGAGTTGGGCCTACATGTTGGGTGTTACTACTGTAAAATGATTTGGTTAATAAAATGTATTATTATTCACTCTAGAATTTTTTTAGATAAAGGATAGATAATCTATCCGGCTTCATTCGTCCAAAAAGAATGAAATCAGGCCACATTATTACAATATTCTCAACTTAACATTCTGGCACTAGCCAAAGAAACACACGACCAACGTCGTAACAAACTAGACGATCCATAGAGACCGTTTCTCTCACAACCAAACAACTAAACTTAATTTATTCCAGTCCTGAAAACAGATAACCATCCAGACGAGAAAAAACACTGGAGACATGCTGTCTCAATAGTCCGGCAAGCATCAATCAACTCTTGAAGATGGTGCTCATGGTACTGCAACTAGGCCCATTGTCTAAGCCAATACGGCCCTCTGAAAAGTACATGTAAAAAAGATTTAGGTCTACATTTATCTAAAACAATTTTATTTCTAGATATCCACAGTGACCAACATAATGCTGCAGTCCGCAGTCAGAAGTGATAAATTATGGGTTGTTCCTCCCCCTTTGGACCAATGGTTAAAAAGATCATTTACATCAGCAGGTGGGGATAAGCCCAATATCATGTGAATCGCAGTCCACAGAAATTTAGCATATGCACATTGAAAAAACAAATGTTGAATTATTTATGGAGTATTACAGAAAGAACAATTTTTAGAACCTGTCCAATTCCTTTTTGCTAAGTTATCCTTTATGAGTAAAACCCCCCGTTTTAAATACCACATGAAAACTTTGATTTTCATGGGTAATTTGGCACGCCAAATTTCTTGAGAGACCTGCACTCCACTCTTAACTAGAAATGCATACATTGATCTAACTGTGAATAAACTATTTGTGTTTAGAGACCAAATAAAAGTGTCTCTTTCATCCTGTAGATTTAACTGCGCTACTGTGTGGACTATCCTATTCCAATTCCGTAGATTATATCCTACTAATGCTCTTCTAAAAGAGACATTAAGTGGCGTTGCTGACAACACTTGTGTCACTGTGGCGTGTTTCCTTCGCACTATGTTGAACAGCCCTGGGTACCTCATTTTCAATGAGGTATTGCCTATCCACACATTCTCCCAGAACCGTGTTTGTGTTTCATCCTTTACTATAAACTTTTCCAGTTACAACACTTGGTATTTAACACTTAACAGGCCCTTCCAAAAATGAGAGTCAGATGCTCTCTTCTGAACATTTTCGATAGTCTTATTACTTAAGTATTTATTTCTAAGCAATTGACAGGGAGGGATTCATTTTCTCATTTGACACTAGATAAGTTTTGCTCTCGAAAGGATTTTCTCTGGCATGTAAAACCTCCTAGGGGTCGTTCGGGTGGCATGTTGGTTGGAGTCAACCTGCTAGTCTTTGACATAGGTGAAATAGAGGAAGGTGATTTTTTTTTGTAAGGTTCAAACTTAGGCTTAAAGAAGATGGTTTCATTTGGAACCTAGTGTCTGTATATGGGGCTGCACGAGGAAGAGTTCATTCATCGATATGGTCACTTTCGTTGCTGAAGATGTGGCTTCCACTAAACATAACTTGTGTCTTTCTAGACACACGGTCTGTGATCTTCTTATCTTCTTCTTGTTATAATACGACATTATCCTTGTGGAGCCAAATGAGTCATCTCATAGACTCAAAGGTCAACTACGATCTCAATTGGATTGGTGGATGTGTCGAGTTCCAGTTTGAGGGAGGAAGATGCACCGTACTTTGGATCTTTGCACATCATAATCATGTTAATCGTTCGTGCTATTGTTTGCTGATGGTGGACTCCATCTCTGCAAGAACACGATAATGTCTCAAAAGGGAAAGGGTTCTAGAATGTTCCAATCATGTCAACTTGCATTGTGTGATGCATTTTTTTTCTGATTTGATAATTATTTTTTTGGCATTGATCGTGTTGGCTTAAATTAATTGCTTGTTGCATCTTTGCATATATTCAACAATTTTTGTGCTATTTTGGGTCCACAAAATATGAGGGCATCTACAAAAATTCTCCATTTTAATTAATTACAAGATCATCCTGTGACACGTGAGACTCAAAATTAGGTCAAGGTTAACTGGGGCCTTCTTTGGGTCCCTCCATCATTTCTATATAAGCTGTAACATAGGTTGGGGAACAGCTGCTAGCATTTTATAAATCAGGTGGTTGGATAGTTAAAATGGGGATTATAAACTGCATTATTTGGGTCAATTGGAACTTTTTTTAAGCTACTTTATGAAATCTTAGAGGACCCAAAGACCCATGAGTTCAAACCGAACCACAACACTAGTAATTATTTATTTAGGTAGATGATCTTGCATCAGTGATTGCATCAGACATAAGTGACAGGCTAGCGATATACGGAGTATAATACGATACATGCAGACCTGTCATCATCAGCATTGTAGGCTGCTCCCAAATTTCCCAGCACCGTAGGCTTCGAAACTGACTCTGAACAGTTAGCCGTTTCTGTCGTGTAGCTATGTTTTTCCACTGCATGGCAATTCTTTATAGTACAATAATTGCTGGAAATTGTTCGACAAGTTGGAACAAAGGACAGACCCTCTGAAATCTTTGAATACTATTTGGGGTCGTTTTCTCGTTCCACACTACAATACTGATTCCGGAATGACAACCGCTGATTTCGGTTGATTACCATGCCACTACCTTCTTTATTTTTTTACCTGTCATTTTGGACATTGACCCGTTCGTTTACACAGATGCCTGATCGTTATCTTTCGGTATAAGTACAGAGTACTAAATGTTGTTGAAAACTGGTACGAATATATATTCAATGACAAACAGTAGTAATAATATTTCTATGGTCTGAATTGAAGCTCCTGAAATTTAACTACTGCGCGTAATGTGTATTTGGGAACGGTAATAGTACTTCAGATGTTTAATTCCACTGTCTTCTTTTATAGTTCTTTCTTTTTTGAAACTTGGGGCTTTTCTGCAAAGTTGACGCAGACTTCATCAGTCCCGGTCATAACTAGTGTTGGGTGTATCACGTTTTATGCATGGAAGGGCCAGTGGGTGGTCCCCGTAGATTTATTTGAGGGTAGTGTTTCAGAGGGAGGAGTGCTCAGTTGGAAAAAGAGAACAAATGTGTTCGAATTTTGTATTGATTTATTACGGGGACACGGACACATAATTAGTTAATTTGTCCTTAATACTATACTCGTGCTAACGAGTAATTATGCACACCTCATTATGTTCTAGAAACGAAGTGCTCATCATGATATTTGTATTGTATTTTAATACGGATTAGGTTGAAACAATATAGAGAAATCCAATTTGCCAGGCTAAAAGAGTATCTATATACAGTAAGCTTCGGTTTGGGTCCATTATTATATTAATTCTTAGCAGTTAAAATTAAATTAGCAATAGTGGATCAGAACATCTTAGCTAATAATATAACTAATAGCTTAAGATCATTAACTATCTGGCTAATAAAAAGTTATATTATTCGGCTTTCGTAATTGAAGTATCACGATCTATTATACAGAGACTCCAAACAGAGCTTAACGAATAGGTTAGCTAATAAGCCTGCTAAAAAACTACTATTAGGTAGCCTTCTTTACTAATTTCTACTCCAGTCTGTCCTATAATATAGTGCATTTCAAATATTTTTAAGATAATTTAAGGAAACTCTCAAATGACACATGTACCCATAGATTAAACCTAAATTGAGGTGTTTATCCTGAAATTATGGCTTCTTTTTTTAACAAAATTTGCCATATCTAGGCATGACACCATGCAAAATGCACTATATTTCAGTATAAAAAATTTCGAAAGTCACAATGCACTATATTTCAGGACGAAAAGGAGTAGCTATCATGTATTTTTTGTCTTCTAGTTGCGAGCTATTAGCATTAATGAAGAATATTTCAAACATCGCCTAAATTTTGTTCAGCAATAAAAATTGTAACAAATCAATTAAGTGGATGATTGGCTAGTAGTAACGTACGTGTACATAACTTGCAGTTCTCATGTTGCATTAAATAGCTAGGTGGCCATTTAGTCTAGTTTGGAGCACAAATGAGGTAGCATGCACTTGGAATGAATTTGGTTCCGTGACGATATATAGTTTACATAGAAACCGTACCGATTATAGATGTTCAAATAGGCCAAGCACGATGGGTCAGTACGGACGCGGTCCAAAAAAACACGACACTAGCACGGTCCGGGCACGCAACCATAGTGTTAGTGCCAGCATGGGCACGGTCTAGGACCGTGCCTGGTCTGCAAGTCTAGCCCATAGTGCCGGCACCGGCACGATAGTGGCCCGACTATTCTAAGACGTTGGACGATTGATTTGCTTTATTCCTGACCATTGGATATAGCCCTGGATAGAAAAACCTAGGTATAAAAGCAACTCCCTCCACAACCCCTCTCATTTTCCTCCTCATAGCCGCAACTCCGCTCCCTGCCTCCTGCATCCTGTTGCTTTGAACTCTCCACCTCCCTCACGCTCGCTGCTTCAGTAGGCTCGTGGCAGCCGGTCCAGGCCACCCCCTCCCTACTCTCGGCTACGTCTTCTCCTCCAAGCGAGCTACGAGGACGGCGCGACGGCTTGGCAAGGCACTGCAGCAGTGGCGTGACGGCCTCGCGCAAGCCACGGGTACGAGGACACTGTGAGCAGCGTGGCTGCGTAGTGCGCGGGAAGTGACGGAGCAGCTGTGTCGCTGGCGGCGGACTGGCACAGACACGGCGACAGCCAGCGGCGGGCTGACACGGACACGGTGGGCTGTCGTGCTCATGAGCACGGCACGGCATGACTAAGTTCCTTTAGTCCCGTGCCTGGGCTGAGGATTGGGCACGGTGGCACGGTGGCACGGCAGGCTGTCGTGCCTCGGCTGGCCGTGCTCCGGTGTGCTGTGGTCCGGCGTGCCCGTGCCGTGCTCGAGGCGTTCGTTTGGCCATCTATAGCACCGATCATGACATGCATGTTTCTCAAATCTTTGATATTTATTCGATGTGCAATATATAATTATGTAGACAATATATAATTATGTTTCCCCTTTGTTCTAAATTATAAGGTATTTTAGCTTTTTTAATATAGCTTTTATTAAGTATTTAGATATACAATGTGTTTATATGTATTGTAAAAATTAAGTTTTTTTCTCGAATACGCAAAAAACTTATGTATCGTTGGTATTAAGAAGAGAGTTTTCAATATAAATAGTAAAAATTAAGTATTTAATTAGATAAACCAAAACATATTATAATTTGTAATGGAGGAGTATATCTCGTATCACTGTGGGGCTTGATGATTTGCACAAAATTCATGCCGGACACAGCAGTTGCCATCCTTCACTATTGCGCGGCTTTGTCTGATCCGATCCGGTGGTGCCGTGGTCGTGGTCCATATATCAGTGGTCGATATCAGTCATGCATGTTGATGCTTGCAAGAACGGCAGTCCTTCCCTTGCACTGCTGGATTGGGAATGGCATCTGAATTAATCCTGCAACAGCCTAGCTACAACAGTTCACGTACGTACACGACACGCACGTTACTGTTGAGACTGATGCACCGTCGGCATACTCACTGCTGCATCCTGCGTCTCGGTCTCGCGATATGTATTGGCAGTGGTCGGCACACATGTCGCCGTTGGAATTGACTCGATCAGCTGAATGAGACTCATGCCCCATGCACTGCCATCATGCACCCGGACCCCGCTCTATATAACTTTCCTCTCCCATCGCAAGAACCTTATCCTGTTTTGAGTTAAAATACAATGGACAATAATGGACAGTCGAGGGATAACTAGCTAGCTAGATATCACGCAGCCACTTGTCGGCATGGTGATTGGTCCACACACAACCAATATTTAGGTGTATTTGGCACAACTCAGTTTTTCGCTAGTGAAGTTAAAAATAACTTCATGGACAATTTTTAAGAAGAAGCACAGCTGTTTTAAGAATGTTGTTTACAAAACAGTTTCACCAGTGACACGTGTTGAGATCGTGGAGAAGAGACAGCGAATACACTTTTTCAGAAAGGTTTGGTGGTTTGAGTTTCAAAATCACCGGCGGATGGTTTTCCGATTTATGCATCAAAACCTGGTTGCAGTTCCGAATAGATTTGAGTAAGGATGGATTCGGATGTCTAGAAATCTGAATTATTCGTATTCGTATTCAAAAAAAGTGCTAATATGGATATTTGTATTCGTATTCGATTTAAATATGGATGTCGAATGGATGTATTTGAATTCGATTCTTCTCTATCCGATTTAATATTCGTATTCGAAATATCCGACATTATCCGTGGACATCCGACATTATCCGTATCCGAGAAGAATAAAGTACTTGATAAAACTATTTAAAACTACTAATTACTAATAATAAATATGCTAATTTTAATTATACTAATAAAGTAATGATATATACCATTTAAACAGCTAAAAATTATTGATATAATAAATACTTAATTATTTTAATCTATTATTACTCTTGATGATAAAATTCAATTTCTTTTAATATATCTAATTATATTAATTTTAAATATATTATTTTTATGTATTTAATAATAAATCATATTTATACACGTACCTATTTTATTATTAAATATTATAAATTTTTATTAGAAATATTAATTGTGATATATTTAATTATTAAAATATTTATTAATAAATATATTATTTTTAATAAAGTATCTATTGCGTCCGCTACTAATAATTTATTCACTACTTGTATCCTAATTTAATTTACTATAAAATTATTAGTAAAAAAATTAATAATTTATATATCACTATGTTTCAAGTTAAGTATGTATCCGAATGCCAATTCGAATTCGAATTATTCGCATTAGATTCGTATCCAAAATGATCGTATTCGTATCCGAATTCGAATCCATGCGTATCCGATCCGAATCCATCCTTAGATTTGAGGGCTGCACGTGGCGTCGTCACGAAGGTTGTGTCGGGATGAAGCAATTTCGCGAAGAACTTGTGGTCATCAGATAATATTTGGACAACGTTTGACACTATTTTCATTTTTTTTATGTGTTGTCTGGTACATGCCGTATAGGTCCATATGTACACCGGACTGGTTCGGTTTGAACTTTGAAGCGTGAAATCAGTTTTTCTTCTCCGGCCCTTGCTCGATTTGCTTGTGCACCTTCTCCGGTGTGTTTTTGCTATTGCCTAGGATTCATCGGTCACTAGTTGACTTGTTTCATCTTCTCGAGTAGTTTCGGCAAATTTGGGGTGAATTTTGGACAGAGGCCAAAATCAAAGGAAAAAATAGATTTGGCTACCATTCACACCTTCCTCTCTGGTCGTCTTTCTATGTCTTTCAAACGCCAACGTCAACAGTGACATGGGATAACTTTTTCTGCCACAGCCTCTCATTTTGCTCACATACATATATAGTCTATGCATATATACTTTTCCTGTGCTAAGAAAGAGTGAGTATGGCCATGTTTAGATTCATTGCAAAATGCAAAAAGTTCCGTCACATCAATTTTTAGATACATGCATGGAGTTTTAAATGTTGACGAAAACTACAATTAATTTGACAGCTTCGCAAAATGTTATCTCACGAATCTTTTGAGTCTACTTGAGTCATGATTGGACACTTATTGCAAAAGTTAGCATGTTGCTACAGTAACCCTATTTTGCAAAACGGGCGTATCTAAACAGGCCCTATATATGCACAATGAAAATAAACCAAAGGAGGGAATTAAAAAGAATCCATGCATATGCCACATGAACGAAGTTAGATAAGACCAACCGATCATGTAGAACGAATATATTCTGTCACATGCATCGATAGTCCAGGTGCCCGGTTAATTTGTTGCTTGATGCTAGCAATAACAGGGAGCTCTCCAACCAAATGCAACTATGCAAGTCAGTTACACTGACAACTGGAGTACCATATATATCTACTCTATCTAGCCAGATTCTTTGTTCCAGTTTACGCAGACAGGAGTATCTAGCCATGCATTCATACTACTTGTCCGTATTGTAATATAATACACTTGATCAGTGCGTAGTGCTTAAAGGAATATAGGAATATGAGGAGATACATTGTATTGGAACCAAATGTACAAGTGCTTGATGGAAAGTAATAGCTAGGTGTGCAAGACCCTAACTCAGTCGGCAATATATATTCTCATCTAGAACGACGCCACATGTCCGCTTATATTCCCCGTCCTGGGCTGGCAGAGCCCACGAGCGATTGCTACATAGTACATCTACATGGACATGAGAGTATTATTAGTTTATTACCTACCACTCCCTCCATGCAAAGATAAGTGACATTCTTATTGTTTGGTATAAATGGCTGTTTAGTCCATTGAAATAACGTTTAAATGGTAAATAGAAACCATCCATTTCGTTTAGGTCCTAAACGGTGAATTAAATAGTTGAGCCGTTTAGACTCATCTAAACGGTCTAAACAGAATCAGATTAAACATGATTAAATAAGTTAAACAACCATTTAATCTATAATTAAGTCAATAAGAGGACTACGACTATCACAATCAATATGAAACTAATTAACAATATGATTATATGAAGTGCTGTGGGATTTAGATTTCTTCCAACAAGATTATTTGTAGGATATTTGTTTTAACATGTGTAAATATATACGGTTTCTATCAAATTTAACTTTTACATATATAAATATGAATATTTTAATGTTATTGTAACAACCCGTTTAGGCCGTTTAAACATTGTTTAAACGGTCTAAACAATAAACGAAGAACGACCAACTGTTTACCGTTTAGCGTTTAGAATAACATTAATCTCGCTTCCAAAAAAATCAAACATTTTTAACTTTAATAAAATATATACAATGAAATATTAATATTTATACTACATAATTAGTAGCATTAGATAAATTATTGAATATATTTTCATAACAAATTTATTAAAAATTCAAATGTTGTTAATATTCTCTATAAACTAGTTAAACTTAAAAAAAAAATCACCCGCACGAATATCATAATAACACTTATTTTAGGATGGAAGGAGTATGTCCTAATGAACTATCTACTAGGACATGTAGTGAGGTACTAACCTTTCAGTTCTAAAGTATAAATTATGTTGACTTCTATAGATATATTATTAATTTTTTTACTATATCTAACAACATAACATAAACTATGTATTCCATTAGTATAAGATGTAGATATCATTTAGAACAATGACACGGTCTACAAAAGCATGATTTTGACTTCATATTTCTATAAAAAATATTTATTGAAAAGTAATATGTGCGTACTTTTATAAGAGTATATTTGAAGACAAATCTATTTATATAGTTTTTATATTTTGAAACTCAACAATTTAAAAGTGATTCATGATTTATATTTTCCAATGTTTGACCAAAATATTTTCCAAAACAACATCATTTTTTTATATGGAGAGAGTATATAAGTATGTAAAAAATAAGAAGGGTCTATAATTGGGAATCGAGGGAGCGAGTACCGTACCTAGTGATGGTACTTCTCCACGACAGTTGCTTCTTTCTGCCCGTTATATGTATTTATTATATGTGTGCTGATGTTAAGGAAAAGGGATATCATTCTAGTCATTTATAGTAGTAGCACCAAATGAAAAGGGAGTATAAATAGATTTCCACTTGTGGTTCTCAGGCAACCGCCAGTAGAGAGGTTTATTTTCACTGGCCTCTTCTACTAGCGGTACTGAGAAACGTCAATGAAGATGCCTCACCAACCACCTGTACTGAAGCTCTGTGTACTAGTATAACTACCTCCTCCTCCTCCTCCTCCTCCCCCTTCTCTTCTTCTTCTTCTTCTTCTTCCATGAAAAGTTCAAGCTAGGCTACTCAAATGATTATTTGAAATAGTGCAGTTGCTAATAGCCTAAGTTAGAATAACCTAGAAACACCATGTACATTAGAAGAAAATTCAACACATGAAACACGAGACTTTTGACAAAAACAAGAAGTATGTATAACACACACATACAAGACTTTCTGAAAAGACGTAGCTTCACAGTGTTGTAGAATACTCTACATACATTGCTCCTAGCGCCAGCATTGTAGACTTAGAACCTGATGCTAACAATTAATCTTTTCTATCATGTAGCTATCTCTTTCAACTACTAGATGTTTTTATGTACAATATTGTTGCAAATTGAGGAGACTAGGCAATAATTGAAGCTGGAAGAAGACGGTGTCTAACTATTGAATATTCTCTATCTACGAAACTTGGTTGCATCGATTAGGTGAACGCCACGAGAATAGATGAGAAGTACCCAACGTTCTTAATTATGATGACTTGCTTCAATTAATTAATCTAACTATGTTTTAAAACTCCCACACAATTAATTTAAGAATTTTTTAGAGAGGCACTGCAAATTAACTTTGATTTATGTCATTGTTGTACCATGTTTAATTCCGAGGAAACAACAAGGTGGGAAGCGTGGTGGGCCTTGCATTATTTTTTTTTCTTTCCACTGATGCATTGTGAATCGTGTGATTGCCACTTTAAGGGCCGAAATGGCTGGTCAGATTCAAATGTAAAAAGCGTCTAATTAGGATATAATGTATTGAAGTCAAATACATGTAACTACAATACTTGCCTTAAGAAGTATGGTCATGATGTACAAGTTTTTGTTGGCCAGGGATATGTGTACACGAAATTATTAATGTATTGTAGAGGATACAAATTTGTGGTATCCATTTATAAAATATTAGACAACAAGAATGAGCTAATTAGTTCAAAAATAAATGAGATTTTCTAGACATCAAGAAGGTGTAGTTTCTAGAGATTTTTTATGCTGATGTATTCAGGGGCAAAACCAAGGGGGCCGGGGCAGCTATGCCATGGGCCCTAAGCACAACAATAATATTTTACTTAAGATATTTGTTAATAATCTATTTGTATTAGGAGAGAGGTGATAATTAAAAAATAATATCATATATATATTTACTGGTGTACTCTAGACAACAAAATCACACAAACATAATAGAATAAAATATTTTGATTCATCTAAGCTTGTTTGTCTGCTGTATTAGAATACTTTTAATAAAATTTTAGGATTATACTAAATATGTACTTATATCTCATTATATTTTATATTTTATCAACGCATACTTAACTAGTAGCAATAATTGAGTGGTCTTCAATATTTTATAGGATTATAAGCTTATTGAACAGGTAGTAGTATTATGTGTTGACTCTATTTTTTCTATGAATCGCAGCATATATATAGACAATAATATGCATGTACGCATAATCGTACCTATATGAACAAAAACACACCCTACGTTATAAGCACCTCCCAAATACTAAAATACTAATAGAGTAAATTTTAATATCTACATGTCGTCGCACGTTTCTTTCTATAGGCAGACATGGTCATGTACTAGGGAACAATAATATTTTTAAATTGTTAAATATTAATATAAATTTAGAAAAATAGAAGCAACTATATCGATGACTAATCCAAGCGGTCATGTTCCACCATAATGGCCCAGCACATTAATCAAACTATGGATTTGGTAAGATGGAAATTATAGATCAAACTGACAGGGACTTTCGTAAGTCATACATACACATGGAGATTAAAAACATTAAGTGCACAATTATATTCGTTTCTCTTCTCCTAAGGTTCATACACTGAGACACCTACTCCGATGCCCGATGGAAAACTCCCGCGAAGTTGCCACCGAGGCACTGACCCATCAACAGTACTCATTCGTAGCTCAAAAATTTTCCTCTGTTTCTATACAACAACCTTTTATGTATATTCAATTTAACCTAAAGTACGCAGCTCGATGGACGGAGAGTGTGCGCTTTTTTTCTTGTTGCCGGTTAAGGATGACGCATAGAGACATGTGCATAAGTATAAGCGCGATGGTTTCCAAATAACATAACAGACAGCAGGTAAAACAAGTTACGACTCGTACATTTTGAATGGACTGAATAATATAATGGAAAGACGGAATCAGCTTTGGTGACCAGATTGATTGATGATAGATTAGCAGCCACTTGTTGGCACGGGCGCATAGCGATTAGTCTGTGAACAATTAAGTAACTGAAATAGCTAATTAACCGACACATTCAGCTCCCATAAATCTACTACGAAACGACACGTGTCAGTATCATCTTTCTGCATGTATCTAACCTATGTCGCCAGTACTGTGACACGTGCTAGTATCATCTTTGTGCATGTATGTAGAAGATGTCTCTTTTTTTTAGATGAAAACAAAAGACATGTCAATTTCTTGGACTTTCACCCGGTTTTAGATGTGTGCTAGCACGGGAGCTCAAATTTATAGGGGTTTTTTAGGGAAACTTATTTGTTATTTTAGTGTTAAATGATGTATCTATCCACATCCATACGTCGATGGTAACGCGGAGGGTCGTTGGATTGTGATCTCTCGGCTAGTCCCAAAAGGCATTGTTGGATTGTGATCTCTCTCGGCTAGTTCCGATTATAATTATGAGATCAATTTCAAATTATAAGACACTTTCATGTTTTTATTATATTAAATTTTCTATTATATCTATATGCATAGCAATATATATATATATATATATATATATATATATATATATATATATATATATATATATATACACACACACGCTAATCACCACCCGGGGTAGTGCTAGTATATATGATCCCATGCAGGCACGAAACCATGGCGCTCGAACTACCTAGGCACGCACTAGGCCAATCGTCAGCCCATCAGGCCTGTAGCCACGAGAGGCTGTCCGCCCGCTTGGTTCATTTTTTGTTTTTGCTTTCCAAGTTGCATGGTCTTTTTTTTTCCTTTTTTTTTAGCCTCAGTTTTTTAGATTTATTTTTGTCACATGCTCGGTTTTTTCTTGTTTTCGCCTCGTATTTTAGGGGTTGTTTTTTGTTTCACGTGGTTTGTCAGTTTTCTTTTAGCAGAGTTGTTTTTTAACTTGTACATAGAAACATGGCTTGAACGTGTTAATTTTTTAGAAAGATTTTATATTATTATATGTGAAAAAAATCTCGGACTAAAACATAAAGACATGATTTGTTTTATTTGTGATGGTAGTATCATAAAACTTGGGTTTTTAATGGTAAATTGAATCATACGTGGCATATTTGAAATCATAAATCTTTTTTCACTGAAAACACAATTTTTTAGGCAAATGGATTATGACAGAAGATTTTGCAGTTCGAATATATATAGTTTTGCGGGTCCGTCTAAGTTATCCCACAAAATCACATGCAATTTGTAGCAGCTAAAAAACCTTCATGGGATCATAAATATTGGTGGTTCCAATAGCTCATAAGCCAAGTTATATTACTTTTGTATCAGAAATATAATCTGTGAGAAAAAACTAATATATCTCTCTCCCTTCCGTGGCCCCTCTAATGGCCACCAGTTGCTTCACCTGTCAAAAGAAGCTGAACAAAAGAAAACATTAATGAAGAACTTTCATGATTAATAGTACAGTAAGCCATACATATTTGCAGATCCTATAGAGGAAACAATAGTTGTAATTTTGAAATGAATGTTTATGGTTACATATAACTTTGTACATAAGAAATTGTGGATCAGAAAACAAGAAATCAACCATGGTCGTAAAAATGAAGCATAAAATTTGATATGATTGTACTCATATGTTTTATTATAAGCAAATAGTAGTAGGATTTCGGAAATTCAAATACCAGGCGTAAATGCGTAATACTGCATACACGGTGGCAAAATGATGTGCTTAACATCCCGCAATAGTTATGGAATTATGCAGATACTGATATACTTTGCTATGTCTCTCAGTTAACTGATACAAGTTACTAGTGGCTAGCAAAACTATTCATGAACTCATGCACAGTCATGGCTGCAAAGCAAAATTGTAGCTGATGTCACTCCAATTTCTGCTACATCAGGTCATATAGAAACAAAACAAAAGCTACCCCAACCATCTCAGGTCCCTGCTCACCATGGACAACGGTGGGGATATTATTGTAGAAGACCTGTCATCCACTAATGTCAACGGTCATGATCACGCTGCTATCGTCGTCAATCACCGCTAACGTGAAGGTTACAATGAACAATCTGCTTGCTAAAATTGATTAAAAAAACGACTGAACATATGGCCAGTTTCTGTACCCAAAAGTCTAATAAAAAGTAGCTGAATACTTAACATGTGTTCTGTTAAAAACAAAGAAACAATTGTGGTGGGCAAAAAAAATGGGACCAACAATGTATATCATATCCTAGAACTCGAGATAGCACAGATAATAGCAGAATAGCAAAAAGATACTTCAGAAGAATATATATAGACTAGGAAATCTTGTCAAAAAACATTCAGATATACAGGAAATCCACCGACCTGTATCTTGTCACCTTTGTCTTGTTGAGAGAAAATTTGATTCAGATTCAGCAAGGTAGTACTACAGCAGCTTGTTGAAGCTCCCGCTGAAACTGTTATTGAATTGAGAAACAAATGAACCATGGTAATTTTAGATCCGCAAAACATGAAAAAGGCCCCTAAATTAGAATTGCAAACATGTACTGACCGATGTTGTGTTCTCAAATACAATCCTTTTTTGGGTTGTCAGACATCTTATTGACCAACTCTACCAAGAAGTTGAAGACATTGAGTCAAAAACTACAAAGTATATTTATGAATACACTTGACACAAAATTGTAGGTGCAACTGGCTTACCATGAACAAGAGCAGCCTGAAAAAGAGTGTCTCAAATAAATAAACATACGATACTCCACCCCCGGAGATGCATGCCTTTCGTCACGGACTAATGCCACATTCATGTCTTTGAACTCCTTAGATGAAACAAACATTCACGTCTTTGAACCCCCGATGCCCACCAATCTCCTCGTCAGGAACAAATGTTATATAGATAGTTCGATCTGGAACAAATCCTATAGAACGGAGATGGCGGATGGCTTCAAGGTACTGCATCTCCACACACTTCATGTCCTACATGAAACATAGGGGAGTCCAATAAATTAGTAGGTGCGGTGAACACGGAAATCTAGCGGATTTTTTTATAGCTTTTCACCATTTCATGAAAAACATGATTGAAAGCTAATCCTATATATAGAGCTAAGAGAATCAAAATGATTCTAGCAAACAGGTTACGATAATATGGGCATTTTAGTAAGGGGAGATGGACACTTCAGGAAGAGATGTGCCGGGAACATGTATATACAGCCTAAGACTGACTTTTCACGCAAAAAAGATACCATAGTCAATTCAATGTAAAAATCAGTGCGACTTCACACTTATATTGAAATGGAGTTTTGCTGGTCAATATACACTTAGTACTAAATAAACTAAACATATCTAGCATTTACCATCCTACCATTTGGCACAGCTAAACAATAACATTAACAGTAAAAGCATCAATATGCAATCCCAGCCACGGCCACAAAATAAAGCATCATGAGCAAATCCAATTATAAAGATCGATTTCCTCCTCGAGGTATATTACTCTCCAAAGTGAATATCCAAGTCACAGACCTAAATATGAATTAAAGAATCAAGCCAACTTGTCAACAACGATCAGTAAATGAAAATTGGACTTTCGGGGATAGGGCGACGCCAATAATAACCCTTCCAAAGATGCGCAGCATAATAGCATACCACATGTATACGGCTCAAACTGAACAAGCAAAAATCACGGCTTTAAGCAATCTATTCAGTAAGGAAGTATACATCTCACAAGGGAGCCTCGCGCGTAGATGCGACTGGATGCCTAATCGGGTGAAGCGAGGGATTTACCAGTAACTAATGCCTCAAGGGGATCTCATCGGCAAGGTGCTCGAACCCTAATATTCTCAAAACTCAGATGTTGCACGTCTAGGGGACAAGGTCGCTGACCTTCTTGACGCTACTCCTCCTAGGTTGCGCCGGCGGCATGATGGTGCTGGAGCGGGCAGCGGCATCGGCAGGGTAGGCGTCGGGGGCAAGGCATGCCATGGCAGTCAGTGGCATCGGCGGTGGATAACAATTTGGAATCTAGTTCCAATATAACCAGATAACACAACAAGAAACTAATGCCAGACTAATCTAAACAAGGAATTCTATGACTACTCTAATAAACGAGCTACTTCCCCTACAAATTAAATTTATCTACAAACTCAAAACTCAAAATTCGTCATATTTGGCAGGGTCTGAAAATTGGATTCAGATGTTCCATTGCAATCACGAGCAAACCGACACATATTTAGAACTTACTTTATTCTATTTGTAAAAGGGTTAAAATGTAGGGTAGCATGTAACAACCCTAAAAATCTACACAATCTGAAAATCCCAACCAATTAAAATTTTTCATTTATTTATTGTGAAAACCCATTTTTCTTGTGCAAGCATATAGGTTTCATTATGAAATTGGTAAATAATGGAGTGTAGTTTGCATTTTTATTCCATTCACATAGAATTATAACTTATGCATCACATTTGGGATTTATTGTAACTTATGTTTGTATTTACTCAATAATTAAAATGGGCAATATATGTATATATACACTAAACTGAAAATAGAAAAGGAGAAAGAGAGAGTTAGGCCAGCCATTAGTTTCGGCCAGCCGGGTCGCTAAGTCAGCCCGAGCCCGCCCGACCTTCCTCTCCTCATCTCACCGCGCGCGGCCCACGTCGCGGCTCGGCAGCGCACGCGCACGACCGGCACACGCGCGCTCGCTCTCGCGCTCGCTGCCAACCCGGCCCCGCCTGTCAGCCGCTCTCGCCCCCCCCACTGTTCTTCTTCCTCACGAAGGCGACGCGCCTGCCGGGGGTGTCGCGCGAATGGCGTGACCCCGGTCCCACAGCCGACAGCATGGCAGAGCCCTGACCCCGCTGTCCCCCTCCTGTCCCCTCCTTTCTTGGCCGCCAAGCGAACCCGCGCCCATCCGGAGCCCTAGATCCACTCGAGCCACGGCCCTTCGATCGGCCGAGCGCAATCGCGGCCGTCCGCCATGGGAACCTACCAAGCTCGCCTATAAATTGGAGCACCCCGAAGCCCTACCCTCATTTCCCCTCGCCGCCACCGCAGCACAGACCGGCACACCGCACCAAACCGAGAGAGAGAGCGTAGGAGAAGGGCGGAGCAGAGGAGGAGAAGCTGCCGGAGCGCCGCCGCCGCGGAGCACGCCGGAGCCGGACACGGAGGAGAAGCCCGAGCTGCGGACGAGGAGCGGCACGGCACTGCGATCGCTCTGCACGGCTCCGACTCGCCACTGCACCGCCATCCTAACTTCACCGACACCACGGTGAGCCACCGCACGCCATGTCCGAACCTTGCCCTGCTTTTGCCATGGCGTTCCACCCTCGGGACGCGCAGGCACGAGCCTTTACCGGCTCGGGAAGATCACCTGCACCATGCACTCATTCGACCGGCCGAAACCCCCGGACTACAAGCTTGCTAGACCGAGAACGCAGCACGACGCGTTCTCGGCGGAGCGCGCTCACCACCGACGCGTTCCGACGCCGAATCACCCGTTCCGAGCAATCCGACTAGCACCCTTATAGGTTAGAGCGTCGTGGAGCACCGCCACGACCCCCTCGAGCCAGCCACGCGGATCTAAGCGCTAGAGGAAGCCGGAATCGCCTTGGCCGCGTGCGCCGCGACCTTAACGGAGCGCCGCCGCGAGCCGTCGCCAAAAGAAGGTCATGCCATGGCTAAAGTTCGCCACCAGAGTGTTGTATGACTCTCTGGCCTCACCAATTTGACAAGACCGCATTCGATTGAACCAATACTTGGTCGTAGCCGCGTTGCCGCCTTCCGCCATCGTCGGCGACACGCCGCCGCCACAACCGAGCACCTTGGAAAGCTCGGTAGCCAAAATTGGTAGTTGGTATACCATCGCCATAGACCCTGGACGCGTAAACATCTCCTAGAGGACCTCCTTAGCCCGCCGGAACCTCACCGTCGCGACGACATCGCCGCCGACAGGTTCCGCCTCGCCTAAATCCGTTCCGAGTACCCCCGGTCGCCTCGCGCTGCGGAGAAAGGCCGCCGAGGTTCGCCAAGTCTGCCTCGGCACCGCCGCTAGAAAGCCGAGCCCTGTCTTGCCGAAATATGGCCATCGCCGCCCTGTCATGGTCCGCCGCGCCGGAGAGACACCGCCGCCTTGAACAGACGCCCTGGAACCCTGCTAGCACCGAATCTCCGATTCGCCCGAGCCTCCCCAGGAGAGCTCGGGAGAGCAGCACCCTCGGCGCACCAAATCTCCGATTCGCCCGAGCCTCCCCAGGAGAGCTCGGGAGAGCGGCACCCTCGGGCGCCCAAATTTCCGATTCGCCCGAGCCTCCCCAGGAGAGCTCGGGAGAGCGGCACCCTCGGGCGCCCAAATTTCCGATTCGCCCGAGCCTCCCCAGGAGAGCTCGGGAGAGCGGCACCCTCGGGCGCCCAAATTTCCGATTCGCCCGAGCCTCACCGGGAGAGCTCGGGAAAGCAGCCCCCTCGGCGCCCAAATTTCCGATTCGCCCGAGCCTCACCGGGAGAGCTCGGGAAAGCAGCCCCCTCGGCGCCCAAATTTCCGATTCGCCCGAGCCTCCGCGGAGACCTCGGGAGAACGGCACCCTCGGGCGCACCAAATGTCCGATTCGCCCGAACCTCCGCGGGAGACCTCGGGAGAACGGCACCCTCGGCGCCCCGGATCTCCGATTCGCCCGAGCCCCGCCGAGCTAAACCGAACTACGCCGAGCACCGCCAAGCTACCCCCGACCACCGCCGAACTATGCCGAGCTCCGCCGAGATACCCCCAACCACAGCCGAGCTACCACTGACCACCGCCGAGCCACGCCGAGCTACGCCAACTCCGGCAACTCTCTGGGAACCAGCATCGAACACCTGGTGGGCGACCATCGGGTCTGTGTTCTGTTGAGGCGCCACTTGCCGCACAGCTGGACCCGCGCGCCTCGTGGACCAATCCCGAGCTGTCCCTGATTTACCGACCAGTTTTCCCATTTTCAGAAAATAGGATAATCTTCGGAAATTCATAACTTATTCATACGATGTCCAAAAATTGCGCACCATATATCAAAATTCTCAGGAAAATGAGATCTACAATCTAAGACTATGTTTGTGTGCATTTGGCTCTTTATTTTATTGGATTTTTCTGAAATACTCTATAGGAGTCGCTAACGCGACTATTTCGTGTTCGATTTCAGAGCCGGAGGAGGATCTGACTAAGGAAGACGACCACGAGTACTTTCAGGAGCTAGGAGACGACTACGAAGGTGCCACGTCCCACCAAATCCTTAGATCCTATTTACGCATTGCAAATGACATTATTGCTATTGCTTTATGTTTATGTATGGATTGGTTGCATGGTCGTATACTTGAATTCCCTGCCTTGATAAGACTTTACCCTGCTATCCGCTGTTAGGTTAGCTGCTGCTTAATTTACTGTTACTCTTCCACTACTTTCTACTTGCTATATGCTATGTGGTGGAATTGGGACGGTGTATAACTGATTATAACCACTGGGAGAGAGTGCTGCGTGCGTCTTGGGTGCGTGGTAAGGGTTGATGTCGACCAAGTGGGATGTGAGACAAGCCCATGGGGCAAGTCGTGCCGGGGGTGCAACCTGGGCATCCCCAAAGTGAGATACCTGTGGCGGGTAAAGTTGTTGAGGAGGTTCCGGGTGGGATAGCCTTGGTGGTTTGAAGCCCGTGGACGGAGGTGCTGTGATGGCACGGGGAGAGTATCCCCTAAGTGGAGATGCCTGCTTGGTCACAACCTAGGATCTGACTAGTGACCGGAAACATCTGGATTCCCTTGCTACTCGCTCGCTTCTGATGGGCGGGAGACGGCTGGACTACTTGGTAGGGCGGTGCCACTACTGCTAGGTTGAGAGGTGATAAGGGTGGACGGTGACGGATGGCGGATTCCCGTACCGTTCTAGATGCGCAGTACCACTGATGGGGCCCTGGTACTGCGTCTCCCAGTCTCAGCATGACGGTGTTGGATCCGGAATATCCCAGGGCTGAGTGGTAGGGTGGTACCGACCTAGGCAAGCAAGCACCCGGAATTCTGCCTAGATGATTGTACAGCATCGATGATGGCTAATCTTGTGAGTAGTAAAACCTCTGCAGAGTGTATGGTTGATCGATCGATACATAAGCCAACTCGTTGGCTATGGACCTTTCCTAATGTTTCTGCAACCACTATTAGATGAGAGCATATTCTTTTCTCCCCCTGGATAACATTGTTCCGGCAGTGTACCCGTTGTGGTAGTGTGCCGCTGAGATAGGCCCGAGAGGGAGTTGGGCCTGTCGAATGAGAGTGAGGTGTGGATATGTGAGGTGTGGTGATGGGAAAAGGGATAATGGTGTTAACTGGTGATAAAACTTGACTAATTAAACATTGATTACAGCTGCATAGGAAAACCTCAGCCTATAGGTCTGCTTGTATAGCCTTGCATCCACTTTCCACAAAGCAAATGCTGCATAGGTGGGCTCTGTGGCCAGTACAAATCGTACTGATAAATTTGCTGTCAGGTGACGAGAATGAGTACGACTTCGAGGGAGATGATGACGAGGAATAGGGTCACGTGCTACACTCAAGTTGGCCGTGAAGGATGAATCGCTTCCGCATCTTCTAAAGCTTCTCTGATTGTTGATTCCGCCAGTGTGGCGATGTAATAAATATTTATGTAAGACTTATTTACCGTTGTATGGATCCTGGTGGCAACTGAGATTTGGGTAATTTCATGGATTGTCCCAAGCAATCTGTTGAATTACAATTCGAGCCTGTGGATTTTCCCTTCGTGGAAATCGAGGTCGTTTCAGTTGGTATCGGAGCCATACTTGACTGTAGGACGAGACCCATAGAAAATGGACGTTAGAATAGGAAGCCAGACTATCTTTCGGTTATATTACCGACCTTGCATTCACTTTTTATGCAATGGCTTATCTAATACAAGGACCTGCTAATCCGTTTCTTGAAAAATTTGCAGATGACCAGCCTTGGACCACCACTTCGTCCACTGCACGACGGCACTATTGAGATCCCGATCAATGGGAGGAACCACGGCGGATTTGCCATGGTACTACGCCAGGTGCTGGAGGAGCTGGGAGCACCGTCTGACCAGATCCAGTACTTCAGCCGAGGGAAGCTTGTCGAGGCTGAGAGGTTTGAAGGACCTGTCACTACCAGAGTTGAGACACCCGTCAGCCTGACCCTTCCAGGAATGCCGGTTTTTACTGACTACACTGCTGGAGAGACTGTGGAGGACGGAGTACAGTCTGTCTCCCGCAAGGTACTTCGCGCAGTTGTGTACACAGCATACGAGTACCTTAAGGGGACCCACTTCCGTCTGCTGCCTCAGGCCTTGGAGCTGCACCCTGACCCCATCCAGAGGATTCTGTACACCGGCCAGATCGTTCAGGCCGAGACTGACCCTTGCCTACGCACAGTGGCACACCACCTCCAGGAGCAGGACGAGTTCATCAGCTCATTGGAGCAAAGGAGGCGGCGTGACCGAGCACGCATGGCAGAGGTCGAGGACAGTTTGCAGAAAGGGACTCAGACCCTGGAGAGTTTGAGCAGAGCAGTCACTGACTTGCAGTTGGAGATGCAGCGCCGTGATGAGTTACACCGAGCCGAGATCGCCGACTTGCGAGACAAGGTCGGAGATTTTGGGCTTCGCAATGACTACCTGAACAGCAGAGTGTTGGAATTACAGAGGAGGCTGGACGACAAGGAGAGAGCACTTGCTGAGAGGGAGCAGAGGAGCAGAGACAGAGTAGTCGAGATGATCACGTTGCGTTCCAGGATCAAGGAGTTGGAAAAGCAGTTGGAGAAAGCCGAGGACAAGTCCACCCGCAACCAAGGGATTCTGATCGACCGTGTGAAGATGGTGGAGTTCCTAAAGAACAAGTTACGGAGGACAGAGACAGCTTGGAAGCAGTCCGACGCCAGGAGAGCTATTGAGGTCCGGAAGGTACAGAGTTCGCTTCCCCCACTGGAGATGGTGAAGCCCCGGGAGGGAGACTTCCGCGTACCACCCACTACGCTCAACCTGAGAGCGTGTCCGTCTCAAAGGATGCAGGAGATTGAGGCCACTCCAGAGCTAGCAGTAGCACTCGACTATGTCAAGCGCCTGACCATGACCGACGACGAGATCGAGGCAGAGGACAGCCGCATACCCGACGCCGTACTTGACCTTATGCACCAGTAGCTTATGGGACCCTGCGTGGCCCTTAGACTAGTGATACCATGAGTTATCCTGTCATTGGCTATCTGCGCATAGCACGATCTTCTTAGCAGCTAGGAACATCCTTTATATAATAATAACCATGTGATGAGTGACATTTGGATCTTATGCTTCTTATGGTTCTCTATGCTTCTTTGGTTGAGTGTAGGATAGCATGAAAAATGTTTTAATTCATTTAAATCGTTGAAAACATCTAACTCCTACTTAAACCACTACAAGATTATTACTGCACTAAGCACATACCTAATAGCTTCAGATGTCGATGAGACGTTCCGCGCGCCTGGAGAACCGCCAGCCCTCCCCTGCGCCTGCGCCAGGACGTGGGCGTGGTCGCAACCGTGGACGCCCAGCTGGCAGACGTGCTGGAGTTAACCTGGAAGAAGAGTTGCGCCGGGCAGAGGATGCACCGCCGGTGATCGATCCGCCACCACAAGGCGAGAACGTGCCTCCGCCACCGCCACCGCCGCCGCCACCGACGTTGGCGGAAGTGATGGCTCAGCAGACCCAGCTGCTGAATGCCATAGCTGCTGGGATGAACAGACACCACGGGCCACCCCAGAATGACTTCCAAAGGAAACTGGAGGGTTTCCTGAAGCTGAGGCCACCTACCTTCGACGGGACCGACAGCGATCCCCTCGCTGCCGACGATTGGCTTAAGGAGATGGAGAAGAAGCTGGACCTGACCACTTGCTCCGACGAGGAGTGTGTTGGGATTGCTAGCCACCAGCTGACCGGTGCTGCACGAGCATGGTGGGACAACTACACCAGCGCTCACGAGGACCCAGCTCGCATTGACTGGGATGAGTTCACCGAGGCTTTCCGTGACCACCACATTCCTGAGGGAGTCATGGAGGCCAAGGAGAACGAGTTTCGCAACATCTCCCAGGGAGCTGACCGGATCCACGAGTACACCACCCGCTTCAACTGCTTGCTCCGCTACGCACCTGCGTCTTGCGTGAGTTCCGAGAAGGAAAAGATGTACTACTACAGGAAGGGACTTCAGACCAAGATCAGGTTGGCTCTGTCAGGGAACAAGAGCTACACTCTGCGTGAGCTGATTGACCGCTGTATTGAGATCGAGAAGGATCGCATGGAAGCACGACTGGAATTCGAGGCCCAGAACAAGGGAAAGAAGCGCCGCTCTGAGGGACCCGCTCGCGCTGCTCCACCCCAGAGACAGCGAACGGGTGCACCTCCGCCTTTCCGGACTCGCCAGGGACCTTCTTCGGGAACGAGCCGTGGTGGTACCAACAGCAGCAACTATCACCGCCCCGCTCAGACCTACCCTGCGCCGACTCAAGCTGTGCAGAACACACCCGCCCCCGCTACCAACACGCCAAGGACAAGCAATTGGAAGGCTCCTGCGACAGCTACAGCAGGCAGTGCGCCCTTCACTTGCTTCGGATGCGGAAAGCCTGGACACCGTGTGGCTGTGTGCCCCGACCTCAACCGCGCACCAGCAGCTGCACAGGGCACACCGAACCGGGGATCTGCTACCCGAGGAAGACTGAACCACATGACCGCTGAGGAAGCTGAAGCTGCACCTGATGCTGTGTACGGTACGTTCCTAGTTCAGGGTAACATGGCTACAGTTCTGTTTGATTCGGGAGCTACATGTTCATACATTTCATCTGCATATGCACGAAAGCATAACATACCTGTAACCCCGAGAGCAAACCCCATCCTAACTAGCTCGCCCTTAGGAACCTTCAGAAGCATTCACATATGTAGGGGAGTGATAATCACAATCGAGGGACTTGACTTTCGAGCTGACCTAACCCTACAACCCTCCAATAGCTTAGATGTCATCTTAGGCATGGACTGGCTAACCAAACACCGGGGAGTGATATCTTGTTCACCTAGATATGTTCAGGTAACCCACCCTTGGGGAACAGCTGTCCGATGTGTACCCCAAACCGAGAGAGTCCAAGCCCTCCTATGTGCCCTGGAGATTAAAGCAGATAAAACAGAGCTGACATTCAGAGATGTGCCAGTAGTTTGTGAATTCAATGACGTATTTCCAGAGGAGTTGCCAGGAATGCCACCAGATAGAGATGTGGAGTTTGTTATAGAGCTGATGCCAGGAACTGCACCGATTGCCAAAAGACCCTACAGAATGTCGGCTGATGAGTTGAAGGAACTCAAGAAGCAGCTGGGAGAATTACTGGAGAAGGGCTTCATTAGGCCTAGTGCTTCGCCCTGGGGATCTCCCGTTTTGTTTGTCAAGAAGAAGGATGGCACGATGAGGATGTGCATTGACTACCGGAACCTGAATGCGGTCACAGTCAAGAATAAGTACCCATTGCCCCGCATCGATGATCTGTTAGATCAATTGAGTAAGGCCAAGTACTTCTCAAAGATCGATCTCCGATCAGGGTATCATCAGATGAAGATCAGGGAAGAAGATATCCCGAAGACTGCATTTGTCACTAGATATGGACAGTATGAGTGCACAGTAGTCTCATTTGGACTCACTAATGCTCCGGCATACTTCATGAACATGATGAACAAGGTCTTCATGAATGAGCTAGACAAGTTTGTGGTGGTATTCATTGATGATATATTGGTTTATTCAGCCACAAAAGAGGAACATGAACATCATCTGAGGACCGTATTGGAGAGGTTGTCTCGCAACCAGCTATACGCCAAATTCTCCAAGTGCGAATTCTGGCTTGAGGAAGTTGCTTTCCTTGGACACGTACTGTCAGGAGAAGGAGTCGCAGTAGACCCAGCCAAAATTGAAGCTGTGAAAGAGTGGGAACAACCCTGTAATGTGTCAGAAATCAGAAGCTTTTTGGGACTTGCAGGATACTATCGCAGATTTATTGAGAATTTCTCCAAGATTGCAAGACCCATGACCAACTTGCTGAAGAAAGAGAACAAGTTTATATGGACTCCTGAGTGTGAGAAGAGTTTTCAGACCTTGAAGGAGAAGCTCACTACTACACCTGTACTAGCCCTGCCCGATATTCACAAGGATTTTGTTGTATATTGTGACGCCTCTCGGCAAGGTTTGGGCTGTGTACTAATGCAAGAAGGAAGAGTGATAGCTTATGCCTCAAGACAGTTGAAGGAACATGAGCAGCGATACCCGACTCATGACCTAGAACTTGCAGCCGTGGTACACGCACTCAAGATTTGGAGACACTATCTGATGAGCAACAAGTGTGACATATACACCGACCACAAGAGCCTGAAGTACTTCTTCACACAGGAAGATCTGAATATGAGGCAGCGCAGATGGCTAGAACTCATCAAGGACTATGATCTTGAGATCCATTACCACCCAGGGAAGGCTAACGTAGTCGCTGATGCACTTAGCCGCAAAAGCTACTGCCATACCCTCATCACCAAGTCTATGCCGTCTGAGCTCAGGAGAGATTTTGACGCGTTCCAGCTCGTGGTAATCTCCTATGGCACGCTAAATGAGCTTCGCGTCGAGTACAATCTCACCTCACGAATCCGTGAAGCGCAAAAGAACTGTCCTGAGATAGACTATATCCGTGGTTTGATGAAGCTGGGAAGAGGCCCCGAATACCGAGAAGATGAGCAGGGAACTGTATGGTACAAAGATAGAATCTGCGTACCGACGGATTCAGCGATACGAGAAGAGATTCTGTCAGAAGGGCATGACTCCAAATATTGCATTCACCCAGGGTCAGCCAAGATGTACCATGATCTAAGGAAACACTTCTGGTGGGAGAATATGAAGGCAGACATTGCAGGGCATGTAGCCCGATGTGACACTTGCAGCAGAATCAAGGCCGAACATCAACGACCAGCCGGCCTACTACAACCCCTCGCAATTCCAGAATGGAAATGGGAATGCATTTCGATGGATTTTATCGTTGGGTTACCCCGCACCGAGAAGAAACACGATTCGATTTGGGTGATAGTCGACCGTTTGACCAAAGTCGCTCACTTCATTCCCATCAGCATTGGCTACGATGCCGAACGGCTGGCGGATCTATACATAACCCACATTCTGAGACTACACGGGGCACCCACAAGCATAATATCTGATCGAGGCTCACAATTCACGTCTCGATTCTGGCAGGCCTTGCACAAATCCATCGGAACCAAGCTGGACTATAGCACGGCTTATCACCCACAAACTGACGGTCAAACAGAAAGAGTGAACCAAATTCTCGAAGATATGCTCCGAGCTTGTGTGATAAAATACAAGACCAGTTGGGAAAGCTGCTTACCCCACGCTGAATTCTCGTACAACAACAGCTATCAAACAAGCCTCAAGATGTCACCGTTTGAGGCATTGTATGGGAGACCCTGCAGGACCCCACTAATGTGGTCAGAACCCGGAGAGAGAGCCTTCTTTGGCCCTGCTAAGATTGTAGAAGCAGAGGAAGGCGTAGCACAGGTCAGAGAAAATTTGAGAATTGCACAGAGTAGGCAAAAGAGCTATGCAGATAAAAGACGTAGAGAGCTTGAGTTCAAGGTTGGGGATTATGTCTACCTCAAGGTATCTCCACTTCGTGGCACTGTCAGATTCCACGTGAAGGGGAAATTGGCACCAAGATATGTTGGGCCATACAAGATCTGTAAAAGGATTGGAAAGCTTGCTTACAAGCTGGAACTACCGGAGGAATTATCTGGAGTACACCCCGTGTTCCATGTCTCGCAATTAAGGAAGTGTTTGAAGCTTCCCGAGGAGCAAGTTCCTACGGATGCATTAGACCTGCAAGACACACTTGAATACAAGGAACATCCGATCAAGATCTTGGCACGGGATACCAAAGAGACGCGAAACAAAACCATTCCGATGTGCAAGGTACAGTGGAGCAATCACACTGAAAGGGAAGCTACGTGGGAGAAGGAATCGGACTTGCGGATTATGTTTCCTTACCTCTTCGAAGGGTACGCTATCCCTGAATCTCGAGGTCGAGATCCTAATGAGGGGGGAGGACTGTAACAACCCTAAAAATCCACACAATCTGAAAATCCCAACCAATTAAAATTTTTCATTTATTTATTGTGAAAACCCATTTTTCTTGTGCAAGCATATAGGTTTCATTATGAAATTGGTAAATAATGGAGTGTAGTTTGCATTTTTATTCCATTCACATAGAATTATAACTTATGCATCACATTTGGGATTTATTGCAACTTATGTTTGTATTTACTCAATAATTAAAATGGGCAATATATGTATATATACACTAAACTGAAAATAGAAAAGGAGAAAGAGAGAGTTAGGCCAGCCATTAGTTTCGGCTAGCCGGGTCGCTAAGTCAGCCCGAGCCCGCCCGACCTTCCTCTCCTCATCTCACCGCGCGCGGCCCACGTCGCGGCTCGGCAGCGCACGCGCACGACCGGCACACGCGCGCTCGCTCTCGCGCTCGCTGCCAACCCGGCCCCGCCTGTCAGCCGCTCTCGCCCCCCTCCCCACTGTTCTTCTTCCTCACGAAGGCGACGCGCCTGCCGGGGGTGTCGCGCGAATGGCGTGACCCCGGTCCCACAGCCGACAGCATGGCAGAGCCCTGACCCCGCTGTCCTCCTCCTGTCCCCTCCTTTCTTGGCCGCCAAGCGAACCCGCGCCCATCCGGAGCCCTAGATCCACTCGAGCCACGGCCCTTCGATCGGCCGAGTGCAATCGCGGCCGTCCGCCATGGGAACCTACCAAGCTCGCCTATAAATTGGAGCACCCCGAAGCCCTACCCTCATTTCCCCTCGCCGCCACCGCAGCACAGACCGGCACACCGCACCAAACCGAGAGAGAGAGCGTAGGAGAAGGGCGGAGCAGAGGAGGAGAAGCTGCCGGAGCGCCGCCGCCGCGGAGCACGCCGGAGCCGGACACGGAGGAGAAGCCCGAGCTGCGGACGAGGAGCGGCACGGCACTGCGATCGCTCTGCACGGCTCCGACTCGCCACTGCACCGCCATCCTAGCTTCACCGACACCACGGTGAGCCACCGCACGCCATGTCCGAACCTTGCCCTGCTTTTGCCATGGCGTTCCACCCTCGGGACGCGCAGGCACGAGCCTTTACCGGCTCGGGAAGATCACCTGCACCATGCACTCATTCGACCGGCCGAAACCCCCGGACTACAAGCTTGCTAGACCGAGAACGCAGCACGATGCGTTCTCGGCGGAGCGCGCTCACCACCGACGTGTTCCGACGCCGAATCACCCGTTCCGAGCAATCCGACTAGCACCCGTATAGGTTAGAGCGTCGTGGAGCACCGCCACGACCCCCTCGAGCCAGCCACGCGGATCTAAGCGCTAGAGGAAGCCGGAATCGCCTTGGCCGCGTGCGCCGCGACCTTACCGGAGCGCCGCCGCGAGCCGTCGCCAAAAGAAGGTCATGCCATGGCTAAAGTTCGCCACCAGAGTGTTGTATGACTCTCTGGCCTCACCAATTTGACAAGACCGCATTCGATTGAACCAATACTTGGTCGTAGCCGCGTTGCCGCCTTCCGCCATCGTCGGCGACACGCCGCCGCCACAACCGAGCACCTTGGAAAGCTCGGTAGCCAAAATTGGTAGTTGGTATACCATCGCCATAGACCCTGGACGCGTAAACATCTCCTAGAGGACCTCCTTAGCCCGCCGGAACCTCACCGTCGCGACGACATCGCCGCCGACAGGTTCCGCCTCGCCTAAATCCGTTCCGAGTACCCCCGGTCGCCTCGCGCTGCGGAGAAAGGCCGCCGAGGTTCGCCAAGTCTGCCTCGGCACCGCCGCTAGAAAGCCGAGCCCTGTCTTGCCGAAATATGGCCATCGCCGCCCTGTCATGGTCCGCCGCGCCGGAGAGACACCGCCGCCTTGAACAGACGCCCTGGAACCCTGCTAGCACCGAATCTCCGATTCGCCCGAGCCTCCCCAGGAGAGCTCGGGAGAGCAGCACCCTCGGCGCACCAAATCTCCGATTCGCCCGAGCCTCCCCAGGAGAGCTCGGGAGAGCGGCACCCTCGGGCGCCCAAATTTCCGATTCGCCCGAGCCTCCCCAGGAGAGCTCGGGAGAGCGGCACCCTCGGGCGCCCAAATTTCCGATTCGCCCGAGCCTCCCCAGGAGAGCTCGGGAGAGCGGCACCCTCGGGCGCCCAAATTTCCGATTCGCCCGAGCCTCACCGGGAGAGCTCGGGAAAGCAGCCCCCTCGGCGCCCAAATTTCCGATTCGCCCGAGCCTCACCGGGAGAGCTCGGGAAAGCAGCCCCCTCGGCGCCCAAATTTCCGATTCGCCCGAGCCTCCGCGGAGACCTCGGGAGAACGGCACCCTCGGGCGCACCAAATGTCCGATTCGCCCGAACCTCCGCGGGAGACCTCGGGAGAACGGCACCCTCGGCGCCCCGGATCTCCGATTCGCCCGAGCCCCGCCGAGCTAAACCGAACTACGCCGAGCACCGCCAAGCTACCCCCGACCACCGCCGAACTATGCCGAGCTCCGCCGAGATACCCCCAACCACAGCCGAGCTACCACTGACCACCGCCGAGCCACGCCGAGCTACGCCAACTCCGGCAACTCTCTGGGAACCAGCATCGAACACCTGGTGGGCGACCATCGGGTCTGTGTTCTGTTGAGGCGCCACTTGCCGCACAGCTGGACCCGCGCGCCTCGTGGACCAATCCCGAGCTGTCCCCTGATTTACCGACCAGTTTTCCCATTTTCAGAAAATAGGATAATCTTCGGAAATTCATAACTTATTCATACGATGTCCAAAAATTGCGCACCATATATCAAAATTCTCAGGAAAATGAGATCTACAATCTAAGACTATGTTTGTGTGCATTTGGCTCTTTATTTTATTGGATTTTTCTGAAATACTCTATAGGAGTCGCTAACGCGACTATTTCGTGTTCGATTTCAGAGCCGGAGGAGGATCTGACTAAGGAAGACGACCACGAGTACTTTCAGGAGCTAGGAGACGACTACGAAGGTGCCACGTCCCACCAAATCCTTAGATCCTATTTACGCATTGCAAATGACATTATTGCTATTGCTTTATGTTTATGTATGGATTGGTTGCATGGTAGTATACTTGAATTCCCTGCCTTGATAAGACTTTACCCTGCTATCCGCTGTTAGGTTAGCTGCTGCTTAATTTACTGTTACTCTTCCACTACTTTCTACTTGCTATATGCTATGTGGTGGAATTGGGACGGTGTATAACTGATTATAACCACTGGGAGAGAGTGCTGCGTGCGTCTTGGGTGCGTGGTAAGGGTTGATGTCGACCAAGTGGGATGTGAGACAAGCCCATGGGGCAAGTCGTGCCGGGGGTGCAACCTGGGCATCCCCAAAGTGAGATACCTGTGGCGGGTAAAGTTGTTGAGGAGGTTCCGGGTGGGATAGCCTTGGTGGTTTGAAGCCCGTGGACGGAGGTGCTGTGATGGCACGGGGAGAGTATCCCCTAAGTGGAGATGCCTGCTTGGTCACAACCTAGGATCTGACTAGTGACCGGAAACATCTGGATTCCCTTGCTACTCGCTCGCTTCTGATGGGCGGGAGACGGCTGGACTACTTGGTAGGGCGGTGCCACTACTGCTAGGTTGAGAGGTGATAAGGGTGGACGGTGACGGATGGCGGATTCCCGTACCGTTCTAGATGCGCAGTACCACTGATGGGGCCCGGTACTGCGTCTCCCAGTCTCAGCATGACGGTGTTGGATCCGGAATATCCCAGGGCTGAGTGGTAGGGTGGTACCGACCTAGGCAAGCAAGCACCCGGAATTCTGCCTAGATGATTGTACAGCATCGATGATGGCTAATCTTGTGAGTAGTAAAACCTCTGCAGAGTGTATGGTTGATCGATCGATACATAAGCCAACTCGTTGGCTATGGACCTTTCCTAATGTTTCTGCAACCACTATTAGATGAGAGCATATTCTTTTCTCCCCCTGGATAACATTGTTCCGGCAATGTACCCGTTGTGGTAGTGTGCCGCTGAGATAGGCCCGAGAGGGAGTTGGGCCTGTCGAATGAGAGTGAGGTGTGGATATGTGAGGTGTGGTGATGGGAAAAGGGATAATGGTGTTAACTGGTGATAAAACTTGACTAATTAAACATTGATTACAGCTGCATAGGAAAACCTCAGCCTATAGGTCTGCTTGTATAGCCTTGCATCCACTTTCCACAAAGCAAATGCTGCATAGGTGGGCTCCGTGGCCAGTACAAATCGTACTGATAAATTTGCTGTCAGGTGACGAGAATGAGTACGACTTCGAGGGAGATGATGACGAGGAATAGGGTCACGTGCTACACTCAAGTTGGCCGTGAAGGATGAATCGCTTCCGCATCTTCTAAAGCTTCTCTGATTGTTGATTCCGCCAGTGTGGCGATGTAATAAATATTTATGTAAGACTTATTTACCGTTGTATGGATCCTGGTGGCAACTGAGATTTGGGTAATTTCATGGATTGTCCCAAGCAATCTGTTGAATTACAATTCGAGCCTGTGGATTTCCCTTCGTGAAAATCGAGGTCGTTTCATAGCAGTATGTAGGAGCTAATGTAGCATTTGGAATAAACAAAAAATCATATACTAGAAAGTATGTTTATAGAGTGGAATCAGGTGTAGGAATCATTTCAGATACTAATTTATCCATGCAGTTCAAGCGTACGTGGTCTCTAACCAAAGTTATATTGAATTAGGAGTAGTATATCACAGCAGCAACACTTATAATGTCATAAGTTATTCATAATACTAACACGTGTCACAGAATCAGTAGGTAATTGAAAAAGTGAATCCAGTCAATTAAATTTAATGAATCATACTGCAGAATGTGTTTCTAAATAATATCTTTTATTATCACATAGCAGGCTAAGATTTGTATGACCATCTGTTTGCTGGAACAATCCTAATATCTGTTTCTAGACATGAGTATTTAATATTTATGGTGATAGCGAATTGGTTAACCATCAATTGTTTATCGGACCGGCTGCAGCTAATATGTTTTCAAATCGGGAGGAATAAGCTGTGACCCGTCGAGGAGGGTGGTGCGCGCTGGTCAGTTCCGGACCAGGGACGTGGAATGGATGCGCACAGACCGGCTCGGGTATTGAATATTATTTGGTACCCAGGGTACAATATAGAAATACTATATATGACGACAATGCGGACAAGAGCCTTAAAACAAACCCATTAGACCCTGGTGTCCTCAGACTGAGAAAACAGCTAGCAGTCAGGCCCGAATAAAGTATTTAGTGCATGCAGAAAAGCATGAGGAATTATTAGATTAAAAGTATGGAGACCTTTCTTGCCTGTAACCAGTAGCACAGAAATGAACATCCAGGCGACACCTTGGCGGCATGGCACTTGGGTGCTCACGCTAGAAG
Source organism: Eremochloa ophiuroides (assembly GCA_038502445.1). Taxonomy (NCBI): domain Eukaryota; kingdom Viridiplantae; phylum Streptophyta; class Magnoliopsida; order Poales; family Poaceae; genus Eremochloa; species Eremochloa ophiuroides. The sequence goes on along the minus strand of JAHLJS010000001.1, from coordinate 8,038,011 downwards.
CTGATCCAAACTGAGCTTCAGCTGACCACGCACAATTGAGGAAGATAAATTGGGAACAAAAAAAAAATCAAGTAATGAGTGAAAGCAACAAAACTATCATGTGAGAATCAGTGCATGGGGTTGGGTTGCCCATAAAAGGAAGATATATATAATTAAATCCAAGTGTAACAAAACTGATTGCAAATCAAACCCAACATATCTAGACACCAATCATCACATTTTCCAGGATAAATATGATAGGTGTGTGCGACGAGTCTGATTGCAGTTCCCATTGCTGAAATCATAGAAAGAATAATTGTAGAGCTTAGCAAACCTAACAGCACATACCCTGGCCTGAAAAGAATAATTCTGAATATTTTTGCAGGAAGTTTAGGAAATAAATGAGGGCTATCTTTGCATTTATATGCGATGATCCTAATTAAAATGCATATACAATCTAGACGAACATTTCAATGAACTTTCGTCTGCATCTACAAACATATAATATTCTGATCAACACTACTAGTTGGAAATTATTACAAGAAAAAGGTTAGCACTAACCACGGAAAGGACAGGGCACCAATTCATTACTCGCACCATCAAAGAAGGGAGATTCGCATATGAAAAAAAAGAGAGCAGATTCTCACATGCTTCCACTAGTACAGGGTCGAGATTCATGTGATTTGTATAACGTGGTGTCGAATGAGGCGAGTTCACCGTGGGTGGGACTTATCGGCGTTTGGGCTGTTGCAGCGGCGGGCAGATGGGGTGAAGGGAGGAAACAGCTGAAGACTGCGTCCGTTGGCGCAAAGGCGCGGCTGGCGACGTCTCATCGAGGAGGGGAAGGATGCGATGCCGAGCAGCGCCGGGTGACGGGGGTGTGTGTGTTGAGGAGCGTCGACGGCGAGGGTAGGTTGACGGCCTGACGGGCGGCGCCGACAGGGGGTGACTTGTGGAGCGGCACCCGCCGGTTGTGGATTGACGGGCGGCGCTGATGGGGGTGGAAATAGGAGCCGCGCCGGCGCGAGGAGGGTTGAGTAGCGGCGTCGGCGGTGGGTGTCTTCAAGAGTGGCGCCAGATGTGAGAGCAGACGAGCGCCACCGGCGGCAGGAGCTACGGAGTAGGAGTGGAGTGCGGACGAACGGGATTGAGAAACTGAAAAGATCGTGGCCTCGTGGCTGAGGTAGTGCTCGGGCCTCCATGGAAAAAACTTGGGTCGGGCCGACCAAAAGGGGTGGATGGAAGCGCTGCGCCGCGCCAGAGAACCTCGGGTAGTGAATAATATTTACTACCTAGGGTAGTGTGTGTGTGTGTGTGTGTGTGTGTGTGTGTGTGTGTGTAGAGAGAGAGAGAGAGAGAGAGAGAGAGAGAGAGAGAGAGAGAGGAGGGAGAGAGTCAAAATTGACGTATAATTTAGAATGAATGGAGTAGATCTTAAGTTTTTGTTCCACGTTTGAGATCCTATGAACATGCGTTAGATCTACATGCTTTTGCTTATGTTCAGTTTCAACAAGCATTTTCCATTGTGGGTTTGAATCAACAAATGTTCCGATTAGTTTTCAGCTTAAATTTTGGGCCTATTTCTTGCAAAGGTCTCTTGCTCAAGAATTCAACTTGATAATCAAGTCTCTTGTTTATTTTACTAGCAAATATGTCTATGCATTGCATGGAATCCAATACATCTTAGAATCAATTCATGCATAAAATTACTTGTTTGGATGGCATAGCAGTAACTTGAGCAAATATAACACCTGAATTCAATCAGCTTCTTGAATGTGCACCCTCTTGTGAAGGTGAGATTTATGCACCTTACATGGAGTTCAGTACAATTGTGCTGGAAAGAAGTTTGCAAAATTTGCAAAAATGACTAGATCCAAAAGAAAAAAAAGGAAACCCATACTATGGGCCACTTTAACTAAATCCACCTGTCATCAAACATTAATTCATGGTAGTACTTGAAATTTCCTACAAGTACCTTATATTGGTATAGAGTCATATGACTTCAAACTTTTACTCCTTTGGTGTGGAAGTCACTTTGATTTCCAGAGTTTCTAAATAACTTTCTTTAGTATTTCAACACACTCTTCTACCTTGGCCCATACAAGTCCAAACATTATACAACTATTTGTGTTTTTCCTTATTGACTAAGGCAATAAACCTAGAAAAACCTTGACTATATCAAAAGGAACAAACTTTTCACAACACAAGTTCATGAATGATAGACATGTTGAGAAAAGACCAGTGGGCAAAACACATCTAATGTTTAGCATGCAACTTAATGGTCTAAATCAAATATTCATCTATATCGTATTTGTTATGTTCCAATTTTTATGTGTCGTTCTAAATTAGCACAAGCTAAAGGTGAAAAGGGTGTCATGCCAGACCCCAAAGAAACAAGTGATTATATGCCATCATTCCAAGAAAATCAAGAATGGAAATGTATATTATAAAGTGGACACAAATTTTGGATTAACAATGTACTTATTTCCATGAAAAATATTTCACAAAAATCTGAATGAGAAGGACTCATTGCATTTTTGTTGCCGTCATTTAGCGCGATAGGAACAAACACATACGAGACATGCATGGTGAGTCATGCACTCATGTGCATATAATTAACTTTTACCATACCATTTTTTTTTTTGAAGCCATGCGGCGCTCTTTATTGATTATCAAGCACAATTACATCATTCACCAATGTTACAAAAATAAAGCTAGGGGGTTCATCGACCCAAATACAATTCTCTTTCAAACTTAAAGCTACCTTAGCTATTTCGTGCGCCACACAATTTGCCATACCAATTTTGTAAGCGCACCAAGCATATATGTACTGAGGCAAGGCGAGGAAACCGATAGGCGTCAGTTGTCACGCTTGAAACAAACCGCTTGCATATAAAACAGAGTGCGCCTCATGCTAGCACCCAACCTTGAGCAAAGCGGGGTACATGATGGTATACACAGGGTAAAGAAAACAAGGTAGTAGAAGAGCCTACCCTAGTCCGGCACCGTACCTCAAGCATGTCACCACCGTCTCATTTTCAAAGGAACGTGGGAGACACATCGGCGACCTCTCACAGTATTCAACCACTTCTCAACCTAGAAATCCATTGCAGACCGTCTCCATTTTCTATGCACAAATGGTTTCCCGTTTGTTATTATTATTACTCTCTTGTTTTTAACTTTGGGGAGGAACAACCGAGGTCAAGTGAAAACCATGAGAGAGCCAAGGAGAAGCTACCGGATGTCCGGATAACACTTGCCCCGGTGGTGCCTCCAACAATGACGTCTTCCCGGGCCCACACCGTCACTATGAGCTGATCAAGACTATGCTTTCTTTGCTCTACTAGAAGAGCACACACACGCTGACACGCATGATTATAATACTAGTCCTAAACAAACTTATCCCTCACTTAAAAGAGTGCTTCTTTTTCAGAGAATGGAATTACTCCATCCGTGCACGAAAGAATGCAATTCTAGCATATATAGCATCAAGGTTTAATATATCAATTTTAATCCATTATAGACAAAAATATTAATATTTAGAATATCAAATAAATACCAAAAATATATTTTTATAGTAAATTAATTAGAGTTATATAATTGTTAATAGCATTCACTAGAAATTTAATTAAAGGTAAACTATTTTTGCAGGACCGCACCGGAAGCAGTATTCTTTTATGAATAGATGGAGTATTATGATAATTTATTCAATCTGTACAATTGTGATATTGTGAATAATGAATACTTTAGTCCTACAGGAATTAATTACACACATAAGTAGATTTTTACTAAATAAATATATAAAATATAAATATAGTCCTATAAGTTCATACATCCTAAACCCTAAACCTTAAAAAACTGCTTCCCTGTTTTTTTAGACCACAACTCATAGGAGTTGCATTCCTTTCTGAATAGATGGTTTCTGAATAGCTACAATTGGGATATTGTGAATAATGAATACTTAATTCCTACGGAAACTAATTACAAAGACTTTTCCTATAAATAAATATATAAAATATTTAAATATAGTCCTACAAGTTTACCATTAGCATTAATTAACAAGAGTAACTAATTAACCACGAGGAGGCGGTAAGCGAGGGGAAAGCAGAGAAGGCTGGCGGAAGGTCGCCACGCCACGCCACGCCGCGCCTGCCCATCGGGCCGCCGTTCGTCACGCGACTTGACCGCGCTTTTCTCCTCTCCTCTCCCGAGTTCCGAGTCTCATCTCCCTCCTGGCCTATAGATACCCCCGGCCTCCGCTACCCAACCCACCACCACCACCACCACCACCACCATTGCCTTCTCCGGCCGCCACCTGGTCGTCTCGCCACCAGCCGATCCCCTGCCGTCCCATGCCGCAGCGCGCAGCGGCTGCACCGACACACCAGTGAGCGAAGCGGAGCAGAGCAAGGCGAGGCCAGATGCGGCAGCGGCAGCAAGGCGAGGAGCACCAGGAGCTGTTCGTCCAGTGGAGGCCCTGCGACAAGAAGAGGTCTTAGGCCCGCCGCCAGATAAATCCACCTTCGGATCTACGTGCTCCTCCTCGCCCGTAAAAGGCGCCGTCTTTTTCCGGCGATCGATCCACCGGCCGCCGGAGCCCGGGAAGAAAGAGAGGAAGGAAGGAAGGAAGATGAGCGCGTCCGTGGGGCGGACCCGGGTGGGGCGGTACGAGCTCGGCCGGACCCTCGGGGAAGGCACCTTCGCCAAGGTCAAGTTCGCCAGGAACGTCGAGACCGGCGAGAATGTCGCCATCAAGATCCTCGACAAGGAGAAGGTCCTCAAGCACAAGATGATCGCCCAGGTAAACCATGCCATGCCCATGCCATCGATCCCCTGTTCCTCTGTCATCCTCCGTCTCCTCCACCCTGTTCTCCGTTCCTGCTCTGTCACGTGTCTCCCTGTTCCATTCAGTTCCTATTTCTTTTTCTTCTTCTGGAGATTAGAGCCAGCACGAAAAAAAAGTCTATCTTTCTCTCTTTTATTACGTGTTTCCTGTTCCATTCGGTTCCTTCTTCTTTAATTTTTCTCATCTGAAGATTAGAGCCAGGACGAAAAACTCCCCTCTTTCTCTTCATGCGTTTGCACCTCCACACATGGATCATTACTCGCCTGATGAGTTGTATAGGAGACGTGCGCTCTCGTGTCCTTTCTTTTTCATCACGTGCTGTTCTTTACCTCCCGTTGATTTTAATGGATCTTCAGGGGAAACACGTTTGGAAGTCCGGTGAAACTTAAATTCACGCTCCTTTCCGTTACTACACACACTTCTCTTCTCTTCGCTGCTAATCAAGTTGCGTTGCGTCAGAATTTGTCTTGTTTCAGAAATTTCTCTAGAAGCCGCCAGCATGCGAAAAACGGAATCGTGTGAAAATTTAAATAAAACGTTGGACCACCAGTTAGAATCAATACAGCCGCTGGCGAGCTTTGACGGGTAGCAGACACAGACAGGGCAGGCAGGAAGAAGGCAGGCGAGCACGGGCGTCTCGTTTCGTCGTCTCGCCCGCCTTCCGTTGGAACGTGTGCGTCGTTGTTTGGCTGGGACGGTCAGCTTTGTCCTCTGACTTCGAGGCCACCTCCTGATTTTTGACGCGCTCGTGCTGTTGCTGTTTTTGCAGATAAAGCGAGAAATCTCGACCATGAAGCTCATCAGGCACCCCAACGTCATCCGGATGTACGAGGTATACGATCTTCCGGGGATTAATCCTCTGTGCTGCAAGACTGATGGATAAATGGATTTCTCAGCCTTGTGCAACCTGAAACTGTGTAGGAGAAAGCAGAGTAAAAAGAGTGGCACCAAACTGAATTATCTGTTCTTATTAATTATTCCCCACTAAGAAAGATGTATTTTCTTTGGATCGGCAAAGAACTGATGATAAAACGTGGCCAACCAAACTATGCCTTGGTTGATCTTTTCAAAAAGAGAGAACTATGCTTTCTGAGCGTTACTGGTTATTTGTTGCTACCTGTTGCTTGATGAGTTTTACCTTTTGTCCCCTCTTTCGTGTCCTTCTCCCACTTATGTGTGTGTCTGCCCACTTATGTGCGTGTGTCCCCTCATGAAGGTGATGGCCAGCAAGACAAAGATATACATAGTCATGGAGCTTGTCACCGGTGGCGAACTTTTCGACAAAATCGTGAGTGTCTGGTCTCCTCATCGTTGTCTGAATCAAGCACTCTGCTCTGATCGAGCATGTGATGAATTTGTGCCCATCCTGTGGATTAGGCTTCGCGTGGAAGGCTCAAAGAGGATGACGCAAGGAAGTATTTCCAGCAGCTGATCAACGCTGTCGATTACTGCCATAGCAGAGGCGTCTACCACCGTGATCTCAAGGTGGGTACTGAACTACTGATTAACAGTTCATATGGAGAAGTGTGCAGGTTCAGCAGGAAACTGTATTTGATTGATATGTGTTTTCTCTTCCTTTCTTTCAGCCTGAAAATCTTCTGCTTGATGCTAGTGGAACACTCAAGGTTTCGGATTTTGGATTGAGCGCACTATCCCAACAAGTCCGCGTAAGTAAATTGCCCCCCTTTTCTGGATAAGCATGTGCATAAAAAAAATACTATCGTCATGAAATAGTTTGTGTTTTAAATATCGTCCATGCTTTTCACTCTCACCTGGACCAAACAAATGGAATATTTTCTAATCAGCTGATTATTTTTCAATATCCTTTTGTTAACTTGCAGGAGGATGGTCTGCTGCATACAACCTGTGGAACTCCCAATTATGTTGCTCCCGAGGTCAGTACCGCAACTATGCTTTTAATTATGTTCTTATTTCTATTCAGTAAAATAATTCAGTGCTCTTGCATCTACAGGTTATAAACAACAAAGGCTATGATGGAGCTAAGGCTGATCTATGGTCATGTGGAGTGATTCTCTTTGTCCTCATGGCGGGGTACCTCCCATTTGAAGATTCGAACCTAATGTCGCTTTACAAGAAGGTTTGTCAGTCTCTACCATGACAAGAACTCAAGAAGCACTAGGTTTTGCTTTTTCATAATGGTTGCTTGAAACTTCATCTGATCTTTCATGCAGATCTTCAAAGCAGATTTCAGTTGCCCATCCTGGTTCTCCACAAGTGCAAAGAAGCTCATCAAGAAAATACTAGATCCTAATGTTAACACTGTAAGTTCTAGTGTTCATTGTCATCACTTTTAATTCATTATCTTCAGCATTTGTAGGTTTAATAACTCTATATCATTGTTTTATGGCCTCTACAGAGAATAACTATTGCAGAGCTTATTAACAATGAGTGGTTCAAGAAGGGGTATCAGCCTCCCAGATTTGAGACAGCAGATGTTAATCTTGATGACGTGAACTCCATCTTCGATGAATCTGGGGTAAGCTTTTGCACAGTTGGTACTTGTGTTATCTCACAACTCATTTTATGGGCATGTTTACAAAAAAGTTGCTTTTATTGCAGGAGCCAACACAGCTTGTTGTTGAGAGGAGAGAAGAAAGACCATCAGTGATGAATGCTTTCGAGTTAATCTCTACATCTCAGGGCCTCAATCTCGGGACTCTCTTCGAGAAGCAAACGGTATGTTCATAATCTTAATTGATGACCCTGAAGGAAATTTACTAGACTGCAACCACGATACCTTTGCGTAACTGAAATACTGAATGCCCTGCGATGCTTGTATTACTAGGGTTCTGTTAAGCGAGAAACAAGGTTTGCATCAAGGCTTCCGGCAAATGAGATACTGTCGAAAATCGAAGCAGCAGCTGGACCCATGGGTTTCAATGTTCAGAAGCGCAACTATAAGGTAGTGGAAGTTAATAATCACTGAATCAGGATTGAGCACCTTGTTTGCATAGTTCCATTTGATATGAGCATTACTCTGACGACAATTTCTGACTAAATCATCAGCTGAAGCTACAAGGGGAGAACCCTGGAAGGAAAGGTCAGCTGGCCATTGCAACAGAGGTACAGCTTCATGATTGTGCCCAGACTTCCTGTTTGGTCTGCTGTACTTGTACTGTTCTTGTCCGGTGCTTAGAGCCTTAGACTGAAACAAAAACTACCTGATTGCTGAAGGTTTTCGAGGTCACACCTTCGCTGTACATGGTTGAGCTGCGCAAGTCCAACGGCGACACCCTTGAATTCCACAAGGTATATTGAACTTCGTAATGTGATGTTAGCACTTCGTTGGAGCCACTCTAGGAATGAACCAAATAAACTGATTCTGTCATGTATTGGATTTGTTGCGCAGTTCTACCACAACATCTCGAATGGACTGAAGGACGTGATGTGGAAGCCCGAGAGCGGCATCATGGAAGGGGATGAGGCGCGGCAAAGGAGGTCTCCGTGATGGGTCTGGTCTGCAACCAAGTTATAGAAGTAGCGCTGCAGATAACTAGTCAGGAAGCTGGTGGAAACTAAGCTAGCTTGTGACTCTCTGTTTAAATGTGTGTTTTTTTTTTTTTTTGGGGTCTAGATGCTTTCAGACTAAAGTATGCTGGATAATGTGAATCAAGAATGTGCAGAGTTTTCAGAAAAGTAAAATTGTCGAGTTTTCTTTCGACTCTTTGTGCAATATTGCACATGGTTGTGAACTTGCCATCCAGCTAGCTAGAGGATAGTTCCAGACAAATATATCTAAAAAAAAAAAAAAAAACCACGAAGACGAGACTCTACCGGCAGACGACGTGCGTCGCTCCGCTTGGCTCTGCCCGGCACAATCTCACGCTCGCTCCACCCGTCTCCTTGATGCGTCCGTGGAACCGTCGACGCCCACCTCGCTCCCACCGTGCAGTCGCCCCCGCACCACGCCCTAGCAACCGCACTACTCCGCCTCCGTGCCCTCCCTCTCCGGCTCGGCTCGGCCGCCACCGCCCACCCTCTCCACGCTGGCATCGCTCCGTGCCTTGCCCATGGCTTCAGTCGCACCCGCCCCGCTGCTCCGTCCTGCTGGCAGCTGCCGTTGCCACAGACCGAGACCGAGGGCGAGGCAGTGGCCTACTCTGCCTCTGCTCAGCCCGCTCGCCTCCACCGTGCCGGTTCCGAGGCGTCGCACGAGACGACGCTCTCGACCCGTGCTCCCAGGCCTCGTTGCCGGCCGAGAGCCACGCTGAATCCAAATGTGGTGCGCTCCGTTTCCGTGCCAAAATTCCTGTTGCCTATCTGTCTTCCTCCCTCATCGAGCGAGCGCTGTAGCGAGAGCAGAGGGCAACGTCACGGCTGCTACGGCGGAGCCCAACGGCTTGGAAGCAGCGACAACGACGGCGGGCAGGCATCGCCGCTGGCCGCGGCAACGGCAGTTGTTGGGGCGGAAGGGAGCTGCGGCATCGTCGTCCCCCATAGGCCATGGGTCTGGCATGGCGGCCGACCTCCACCCCCCCCCCCCCCCCCCCCCCCCCCCCGGTTGGCCGCGAATCCGGCTCGGTGGCCGGCCTCTTCCGCAGATCTCACACGGCGGGGCCATTGCGCTCGAGATGCTCGGATGGTGTGCCGTGGAGGTGTTCGAGATTATTCTCCAATGGGCCACCACTTCAGCACTACTCTTTCTAATGCTGCTTAATTTACGAGTTTTTTTTTCCAGGATAAAAGTGTTATGGTTCTTGCTGTATGTATTGCGACGCATCCAGTGCTAGAGAACCAATCCCCGTACATGTGCGGTGCAGGCTGGAACCCGGGAGCCGGGAGGATAAATATTTCTTTGATATTTGTCGAGGATAAAAAAGTGTTTTTTTTTTTTTTTGTTGCTATTGTATTCTGTAGTGCCTGGAGGAGAGGGAGGTGATCCCAGACGCTGCCAGGACGCCGTAGATAAGAGGGGTGCTGCACTGCCGCTTGGCCCAAGTCAGCTGCCATCCGCTGTTCGACGCTGGACGAGAGTGGCCAGGAGCTTACTTGACTCCTGTGTGACTCCTGCAGTCCGGCTGCTGTGCATGACACAAGTCGACTACAACCTTGCCAGGTAAATTCAGTCCTACCAAATCTCACCCCTACGCCGCTGTTTCAGCCTTCCACTCGGTTCCAGTCACTGCAGCACCCGCACGTACATGACGATCAGCATGGTCTGTTCGAAACCCACGTGTCCGTGCGTGTAGCCAGGTGAGAAGGTTTTCTGAGTCATGAGTTATCATTTGGATGAATTACATGATGTGCTCCTTATTAGGTAGCATATGTATCTCCTTGAATTCCTAGGGTGTGCACTTGATTGCAAACTTAAATGCAAGGCTTGACGTGATTTGGCTATATCTGCCAAAATCCAGTGGAATTAAGGTACCTGTCAATTTTGAACCACAGATGGTTGCATATGCATAGCTTAGAGGGGAGGGAAGCTTATGTAGTACTAGATGAGAGTGTTTGCTGAAATCCCCCCTTAATTCTCATTACAAAGGATTAGACAAGTGGACATGAACAAAAACTTAGGCAGAGAAAATTCACCGAGAATATCATTAAAAAATAGGAGACAGCCAGCAACAGCACTAAAAATAGGAGAATAATGTTTTCCTTTATTCTAACATTTAATTGAGTTATCATTCGAATCCAAATCTTTCTCCCACCCATTCAGTTAGTTGTTGATTAGAGTGTTGTGTGGTCACCTGCTATGCAAGCAAGCTAAGATCTTAACTTCCAGTTGTGTCCCTCTTGGACCTGTGCTTCCTGGTACCATCCTTCAACATGTTGGCCTTTATGAAACTTCTAATCTATTAGAGGCTGGTTTTTCTACTTCTAACCTTATATGCCGGTAATGTAATGTTCTCAAGGTGTATACATGTGGAAACTTAACACCAGCTTTGTGAACTGAATTAATGTGAGTACCATTCATTAACTGACCATCAATTAAATATGGGCATTCAAATGCCTACCAAAACAAGTTCATTTTAGTTCCTTATCAGTCCTAGCAGTGTTAGATGCATAGGTGAAAGAAAAGGGGCAACAATGGCTCTGTTCGCTTCAACTAAACAGCACATATTTTTCAGCTCTGGAACAGTATTTCCCCTCACAACAAATCAGCTTCAGCCAATACGGACAGCAACAGCTCGGCTGCCTCGGCTATCCAATGGAGATCCAAAGGTAACACAAATTCATCCCCAATAGATTTTTGTTCAAGTTTTCTACACATCCGATTTTTTGTGTAAAACGCAAAAGCATCCAGGCTCATCTCGGAGTTGAAGTGGTGCGGATGCTTAATTTTAATTAACTCACTGCATCGGGCATAAACATGTGGTTTGTATATGATATCTGTAAAATGCAGTGCTCTGAACTCCAAAGTGTTGGTATTTATAACAGGGATGACGACTGCATTTTAGATCATCACTTTGTCACTCTACATTTTAGGTCCTTTCTTTGTCACTAAGAAAAGAAGATATGGGGCTTGAATAGAGGAAGCAGAGTATTGACCATTTTCATGGATTCTTACATTAAGAAGTGTGAGATTATCTTTCGCGTATCACAAGCATGAAGTGATATAATAGATATCTTATATTATGAATAATATGGAGTTGATGTTTAATTTTTACGTCATAATTTAGAGTTGTATTATAATTATCTATCTTTTTTAAAAAAAACTCATGTAATCTTAAGAATTTAAACTTGATGATTGCGAAACCTTCTTTAACAACAATATAACATATGTCTGTATAACAAATTATTATTGTATTATATGTTCCCGTTGCAACGCATGGGCATTCACCTAGTAGGAAAAAAAAAGAAGTAAGGTAAATATGAATTCAAAAATACTGTGATTAATTAAATTGCAAAATACAGTACTAACTCACATGGTTTGTGCGTGAGGCATATGCCGAAGAATCTAATAATGCAGTGGGAGTACTGCTCTGCTTCATACAGCTATTTTTTTTAATTAAGGAATAAAGTATTCCGGCCTCCGACATCCACGAGTGAATGAGTATAGCCCGTTCAAAATAAACCCTATGTTTTCTTAGACCACCAAATTTCACCAAAGGGTATTACAAAAGGGCTAAAACGCAACACTAGGACAGATTCAATCCTCCCTCCTATTTTGTTGATGACGATCAAATTTTTCAAAGACTTTAGAAACCATGCTTTCCTGCAAACGTATTGCTGGACTTGATTCAGACTTTCAGGCTAGCTTTTACAAGAGATCCGTGTGGTGCTTGACGGCGGCGAGGCCCTCACCATGTCAGTTCAATAAGAGAAAGGCACGTTCAATATCCAATGGAATGACCATATTAGCCTTAATTATTTTAAATTTATCATTAAAGTGTTTTTTCCTCAGTCAAACAATTGTTTTACCGGAGGAACCACCTGGTTCCTCTCGAGCACCGTAACAAAGCTCTTGTAATAAACACAAGTTCCACACGAATCTCACAATCGAGAGAGGTCGAGGGCGTGCTCAAGGATGCTTGCTAGCCTCGAGAGTCGAGAGCCTCCTTTTGCTCGTTGCCCATTGTGTGTGTTTATAGCTACTGTTGTCCACTGTTCACATTTTTTTTTTTGTAAATTAGGCCTTAGTCTTTTTTATGTTTTGGGGTTACTTCCTTGCTTGGTAATCTTTGGATTACTAGTTATGGCGTTAACTAGTTAACCTTTGCTTCTTCTTGATGAAATAGGTATCACAAGTACACGTTCATAAAAAAATGACATTCGAAGATGCGTTGAATAGTTTCCTCTGAACCAAAAAAAGACAACGCTTGGTGCACCTTTTCCAACCTTTCTTAACCAAATTATCGTTGTTTAAAACTACACCTATTTTTTAATACCAAAAAAAATCTTTAGAGGTAGCTTAGCCCTCCAAAACAAGTTGTTTTAGGGCTCTTTTGTCCCTGGAGTTATTTTAGGGCTGTTTTCAGCGAAAGGGTCGTCGGCCCAATGTTGATTTTTTTTAGAAGCTGGCCCATCTTTGACTAACACTTGGAGGGATACGGTGGGCCCGATCTAGCCCTGCCAAATGCTGGCCCAGGTCCATTATGAACTCCGGGAAGAAGGAGGAAGGCCCAGTTGCCTTCGTCAACGCCGCCGCCGCGTAGAACGGAAACGGAACGGGAAATCAGCGGCGCGAGCCCACGGAAACAGGACGCCCGGCCGTCCCCGTGCAGCGCAGGCGATTGTGAATTGAATGCGAGCGGGGCCGTCTCGTTCTCCGACCGAGTCAGACCACACCACTCTGCCTGCGCTCGCCCCGCCCCGCCTTGGACCTTGTCCTTGACCCGACCCGGCTGCGATGCGGGAGGAGGTACGGAGCTCGTCGGCGGCGCCCCCCGACCCGCCACCCGGGAGGTCGGCCTCGCCGCCGGCCACACCCGTCGCCAGGTACGCCGCCCTCTCACCCAGCCCTTCTTCCCTCGCGCGGCCGCTGGGTGTCCGCCTGGCGACTGTCTCCGCTGACCCCCACCCAAGGCGCTGCTGGCGCCTGGCCTCTGGATCGGGGCTCACAAGGGCTCCTCAGGCCGTGAGGTTGCGTGTGCTTGGAAAAAATTGAATTTTTGCTCAGGATTCGTGGCCCCAGTAATTGGAGCTTGCTGTGTAGGTCAGACCGACTAGGTCGTTTGTTAAACCCTAGGGGCGCCGGTCACCTAAAATTTACTCTTTTTTTTCTGGGGCGTCTTCAGTGCAGAATTTAGGAATTGGATGGGAATGAGCTTACTATTTATCACTGTAGCCGCGAGTGTTATGTCACAAGTCATGTTGAAAGAACCTTTTTTCCCCCCTTTTTTCACATGAAGGAAAGTATAGCTAGTATGGAATCATGCACTGTGCTGTTTTGTGTTTAATATGTAAAATTACTTCGCGCTCTTCTGCTTCCTGTCTACCTGCCTGTACTGAAGCTCCTCCATTTTGTTCTTGCAGTTCCGCTGGTGCCTCGTCGCCCCCTGCGCAAACTAACGCAGCTAGCATAGACTGGCTAGGCAGTGACCAAGTGTCAAAAGCGGGATCTTCTCATATTGCTCCACCGACATCTCAGCCTGCGCTTAGTACTAATGCGAATGGAGCTGCTGCGGACTGCTTTCAATCCTCATGTAGACCGTGGGAACGAGGCGACTTGCTTCGTCGGCTGGCTACGTTTAAACCTTCGACTTGGGCTTCTAAGCCAAAGGTCGTTTCTTCTCTTATTGGATTCTTGCTGACCCTGACCTGTGGTATTATGATTTTTGTGATTAACCATTCATCTACTGTTGGTTTTCTGGTGAGTTGTTTATGTTTCGTTTCTTTATGTGCGTTTGTTTAGAAGCCCCCTCGTCCCTAAATAATGGTTTAGAATAACTGAATAATCAGAACTTTGGCAATCATGCTTATGACTGATAGACTGTCAATCTCAGACTAAGGCATGCCAAATATCAGTTACAATGTCATTCCTTCCCAACCTTATATGATGTTTTAGATTTTCGCAGAGCTGCACACTTGCACAAGATGAATGCACAACAGTAATCAAATATGAATACATACCTCGATAAAGTTGTTTCTCCTACTATGGTACTAATTCTTTCATCTGCAAAACCAATAAACACAAAGAACGATTATTTTCTTTTTTAACGCATACGATCGGTTAGGGGCACTTCAGGAAGATATGGATATATCTCTTTCTGAAAACCAACAACACCAAATAAAAATAACCTTTTGTCCCTCTGAAAAAGTAAATTGCAAAAGAATGGAGGGAGTGATTTTTATGCTGCATATGGTGTGACTGGGAAAATATTCTATTTTTTATGGCTCCATCTTCATTGTGATATTATTTAACTTGAACATATTGTCATTCTTAAGCAGCTGCCTAGTTAAAATTATCTCTACATTGATCCCTTTAAAATTCCAACCTGTTTGAACCCATATAGCTTATTTGTCATCGTTGACTTATATTTAAAAGTAAATAAACTAGAAAACAAAATTGGGCACAATATATATTTTTTTGAAAAAGAATACTATTGACTTAATTTTTACAGGCTGCTAGTTCACTTGCTTGTGCTCAAAGAGGCTGGGTGAACATTGACATGGACAAGATTGAGTGTGAATCATGTGGCGCACATCTTATGTTTACTGCATTGACATCCTGGTCCCCTGCTGAAGGTATGCTCGAAGTCAACAAGTTTTTTCTTTACTTTTTTTTCCAAGTTGGAACTCCCGGATTTTCCTTACAATACCTCATTCAAGTGAGAAAAACTCGTTTACATATCTGTGCAATGGTTCTGAGAAATTAAGCTTGTTTACTTGTGACTAGCATTTTTATAGCTCTTGTTGTTTTTGTTTGTCAATGAATGATGAGTTCTTGGGCCAGTTGATCATTTCACGGACTTAAATATATCATTTTTTTGTGATTGGCATCATTTGGTAGTTTGTACTGCGTTGATGTGGTTAGTACTGTACAGAAAAATCTGAGCCAGTGCATGTTGCTACTAAGGGAACCATTACTTGTTCTATGTCCCACATTTACTTTTATTATGTAAATATTTTGCATATTGCTACCTCCTTGCTTTTGTTGACAGGAGGGTCCTTCTCTCTGAAATAAATAAGAAACCATTAGCTGAATTTACCATTTGCTTGTACCAATTGAGTGAAGGAACAGAGTGTATATTTTGTACTCTCAGGCTAACCTTCATATGAAAAGAAATGGCATTACGTGCAAATTGTTAGTATCCTCTTGGTACCAAGTTAAAGGCTAAAGCAATCCAACTTGTTTGGAGTTTATGTTTCAATCTGTTTTGTATGATATGAGGCTCGAATTTTACAGCAGTTACCTGCTTCTTCTATGTTGTCCTATACACTTTGTTTCCAATGGAAGATGGCTAAACTTCAATCAATCCAAAAAAGGCAGAAATAAATGCATCAATGCAACTGAAAATATACTGACTGCTTAATTTTGATGCTGCTCATCCCCGTTTGCATGGGCTGGGGGTATTACTTTGTGAAAATTGTGAAACAGAGGAGCATATCTATTTTCTTTGTTGTTAATGTTTTCTCAGACAGCAGAACTATATTGAGTTGGTTGGACTTTGTATTGGCTGAACTTATGTTTATTACGTCTAATTGTATTTATAGTGCATTCTCAATCCAAGACATATATGCCATTTGCCACGTTATCATTGGAATTTATTGATGGATCTACAATATCTAAAATTTTGTATGGTTTTACTTATGTTTTTTGTCACTTAGTTAAGCTGGAATATTCCCAGTATCTTATCACAAAATGTAACATGTTCATCTGGGAGACCTAACTAACTTGTTTGAACCTTTATGTTATGTTGTAGTTGCAAGTGCCGGGGAAGCTTTTGCTGAGCAGCTCGACGCATCACACCAGAATGATTGTCCCTGGAGAGGAAATAGCTGTGCTGATAGCTTGGTCCAGTTCCACCTCACCCCGTCAGCTCTTGTTGGTGGCTTTAAAGATCGCTGTGATGGATTATTGCAGTTCACGTCTCTTCCAGCTATTGCGTTATCTGCAATTGAGAGTATGAAACTCACTAGAAGCGTTCAAATTGATCGAGTGTTATCCCAGTCAGTTACAATTTTGTCTGGGGAGCTGGGCTACAGAACAGACAGTACAACTGGAATTGATATCGGCCAACAAGATGAAACCTGCTGCTACTCTAAAGTATATCTCTTCATCTCATGCCATTGATGCCTTCTTGTTGCATTTTTCATTGCTGTATTATTTTTAGAATATGGAGTTTTATTTGATCTAGGCCACTCCCATCTGATTGATATAGGCACAGAAGCTTATTAGCGTTTGTGGATGGGAGCCTAGATGGCTTCCTAATGTTCAAGATTGGGAAGAGAATTCAACACGCTCTGCCAGAAATGCAGGCTCAGCTGAACCAGATGGCCAATTCCATTCCCAATTTCCTGAGCACCATCAAAATTCATACTCTGTGTCAGTTAAGAAAGACAAGGGGAAAGGTAAAATGCGTGTGAAAGATTCTGGATGCAGCATGAGATCACCTTTGCTGGATTGCAGCCTATGTGGAGCTACAGTGAGAATCTGGGACTTCAGATCTGTGCCGCGTCCTTCTCATTTTAGTTTGAATAACATCGACATGCCTGATACGGGAAGGAAACCTGTGTTGATCCGCGGAATTAGTGCTACAAGTGGGATCAATGGACTGGTTGCTGAAGGAGCACAGAGAGAGAATGTTGAGGGACGTGATGAGGCAGGTATTGATGAGGGTAAGTCTCTGTCAAATGCTCAAGTTGACTTAAACCTGACGATGGCAGGAGGTTTGCCATCAAACCATTCTGCATTGCCCCCGATGCCTGGACATCTCAATTATGGAGGAATGGGAAGAGATTTAATTATTGGGCAACCCACTGGAAGTGAGCTTGGTGGCCATGCAGCCTCATTTGAATCTCGGGGTCCCAGTTCGAGAAAGCGTAACCTGGAGGAAGGTGGGAGCACAGCTGACAAGCCAATAAACAGGCTTCAGCCTGCTGACAGCATTGAGGGAACTGTCATTGATCGTGATTGTGACGAAGTTGATGATGCCGCACAAGATTCTGGTGCTCGGAGCAAAAGGCCTCGTGGTTTTAATCTTTTCGATATCAATCGCCCATCTTCTTCAGGAGCTGGTCCCAGCAGAAACTTAAGTTTCGAGCTGGATATAGATGTTAATAGGGTTGATACATCTAATGCTGAGGGTCCATCTGCCCTTCGCAACCCATTTCCAAAGGACTCTATGAGGGCATCTTCTGTTATTGCGATGGATACAGTTCATGGAATGGAGGAAAATTCAATGGATAGTGTTGAATACCATCCATGTGATGTTGATGATGTTAATAAGCCTTCTAGTGCACTCAGGAGTGGTGTAATGAGTGACACGTTGGATCTGAATTATAGCAACCAAGCACAGCAAAGCAGTTTTGTACAGCCTGCTGCTGAAACTGAGAGTAATGCAAGAGAGATAGGAGGGAGTAGTATGAATGGAGGGGAAGAAGTCCTCAATGCTGAAACAACTCCTGCATTTGCTAGAGATCAACTTAGCCTTGGAGTTAGTGGAGGGAGTGTCGGGATGGGTGCTAGCCATGAAGCTGAAATTCATGGGGCTGATGTTTCTGAGCATAAAACTGGTAGTGTTGTTGGAGATGCTGATCCAATTCCCGAGCTCATTGAGACTATGGGCAACACTGGTGAGTCAGCCCCTGGACCTGCAGTTATGGATGAGTTTGTCCCTGAAGAAGTTGGTCGAGAAGATCCTAACGGTGATAGCCAAGATATGGCATCTCGGTTAGCAGTTCGAGCTGACAGTGGTTCAAAAATTTGTGGTTCAACTAAAGCTGATTCAGTTGAGAGTGGAGAGAAGATGAGTCGTGAAAATAGCGCACATCCTTCTCTTTCTTGCAACGCAGGAGTTTATTCTGTCATTGATGCATCAAAAGAGGAAGTGACTGGTATAATGCTAACTAATGATGACTATGATCCAGGAAATGGTCTAGGTACTTATTCACCTTACTGTTCGCTAACGTATTCATTATCGCTATTTTGGGCTTTTACATGTTGCACATACTTGCTTCTGTTGAACTACATTCATCTCTTATCATGAATTTTTATGTTCAGCATTGTGGATTACATTCATATAGTCTTCGATTTGCTGTAAAAATTGCATATTTCTCTTATTGCACTAATCTATTGCTTGCATCCTTATTTTTTGCCATTCCAGCATAATTCCATCAGTTAGACCCTAGGGCACAAAAACTTCAAGTAAATCGACCATTTGTCCGTCAAAAACAGCATAGCTTCCTTTTTGTTTGTACATGCTATTTATTCTCTTATGTTTGGTTGTCAGGAGCAACGAACGGAGAAAATGATTATGAGACAGATCTTCCAGACTTTGATCCAATAAGGCACCACAACAATTACTGTCCTTGGGTGAACGGAAATGTTGCTTCTGCATGTTGTATTAGTACTGGTTCGAGCACAGCTCTTTCTGGCTGGCAGCTCACGGTAGATGCCATCGAGACTTTGCAGTCTCTTGGACAAGCTCAAAATCAGAACATGCAGTCAGACTCTGCGGCTTCATTATATAAGGTAAATGTTGATTCATTGTTGCAGTTTATCCTATCATTTTGTGGGCATGTTGCTGTTTTCCTGCTTATCATCCAAACGAAGATATAGATAGATCATATTGGGTTCAGCAAATTCCTTTTAATTATTATACAGCCACCTTCATTCTGTTGTGTCATATGTTGCAGGATGATCACGTCCCGCCTAGCCGGAAGCTGCTGAAAAGGGCAAACCACAGCAAGAGCTGACCCGTGGAGCTTTGGAGCAGTAGCGAGATTCTTCTGTGCTCATATAAAAGTTGTCTTCTCCAGACCCCCTAACCTGAGCAGGGGCAATGGTTTGCAGTTTTGTGAAACTTGGTCTTGGTGTGGTCGTGCTGAATTTACCGGAAGAGCTCAGAAACCCTGATAACGTATGATAAGAGATAATTCTTAGGCAGTGGTGTGCAGATGATGGGGGTTGCCCCCACCATCTTGCCAAATTGTGTATGTCAGGTTTATTGTATCTATATGTCATGTTATTTTCGTCTATTAGAGTATGTAACATGTAACTTCCCATTTTGTTGATGGAATGTGCTACTCAATAATATTGGCACAGACAACTACCTTTACGTATTTTGGTGACGCAAAACTGGGCTGAGGGTCGTTTGCTGGATCGGATGCACAGAAGAAAAGGTCCGATGGAAACAGAACTTGTCCATGTGCCAAAAGTCAAAAGGCCATCGGGCCATGGCGGCCTCCCTCTTCTCCTCCTCCACTACCGCCTTCTTCGCTAACTTCGGTGAGCTGTATTGCTATCTTCTTCAACTCTGGTGACTGATCTCGCCCTCGCTCCGACCTTCTCGACTGCTTCCACTGTTGTCAGGACTCTGAAGCCGCTCACCTTCATCCTCACCGCCTATAATAAGTACCGATATGAATCTACAAAGAAATGACCCGATCTTTTCTCAATAGTATGTTTAAAACTAAGGATAACTTGCTGAACTAGCTTTATTATTGACCAAGATTGGATGCGACCAAACGATGGGGAGAGAGACACCAAAAGATTGAGGACTTCAACTTGATCTCCAGAACCACAAACCGGGACTAATCCACACAAGTGCACTCGAACAAAAACCGTAGAGCACAAAGTAGGAAACCTCAAAGTGATCTCTCACAAGTCCAAGAAGAACACATAAGAACAAAGGTGTGTAAGACACTCAGCAACTCGGTTGCAATACCATATTGGTTTCTCAAATGATCAAAAGTAACATTTGATTGGGGGCAGAGAGTTATTCATACTAGGAACAACCTTCCTAGTTAGGTATGAACATGAATTGAAAGTGAAAAGATAGAGTATGTGAACAAGTCTCTTCAAAATGAGCACTGAGTTGTTTCCAGGTGACCATTGGTCTTCTGTGCAGTTTTCAATGTTTTGTCAATAACGCCACCTTGGCAAATCCAAATGATGAACAATTTATATTGTGTTTGAAAGCTAAAGTTTATTGTGTTTGAAAGCTAACTTAATATGTTTTCACACCATGTATGCCATGCACAACGATATATTATAAGATTGGTACGGTTTTGTATAGGAAGTTGACCATCAGGATGGCTGTTGACCCTTTAACCAATCACCACTAAAACAGGTTGGACGTCACACTGAAGGCTCCAAACGGGTTGGCACTGGTTGCATTGGAAAGTAGACATGACAAGCTTTTTAAAAATATGCTCATTCATCTTCATAGCTTTTAGGAGTCAAAAGTTATGAACATTTCTTTCATTGACCATTAGGCTAACTGTTGACCCTCTAACCAGTCATTACTAAAACAGGTCGGACGTCACACCGGAGGCTTTAAACTAGCCGGCACTAGTTGCATTGGAAAGTAGACTTGATAAGCTTTCCAAAATGTGTTCTGCTGGAATGGTCTGGCTCGAGTGATATCCTAGTCGGTAGTCATCTCCTTGTGTGTTCTTGCCATCTTACTTCGTAACTCTAAGCAATATCAACCTGCACGATTTAGGTAGTACTCCCTTCGTAAAAAAAAAAAAAACATGCAACTCTAGCACAGTAGCATATTTTAGGATATCAACTTTGACCAATTATAAAACAAAAACAATAAATATTCATAATATCAAATATACATCATTAGATTAAGATTTAATTATGAAATATATTTATAATATATTAATTTGGAGCAAAAAATATAAATTGGTTAAACATGAACTATTTTATCTGGCACGCAACCCATAGTTAACATATTTTTGAGGACGGATAGAGTATAGATATATCTTATTAATATTAAAATAAACTTAACAAAGTAGCGCGTTCACGTTTTATTATCATTTCTTTGCTTGACTATGTGTAATGGGTCCTTGATTTGTATTCTTGATGTTGGATAGTGACTTGCTGCTTGAAAGAGTATGTATAGCTTGAATGTCCTCGTTAGCCTGGCCTACCGGCATGCTTCCCCTTGGCCGGTCCTTCTCTACCCTCTGCTGAAGTTGGAGAAGAGGAAGAGAAGAGTTAGTCAGAACCCTACGACGAGGAGGAAAAGGAGGAGGAAGAAGAGGAGGCCTACTTCTGAAAGCTGCCACCGGAACCCTAGCTAGCTTGCTCGCCGGAGTTTGCCGGAATTGGGAATATTGTCGAGGAGAGGGAGAGGAGCTGCTGCTGCCGCCAGAGGGAGAGAACGGAGGAGTCGCAGCGGCACGGGCTCGGCGTGGGGAACGGCATATCCGTTAGAACTTAAAGCATTGCCATTTGTTTTCTTCAACTTCTGGCTGATCTATCAGCAGGTCGTTGTTGGTTACCAGCAGTTAATTAAAATTAGGAAGGGTGGACTGGTGACAGGCTGGTCATCGACGACTTGGAAACTGACCGCGGTTGAGCTAGCTACCGTGAAGCGTGTGGTGTGGTCACTTGCTGTTACCTCAAGCGCACGGCAGAAAGCTACCATGCACGATTGATTGAGAAGGGTCTGCCCCTTTGGAATGAGTTTAAACTGGGGATGAAGACCCGTTGTTTCGACCAGTTTTCTGTGACGATGAATTAACTAGGCCACCATTGCTAGATTAAAAAAAAAAATCGGCATGCATGCATTTGGTTCAGAGCAACCAGAGAAGCACATAATATCTATCTACACTGTCCAGATCTATCGTATGTGTATATAACGGGCCACACACAATTAGACTGTAGTAATGTTGGGGAAAAAACGCAAACCAGTAGTAGTCAAATAAATGGCTCTTGCTAAGGAACGCCTCCGCAGCCTCTTGCTCCTGCTCATGTGTAGCCTCTTCACAGATGCTGCACCCAAGCTTAGCACCGGAGCACCTTGCCTCCCCGGTCAAGCTTCTTCCCTCCTCCAGCTGAAAAGTTCCTTCATCGATGCCAACCTATCATCCTGGCAAGCTGGAACAGATTGCTGCCGATGGGAGGGCATAACCTGCGACATGGTCTTGGGAAGAGTCCTTTCTCTTGACCTGGGTGGGTTCGACCAGATGATGAGCCTTCGACTTGATCCTGCACTCTTCAACCTCACCACTCTCCGGAACCTCAGCCTCGCATTCATCGACTTCAGTAACGCCTTGCTCCCAGATTTTGGGTTTGAGCAGTTAACGGATCTAATCCACCTCAATTTGTCGCATACCAATTTTCTTAGTCAGATCCCAATTGGAATGGCTTGCCTCAAGAACCTTGTCACCCTTGACTTGTCTGGTAATTATGATTTGTATTTTGAACGGCCAAGTTTCCAAACTTTCATGGCAAATATGAGCTATCTGAGGGAGCTTTATCTTGAAAGGGTGCAATTTTTACACAATGGTTCAACTTGGTCCACTGTTTTAGCAGACTCCGTTCCCCAGCTACAGATTCTTAGCTTGCAGCAGTGTGGTATATCAGGTTCTATCCACCCTTCTTTCTCAAAGCTTCGTTCACTTACTTGGATCGACTTGGGATACAATGAACTAACCGGAAAGGTCCCTGAGTACTTTTCTGAACTATCTTCCTTGACCGTTTTATTCTTATCAGGAAATAATTTCGAAGTCCAGTTTCCAACAAAAAATTTGCAGCTAAAAAGTTTGTTGGTGCTTGATTTGTCTGATAACCCCATGCTTTCTGTGAGAATAACATATTTCCTTCTTGGAAATAATTTGGAAACGCTAAGTCTAGCGGGGACCAATTTCTCTTATGACACACCATCCTCGTTTGCCAATCTCACGTCTTTGAAGGCATTGGGCCTTAACACTATGGGCATTGGCAATGAACTCCCCTCTTTGATATCTAAGCTTCCATCATTGGATGAACTGCTACTCATAGGGTCAGATTCGGAGAAGCCAGTGTTAACTTGGCTCGGCAATTTTACTCATTTGACTAGCCTGGAGCTTGACGGTTATGATTTCTCTAAATCAGTGCCCACTTGGATCGGCAAAACGAAAAGGCTGGAAAGTTTGGTAATAGTGGATTGCAGTTTCTCTGTGCCAATACCGAACCAGATTGGAAATCTTACAAAGTTGACAGACCTAGAGTTCTGGTATTCTGACTTTTCTGGGCAGAGAATGCCATCATGGATAGGAAATCTTACAAAGTTGATATCTTTCAGCATTTATGGTTGCAATTTCTCTGGGCCAATTCCTTCAACAATTGAGAATCTGATCAACCTAGAAGATTTGGAGTTCTGGTCTTCTAACTTCAGCGGTGAGACTATGTCACTATATCCCAGGTTTTTTTTTTTTTTTTTTTTTTTTTTTTTTTTTTGCTACATACCCTTTTCTGTTTTGCAACTGCAAGTATATAGATCTTACACCTATGTGACAAGACATGCATACACCCAGCTAAAATAATCAATAATGAATTTAATAAGTGAATAAGAGAAATTCCGTATTACATTCATTATATTATGAAATCAGTCCAATGACCTACCGAAAACAAGAAAAAGGCAAAACAGGAATGCTTACTTTTCAAGTCTTCGACCAACCCTATTTTTTTCTCGAATACGCGAAAGATTTGCGTATCAATGTTATTAAGAAGAAAAGAGTTTTTGATACAAACAACGCGCATCTAGCGCGCTAGCAAGTCCAACATCTGGACCACCATTGCAAATTGTCCCCCAGATTGATATTACATAGATAGCACAACCAATGCGCGAACATCGCATTGCCTTACGTGTCGTCCACGAAGAGATCACGAGCGCGCCTGCTGAATGCCGGAAACAGCGCGTCAAGTGCCTCCACGTGACTCGAGGATAAGGTCCCGTCATGCAAGCCGTCCAATATCCCCCTTGGCGTAGGTGAAACCGCCTCGGCCGGCGGCGCAATCCCCAGCCGCTACTTGAGTAGTACCTCGCCCCGCTAGGACGCCAGTACGTGTGCCAACAGTTGGGTCGCAATTCGAGTGCTCCTACGCCTGACGGTCTCGGGCATCCTGTCTGTCGCCCTCGGCCGTGGTGGAGAGGCAATCAGGGGTGGCTCCTGCTCGACCCGCACCTCATCTAGAAATTGTGCAAGGCGCCGAGCGGCTTCGAGCGGCATGGGGGGCTCGTCGTTGGGCTAACCCATCCAAAGGTCGGGAGGGGGGCAGAGGCGGCCACATTGCCAACCTCCACATTGGGGTGACCTGCCCGAGGTGTGAGCTACGCCAGCTTCTGCAGCGATGGCAGAGACAAGAGGACAGCCACCACCGGCGGCGGCTCGGCGACCCCCAGAGCGGAGGCCTCAATAGAGCAGCTCACGGCGAACGCAGCGGCTAGGAGCTCCTCCAGCATCGGATTGAATGAGACAACCGAAACGAGGACCCATTGGCCGAGCACATCGCCTTCGCAAGCGGGTCGTGCTCCCGGAGGAAAGGCGCGGGAGCCCCCACGGAGGAGCCTGGTGGTGCTTGGGTAGCACCGTCAGCGGCGACATCCGTTGGCGCCGCGAAGGCCGGCTGGGTGATGCTCGTCCCGCTGGGCTCGTCGACTAACCCCGCCGGCCACCTACGACGCCTTCGTCGCTTCCGTCGTCCCCGCGCGCGTTGCCGTCGCCCACCGATGGCAGGGACGGTAGTGTTTTGTCCCGGCTCCACTCGAAGCTCGATTGCCTACGCGCCTTGATTGCTTGCAATCATGCGCAATGTGACGAAAGCCCTTGCATCATAGACATTGTTGGGGCAGTCTACAGGCGACCACACCGTGTGTGGATGAGAGGCAGTTGAGACACTTGCCGTGCAGATCGGTCGAAAAACGCCTCAGTGGTCGACAACTCGCAGGCTGACCCCTGTGAACCAAGACAAGCGGCACAGCCGATGCTGCCGCCGGATGCTTCTCCTGCTGGTGGAGGATCTCCCACCACCCGTCCGCGTCAGGGGCAGAGACTCGATGGTGGCGGCCAAGGCGTTGGCATGCCAGGATGCGGCCCTCCAGTGGACAGGGCGGCATGCCATGTACCAACTGTGGCCACGGTCGACGACATTTTTGTTGGGAGTATGCCCTAGAGATAATCATAGAGATGATTGTATTGTCTTGTATCCATGATATATTATGAGTTCAATGAATTTACATAAAAGACAACTTGTATTGATTGGCAATTATGTGAATTAGTTGTGAAACTCTTTTACTTGTTTGGTAACTCTAAAGTTATCCCTGATCAAAGTTTGTGTAAGACACAAATGAATACTAGATCAGCACGTTATGAGTTGATGACTATGTTTCACAAGTCATGAACATGGAGATGTTAAACTAATAATGTGGGCACATGTATGACATGGGGCTGGATTGACCCAACGTGAGATGTTATTACTGTCTCTATTCACATCATATATGTTATGTCCTTAGACCTGAGATTGTTGTATGTATTCAAGATGTCAAATGACCTATTCAGGGGCTATCAAACGCTACTCCATAACAAGGTAGTTATAAAGGTGGCTTTCGGGTTTGTCGAGAAACATGTTGTGAGACATAGACAATCAAGATGGAATCTGCCCCTCTCTATGTGAGAGAGATATCACTGGATCACTCGAATGATTGGATCAACAAATGCATGGCCGTTCTTGGGTTAAGTGTTAACCCACTAGTTGGACCATATATCGTGTGGCAAGGGAATAACATGTATGTGATTTGTGGTGGTTCGTCTGATATGATCTTTGCGTGCGCATAGGAGTTGTCACGCCTTGCTAGAGGCCGCTGTCAACTATTGGACGAGTAGGAGTACTCGGGCCATGTCTATGTGTGCGTGAACCCATAGGGTCGCACGCTTAAGGGGCTGGAAGTCTAATTCGGATTGGACCCGAATTAGACTAGGCTTAGGGTTTCTAATGGGCCTCCAACCCAGGAGCATATTAGGGACGCCTACATAAGCAAGGGGAGGGCGAGGCCAGGTTGGATCACGCCTTTTGGTAGCCGCCGTCGCCCTCCCCACGCTCGCGCCTACTGCTCCTCGCAGACCTAGCAGTCCGGAAGCGCAACGCTTCCTCGCTGTACGTGTGGATACCTCGGAGGTGCTCCATCTGGAGCACAAGGACGAACTGCACGAGAGGGACGGGCGGACGGACGACCACGCAACTGCACGGCACTGCTGCGATGCATACATCTACATCAAGATGTCTTCCGCTACACCTGCGCGTCTAGTCGTAATCCCGTGACCTATAACTAGCAGTTGATCCTGGTTCATGAGGTTAAAAATTTTGTTTTCCGGCTAGCGTAGCTTCCTCATAACCCTACAATTTTTCCCCCGT
The DNA here is from genome assembly GCA_038502445.1 of Eremochloa ophiuroides. Classification (NCBI taxonomy): domain Eukaryota; kingdom Viridiplantae; phylum Streptophyta; class Magnoliopsida; order Poales; family Poaceae; genus Eremochloa; species Eremochloa ophiuroides. The sequence continues at coordinate 8,011,426 of JAHLJS010000001.1, read as the reverse complement.
CGGCCAGCGCATCTACGGCCTATCACATCACCATGTCCCGAAGGTAGAGGCCGAGTGCGCGACAGGTGCATCGCCGAACGTGTTGAAGACCTCGACGAAAGCGGACCTCGGCAATCAGCTTCCAGATAGGGCATCGAGTTTGCGTCGGAGGCTTCCTCGTCAGCCCAACGACGGGCCTTGGGCCGTCCAACTGTACTGTCCCCCGGGAGGAAAGGGGCGGCCTTCGGAGACAAAGTGGATGACGAGCTCGGAGCAGGGGCGGACGGGTGGACATGGAACGCGTCGAGGCCAACCCCAGCCGACGAGGGAGCGGAAGCCAATGCTGCTTCACTGGCATCAACGCCGTCGTCCTCGTCGTCTTCCTCGTCCTCGTTCTCAGCAACATCCTCGATGAGGACCAGCTCCTCTGGAGTCAAGCCCACCACCGAGAGCACCGCAGGTGGTGCCGCTCCAGCACGCGCGTGCGCACAGGGAGCAGAGAAACCCTGCGTCACCGCCGGTGGTGGCACGCAGGGGGCTGGGAAGGGAGAAGTGGGGAGGTGGAGGGGGAGGGAGGTGGAGGGATAGGAGGGGGCAGGCGGAGGAGGTGGGGGCGGCGGCCACCGGCGCCGCCGCCTGTGGCCGCGCGAAGGGAGGGACATGTAGGGAGGGTGGGGGGCGGAGGGGTGGGGAAGAGGAGGGGGATGCAGGAGAGCGTGCGGGAGGGAGGGCACAGGCGGGGGTGGCACGGAGGGGGCGGGGAAGAAGGGGGAGGCAGAGGGGTGGGGAAGGAGAGGGAGCGACAGAGAAGGGTGCGAGGGAGCCGGGCGCCGGCGCCGTGGAGACCACCAACACCACGTGGCGGTGGTGGCGGCGCCGTCATCGAGGCTAGGGTTCAGGTGGCGGCACACTCGCCAAGCACCCCATCTCTCGGACCGGGCGAGTGTTAGATTCACGTCCGCTCGTTCACTGAGGCCCGACCCGAGACCTACACCATTAGATTTTATGATGATTAAATAGTCTAGATTTTTTTTAATTACACAGTATTACATAGACGTCCACAGCACGCACATACACTTATCTCTATGAATACACGTATGTAAACCTTACCCCTATAGCACAGTAAAAGATGAGAGCACCAAGATTTGAACCTTAGTAGGTAGCATCCTACGGACCAGTCCTATTATTGGACCATAATTATGGAAATGTGCACCATTGATTTCATGGAGGTCGTATCTAACCAAACAGTCCACACAAAAATTGCCTCGTTCTCCAAATCACCGCATGAGGAACCAGCCACTGCGCTGGGGAGTAAACATGGCAATGGGTACCCAAAACCCCAGTATCTGACGGGTTTTACCCGATAAAGACACGGGTGTGGAATGAATTTTCTACCCACGGGTACGTTATTGGGTTAAAACATGTACCCATCAGGTATACGGGTACGGGTGTGGGTGTGTACTACCCATACCCGTCTACCCGCGGGTAAAAAAACACCCGCATAAAACCAGCAACCCTTGTTATTTTAGCCCATTTTGGCCCATGAATTTGGCCCAAAATCACTCCTAGTATATATACTCTTTGAACCACCCTCAAACCCTAGCCTGTTTTCCTCACTCTCACCCTTCCCAGTTCCTAGCCGCCGACAGCCATCATCCCGAGTAGCGTGCTCACGGCCGTGGGTCGCGGCGTTGGTCGAAGGCGAGCGCGGCTTCCTCGTCCCTCCCGTCGTCTGGCCGGCGCCCTCCTCCACGACTCAGCGTCTGCCCTACTCCCTCCATTTCTTCCCCAACGAGACCGTCGCTGACCGCCGCGATGAAGACCAACCGTGCTCGCGGCTTCAGTCAGTGGCAGCGCGGCGTCGCTGGACCATGGCCACAACTCCCTCGTCCCTCCCGTCGTTCGCCCGACCGTCCTCCTCTACAACTCCGTCGTCCGCCCAAATCCCTCCGTTTCTTCCCCAGCGAGACCACCGGCGGCCACCGTGACGAAGATCGACCGCGACTCCCTCCGCTTCGTCCCCAGTAGCTCCCCTGCCACCCCATCCGCCACCATATCCTCCCTTCGGAGGGGTTCAGATAAGCGTCCCTAGGAGCTTTAGGTCCGGAGGAGACGAGGAAGAACGGGTATGTTATCGGGTGCAGGTAACCCGTCGGGTAGGATTACCTGCACGGGTGCGGGTATGGGAGTAATCTGCTACCCGTGGCGGGTACGGGTAAACCCGACGGGTAAAAAATAACCTTGCGGGTGCGTGTTTGGGTGGCCACTACCCATCGGGTTTTTACCCGTTGCCATCTTGACTGGGGAGGCAATGAGCCAGTGAGGCCAGACCTCACCGAGGCACCTGCGAGGGGATCGGACCACGGGTCATCCCGCGATTTGCATGGTAGGTGATTCGATCAACTGCCTATCCCCAACGCACCGGGTGGCCACTTGCCGACACCCCCGCCACTGCCTGTGCTGCAACTGTCTTCAGCACATGGCTCGTGAATCATGATTGTAAGGGGCTGTTTAGTATAGCTTACAACCACTTCACAAGCCCGTTTCATAAGCTGTTGTGAGCTATTTTTTGCCAAACATTATTTTCTAAAACAGCTTCATGTGTGAAGCTATTTTTCTTCCCCTCTCACAAAAAGATGAGCTACCATGAGCTGAAAAAACTAGCTTATTCTAGCTCTCTCCCTCATTTCTCTCTCCCAACCATCATGAAGTTGTTGATGAATCTGTTTTGCCAAACAACGTCCCCAAGACAGCTCATCTTCACCAAACAAATTGCACATAAAGCTATTTGCCAAAAAAAAGGATCACTTGTGAAGCTGAGCTGTGCCAAACGACGCCTAAGCAGCATATAGGTCCAGCGTTGTCGCTGCAGAGGACAGCCGCCGCCATGGCTTCGAGCTCGGCTATCACTTCGTGCGAGCTCCGAACGACCCGGAAACGATGGCAGCCGCGAGCCGGGGAAGAAGCGGCGCGAGCAAAAGGGTGGAGGAGACCTTTACTGCGCCGCATCTCATGCATCCGGCGGCAGAGGAGGGCAGCGCGAGTCCGCTGGTGGAGTGGAGCCTCGTGCAAGCCCGTCGGCGGACGCGACGCCGGGGAGTTGAGGTGAGCTGGTCACGGTGAGGCGCAAAGCTCCGGAGGTGAATCGAGTAGTACCCGTGGAAGTTGAGGTGAGTAGGTCGCGGTGAGGCGCAGAGCTCTGGAGGTGAATCGAGTGGTACACATGGCCTTGCTCCGTGGAAACACCCCCCTCCCCCGTGACCTGGGGGTATGACCTGGGGGTCCTAACACCTGCTAGTAAATTTGTGATTGTGTGTCAAGATTCCAAATGGTGTGCAAGATGGACACAAGAATTATAATGGCTCAGGTAGCAGGCTGCCCTACATCCAATGCGAGAGAGGGGACATGTTATCTTGCACCAGAAAGTGCTCGTAGTAGGAGTTACAAGCAGGCGAGAGAGGGAAAGGTTCCCAAGTCTATGAGTGATGAAGTGGTGTGTTGGTGGTTTTCATTGTTATCTTGTATGAAAATGGAGTGTGAGTGTGTTGTTCCCATACTTAGAAGTTGTCCCTGCCTCCCCTGTAATAGTCACAAGGGGGAGTTACATGCAACCTACATGTGATGGGGGCGCCTAGAAGAGAATTCTTGAGGGGTCGAGCGTCCGTCGTCTTTTGGAGGAATGGCCCAACACTGTAGCAGCATGGTGCGTCGTCCTTCAGGCGCTGTGGCGAGATGGGCACCGTCCCTCAGGTGCAGTGGGAGGCATGGCTGAAGTCTCCTGGCCGTAGCAGAGGAATGGGCATCCTCGTTTAGCCACTGCACAGGTGTGGGCATCACCCCTCGGGTGTACTTCTTCCTGTTAGTATCGTCACCCAAAAGGATGGGACGATGTCCTCCTTACACTATGTAGGCGTGGCCGCGACCCCTCAAGCGTACTCGCTCCCGTAGAGGGCGCTGCCAGAGGAATGGGCCTCGGACGAATGGCTTGCACAGTGACAGGAGTTGGCAGCACAGTGACCAGTGTCCCAGTTTTGACCGGGGGCGTGCATACAGCAAGATTGGAGACCGAAAGAATCGAGGATGCCCAAAAGGGGGGTGAATTGGGCTTCTATTAATTTTTTGAAATACAATTCAACCTATTGCAAATCAGCCCAACTTCACCCCGCAAGTGCACAAGTGATATTCTATCCTAAAATGAGTTATGCAACCTAGTTTCAAGTCCTAATCAAGCATTTATAACTAGGAATTAAAAGTGAGGAAAGTAAATGCTCAAAGTAATGACAACGAGGGACAAGCAAGTTTTTCCCGATGTATCAGGGAGTCAGCATTCCCCACTAGTCCTCGTTGGAGCACCCTCGCAAGGGTGTGGCTCCCCCTTGATCCGCACAAGACCAAGTGCTCTTTATGGGCTAATTCTTTGACACTCCGTCACGGTGAATTGCCCACAACCGCTCACAACATCGACTTGGGTCACCCACTAGGCCATCTAGGTGACATCTAGGTGACCGATCACCAAGAGTAACAAGCTTGAACTCTCACTTAACTCACACAAGCCTAGGAGATGGGTGGAATGCACACTTGTTGCTCTTGATCACACTCTAGAGAAGATTGCTCACTTTAATTGGAAATCACTCAACCTCTCTAGTGCTCTTGCTCTCTCACAAGGTTTTAAGGTGTTGTCAACTGTTAGAAGTGGCAAGAGACCCTTCATAGACGAGTACAAGGAGTATAAATACCCCCACACAAGCCCATGACCGTTAGACACAAAATACCCTGTCTGCGAATGCACCAGACGCTAATCAAGTCAACATCGGACGCATCCGATGAGTGTCCGGTGTGCCTCTAACGGTAACTGCTGGCAGGTAATTCAAACGCGCCTGACACGCCAGCGTCCGGTGAAGTGCCATCCGACGCGTTAGGTGCAGAAATACCCTTTCTGGAACCTCTCTTCGAGGACACCATACGCTCACAACAGTGTCTGGTGTTGTGTCTGGTGCTGAACTCTAGGGTGCGTTAAACACTGGACATGCGAGCACCCACTGCTTCGTGTCTGGTGGCACCGAACACGTGTCTGCTGCACTCTGTGACTGCACCGAACGCTCTAGCTCGCGTCCAGTGCAGCGTTCAGTGCACCATTTTGATCCAAATCTTCGCCGAACCGAAAACTTTCCAAAGCGAAATTTGTTCAACATGGTCACTAAACTCTCTCTACAAAACCTAGAACTAAGTTTGACAAATGTGCACCACACTACCATCTCCAAGACTTGTCTAGGTCAACCTACCCATTCAAACCCCCCTTAATAGTACGGCTAAAGGAGAAAACATAGCCTAACCTCTCTAAGTGCCTTTCAACACCAATCGGCACTTAGAACTAGTCCGTCCTTAGCCTTGTCGTCCATCCTTTGAAAACCGAATCGAATTTTATCTTCAGGAGCTTGAACCTCCTCATTGTTATGACCTAAGCTCTATGTTATCCTGCAAAACACACGTTAGTCATAATAATCTTCTGTTGTCATTAATCACTGAAACCACTAGGGCCTAGATGCTACAGAGACGATGGCTATCACAATCCATCACGTTGCTACGCACAGAGAGAGGGGTTAGGCAGAACAGCAGCTGGTAAACCCGCTCCTGTGGTGGCGTGGGCGACGGTAGGGTGGTCTGACTCCGGTGTCAGATAGTACGATTTGACCCGTACGAACGTGCGCTCGCGAGAGAGAAGCGTGCGCATGGGTCCGCCTGATGTGACGATGCACGTATACAAAATTGGCCCAAGGGAGTGAAGGGGGTCCCCTCGGGCACGGCAAGGGCTCGGGCGAAGCGGAAAACTGCGCCCGAGGGTAGTAGCTTCCCAAGCCTGTTCGTTGGAGGCTCGGACGAGGCGGAGAATTGAGCCCGAGGGTGCGTTGGCGCCCGAGGTCGGGGCAAGGGCCTCAGGCTAATCCATGAATGGACTCAGGGGTCCTACCCATGCCCGTGCCTTGCCGCCTGGTCAGGCGAGACAGAGATTTGCCCTGGGAAATTAGGCTTGGCTTTTGGACGGTTTTGCGTCTAAATGGGGTACCCCTAATTTAGGTACCCGACAGTACTAGTTGAAGCAAACATATATGTTGTGTCAATATGCAAATTAAGTAAATGCATGAGGAGTAACTATATATGTGTTATTTCAGCAATCATAAAAAATATTTCCTCAATAGCTAATACAATAATGATGTTAATGGCCTATTTGATCCCCTCCTATAAACTTTAGTCCAAAGTCTCCAAACAGGATGGTCTAAATTTAGCTCTAAATTTTAGCCCACCCCACACTAGAGGTTTAGATCTCAAAATTGAGCTAAAGTGCTCCGAAGTTTTTAGAGCTTTAAAGTTAAGAAGAGGGAATCAAAACAGTAACACATAGTTTAAATATGTTATCACCTATAATTCTTTAATAAAAGAAATTCAAACATCTAGTGAAGTAGGGAGGTTAGCATAGACCAAAGGTAGCAATGTCTCCTTGGCCTTATATTCTTTTTTGAGTAAATAGTAACCATAAGGTTTAAATATTAATTTCCTCTTGAGGTTAGCATAGCTATCCATCATAGCATGGTGCATGTGGATGAACAATTTGTAGTTTAGTAGATAAAAAATATATAATTCAATATAAGTGATTTTTATTAGTTAGAAGCACTAAATAATACCCTCTCCCTTTGATCCAATTTATACGACACACAAGCATATTAATATTCAAATTTTATATCTTTAAACAATGTCATTAATTTTTACATTATTATACAACCATGATGGAATTAGATTTGTAATGAAATATTGTCTATTAATCACAAGTAATATAATATAAAATAAATAAATGATCGAAGTTTAAGTGTGCCATGTGAATTTGTGCCTTATAAGCTGGACTAGATCGAGTAACTAATACTCTCTTCATTTTTTTGCATGTCATATTAACTTTGTTCTAATACTCTCTTTATCTTTTTATATGTCATATTATATTATACAAATTCATGACATAAGAATTATGTTTTTAGATTTAGTATGAAATATAATTTCATAATGTATAATTCATAAACTACAAAACTATAATACTTTTTAGAGTAAATTATTATATATAGTAACGTTTGACTCAGGACAAAAAATAATGTGACACATAAAAAGAACAAGAGGAGTCCTTATGTCTTTCAAGATTCTAGCCCATGCTTTGATGGACTAGTATATATATATGGTAATAAAAAATAAAAATATGAGCAGGAATTAAAGCGAAAAGGAATTACTAAAGTTTGAAGCATTCTGACTATTACTTCTCTACCGTCTACATGCAGGACAAATTCCGAAGTCTTTATTCGCTCTTCCCGTCCTTCAAAATTTTGCTATAAGAGACAATCGGCTTGTCGGCTCACTAGAAGACATTCCTACTCCTTTATCCTCACCATTGAGGGAGATCGATATTGCTAGTAATCAATTGACAGGCCCAATACCCAAATCATTTTTTCAGCTTAGGAATCTTGAGCGTCTCAACCTTGGCTCAAATAAATTGACAGACACAATAGAACTTGGCTCTGTCTGGAGGTTGAAAAGTCTCGCTTTTCTTAACCTGGGCAACAATATGATATCACTGATAGAAAAAGAAGGCGATACGATATTATCACCTTCCCCTAAACTCAGGTACCTATTCCTTGCATCTTGCAACCTTACAAAATTTCCCACAGCATTCAAATATCTCGACAGTATTCAACTTCTTGACCTTTCAAATAACAAAATCAAAGAGGCCGTACCAGCCTTCAAATTTCTTGACAATATTCAATCGCTTAACCTTTCGAATAACAAAATCAAAGGGGCCCTGCCGAGTCGGGTATGGGGGAGGTGCCTTATGGAATTGGATATCTCACATAACCTGTTTACTACTTTAGAGAAGTCTAATCTTGTTCAGATGGCATATTTGTATATTCTTGATCTCAGTTTTAATAGACTCAAAGGAAGCATACCAGTACCATTCAGGTTGGCTGTATTGGATTGCTCAAACAATAGCTTCTCTTTCATTGACCCAAACTTTGGCAGGTATCTTAGAAATGCCATTTACATAGATCTGTCAAAAAATAAATTAGGTGGCCATATACCACTTTCACTTTGTAGTTTAAACAACCTTGAGATTTTGGACTTATCCTTCAATTACTTTAGTGGACCAATTCCATCCTGCCTTATGGAAAGGTTTAACCTGACCATATTGAAGTTAAGAGAAAACAAATTACAAGGTGTGCTACCTGTAAATACCGGAGAAGAATGTAAGCTTCAGACGCTTGATTTGAATGGAAATTTAATTGAAGGCACGCTACCTATATCACTATCAAATTGTAAAGACTTGGAGATCCTTGATGTTGGTAATAATCAGATTATCGGTTCATTTCCATCATGGATGAGTACCCTTCCAAAGTTTCGAATTCTTGTCTTGAGATCTAACAAACTCAATGGCACTCTATGGGATCTTCAGAATGGCTACCAACACTTCATAAGTTTGCAAATAATTGATTTGGCCTCCAACCATTTATCTGGTGACTTGCATTCAGAATGGTTTGAGAATTTGGGAGCAATGATGAATAGCAGCAACGATGATGGGCAAATATTAGTGCAGCATACAAATTCATCATATAAACCGGTCTATCAAGATACTATCACTATCACATACAAATTTTCCACTTTCAGTGTCACCAGAATCCAAACCGCTTTCAAATTAATTGATTTTTCAAATAACTCATTTGAGGGTTCCATTCCGGATTCAATTGGAAGACTCATTTCACTTCGTGGACTTAACATGTCACACAATTACTTCACGGGACAAATTCCATCACAACTTGGTAACTTAACGAGGTTGGAATCAATGGACCTCTCATGCAACTATCTCTCAGGGGAGATTCCACAGGAGTTTACCTCTCTAACTTCTCTTTCCTGGTTGAACCTTTCATACAACAACTTGACAGGAAGAATACCGCAGGGCAACCAAATCTTGTCGTTTCCTAACAGCTCATTTGAAGGCAATGCAGGTCTATGTGGAATTCAGGTTTCCAAAGAATGTGACACTCTAGATCCAGATTCGACCATTCCAAGGGTGCTGGCTCCAGAGCACAATACTCTGTGGCAAGACAGACTTGACGCCATCGTTTTGTTCATCTTTGTTGGCTTGGGGTTTGGCGTGGGTTTTGCATTGGTAATCATATTCAGACCCATTTGCCACATAGAAGGATGGATTCGCAAGCATATGGAATATTAATACCATTATGTAGCACGAATGTGAGCCAGCCATGTACTATGTTTTTATTGTGCTTAGCTTATTAGTTGAGATAGGTTAAATCAACTCAGTTTGCCACCCATGTACTATATTATAGCATGCAGTTTGCTTCTTCACTCTGTTTATATATGATCATCAGATAATTGTGATATCAAAATGTGAAAAGATTGTTTCACCAACTCCAATGCATGCCAATTTTCAAGACAAAACAAGGTCGGTGGCGCTCTCCTTGCCATGGTGACTGATACCTCGTGAGTTGTAATTGGGTCTTCACCTATGCAACCTCGTGAGTTGTAATTGGGTCTCGTCCGCAAAAGGTTGCAATTCTTTGACTTTTATGATTCCTCTTTGACCATTCGTCTTATTTAATTTTTTATATAAATAATAAATTAAATAAATTATTATGAAAATTTATCTAACAATAAAATAAGTCATAACAAAATAAATAATATTTATTGTAAATTTTTGAATAAGACGAACGGTCAAACAGGAATCGTAGAAGTCATTCTTTTGAGGACGGAGGGAGTATCATATTAGCCTATGTTTCCCATGTACTACCTCCCTCCGCAAAAGAAGTCAATTCTTTGACTTCTACGATTCCTCTTTGACCATTCGTCTTATTTAATTTTTTTATACAAATAATAAATTAAATAAATTATTATGAAAATATATCTAACAATAAAATAAGTCATAACAAAATAAATAATATTTATTATAAATTTTTGAATAAGACGAACGGTCAAACAGAGATCGTAGAAGTCAAAGAATTACATCCTTTTGAGGACGGAGGGAGTATTATGTATGCACATACATCCATGCATAGTGAAAAGATGCAGTCATTGAACTACCATACATAGAGACCTCTACAGCAAAGCAGTTGGGTGATAACAACACCTGTTTATCGAAATGTTTATCCGAAGAGTTGAAGCTTATCCGACATGTTTTAGAAAAGACACCTGCTGTCCTGCATGTGTGCTGTGTTTTTACCGATGCCCTGCAAATTGAAGTAAACCAATGATCCAGCTGTTTTAAGTGTAATGCACAGCGCTTGGGCCTTCTGCAAGCCCCCTAGCGCCTGAGTTTCTTAATCACTAGATCAAGTTGCAGTGTTCCTTGAACCAACTCCTTTTTCATCTTATCCTCTTCTTTTAAAAAAAAAACAAAACATATCTTCGTCCTTAGCTCTCTTGAAATTTCTTCATGCCAACAAACTCCCTCAATATGCTTGCCCCACTCTCCTTCCTATTTCTACCGGTGTGCCTAAGGACTTTTCTTGCTAGTCATTTTAATTTTTTTTACATATACTAGTTGAGTGCCCGTACGTTGTAACGGGAACATATAATACAACGAGAATGTATGTACAGGCGTGTGTTATATTGTTATTAAAAAGGGTTTTGCAGTCGTCAGGTTTGAATTCTGAAGACTACATAAGTCTTTAAAAAAGATAGATAATTAAAATACAACTTCAAATTATGACGCAAAACTTAAACACCAACTCTATATTATTAATAATAATATAAGAACGTATTGTATCACTCATGCTTGTGATACGCGAAAGATACTCTCTTACTAATTTAGGAATTAAAGTTCGTCTTGAATTTTCTTTGTATGACAAAAGTTGGATCATGAAATCATTTCATGTTCTTTGGGCATCCGTGCATAGTAAAATAAAATAAAATCATAAAGTATATTCAATATAAATAATAACTATCTAATTACAAATTCAACATAAATTACAGGACATCCCATCAATAAGATGTCTACAAGTCATCATATGGTACATGTTTTGTTCTCAGACTTCTTCCCTTTACATGAAATGCAGATAAATACGAAAAATATTAGTAGTGCGATACAAATTAAATATTTACAATAGTTACAAAAAATAGAAGACAATACTTTTTTATGGAGTTAGGACCTCTTTGTAGACGATATTTTTCGTGTATGTACCATTTATTGTTCTCTTTTTTTTTTATTACCTTTTTTATCGCTCGGTGGGACGGCAAGAATCCTGATGTTCGATCTGGCAGTGGCTCTAGATAGCGCAACATACAACTTACCATGAGAGAACACTGGTTCAGGCAAATACACACCCACGTTGGAGATAGTCTGGCCATGTGCATTGTTAACTGTCATGGCAAAACTAAGCTTAATAGAAAGCGGCTTTCTCTTCAACTTGAACGTGAACATCTCATCATCATAGGGGCATAATGGAATCCGTGGTAGGAATATTCGCTTTCCGGTATGATCATCCACCACAATTTCTGCATCGATGGTATTTCTTTGGAACCCTTGAACCACCAGCCTCGTTCCATTGCAAAGTCCACCCGTAGGGTCGAGGTTCCTTAGCAGCATGATCGGGCACCCAATCTTGAGCTTTAACACATGTGGACGCTACATGCAGTTATAGTATCTGGTTTGTTGCACAAAGAAAGCAATCTTAAGGATGCAGACCTGGACTGTAGGTAGCCTTGGCCAATGTTCCACCAACCCAGAACGACTTGTGCTTGCTGTTGATGCACGGAGGCAGGTTCATGGACGTCGAGGCTTGCGTTGGAGACGGCGTGATCCTGAGTCGTGAGGCGTGAGGACTGACGGAGCAATGATCCAGCAGAACCACCAAGCCTGCAATCGTCGAGGCGGCGGGGGCAGCGCGTGGCGCCACACCGATCGAGCTCGCCGCAAGGATCGTCTTTTGTGACTGCTGGCGGCTAGCCGTGGTCTGCCGTGGCTGCTGGAGGCCGGCGTGGCCTGGGGCGGCTGTTGCAGGCCGGCGGTGCCTGGCGTGGCTGCTGGCGGCCACCGCCGGCGTGGTACTCGCGATAGGTGCGGTTGCTGCGACTGGAGCCCGACGCGAGGAAAAATGAGGTCACAGGAGGCCCGTACGTGGATACAGTTATCTTTCCGTGCACGGGAGGCATGGGAGAAAAATACGGTAAGATCAATTATTTCCTTTTTTGCGTGAGAAAACGAAAAGGGATCGCATGGGGAGGCCACATGCCAGTCGTGGGAGAAATTTAAGAAAAAAAAACGTTCTTTTATCACTCTGTTCGGCTGGCTGGATTGTACGGCTGGCTGGTTGATTGTTCTGAGAGAAAAACACTGCTGAATGGCTGACTGATGCTGGCTGATAAGTTCAAGCGAACAGAGCCATATGTTTGCGGGAGAAATCTACGGCAAAAAATATTTTTTTGTGCTGGAGAAATCTACGGAAAAAAAAAGGATTGCATGGGGAGACGTTTCTTTTTTTTTCTGTGGGAGAAATCTACGGCAAAAAAATGACGTTCTTTTTTTTTTTGCGGGAGAAATCTAGGGCAAAGAAAAAAAGGATCGCATGCGGAGACGTTTAGCCGCCAGGTTAACCGGTATCGCATGGGGAGACTTCGTGCTGCCGAATTGACGCGGATATTTGATGCTTTTTAGTTGTGATAGATAAAGAAGTAAGTTACTATGTATCTAGACATGTAGATGCATAGTAAAATGGATGTACAAAAGTCAAATAGACTTATAATTTGAAATAGAGAATACATGTTATGAGCTCTCGTCCAAGTAGTTAAGCACCACTCACATCGACCTCCACCACCTCCCACACACACTACGTCGTCTGTGGGCTAGTTGTAGTCCATGTGTCCTCATATTTTATCATCGTGTAACACAGTAATCCTAACCTCACTTGTTGAGTATAGTCTAGACCAGGAATAAAGGGAACTAGTGTGTAGCCTAGCGAAATCGAAGCTAGGTGGAGATTTGTTTGTTGCATGGACGATTAATTAACTAAATTTGAATGAAAGGTGGAAGCATTTTCTTAAAAAGTACCAGATATGAATTATTTGACCAATATTTATGGCTGGCTAGCTAGTTTTGATGCTTTTTATAAGCAAAGCGCATATATATACACACGGGTTTCCCCGATCGTATTTGGTCTTTGTGTGTATAGATAGAAGAGAAGCAAATTCATGATTGCAGTACAATTGTACTCACGCTGTGTCCTGATTATAATGATGCAAAACTGAAGTTCAATTCGTAGCTCTATCTCGACTATTCATATTCGTAACCGATTGTGCATTATGTATGACAAAAACGTATGTTCCCTATGGCTCGATCGGGTGCTGAACGGGGCCGTTTCGTTGTTTAGTGTTTCCGTGATCCTCATTAGTTTTTTGCAATTAGTTGGCTAGTTAATTTGCCGACACATATACGTTGTACATTGATCTCTAGCTGTCGCTTGATCGAGCTGAACGTGACTTTTCAAAAAAAAAAATAAAAAAAATTCGAGCTGAATGTGCGTGCGTGCCACCCGGCGTCGTTCGTGGCGTTGACTTATCGTGCTGCTGGCAAGGATTTTCTTCTGGTCAGTGACTAGGTGAGTGTCCGTGCGTTGCAACGGGGATAAGAAATTTATACTTGTCTGGGTAATTTGTTCTTTTGTGCTAGCATGCACACACATTTTTTGTGCTACACTTGCAAAGCAGAAGCAATCAACGGCATGGACACCCAACCAATACCACATATTCAGAGAATGAAATATACCACGACATGTACTGCATTTGCAATCATGGTCCAAAGTTCTTGAATACTCCCAAGAGAAGCCACATATGTGCACAAAAATTTGCCTAGTGCCAGACCGATGGTCCATTGTGCGATTCACAAATTGCTACTCTGAACAAATTGAATAGGAAATTCAGAAGCTATGCCAAGAAAGAGATTGAATATCTGAATCTGAACTTACAGACAAACTTGGGGCTTAGCTTGCACAGAAGTAGATTGCCGGAGCCTGTTGCTGTCCTCTGCGACTTCGCCCTCCCAAAGTTGCGCCGCCTCAGACTCCATGGAAATCCTTGAGTGCCGATTTCAATGTTATCAAATTTTTTATATCCACACATGAAAAAGGAGAACACATAGAAACAACTGTTTGCTTAGTTCACATGGTACAAGTAATTAGTCTACTTGCCGTTATTTTATTCAGTGTCGACTCACAAGGAAACCAAAATAGAGAAATTTGAAGAAACATACATATGAGAAAATATAGGATCAAAAGGCACTAAACCCCTTTCTATTATAATGTTAAATATTCAAGAGCAAAGAGAGTAAGAACTAAAAACCATTCTCCATTACAATAACCCAAAATCAGTAGGCAACACTAATCCTTTTCCATTCAAGATCGCCAGGCCCTACAGGCCTACACAAATACAAAGCTAACCACCACAAATCCTTTTCCATTCAGGATCATCAGACCCTACACAAATATAAAGCTAACTCTAACTGATCTCCATAACTGATTAAGGCAATGCTAAAGCAAGATTCTGCTATCAAAACCTAAAATTCAAGAGCCCAAAAGGTACTTTCCACATAAAGAACTGAGTGGACATCTGATTTTTTACCACCAAAGATGTTCTATAAACTACAGTAACAACTGAAACTGGATAAGGCTATACAGGGTTCTCCAAACAATGATTTATATTAACCAAGAATTGCATGGCTACTTTTTTTATTTATTTAGCACATCAATCTTATCAACTGTAAACATTGGAAGGCATAATGGATGGTCCTAGCTAAGTATGAACTATGAAAAGACAATTCATCATACCAATCACTTGGCAGACATGAGGTTCAGTGGAATCCTTGAACCCACCTGCCTGGAATGACGATTTTTTCAGAGAAAAAGAACACAGCATCGCCTCTTCTTGTGATGAAATTGGTGGGCTCGTACGTCCATACCTCGATACTGCACATTATTGATCACCAGCGTCAGCAATATCGTCCTTCCCTTGAGCTCCATGGCTCCATGCCCGACATGCACCTGCTAGCCTGCAACGCCGAAACCAGATCAGGGCTCGAACCCAACGCTGGAGGTAAAAGAAGAGCTCAGGGTGCGCGCACCGAACTTGATCGAACGACCGTCCGCAGGCGCTGCTTTACTTGTTCTCCTTCATGGAGCAGCGGAGGTGGTAGTCGGCGACGTAGTCCCGCTCGGAGGCGGGCCGTTGCCGCGGGCCCGCGGCGGGGGTTGGGTGGGTGGGGGTGCGGTGAGGCGGGCAGGTCGCAGCGGGGCGGTGGCCACGTCGTCGTCGTCGAGCCCGCGGAGGATCGACTTCTCCGGCAAGAAGCCGGCGATGACGCTGCTGGGCACCGTGAACTACCCACTGCGGACGAGCAGACCGGTGCCGGGGATGCGGTCGTCGTAGCGGGGAGGAGCGACGACGGGGGTGGCTGTGGCGGCGAGGAGGCCGCTGGTGCCGTGCTGGTTGGGAGGAGCCGGCGAGGGGAATCGTGTGGGGCGAGCGGCGTTTCCGTGCGTAGATGGGAGCGGGGGCGCGACGGCGAATCCTGCGGGGCGAGCGACGGCGGTTCCGTTCGTAGAAGGGAGCGGGGGGATTCGCATCGCGGGGCGGGGCGAAGAGTGCCGGGCGGGGGCGATTAGTTTCACTATGACGATAACAGCCGGGTCTTTTTCCTGTTCCTGATCGAATCCGGGCTGGCCGGCAACTTTGGAGAAGGCAGCTGGGCCAGCAGGTCCCCAACTGCCAAGAATGGAACAGCTCCGTCTGCTGCATGCAATGCAAGTGGAGCGCCACGTGGCTCCCAGTGGACGATGGAACGTGTCAGGATACCAGCCGCTGGCGTAGGATTTGTATGTACTCCGTCCTATACTTCTAGCGCTTACTCCTTCCGTCAATATGCATCCTTTTTTATTTTTTAGAATCGACGTTTTTTAAAAATTTTGAATAAGACGAATTATCAAAAAGAGATAGTCGAAATGCTTTATTTTGGGACGGAGGGACTACTACTTTGTTTGGGTGAAAATAAAATAAAAGTCGGCTTAATCATTACCAAATCTCACGATGTTTGTCTCAAGAGAGCGTAGTTAACTCGCTTCCCTTCCGGTGCCTTTTCTCTAGCGTGTTTCGTGAGCTATGTATATACCAGCTTACATCGATCCGGCCGTCTTAATATCGATGTATATCGTGGAACCAAACTACATTTTCGTTGTTTCCATGTTGTCGCGACTCTAGCTCAACCGACAGTTGTAGGATTTTTTTTCTCGTTGAAAAACCAAGCATTTAATTTCGTAGACTCAAAGGTGTTCTTTGAAGGTAGACTAAGGTGTTCTTTGAAAGCACGTAACAGGAAGGGCACGTTTGGGACAGTTTCTCCAGCTCCAGATCCAACAAAAATAGCTCCATTCCCAAAAAAAGTTTACCAAACGGTCTAAATCCACCAAATGCAGATCCACAAAAACTATGGATCTGAGACCCAGATTCACCAAAATAGTGAATCTCCTCAAGAGGTGCTCCACCAAACTCAAAATGGTGGAGTTAGAGAAAATTACCCACCACTGCCACTGATTACACAACATACCGGTTCGTTCTAATTTTTTTCCGTCGCTCTTCTTCCTCCATCGCAAGGTCGCGCCCTCCACTGTGCTTCCTGCCGGCAGCCCGCGGCCATCTCTCTCCATGGCGGTCCTCCCCGATGTGCCTGCCCGCCTCCCCGACGTGCCCACCGTGCCCGCCGTGCCTCACCGGCCCGCGCCTCGCCGGGATGCGCCGCCCCGATGCGCCGCGCCGTCGCGGCATCCTCGCCGGAGCCGAGCCACCCAGCATCCTCTCCGGCCTCGCTCCGAGCAACCCCGCCCACTGTGCGCGCCTCCCATCCTCCCTGACCCCGCGGCCGGCGAGCCACGGTGCCCCGCGTGCGTCCTTCCTGACCTCGCGGCCGGCGAGCCATGGCGCCCCGCCTCCTAGCTCCGACGAGCTGCGGGCCGCGCGGCTCTGGTGAGGCCGTGAGGCCGCCCGCGCCCGTCTAGCTCCTCGGCCGGTGAGCTCCGCCATGCCCCGATGCGCCTCCACCTGTGCGTCCGTACGCCTCCGCCGTGCCCTACCAGTCTCCATGGAAGAAAGAAGAGCCATTGACGCGTGGGCCCATTAAAGGGTAAATTTGTCCATTCCAAATAACTTGCCCTTGAGTGAATCTGGAGCTGATGTGTAGGTCAAACGGTTCGTAGGTGAATCTCAGATCCACTAGTGGAGCTGCTCCACGGTGAATCATAGATCCAGATTCACTTTTTTGAGTGGTGGAGCTGTCCCAAACAGGCCCTAAGAGACGGAAAAGGTAATGGACATAGGGGAGCGGGGGTCAATTATTGAGAACCAACCCACCATGTTCATATATAGCAATAGAATTCAAAATACCATAACTTTGATGGCAAAACAAATCATCATCTGCTCCTTTAGCACAAGAATTGAAGAGGGTCCCCTGTTGCAACCAGAGTTTTAGGGGTGTGTGGCCCCCTTTTCCCTTCGTCGCTGATAATAGTGTAAGGGTAGCTCCAGAAGAATCTTTATATTTTTCTTAATTTGTAGGAATAAAGATTTAGATAGAATATCACTCTCCAACAAACTCTCCGATTGGTTATTCAAATATAGCTATCTTCTGGTATGAATTTCTCTCAAGTCAAAGATAAATAGTGAGAATACCTCTTTAGAGTACGTAGAAGATATAGAAAAGTTGTTGGGAAGTGATAAGATATAAAAAGTAATTTTTATGCAAATGACTCTCCAAAAGATGATTTAAAGAGTGAATTTTAAAGAGACTCTTGGAGATGCTCTAAGCATCATGGTGTACCCCAACATGTACGCTCCGTAAATTCATAGAGTTGGGGATATTAAGGTTCAAGGAATTAATATTAGAGCTAAAATGACTCTGCATTTACGTGTACCAAAAATTAAAACTAAACGAGCGAGAGAGAAATTGGCAACAAATTTCAATTTACGCTGCCAAGCGAAAGATTCATGGGAGCTTGAAGCAACTCCTATCCCTGTACACGTAGTAGGTAATACTATGAGATGATGAGAATGTCTCGATCAAGCATTTCTTATATCTGGACCGGTTAGTTCGGAAAAAAATCTCTTGTGTATACCATATAAATGCGATTTCTGAAACCCCATTGATGGAAGGAAAACGACGTGATGACTGATGAGCTCAAGTTGACAAGGAAAAAAAAATCTGAAACACGGCAAGGCACGCAGCTAGCCGTAATGCAGACGAGCGAGGCCACCGCTAGTGCGTCCGGTGCGCGGCCCGCCACACGGCGACAGCGCGTCCGGGTTTTCCCTTCTTCTACTCCCAAAATAAAATAAAATACTCGTTTGAATTTTTTAAATCTAAATTTGATCACTCATTTTATTAAAAAAATTACGTAAAAAATTAAATTTAACTTATTCTTGAAGGACTTTTATTAAAATAGATTATAACAAAAAAAAAGTCATATTTTAGACAAAGCTTTGAATAAGATGAATGATCAAATTTAGAGCTTAAAACAGTCAAACGACTTATAAAAACGGAGGAAGTATCATTCTCACTTCCTGAAAAGTCAAAAGTTTTTAGCTTTTAACCAAGTATATAAAAAATATTAATATTATAGTATATAATTATATCATTAAATAGACCCTTGAATATATTTTTATAATAAATTTATATTTCTAAATAAATAAATTATATCATTAAATATAAATTTACAGTACATATTTTCTATAAATTCAGTTAAAATTATTAAAAAAAATTGATCTACACATTTCCCACGTCGACGTCTGTTTTGCGAGGGAGGAAGTATGCCCGTTCGTCAATGCCACAGCGTAGAAACCGCTAGGCTAGTGTCGGCAGACACGTGGCCCGTGGGGAGCGGGTCCTCCACGTGGGCCGTCGGCAGACACCTGGAGCGAGCGAAGCGAGGGGCTGGGCCCACGCGGGCAGCGTCTTATCCGCGGGACGCTTTGCATCCCTTTCCGCCCGTCGTAACGGCCGAATCGTCGGACGGAAATACCCCGCCCTCACTCGCTGCGTGGTCGGCCACTCGGTGTGGAAATTCAGTGGATCGATGTGGCCAAACTACCCCTGCACGCCACCGCGGCGTGGGCCGGTGCGGTGCCCCGGAACTAACTCATGTGCCCTGCCACTTGTCTCTCACGAGTCGTCACAAATTCTTTTTGTCACTCCAACATTGGCTTCGCGTCGCGGGTGCAGTAGTAGCACTATTTTTTTATTTACACAAGACAAGATCCAAGGCAGGCATTGGAATCCACGGTCGACCAGAGTGACGGGGGAAAAAGCTAGTTTATGGTCTTTCGTTTTTGACCAATGCCAAGTAAAGGTTTCGTATATGGAAAACCTGAGTTGAAGCATGCCTACTCCAAATAGGTAGTCGGATTGTCTGTTTCTTTAACACAAGGCACCTATGTCCGGTTGATGGAGAAGAAGCGGAGTGACTGCAATACCAATGCGTGTCTTGTATTTTTAGCAAATTAGCAATAGCAAACCATTGATTGGCGGGCTAGGTCGGATATACTAGGGCTCTGTTTACTTGGTGAAAAGAGATGAAAAAGTACATTGTACCACTTTCGTTTGTATTTGACAATTTTTATCCAATTATGACCTAAGTAGTTTCAAAAGATTTATCTCGAGTTAACCAGGCAAAAAGTACAAACATGCAACAGCTGCTACTTCATTTAGTGCTCCATGCAGACGAAGAGTAGAATCGATGTGATGGGGAAAGAGAAAAGTTTTTGAAAGTAAACAGGGCCTAGACCTTTTCTCCTAGCTAGCAAGCTACTCCCCCCGTCTCATATTAGATGACGCTATGGGAAACGTGTAGGTCAAATTTTCTCAACTTTGACTAGATTTATAGAAAATATGTGCAATATTTTTATTTTCAAATAAATTTGTTAAAAACTAGATTTAAAGATCTTTCCAATGATACTAGTTGTGTACGTTCGATATGAATACTTTTTAATATAAAATTAGTTAAAGTTGAAAAAAATTGATTTATCGAGAAACGAGAATGACATCTATTTTTGGATGGAGGGAGTAGCTGCCACCTTGTCAAAATCCCTAACCTACTGGTACACGTCATAGGCGTGTCATATAATAATAGTAGTAGTAGTAATAATAAAAAAAAATGTAGCATATTTAGTTTCCATCGTAAATAAAAAAATATATACTCCTATAGAACTGTTTAGGGTGCTCCATGGCGAATCATATTTCTTCATGGACAACAACTGCTTGAGACACTTTAAGCTGGGCTTTGTGAATAGGGATTTGTTTCCATGCTTCTTTTTTTTCTTTGTTTTCTCGCTCATTGCTTCCTCAACGCTTGATCGCAGTTTCCAACCTGCAACCTACTCCCTCCATCTCTAAAAAACAGACATTTTGGGTGTTCGTATCGATAGTTTGACTAGATTTTTAAAAAATACGTGCAACATTTACATCTCCAAATAAATTTGTTAAAAAACTAGACTCAAAAATCTATTCAATGATACTAATTATGTGTTATAAATATTTATATTTTTTTTTAATATAAATTTAATAAAAATATTTCTCGAGAAACGAGAAAGACACTTTTTTTTAAGATGAGGGAGGGAGTAGCTCTTCCACCACGACCGGAGGGCAAAATAGTCACAGGAATAATTAACAAGTCAAAAGAAAGAGCAGAGGATCCCCGTGCCCTTTGCAAGTGTATAAGCAAAAGCAAACATCAAGCAAAATAAAATCGCCAGCAAGATCTGAACTGAACTCAGAACAAGGACAGCTCCAGGGGCAAGACGGGCATTCTGCTCCTCTCTCGTCCCTTCCCCTTCCTCTGCCCTGTGGCCTGCGCAGCGCAGTTCCTTCATTTGGCAACCTCCACCTCCACTCCACGGCACCACAAGCATCCAATGCTTTCCCTCTCCGCCTTCCTCCCTCCCTTCTTAATCCCCACCCTAATGCCCCTCACTAACCACTCCCGCCACCCCTAAACCCCGCCGCTAAGCACTCTCAGGACCGGGGCTTATTAAAGCCCCGAGTGCCCGGCCGCCTGCGTCAAGGAACAGGAGCAGGAGCAGAGCCGCGCGCGGCAGCGAAGGTGCCGCCGGGATGGACCTCTCGTCGTTCCTCACCTCCGTGCTGACGTCGTTCGTCATCTTCGTCGCGCTGGTGCTGGTGTTCACGTGGCTGTCGCGCCGCCCCGGGAACGCGCCCGTGTACTACCCCAACCTCCTCCTGAGCGGGCTCAACCCGTGGGAGGGCCGCCGCCGCGGCACGCGGAGCCCCGTGGGGTGGATCCGCGACGCCATCTCCGTGTCCGAGCCCGACGTCGTCGCCGCCGGCGGGGTCGACGCCGCCGTCTACCTCGTCTTCCTCTCCTCTGGTACTACTACTGCCTGCTCAGTGCTCGCTTTCTTTCTTACTGCCTTCTGTTTTCTCCAGCCCCTTTGCTTTCGGGAAATATTTTTTCCCTATATATATTCATAAAAAATAGGGGTTGTTTGGTTCCGCGGTTCGCTAATTTTATCGGCTATGCTCTATTTAGTATTGTTGCTCCAGGGAGGGGGGGGGGGGGGGGGGGTACTATTTGTTCTCGTGTGATTTGTGTTGTTATTATAGGTGCCCCTATAGTGACTCCTCTGTGTTTTCGAATCATGCTCTGTTGATTTCCCTCATATATACTCCTAAATAAAAAAAAAGATTGTTTTTTTTACCAAAAAATGAAGAAATGTTGGATTGATGAACTAATGTTGGTTGCACGTTATAAGGTTTCTATTAGTTAAGTACTTTATTTATTCTGCGGGACGTCCTTGAAAAGTTTAATTTTGCAGGAGAGAAAGCGTGTTGGAAAAATACAGCTAGGATCGATTTGGGGTTTAGTCAAATATAGATTTTTGGACGAAATTTCTGAAATTATTAGCAATATTTGAACTTTTTAAAATTTTTGCCCTTGATGTTCCAGTGCTGTCGATATTGGTGTACTCTGGGATCGTGCTGCTTCCAGTTCTCCTCCCAGTTGCTGCAACTGGTCGTGCCCTAGTTCCCATCCCTTCCAACAATTCAGCTCAACCGGCTCAGGACTTCTCGCCGCTTGAAAGGCTAGGAGTGGGCAATGTTCCTGTAAGTAACCGTTTAACGATTTTTTACCACTGTGTGTGTAATCTTTTAATGGTTTGTCGTAGTTGCATAAATAAGTACAGGATGCTCCAATTACACAGCATCGGTATTGTGGCCTATTGAGATGGCCCTTTCACCAAACCACCTGTTCGGATGAGTCCGGAAGCATTTGGTTCAATCCACAGCTTGATCGAGACCATATAATTACTAGGCCTTTAATCACATAATCATAGCTGTAATTATTCACACGAACAAATGCATCAATTTAACAATTGTTCATCACCTCTTGAAACATCATAATTGTGGCTGTTACTTCGTTTTCAACAACAACAAAAAAAAATCAACTTGTAACAGAATCTCCTTGCTACTTAGGAGTACTCTTTTCTCAGACCCATCAGTTTTTTTTCGAGATGAATCTGAGCATCTGTGATCATTCCTCCTCAGATCAGTACCAAACTAGTTTCAGCTTGTTGTGTTGTAATTCTCTACTTCTTAATTGATTGGGGAACTACAATGATTCTTTACTTCGATCAAGAAAGAGCTTTCTCAATAGAGTTGCTTACTACGAAAAGAAAGATGCCCCACTAGTCTGATTAGATGAATCACTAGCCCTTACTCTCAGTCACTGATTCAAGAACGAATACCGAGACAGCCGTTCCCTTGCCGGTCTACTGCCTGATGGCTTTACATCGCTAAAGAATCTGTAATGGACAGCAAGAACTCTGAATCAAGAAAAGTACCAAATCGATTGGAAATGTACGCTCCTATGGTAGTCGAACCCACCACATAGAAGCAGAGCTCCGGCCTTTTGTTCAAAAAAGAAAAAGTTACGTCTACTTGGAAAAGAAAGTTACAGTTTCATGGACAACTGGCTTGTATCGGTTTTTTCTCAAGACTTTCCTTAAATTACAATTGTATGTTACTGATATGTGGAAACTCAAAGAAAAACGTAAGCTTGATTGAAATTGTCTTGGGACCATTAATATCTGCTGTAACTGGTGTTTGCAATAAAAACGTATCAATAAACACAGGCTTTCTACGTTGTGGTTATGCCAATTATTAGGTGTCCAGTGTCTTGAATGTTGTTTTATTCAAGTACAACTGATCTCTGCATGTCTTTACAACCTCCGCAGGAAGGAAGTATGAGGCTGTGGGCATTTCTGTTGTCAGTCTACTGGGTTTCGTTCGTCACCTATTTTGTCCTATGGAAATCCTACAAGCATGTGTCAAATTTGAGAGCTACTGCAAGATCAACACAAGATTTTAAACCAGAGGAGTTTGCGGTGTTGGTGAGAGATGTCCCTAGACCGCCTCCAGATGAAAGTATAAAGGATTCTGTAGACTCATATTTTCGAGCACTTCACCCGAATACTTTCTACAGATCAATGGTTGTGACAGATCACACAAAGGTACTTCAGCTCTTGAATCTTGAGATATATATATAGAGAGAGAGGGATTGCTTCCCCGTTGTCCTTTTGTTATGTTTTTCATGTCTGCTTGTAAGACATGTCTAAGAATACCCCCACAGAAAAAAGAAACAGAAGTTTATTCTATTTTGATCACATTGCATTGCAGGCTGATAAAATATACCAAGAGATCGAAGGTCACAAGCAGAAAATTGCTCGTGCTGAAGTCATATATGCTAACTCGAAAACTGAAAGTAATCCTGAGGGCACAAAGCCTACTCATAGGACTGGATTCCTTGGTCTTATTGGTAAAAAGGTTGACACAATTGAATATTGTAGCGAGCAGATTAAGGAATTAATGCCCAAACTGGAGGCTGAACAGAAGATTACCCTTCATGAGAAACAGCAGCGGGCTGCCATTGTCATCTTCAATAGCAGATCTGCCGCAGCTTCTGCATCTCAGACTCTCCATGCTCAGGTGTATGATAAATGGACAGTTATCGAAGCTCCTGAACCATGTCAGATACTATGGTCCAACGTTCCGAGGAATCTATATGAGAGGCAAATCAGATCGTGTGTGGTCTATGTTATTGTCTTTCTCATTGTTTTTTTCTATATGGTTCCTATCACTGCTATCTCTGCTGTTACAACTCTGGAAAACCTGGAGAAGAAGCTGCCCTTCCTGAAGCCAGTGGTGGAAAAACCAGCAATCAAGACCATCTTGGAGGCTTACCTTCCCCAGATTGCACTCATTGTGTTCCTCGCTTTGCTACCTACTCTTCTTATGTTTCTCTCAAAACAAGAGGGGATCCCTTCGCAGAGCCATGCAGTCAGGGCGGCATCAGGAAAATATTTCTATTTCATTGTTTTCAATGTCTTCCTCTGCTATACACTTGGAAGCACATTGTTCAAATCTTTGACAACCATTCTCGATCACCCTGCTGGGATTGTGGATATGCTTGCCAAGAGCCTGCCTGGAAGTGCAATGTTCTTCCTCACATTTGTCGCGCTGAAGTAATTGCTTTGTCTCAATTTTCAGTTACCTACTGCCCGATTTTGAATCTTAACATCTTTGAGTCTGATGACAACTTTACACCATAACTAATTGACTGTTGTGACAGATTCTTTGTTGGCTATGGACTTGAGCTCTCTCGCTTGGTTCCTCTCATCATTTTCCACCTGAAAAGGAAGTACCTATGCAAGACGGAGGAAGATGTGAAAGCAGCATGGGCTCCAGGAGATCTGGGATATAACACCAGGGTCCCAAATGACATGCTCATTGCAACAGTTGTTCTGTGCTACTCAGTCATTGCACCTTTGATTATACCATTCGGTGTTGCATACTTTGCCCTTGGGTGGCTTGTAGCGAAAAATCAGGTGAGCCAGGTGTCATTTAGTTTTACAGGAGTACAGCTTTTCAGTGTTGCACACTTTGGTACTCGGTTTGTTAGTAATTTCTAATGCTATTTTAGGGAATTATTTCTTCCACTAGAGGGTCTCATTTTGTTAATTGTTTGTTTGGTGAAGTTGCTGATTGATTTCTTCACCTGTCCATTGCAGATTCTGAGAGTTTATGTTCGCAGCTATGAGAGCTATGGACGAATGTGGCCACACATGCACACAAGGATCATCGCAGCTCTGATGGTTTACCAGGCTACCATGATCGGCTTCATCCCCCTGAAGAAATTTGTCTATGCACCTATTCTTGTGCCGCTGCTTCCAATAAGCATCATCTTCGCCTATGTCTGCCATATGCGCTTTTACCCAGCATTTGCAAAGATGCCTCTTGAGGTGGTGGCGCAGCACGACCTGAAGGAAACTCCAAACATGGAAGCCATCTACACTGCGTACATACCTCCGTGCTTGAAGCCTGATAAACTTGAAGATTTGGATGTGTATGAGGATGCTCAGTCGCACGCCACCTCCAGAGCCCCATCTATTTAGCTGTGCATTCTAGAGTACCACGAAAGACTGAAGAAATTCTGCAACACTTATCATCAAATTCATGCAGGATTTCTGATGAATTTCAATGCTTCCACGTGAACCCTGTGAACTTTAAGTTTCAGGACAAGAATCTGATGTGAAATGTACATATGATCGACCTATTTGTCTGCTGAACATGTGTGGACTATTGTAGGCAGGTAGCTGCTGTGGATATTATTAGTGGGTTCTAAGTTTGTCTTCGTTTCCATCCATGCGCGTGTGTTTGCTGTAGACTATCTGCTGTGTTGTGTAGGATAACTGTGAGTCGGTTGGCCTGATGCTCTGCAACTCCATTTAACAGAACTACTCATATATTATTGTAAGCTGTTGATGAAGTTCATACTGAGTGGGGTATCTATCGGATCTTGCTTGATTCCCTTAATTATATTCAGTAAGTAGTTGCAGTACGAGTGTCCTGTTATTCTGCTCTTTCTTTGCACCCGTGCTGTTTGTTTGATTCTCTGATCTCCATAGAAATAAAACTTGCATTACCAAAACGCAAGTAATGTCAGCTAGTAGATTTGGGTTTTGTTGAAGGCTCATTTGCTCCTGGAAATAAAACTTGTCATTTTGTTGAAGGCTCATTTGCTCCTGGACACCAAACTGGCAAACATATTTGGGTTTTTTTGTGTGTGTGTGCGCGCGCGCGCGCGCCCCGTCACGTTGTGACTCAGCGTGCTGGTAAAGTGTCAAACTTGAGAATTTGTTCGAAATAAATTGGGAGTCTGATTTGAAGAACTTAAACCAATTGGGATTTGTCCGCGGAAATTTGACGTGAACACGCAGCAGCTCCTCGCGCCTTTTCCTTCTGAAACCGCACGGAAGCCGTGCGCGCCTCATGCTCGACGGCGCCGGTGGCCGGACGCCGTCGACGCACCCGGCGCTGCGTCACTGCGTCGCGCTCCTCCGCCTCCACCTCGCCGCGCCCTCCCTTGCCACCGCCAAGCAGCTGCACGCGCGCGCCCTCCGCGCTGGCGTGCCGCCCGCGCACCCGCTCCTCGCCAAGCACCTCCTCTTCCACCTCGCCTCCCTCCGCGCCCCTCCCCTCCGCTACGCCATCGCCGTGCTCACCCGCATCCTTCCCGACCCGGACCCCTTCTCCCTCAACACCGTGCTCCGCATCGCCGCGTCCTCTCCGCGCCCTTCCCTCGCGCTCGCGCTCCACACCCGCCGCCTCGCGCCGCCGGACACGCACACCTACCCGCCGCTCCTCCAGGCGTGCGCGCGCCTCCTGTCGCTCCGCGACGGGGAGCGCATCCACGCCGAGGCCGCCAAGAACGGGCTTGCCACGCTCGTCTTCGTCAAGAACTCGCTGGTCCATTTCTATGGCGCTTGCGGCCACTTCGAGAGCGCGCACAGGGTGTTCGACGAAATACCCGTCCGCGAGCGCAACCTCGTCTCCTGGAACTCGATGCTCAACGGGTTCGCGGCCAATGGACGCCCCAACGAGGTTCTCACCATCTTCCGGGAGATGTTGGACGTGGACTTCGTGCCGGATGGATTCACCATGGTGAGCGTGCTGACAGCATCTGCTGAGATTGGCGCACTGGCTCTTGGGAGGAGGGTCCATGCTTACCTGACAAAGGTTGGGTTGGTAGAAAACTCTCATGTTGGTAACGCCATGATTGATTTGTATGCTAAGTGTGGCGGCGTCGAGGATGCATGGAGGGTGTTTGAGGAGATGGGGACAGGGCGAACCGTTGTCTCCTGGACGTCATTGATTGTGGGCTTGGCAGTGAATGGTTTTGGGAAGGAAGCACTCGAGCTGTTTTGTGTGATGGAGAGGGAGAAGCTTGTGCCAACTGAAATCACTATGGTAGGAGTGCTATACGCTTGCAGCCACTGTGGACTGGTCGATGATGGGTTTATGTATTTTAATAGGATGAAAGAGGAGTACAGCATTGCACCAAGGATTGAGCATTTGGGATGCATGGTGGATCTGTTGGGGAGAGCTGGTAAAGTCAAGGAAGCATATGATTATATTCTCACCATGCCGCTGGAGCCAAATGCCGTCGTGTGGAGGACCTTGTTGGGTGCTTGTGCTATGCACAAGAAGCTGGAACTTGGGGAGGCTGCTTGGGCACGGCTGGTTGAGCTTGATCCAGGGCATAGTGGAGACTATGTTCTCCTCTCGAACCTTTATGCTGCTGTTGGGAGATGGGCCGATGTTCATGTGCTTAGGAAAACAATGGTCAAGGATGGGGTGAGGAAGAACCCTGGGCGCAGCCTTGTGGAGCTCCGCAACTGTGTGTATGAGTTTGTTATGGGTGATAGGTCTCATCCTGAAAGTGAACTGATATACCAAATGCTTGCTGAGATAGCTGATAGATTGAGACGTGAAGGTTACATCCCACGTACAAGCAATGTGTTGGCAGATATAGAGGAGGAAGAGAAAGAGACTGCCTTGAACTACCATAGTGAGAGGTTGGCCATTGCATTTGCCTTGCTGAAGTCTCTTTCTGGTACTCCTATCAGAATAGTGAAGAATTTGAGGGTGTGTGGGGATTGCCATACTGCAATTAAGCTAATATCAAAGATTTATGATCGAGAGATCATTGTGAGGGACCGCAGTAGGTTCCACCATTTCAAAGGTGGATCATGTTCATGTAAAGATTATTGGTAGTTGATCAGTGCATGGATTGACTGTCCTATGATCAGAAAAATTGCGGTAAGTTCAGGATTTGAAAGTCGTATATGGATTCAGCCCTGGCATCCAACTTCTGTTGACTGTTGCACTGGAGTCGCAATGTTGAGACAACCTCATATTTTATAGGTTGTATTATCACATCCTACTCTTAATTTTTTCATATGAAAGATGTTTTCAGATACAGCAAGAATTAGGTTGAGAACTGTACTTTTATTATTCTTCCCTACCTTGTAAAATTGTATATGTTACAGCAAATAGTAATTTTGATCTCAATCAACCAGCAAATAGTAATTTTGATCTCAATCAACAAATTAATGTTGAAATTATATGCTACAAACATATTTAAGTTTGACCTAGTTAGAAAGAGGTACTCACTAAGTCACTAATTTCCCTTGCTTTGATGAGTAAACAAATATAAACGTTTGCATGTATCCACCTGCTTGATACAGATCTGAATCCTGATAGTAGGTCTGCATGAAATGATCAGGCAATGCTTTCACAACTTTCATTCCTACAACTCAATGCAAGACTGATGGGTCCCTTGCAACCTTTTAATAAGCTTCAAGAGAGCAAGGCTAGAATATAACTGCTTTCTTGATGACACCATGCACCAAAGGTTAGCTTAGTATATACACCCCCCTTTAACCTTATTTAATGGATGTTGCTTTATTTCTGCTCATTGGGATTGCCGCTGATGTTTTCAGAATGCCAGTTTAATTCCAGGTGCAACTGAGGCAAAAAAAAAAAAAAAAAAAGGAATAACTTTTTTCCTTGTAATCCTGTTCATGGAACCACCATCATTAGGCTTCAGTCTTTGTAAAGGTTCTTCCCTTACTGAACTACTTCCCTGCCCTTTATATTATTTCTGGAAATTGTTTCAGCACCACCTACAGGTCATCATCATTCATCATTCTATTTCAGAATTCCAGTTTTCTTCCCCAGTGCGGCACAGGAAAACAAAAATTCTTAGCTTTTTCCTTGTGTCCTTGCAATGTGGTTCACGGAAACCCCTTCATTAGGCTTCAGTCTTTGGAAAGTGAAGGTTCTTCCCTTAATACACAAGGAAACCTCTTCCTCATTAAGCCCCAACCTGTGCTACCATGAAACAACAAAGAAAAAAGAATGAGAACATGCACTTGGTTCCTTCACATCTCATGGAATCTGCTGCCTATGTTTCCTTTTGTCCCTTCAGAAATCATGCCCATCCATGCATATCAGGATAAGAATCTCATGGTTTCCTGGCCTTCAAGTCATTCCCCTCAATATTATAGTGTATTCATAAAGGTCGTTGTACTGTTTAAGAACTGAGATGCTGATTTAATCCTTTATAGCCTACCTTGCTTCAGGCATGCCGCAAGAACTGCAGTAGTGTAGTACCACCACCTTAGTAAACCATCTGCATGCATGCTTTTAAGTATGATAAAGCGCTCTAATTTCTTCTTATTCAATGAGAAAAGCATCAAATGCTCGTAGTAAATTGTGTTAATTATAGTCATGTTAGTCAAACTGAGACCAAATAGCCTGATGTTCCAATAGACTGGTCCTCTGTTAGATGCAAAAATGCATCTCTCTCTACACAATGGCCCTTTGTGCCACTTTCCATGCAACCTCCCTGTGGTGGCCATAAATATGCACATAGCGAGCACCCCGGGGTGCTTTCCGTGCGCACGTCTTGCTTAGTGACCCTAGTGTAATCCAGCCCTTTCCCATGAACAGTGACTGCTTTACTGTCGGTACATCTGCTCTTCACTCATACTCTCGTTATATTCCCTAGGCACTCACACACACACACGGGGGAGGAAGGAGGGCCGAGTGAAAAGCAGGGACAGTCTTGCAGTTTTGTAACTTCTGCTTCAGCCATGAAGAGAAAGGAGCTGATGATCATGCAGGGCGTTCTGATTCTTGGGTGGTTCATAGGTTGGTAATATACTCGTATTACAATCTTGTTCTGTGCTTGCGTCTTTTCAACCATATTTCCCATGTGCTAAGGATTCAAGAGTGTGTTCATGTACATCTATCAGTAGGGCATTATTACTTGACAATGCAAGCTATACATACGTGATCCGATCATTAGCATTTTTATATGTCATCAGTAGTGGTATCCATAAAAATCCTGTCTAGCTGTAAATAACTAAATCTCAGAGTGTTTGGCTTTGATTTGATCACAGAGTCTAGTCTCTGTTCTCTGAGTTCATCACAACTCTGCCCTTCCTTGCGTCGTGTTCAGCCTCTGCAGCCGCCGGACGCATGGCGCCACAGGAGAAGGCGGAGTCATTGACGCCGATCCCGACACTGTCGCCACCGGAGGGCAACATGACGTTCATAAACGGCGTGACGTGGTGCGTGGCCCGGCCGGGCGCCACCCAGGAGGACCTCCAGAAGGCGCTGGACTGGGCGTGCGGCCCCGGCGGCGCCGACTGCTCCCAGCTGCAGCCGGGCGGGCGGTGCTACCAGCCGAACACGCTCCTCACCCACGCCTCCTACGCCTTCAACGTCTTCTACCAGCAGAACGGCAACAATGACATCGCCTGCAACTTCGGCGGCGCCGGTGCCCTCGTCAAGCGGGACCCCAGTACGAAACTTGCATTTCCATCCCCATCCATCAGTGCTGGTTTTGGTCACTTGCAGCATTGTGCAGTGATGTGATATGATGCGTGTTCTTGGCAGGTTTTGGATCGTGCAAGTTCTTGGCATCTGAGTAAGTGAAACCACCCACTGCAAATCTTTTATTTTTCGCCCTCGCCTGTGGTAACTGGTAATCCATAATTTGTGCGACTGGTAAATTCTGTTGGGACGGTGCAGGACTTCTGCGGCTGCTGCTTCGTCGGCGATGCTGGGAAGAAGAGTGTGCATGGCCATGGTCGCTGCATCTCTGATCGCACTCCGGCTGAGAGTTTAGAAATCCACTTCGTGGTATGGTTCGCCTAATCACGCACTGGTGCCGCCAAAGAATACTAGTATATGTGACGTAACGCAAAATCAGTGTTATGCTGGTTTCTTTTTGTGGTTCTGCATGTATAATATACAATTGAAGGAACGGTGCTACTTTTTTTCGTGTACAAAAATTTCGTTGGCGAATATATTAATAATTATTAGTCGCGTTTAGAAATATATAAGGGTGTGTGTTCGCAAGGGTAAAAGAGTTCCTCTCAGGATTTAATATTTTTTTCTTATTTATTTCAGGAAATTGAAATGTTTTCTTCCACACTTACAGTAGGAGGTAGAGTACATCTAACACAGACGGCTTTACAATTGCGTCATACTGTACAAGCTATATAAAGAGGAGGAAAGGGACCTTTAACCATCAATCGTCTTTGCATGCATGTGTATCTCATGTTCGTTGCATATACACATCAAATATTTTGTGCAGTTCGTAGGACCTGCACAGCCAAGATAGGTTACACACAGTTCACAGCAAAGGTTACATGCTTCCAGCGGACACAGCACGTGTCATACGTGACGATCGGACCGTGCGACGTGCTCATCAATAGACAAATTATATTCCTGTTCCTGTTCTTCATATGCATGCTTCGCCTGATCGATCGAGCACCGGTGCCACTGAAGAATATATCTGATGTAACGCAAAACCAGTGTTATGCATGGTGATTTCTTTCTCTGGTTCTGTATAAGGAACAGTGCTACCTTTTTCATGTATATAATAATTAAAAATTTTGTTGATTAATGAAATAGTAATAATTGGTTGTGATTATAAATAATGGTGTCCGCAAGAGTTCTTCAGGATTTATATAACCTTTTTCTTATTTATTTCTGCAACCTTTTCCTTTCTGCTTACAGTAGATATTTGGAGAGGAAAAAAAAAGTGGTGGTAAATGTGCCCAAGCTTCCTCACAGAAATGCTACGGGGAACATGGCCCATGGTCCAAGCGAAGCACCGCGACGTAGCCCAAACAGCAGTCCGTCGAAACTCGAAACATAGCGTGGCCCAATAATAAGTACCACCGCGCCGGAGGCCGGAGCCCAGAGAGCAGCCAGTCGGAGGAGGAGCAGCGCGCGTTGCATTGCAACAAGCCAAACGTTTAGTCCCACACCGTCCAGCCAGCGAGCAGAAACGCAGCTTATAAGCCGAGGCGCAAACATAGCAACGTCTCTTCGGAGACATCCGATAAAACTGGAACGATACAGAGAAGATTAGCATGGCCCCTGCGCAAGGATGACACGCACAAATCGAGAAATGGTCCAAATTTTTTTGCGGATTTGCGTAGCAGTCCCTAGTGGTTCAGATTTTCCTTGCAGATATGCCCTCGGAGTTATCAAATTGCCCCCCGCACAAGTTTTCCTTCA
This sequence comes from Eremochloa ophiuroides, assembly GCA_038502445.1. Taxonomy (NCBI): domain Eukaryota; kingdom Viridiplantae; phylum Streptophyta; class Magnoliopsida; order Poales; family Poaceae; genus Eremochloa; species Eremochloa ophiuroides. Next base: position 7,978,917 of record JAHLJS010000001.1, on the reverse strand, counting down.
CGATTTTTTTAGTCCGATTTGCGCGCCGGTCCCTGGTGGAGTGATGGTTTAGTTAAACCTCGCCCATATGCCCTCGGAGTGCTTACCTTGGACCTCGCGGATTTCTGACAGTAACGTTTTGTTACCTGTTTGGCCCTTATTTAATACTCCGTATTACTATACTTTCTTCTACAGGTTTGACCTTGACGTTTTTTTTCCTTTAAACCCTTGATTCAGTTTTCTCTTCTGTAGTGATGGCATCCACGGATCCTTCTTTTTTGAAAATGTACGGATGCTAACTTACTAGAACTAGACGATTCCACTCTGTTCGGCTGGCTGGCTGATTGGTGTGAGAGAAAAACACTGTTGAATGACTAGCTGATGTTGGCTGGTAAGTTCAAGCGAACAGAGCTGATGACTATTTTTGTGTTTACAATTGTTGGGCCCCTGGCACCATCATGTCCCAAGTTATACAGTGGTGCAGGACACATCTAAATTCCTTTTTTTCTTTAAAAGAAAGTACTCTCTTCATCTTAAAAGGCTCTTATTTTTTACTTTTAAACTTTCTATTTGATTGTCTATCTTATTTAATTTTTTATTCAAATAAAAAATAAATAAATTATTATTAAAGTATGTATAATGCTAAAATAAGTAATTACAAAATGAATAATATTTATTCAAATTTTTTTTAGTAAGACGAACAATCAAATAAAAAGTTTAAAAGGCAAAAACAAGCGTCATTTTTTAGGCGGATGGAGTACAAAATATGTTACAGCCGAAGAGAAAAAGATAATCTCACGCCCACCTGATGTGTCTTGAACTCGTGATACCTACTCCATCCAACCCTTTTAGATTGCGGGATTTTATTTCCCATTTTGAGTGTTTTTTCCTATAAAAACATAATGATTTATATAGGATTCTAGTTTCTATGAATAAATCTTGTGTAGTTCTTAGATTATTGATTTTTCTAAAGTAGTTATTGATTATTGATTTTTCTTTCGTTATGTCAGTTGTATTTCAGAAAAAAGAATGTGATTTGAATGTTTTGCACAAACAATCATCCTTTATTACATGAGATGAGCTAAAAAAAAAGTTCAACCACGAAGGAAATTAAGGGCCTGTTTGACCACGAAGGAAATTAAGGGCCTGTTTGGTTGGCATCCTAAAATTTGCCACGCCATAGATTCGGCAAGTCAAAACTTAGACAAAAAACTTAACATTGTTTTGGCAAGCCAATTATGAGACGTTGGCAAGTTTTGATAGCAAATCAAAGGCTAGATAAAATCATGGCTTGCCAAATCTATGGCATGATAAATTTTGGTAGTGAATAAAGTACCAAACCTTCTAGAACGAAAAATCCATGGCCCTGGCTATCGTGCATCAAGGTAAAGGACTCATCCGGATGCTAAAAAAAAAAAAAGGGTAAAGGACTCATCCGTAGGTGTAACTACGAGATGCTTCTAGCTGACACGGGCACGTGTCAGTGTCCGCAGCTTCTTCAAAGCTTCCAGAGAGCGCTGCCAGGTGCTAACATTAACAGATAAATAAATATAATGGCCCCATCCAGCTCCTCAAGACCTCATACGCCTCACACGCATCAAGCGTTCATTAGGTGCGCTTCCTTATTAGGTTCAGCATTTAATTTTCAGGAGAGAACGATATCTTTCTCAAATTAGTTTTGCCGTTGGTATTTTTGCCTTCTCGTGTCTCGATTTTTGCCTTGGTGGCATATCTTGTGCCTTTTCTTTTCTTTTCTTTTTTTTTTATGTTGGATTTCGAGTTTGGGGCGTGACAGTTCTGACGATGATGATGATTTAGCATGACCATATGACTTACGTGCTGCTGATTGACAGTATCCAGATCGTCTGATGACCGACTGTCACCCCATGCATGCCATCTTCCCTACGTACTGTATCTCTCTTCTTGAGCATCGAATCAACTTGCTTGTCACTTCCTTCTGACAAAGTTGGAGTCCCCTCTGTGCTCTGCACGCACTTCTCTACTTATCTGTTGGGTTTTGGTTTTGTAGCCTTTGTGTTTGTCTAGCTATTGTGTTAAGACTGATGAGTTGCTCGTTGTTGGGAGTCCGTGATCAAAGAGGAGAATGACGAGAATGGCACTGACGCCCAGTCATACTGTCCGTGTCGATGGCGGATCGATATGGTGACTGTCATTCCAATTCCTGACTCCTCAATGGATCGATCGCTTTCCATGTTGTTCTAGCAGGAGCTTCGTCAGTTCCTTCTGAGTTGCTTCATTCATTTGGGTTATTGATGATCTTTCGCATTGGGATCAGTGATCCAGGACTAAAGGCATGGTCTTTGGTTCGGGTTGTCTCAACTGTGAGTAGAAGTCCTCCCACGTTAAAAAGAAAAAAGAAAAATCATGGATGCATGTTAGCTCAGTTTTAGGACTGAATGAACAACAGATCCAGAACAACTTCGTCCTTTGTTCATATCGTGAATGATGTCTTCAGCCATCTCTCTGGCGGAAGCATATTCGGCAGTCTAGCAATTTTGCTCCATGGATCATCCTGCACCTCAACAGTTCCATGGGGGATAAAAGAATTATGTGCCTTTATAATCATCAAGAACTTAATAAGTCTATGGCACTCCAAAGTTTCATTAGGTGCGCTTCCTTATTCAGGTTCAGCCTTTAATTTTCAGGAGAGAAGGATATCTTTCTCAAATTAGTTTTACCGTGATATTTTTGCCTTCTCGTGTCTCGATTTTTGCCTTGGTGTCATATCTTGTGCCTTTTCTTTTCCTCTTTTTTTTTGGTTGGATTTCGAGTTTGTGGCATGACAGTTCAGACGATGATGATGATGATGATTTATCATGACCATATGACTCTTGTACTGCTGATTGACAGTATCCAGAACTGATGACTGACTGTCACGCCATGCATGCCATCTTCTTTCTTATGAATCTTGCACTATTCTCAGGCTGCCACGTCGCTGGCTTCCCCCGGCCGTCTGATCGGCCGGACGAACGGACCAGATCAGACCAATCTTGGCCATTTTGCAAAAAAAATCTTCAAACTCAAATAAAATCAATCCGTCGTTCAACCTCCGTACTCAGAAATTTTTACAAAGAAGCCTTTGAAGATTTCCTAAATCAATCTGTCGTCCATGTCATTTGGGTTGGGCTACCACCACGCAGGCGGTGTTCGTGGGCCAAGCTGGGCTAGATTGGGCCCAAATGGTCACCTTTTTTTTTGTCTTTTATTAAATCCTATGACATGCTGATTTTATTTATTTCAAATAAAAAAATTAGAGCTCCTAAAATCATAAAATTTTTTGTGTATGCTATACATGATGTACTTTATGTAGAAAAAATATTAAACTTAGAAAATAAGAAATTTTGAAATGATTTAAAATAATCTCTTTTAATTAATAAATGGACCTTCTATGATTTCTACACATTACATTATTGAACTAAAAATTACAAAATTTGTTTTGTGTCTGCTTTGCGATGTTATGAGATATTTTCAACAACTTCAAAAATTTCAAGATGAATTTAAAATGTTCCAACAAATTAATATCCCATGCTCAGTTAACAAATTAGTTAAAAAAATAAATCAGTGCTTTGTCTTTATAGGTAAAATCTATGGCTAACATATACCGTCATCCACATATGATACTATTACACTGCATAAAGAACAATTCAACTATCATTAAAAAAATGGATTCATGCTGGATCTTTATAGAACTCGATATATATATACAACAAAATAAAAAATCCGCGGCTAACATATATAGTCATCCATAAATGATAATTTAAAAAAAAACACGAAAAAAACACTAACATATTACACAAAGAACGATTCAGCTACAGCTACTCGTAGTCATATGCTTAATTACAAATAAAAACAAATATCTAATAATGATAAGCGGCAATGCTCGCGAAAATTTCTAGTCTTCCCTAATATTGTATCTGTCTCTTCTCGAGCATCGAATCAACTTGCTCGTCACTTCCTTCTGACAAAGTTGGGAGTCCCCTCTGTGCTCTGCACGCACTTCTCTGCTTATCTGTTGGGTTTTGGTTTTGTAGCCTTTGTGTTTGTCTACCTATTGTGTTAACTGATGAGTTGCTTGTTGTTGGGACTTGGGAGTCCATGATCAAAGAGAGGAGAATGACGATAATGGCACTGACGCCCAGTCATACTGTCCGTGTCGATGGCGGATCAATGTGGTGACTGTCATTCCAATTCTGACTCCTCAATGGATCGATCGCATTCCATGTTGTTCTAGGTGGAGCTTCGTCTGTTCCTTCTGAGTTGCTTCATTCATTTGGGTTATTGATGATCTTTCCAATTGGGATTAGTGATCCAGGACTAAAGGCATGGTCTTTGATCCAGGATTGGATGAACAACGGATCATAGTTTCAAATAGCCGGCTATAGTCTTTTGAGCATGTTGCCGTTAAATGAATTTGCGTATAAATCTTTGTTATAAGCCTTATTTTAGCCCGCTATAAGCTTGTTGTGAATGGTCGTCGTTATTTTTTGCAGATCGCTATTTAAAACATTGCAACAGATTCAGATACTTCCTCCTCTGTTCAAATCGTGAATGATGTCTTCAGCCTTCTCTCTGGCGGAAGCATATTCGGTAGTCTCTAGCAATTTTGCCCCCATGGATCATCCTGCACTGCACCTCAACAGTTCCAAGGGGGGATAAAGGAATCATGTGCCTTTATAATCAAATCATCAACTTAATAGGAAGTCGATTGTACATGTTACCCTGTAGAGCCGTGGCCTGGCCCATAGACGTGATTTAAGTGGGCTGTATGGCCCATGGACGCGATTTCTCTGGGCTGTATGGCACACAAGGCCCAACCCAATAATAGATTTATGCCTTCCATCCGTTAGCTGCTTGCTCTTGGAAGTTATGACTATGACCTGGAATGGAATCTCGTACTACAATTCATCGTTCATCCGATCGGGGACATGCAAAATTAAGGAGCAATAAGAGTTATGTCCATTGGAACGAGACGGCGTTACAAAGGCACCGGCGTCATCCGGCGGCGCGATCGATCAGCACACACAGCTTATAACAACATACGTAGGTCCTCGGGATCTAGCCGACGATCTGGTCGAGGAAGCCGGTGTTCTTGAGGCCGAGCACGATGCCGACGCCGAGGATGTGGCCGACGGCGCCGCAGGCCAGCGTGTCGGCGGCGGTGAACCCGGCGGGGTCGCCCGTCTGCAGGCCGGAGTCGCGCGCCTCCAGCTTCAGCCCCGCCGTCGCCTTCCGGTTCGCCGACGGCGCCAGCCCGAACCGCCCCGCGAACAGCATCAGCGTCGTCGTCGTCACCATGATCTGTGCATGTGCATGCATGCCATCAGACATCAGTGATCGGCCGGTCATCATCAATTAACTTTCCCTCTACTCACTCGGACCTCGGACGATCAGTGCATACCAGGTTGGTGGCGGAGCCGATGTAGTCGCAGCGGATGCCCTGGGACCTCTTCCTGCCCACGCGCACCGACGGCATCGCCACCACCGCGGCCCTGCAGGGCGAGGCGGCGTAGCCCCGGAGGCCGTGGACCTGCGGCACGGCGGCGGCTGCGGAGAGCTGTGAGGCCATGTTTGGCGGCGCCTGCAGTGTCGTCGTCGGTCTGTGCAGCAGTGGTGGGTGCTTCGGGCCTTAAAGCTTGGACACGGGAGGCGTGGGATGGGAGCCACAAGGCGCAGCTTGTGGCCTGCAGCGGCCAGCTCGATCGTGGATAGGTTCTGGATCCTCGATGCTGACGTGGCGCCCCCTCGTTAGCTGCCACGTCGATCGGAATGGATAAGATACTGCTCCATCTCCTCCTCTCACGTTGCTTCCTCGCTGAGAGCCTGAGAGAGCTGCAGCCTACAGCTAGCTAGCTGCTGCTGGTCCCGCTGAGTAAATTGTGTGAACCAAAGCCTTGTGCTCTCTCCCTCTCCTCTGTCTCCGACGGTTGGGTGGGCTACCGCCGCCGCCGCCGCCGTCCTACGTAGGCCCTCGTCGGCGAATTGAAGGGCGCTCGCCAGGTATGTATATTCCCACCGCCTTCTCTTCCCTGCCTGCTGCTGTGTAAAACGGAGCTCCCAAAGTACTCTAATCTCAAGCTATTTATTAACTGTTTGATGTCTATTAATTTCTAACATTTCGTACAAATATTCGGGGGCATGAACAGTAATCCCAGCAATGGCAGCAAAGTGTGGTCTTTCGGCACCATGCTTCTTGGCTCATCGACCCCTCTGTCGCAACAGGCTTGCTCCATGCCTGCCGCCATCGCCGAGAGCCGTTGTTGCTCTGACAGTGCGTGCTGCAAAGCTTCCTCCAGGGGTGAGTGAGTGCCACAACAAGCGGGGAAAAGAAAATGCTTCTGCTAACTACCCAAAAAAAAAAAAGACTTCCTTTTCTACAGTTAATTAGCTGCTGTTAGTTCATTTTCTGTTGTGTTCGATCAGGTTGAAGTGCCCAGGGTGCAGCCAAAGCTGAGCGAGCCCTTCCTGGGGTTCACCCAGACCGCCGAGGTTTGGAACTCCAGGGCCTGCATGATTGGCCTCATCGGCACCTTCATCGTGGAGCTGGTAATAATAATATATGAAGGAAAATTCACTACGTTATCTATATATACATCTTCACAATAAACACATGTAATGTTTGGGTGTCGGAGTGATGATGCTTGTACTTGAGAGTTCGTTTCGTTTCTCAAGGTTCGGTGGCTTCTTTGATTTGTTTTCAGGTGCTAAACAAGGGGATTCTTCAGATGATTGGGGTGGAGGTGGGCAAGGGACTGGACCTTCCTCTTTAATTAATCAAAAGCCATGATGTGCTGATGGTGTATTGTTGACCAAAGATGAGGATCTCACTTGCTGTTAACTCCCGCAAAGCTATTTGTGAGAGCTTCAGCAGCTATATATGCTTGTTAATCATGTTGGCAGATATCCGGATGTTACAAGATCAGTATATAAAATGATGAATTGATGAGAAATTAACGCAAAGATCTGATGATATCTTCAGGCGTTTAACCTCACCAAGTTCAATCATGCTCATGCATTTGGTCTGGGCGTTTCTCCCTTTTTAATATTGTTATTACAAGGACGCCAATAAATGGCTGAGAACGCTAGCATGTACAACTGTACTTAAGCAGCCGGCACCAATTTGGTCAATGGTATCTCAGGCCGGAGGGAAAATGAATTGAATAGTTTATCAAACTAACTTAATTTTTTCAACACTACCTTAGGGCCTTATAGATCAACATCCAATTTATAATATCATCCAATTGAATAGATTTTGATGTACGTGCTGGTGGTGTATTGTTGGCCAAACATGAGGATTTCACTTGCTGTCAGTTTCCCGCGAAGCTGTTTGGGAGAGTTTCAGCGGCTATATATGTTTGTTAATCGTGTTCACGGATATCCGGATGTTACAAGATCAGTATATATAAATGATGAGTTGCTTCTTTTATTCTGAGAAACTAAAGCAAGATCTGATATCTTCAGGGGTTTAACCTCACCAAGTTCAATCATGTTTATGCATTTGGTCAGTGCGTTTCTCCCTTTTTAAAATTATTATTACAAGGATGGCACATTCCACTCATAATGCACCCCGAGAGTGTGCCAATAAATCGCTGAGAGCGCTAGCATGTATAATTGTACCTAAGCAGCCGGCACCAATTTGGATCACATTTCCACGGAAGACCGAAAAAAGCAATGCAACAGAAAAAGAAAAAAAAAAGATGTATCAGGCGCCTGTCGTCCGTCTGTACTGCTCTCTGTCCTCAAAGCAGAGTGCCGTGGACGCGTGTGTTTCATCCTGACGGTGACGGGGCGCGAGTGCCTTAAAGCTTGTGGCTCCAGTGGCCACTCATGGATAGGTTCAGGATCCTCGCTGCTCACATGGCGTCTCCTGGTTATAGAGTAGAGTAGTGAAGCTGCCACGTCTTAACGGATAAGATACTGCACTCACGTTTGCTTGCTGAATGTGTAGATGTGAAAGGTAACGCTGCGTGTGCCGCTGAGTTGGTGGCTGGTCGTTTAAAAGGTGGTGAACGAAGACGTGTGAGGTGAAACAAACAGGAAAAGGGAATTGATGCCACCGTGAAATTGAAAGCTCCTCGCCATTTCCGCCCACAGAAATGAGCCACGATTTATAAGGAAATAGTATATAATACGCTTGGCCGACGATTCTGCTGCTCGCTTCTCCCTTATGAACAGATGAATTTACATTTGCAGCAACACTGTATGTGAATACAGCAGCGTAAAATTCTACTCGTACACAATGCGGACAGGCATTCTGGACAGCACTTGCCCAATCACCTTCAAGCTGTGTAGTGGGTACAGGTACACGTATATCCAATCCAAACCCAACGACCAAAAAAAAAAGGGAGCAAAGTTACCTCATCAACATGCTGATGCTGAGTATGAGAATGGCAGTCGAAAAACCCAACCCAACCAGTGCATAACAAATACAGCACCAAGAAACACCACTCTCTCACTCTAACAACCCTATGTACACATCATGACGCATGAGTCAGAGCAACCAGCTGATGCTGCTCTGATTTGAGATCAGTCAGGGAGAAAAAAAAAACTGTAATGCAACACGCTCGGCCCGTCCCACACCCATACACAAAAGGCCGTCATGCTACGAATCCTACTAAATACACGCACTCTAACGGAATGAGGAACAGCTTCCCTTTCCCTAATAGTTGATTTTAAAGTCAGGTGGGCATCCCTATCCTCATGCCTCGATCTTGAGAAGTGTGTTGAGGGAGGTGCTGTTAAACTTCTGGGCAAGACCTCTGATCGTGAGGATGATGAGGTCTCGCATGTGCCGTGTTTGCACCATCAAGTCAACTTCATTATCACTGTCAACAACTATCTTGAAGCGGTGCTGATCATTGCGATACAGCTCAACCTGCGAGGTTCAATTCATTGTAATCGCCATATATCTACATTCGATATTCGAGAACATGTATGTAATAGCTTCATAGTAGTGGCAGCAAAATCTATCTGCTAAATTTGGAAGGAATAACTCACATGGAACGGTGGAGCATAGGTTCCTCGCACTTCAGTAGTCGGGAATGAAGTCTTGGATCCAGGCTTTACTACTTTTATCCTCTTTCGGTTGACTTCCAAAACTCTCCTCTCCAAATGACCCATTACTTGTGCCTGTTGTATTTGTGACAAATAATTATTAGTTCTCCCTGTATTATGCTGAGGAATTGCTAGAGTCCAGGGTAAGCAGGAATGCTGCAAGCCTGTGACATGGGGTACCTTTTTGGGTGTTCGGTCCTTGTCACACAGAACCTGCTCAAGTGTAAAAACAAGAAATAAATCGCATTGAACTGAAGATAACTCACTAAAAGAAGCATTGCTGTGGAAACAGCGCAGATTGGGTAGTATTAGCCTATTAGGCTTCAATTTGTTGCTTTCAAAAGAAATGGCCATTGGCCAGTCTACTGTAGAATTCGGCACTTGGACTTGGGAGGAAGGTATAGCAAGCTCATTGTTAGCAACAGCAGTGCAAATAGATAACAAGATTCTTCTAACATTTTGATTAATTGAATATTAGCTCACTATGATGGTTCTAAATACACCAGCAAAAAACATTGTAAATTTAAATACTAAACCAATGTCACCTCAAATTTGACTGAACCATCATCGAGCTTCTGTTTCACTTCCCTGTAAATTTCAGGCTCTGCATACAATGAAATCAGAAGCTGGTACTTAGTAATCCAACCAGATAACGTGAACAATAAATGAACATGAATAGGAAATGGTATGAGAGGTGATTTGATTTGACTGTACCAACTGCAATCTGTTCTGTTGAAACAGAAATAGGTTGTCCCTCAACTCCATCCTCTCTTACAGGTGTGTAAATTGCAACAAGCCTATACCCTACATCATCAACATTAGCTTCATATGTTCTTCCAATTTCACCTGCACGAAAAGTTGGTTCAGTTAAAGGATGGCATTAAATTAAATGCATAGAAGGGCACCAAAAATTGGGCAAATGTTCATGTACATTTTTTGTAACGAAGCTTAACAATTCAATGCAGCTAAAAGTTTATACATATGGCATATAACCAGTATTACAGTTTTAGAAACAAGCATACCAGGTATGGAGATAAGATCAGGGCTTCCGACCATCGCTCTGAGCCATTGTATTTTACTCTTGCCTTCTTTGCCTCCGCTATAGGTACCCCGAACAGCATATAGGTTAGTATGGAAACCTCTTCCTTCAATCTCCAGCTTTTCAATTTTAGGCCTTCCTGTTAAAACCGAATATCCAATTGTTTACAGATATTGCATATTTCATCATTGCGACAAAATGTATAGTGACAAACATCAGTGCAATTTGACTTTCAAGTCAGCATTCAAGTGTTTTCTTTAGTACACACAGGTTTGTCCTAAAGATTACAGAAGCATAAAACTGCTGAGCTAACGAAATCAAAGTGCAAGCCCCAGAGTAACTAGAATTTCGATGAAGATGACAGGAGCACACAAATCTTGGAGTAAAAAAAAAAAAAAGACAATGCATCTCAGACCCAACAGGTAGTTAAGGATGCAGTGATATCAGCCAATAGAACAGATACTGTTTGGAGTCAATCATTCTAATTTAAAATACATATCCTATTGGTCTAGAAAAAATGTAGAATGTAGCTTATTATCGAAATACAAATAATTTTCATGAACTATAAAATCAAAGCTATGTTTTGGTATTTTGAAAAGGAGGCATAGGTGGAAGACAAAACCTGGCAAAATAGGAGCAGTCACAGCGGATACCAATTCACTAGAGCGTCCAAATACATCAGTGACAAAGCATTCGCATTTCAGGCAACGACCAATATCCTCAAAGCGTACTTTGTATGAGCGAGAGCACTGGGATGCCAATGGTTCAAAAGACTGATCCTCTCCTGATCCATTAGAAATAAACCTTGATGCAGAGATCCAAAGTAAGTACATACACATCAAACAAAGTAAAAAAGAATATATTCACTTTTCTTACCATTGATATTTCAGCTCTTTCTTATAATTATTCCATATGTGTTGTTGAATCTCACTGCATGGAATTTGTTCAACAGCAGTCAATTTTTCTCTTTCAACCTGATTCCCCTTGAAATTGAGTGTTTCTATCTTGAGTAGTTCTGAAAGAATAGACGTGTGGTTACACAAAATTGCAAAGATATGGGAGGATCAATGGCCACAGAAAGTTGAATTGGAGTATAGAGCCAGCATGGTGGGTGCGGCAGGATGTGCTCGTATAGTTAATAGGTGGGTATATTAATCTCATGGATTGTTGGGAAACATAAAGCAATATCCAATGAGTACAGAGACTTGCCTGGCAAAATTACATCAGATGGTTCAGAGATCTTTTCTTCTCCAGTTATCCCATCTGAACGAACAGGAGTATAACTGCCAATGAAAAAAATCACTTATCAAGCATCCAGCAAGAATGTTCGGCTACTTTTCAACCAAACTATTCATCATATGATGATGATTTCAAGTATGTTGGTAGTATATAAATATGCTCATTCTAGACCTAAGAAGAATGACTACTGAACGAGCAAAAACAGTTTTATCTAACTACTATGGAATAAAGGGGTGCAAGTGCAACTGACTCATATCAAAAAGTAAGTAAATAATACTATATAGCAACATAGACTAGTGACGTAATTTACCCAAACAGTAGACGGCAGCTGTAATCAGCATCTGTCACTTCATATGTGACTGAATCAGTGCCATCTATGTGAAGCCTAGTTCCATCACTAGATTCCCTGTACCATCTATACAAGCTTGATCCCTCATATCCACCATAATAGATGCCTAGTCCACAATATACATCTGAACTTTTCTGCTCCAAGTGAACATCCGAAACAGATGGAAAAGCTGCAAGTATTATGGCAAGAGTAAGGATCTGGAGGCAGTGAATAAATATACACAAATGTCGAGTTGGAACTGGGAACTTATCAAGGAGCAACCTGCTATGACTGGATCATCAGAGATAGCCATCAAAGGATCACCAATCTTTCCATCACATCGTGTAGGAACCCAATAAAGAATCAGGTAGGAACCAACATCATCCAATGAAGGCTTATATTTTCTGTTACAAATTCCATTATTTCAACGGATTAGTTAATTATATATTTCGTCCAACACTAACAAATTAGATAAAGTAAAAAAACACACAAGGTTTCTCCAACAACTTCTGATGATGCAGCAATCAGATCAAATTCCAAGTTATCAAGTTTCTCTTTATTTCGAAACCATGTGTATTTCCCAATGCCTTCCTTGCCACCGAAGTAGGTTTTGATAGGAGAAATTTCACTGTCCTCAAGACACTCAGGTAGAATAAGAGTGACACCCTTGGGCTCCCCTGCGTGAAAGAATGGGTTAACATATAGTTAAATAAATGCATAGATTGGTAGAATACTGTTTCATATTACATTCTGTGCATACTATGCTCAAAGCTATGTTTATTTCATATTCTTATCATGTATGTAAGCAACACAGAATTGTATCAATGTATCATGCAATATGATTGCTTATGCTGTCAACTTATAGTTCTTTATTGAACAGTACAAGTTACAACCATGATCAGGCCTCTCCAGCTAATGGAATCAATAAAAGTTTTGTGAAGAAACACGAACCAGGTAAGATTGTATCAGAAGTAACACTCTTGGGTGACCCATGCACTCCATCTTCTCGTACAGGTGTATAGGTAAGTTCGATCCGGCAATCGACATCAGCTAGATCAAGATCTAGACATTCTATTGTAAGAAATCAATTAACAGTTAGTTCTACAAAGAGAAAAGGGCAATAAAATTGGAGCTGTGTGTGATAGGATAAGCATCAGCCCTACAAAGACACTATATATACTGACCATCAGCAGTCAACTTGTCTTTGTGCCCATCGCCATGTAATCTGAACCATTCTTGAATGCAACTTCCCCGCAAACTAGAATGAGAACAAAAAATAAAAGAATTTAACAACTACATAACAATAAAAGAGTGTTACATAAGATAACATGGAACGGCAGTAGTGAATATCGCACCCTCCAGTATACGCAGCATGAAAAGTCAAACGACCACCTTCAACCATAGAGCCAGCTAGTTCAAGTGATTGACATGTTGGTGGCCCTGTAATAAGTAAAACAGTAAATTACAGAAAGACGTCGATTTGTTTACCCAGTGTAATTTCATCTAGTTGAAACAAATGACCACACATAAAAAAGGTTGTTTTCAAAAGAAATAACAAGTTGTCAGACTATCTACCTGGTATAATAGGACCAATCACTTCTGTCGACACAAAAGAACCATGAACTCCATCATTTCTAACGGGCTTGCACAAGACAGATATGTAGAAGCCAATGTCATTGCATTTCAAGGTGTATGATGAACTTGTTGCTCCTTCAATTTCTTTCTTGGTTCCATCAGGATTTTCCTACAGCAACAAATCTTTCAGTCCAAAGTAACCTAAGAGTTGAAACCCAGCAAAAATTTATATGAAGAATGTAATTGCCTACGAACAGTCAAACAAAAGAAATTAAATGGAGGATATAACTGCCTAAGTGATCGAGGTATAGTCTGGTTATTAGTACTTCTTAATCGTTACCACGTATACAAAGGAAAAGTAGGACTTAATAACAGCAGCCTACCAGTATCCAGCGGAACATTGTGTCCCCTTCTTCTCCCCCCCAATATCTTTTACTGGCAAACATAGTTGTTCCTTCAATTGCATCACCAGTTACTTCAAGAGAAAGTAATGTTGGCTTCCCTGTCAGCAGTGCAACAGTATCGAAATTAAGTTTATATATGAAAAATCTTACACTCATAGGTGACTAGAACATATCATAACTGCAAACAAGGAAAAATGGATTCATATGCAAAACTCAGACAGCGGGAGAAAAAGACCGCCTCACGGTGTTGTTTACAAGAAGATACCTCAGTCTTCACCGAGGAAACCTCCCCCCCCCCCCCCCCCCCCTCCCATCCTGACACTGCAAACCCTATAGTAGTGCCGCACGATAAACTAGGCCAGCAGCCACAGCCATGTGGTTTCAATACCCACAGGTAGAACCACACTGCTCACACAGGTTGGCACCCTACTACTATTGTATGGATTGCTAGCTAGGGAGGTTTTTTAACCAGACTGGAATTCGCTCCCATGGGGAGTTGAACGAGGCATTGGAGGTGCTACTCAGGAGTCGCAACCACTAGGCTATGAACCCTTTTGCTGGATTGATATGTATAGAAAGAAAAGCTAAAATGTTTTCCTTGAAGGGCACGGAAAAGAGATAAAGTAAGAAAGCAATGTACTTTTATTTTTCACATCTTTGTACTTTGTCACATAATGGATCATATTGCAAAAGTATGTGTTATATTCATAGTTCCATACATAATCCAAGCTCATTCATCACTTAATATCCAAACATTTTTTTTTTTTGACACAGAATAATATCTTCCGTTTCATAGAATTTTTTCAGGAAAAAGAAAAAAAGAAGCACCTGGAGTAACTCTGTCCTTTCCTATGAACGATTTTGCCTCACCAACAATACCATCATCCCTGACAGGGGTGCATTTGAAAGAAACAAACTTTCCAACAGCTTCCTTTGTAACACAGTATTGTAGCAAATCGGTTGCCTCTGAAAGTGGAGTGCCTTCATCATCTTCAGTCTGTCAAACAATATATACCGGTGAAGTGGCTAAAGAACAAGAAATGCCTGCTCAGAGCAGTGGCAACCAGTATGTCTGTCAACTGTTATGTATCTCTAGAAGCACCATACGCAGTCAGTGATTATTTAAATATCAGTAGGAATTGACAACCAAGAAAATACAATGCATACCTCATGAAGATGCCAACTGTATAAACTACTTCCTTCATGTCCCCCGATGTACCCATATGACGCTGTTAATATCTGACCCTCAGAGAATTCACCGGTGACTGTTAAGAAGTTCAGGCTGGGTGGTAGTGCTGCAACAAGAAAGGTAACAACGCTGTTTAAAGATATAGATGACAAAAGGACTAGCAAAATCACAAGTTTGTGCTTCACTAAATGATGGTTAACATCTAAAAACAAAATGACTACACATCATTTCTACAGAAATGGGATAGCTTATTATTTCGTTCGGCCCAATAACATCTTCAAAGAATTTCACTTAACCTATATATTGCAAAACATGAACCATAAAACTCTTCACTTAATTACAGGTCCAATGGTTTTCCAGTAACCAAGGCAAAATTACTGGCACCAATAATAAGTGAGATACATGGAAATAATCAGGATAGCTGAGTGTGGGCAGAGAGTGGACCAGTGGGCTAAGAATGCCCATGACATATGAACATTACAAACACAACTGCCAGAATGGCCAGTGGAGAGAAACACTTACTTTCCACAAGGCCATCTGATGTAGCATAGGCTGGTTCACCGACTTCACCGTCAGGTGCCACAGGTGTAAACTTTGCAACAATATAATATCCAACAGCACCAAGAGGAATGCGGAATGTCTAATGAAGAATTAAAAGAAGATTGCAATTCAGCTTTATCACATTAACCAAATATACAACAAATAAAAATGGCTTAAGTTTTGAGCAGTGCATCAGTGACAGTAGGAGAGAATAAATTGATATAACCTTAGAAACTTTTGATGGAGTAAGGGCTTCAAGCTCATGTTCATTATTAAATTCAGAGGAAGATGCCTTGTACCATTGAACCCTGCTGGAACCTTCAGTTCCACCTGTAACAGTAGCACTGGCAGATATTTTGCTTCCTTCCTTAGCTTCCCCAACAATCTTCAGATTGAAGACTTTTGGAGGGGCTGACGAAACAAGGAGGTAAAACAAAGTATCACATGCCTGATCAGTCATATCCAAAGGGAAACAAAAGTAGACTTTATAACACAATTTGCACAAATGTCAGACATAAGTACCTTTCTTAACTACATCTGTCATCGCACAAGCAGATTCACCCTCCTGACCTGGAGAAGTCATCAGTGTATGTTAGTGCAAAATAATATTTTGTAAACAAGCATTACACATGTTATTGCTAATGCATGACTGTTCAACAGACCTTCAAGGTTAACAGGGGTATATACAAATTTGAGGTGCCTCCCCACATCCTCCTTGGTTAGCGTATACTCCATGCTGTCTGATAGCACAAGAAGAAATTCACTGCATGCATACAAATAATTGCCCGTTAAAACAAAATGTGTCCTCATTCATGAAGGTATATGAATTACTTTGGGTTTTGCACTTGTGTTCATCCAGTTCTCTTTAACTTTGGAAAGACATATTCATGGTTTTTTTTTTGTCACACCCCACCCCTGGATTTTCATTTTACAAACCAGTATTCAGCAGGGCCAAAGCTGACTTCAGTTGTCAAAAGTTATCCCTTAAAATTAAATAGTTAAAAAAAACATCCACAGACACTTTTTCATGAGTCTATCCATCTATTTGGACAACAAAAGAAATAGGTGTCACATCTATTTTAAAGTATTGAAACAATATAACAGAGAAAAGGTTTGGTTAAGTTGTTCTTAGTTGTTAATTTGCAATTACTCAACCATTACAGACTTTCAAAAATTGTGTAAATATATAGGAAATACTTCACCGCGTAAAAAGGACTAATGGTTCATGGAAATGTGCGCTATTGATGGCACACAACAGATAATCCTTGTATACCATAATGTCAATGATTTTAAGAATCCTGACACTTGCTGGCGATGAAAAATATAACTAACACACCACAAGCTTTTCCTCTATTCAGTACATAGATATGGCAAGTAATGGTGCATACCCATTTTCGTGCTCTCTAAACCATCGGATTTTACTTAGTCCCTCTTTGCCACCGAAGTATTTCCCCTTCCCTATGATAATGTTATCTTCAACAATATCTCCCAGAACATGCACATTGCTGACTGATGGTGTTGCTGAAACAATGTCATAGGCAAACAAATATAAGCATCAGAGTGGACATGAATGGTTGTGTCAGTTTCTTCTACAGGCTTATGAACTTCTACAAAAGTAAAAGATTACAAGAATACTGTTGAAAACTTAGGATTAATGCAGGGACAAGTATTATACCAGCCTTCACAAAATCTGTCATTGTACATTGCGGTTCTCCCTTGACACCCTCATCTGTAACAGGGGTGTACATAAATACTAAACTTGAATTGATATCATTGACTGTCAGCTGATATTCCATCCCCTCAGCTCCATCAATTAAGACAGCATTGCCATTCCACCTCCGCCTTAACCAACTAGACTCAAAAGGGGGTTAGCTAAATCAGTAACATTTCTTACATAGGAACTTTTTAGAATTGAATGCATTTAAAATGTTCATTCGCAAAGATGGGAGCAGAAGTAATTAGGGTAAACAAACCTTGCAACGCCTTTCCCAGGTGTTCCACCACACCAGGCAATTTCAGGAACTCCACTAAGTATGTTTCCTTCCACTAGTTCACCACTGACTGCCAGATTGATGACCTTTGGACATCCAGTACCTTGTAACCAAAAACCAATTGAGGAAAGGAACATATAGCCCCACTTCATAGTTTACATTTTCAAGTGAAAAGGTGCATCGATTATACTAGGTAAACTTGATAGCAGCAGTACAGCAAACAAATTATCACCAAAAGAATGTTAAAATCCCTCCCTAAGAAGAACCTAAAATGTTGTGCAACTGCAGATGAACTTTCAGAGTACTATTATACGACTATCTACAATTCTAAATGCAAACTTGGCCTTATAAACAAAATAGATCTGGCTTAAAAAAAACATTATTTAAAGATAAGCCTTTAATGTACCTGGAGAAACAGGTAAAGATACAGCAAAAATGGGTGGAAATTCTGCACCATTTAGTATCGGAGTGCATTCAACTTTCAAACATCTTCCAACATCCTCACGTTTTGGCCAGTACACCTTATGTTTAGAACAGGAAAGGTTTAGAGTTTGCAAAAAAGTTGCATAATAGCATAATGGTGCAACAATGATGGCACTCAGAATTTGCAAAATATAATAGCAGCATCATGAAAGGTACAAGCGTTTATATATATGATGATCAAAAAATGTCAATTACACAAGATAAAATGTAAACTAGATGCTGGTGATTTTGTAAGCCATTAATGGGGCCACAATCTCATGTCATGGGATTGGTGTTTTGAATCCCTTGTCCCAACAACATATAAACATATAATAGCAATCATTAATCACTACAGTTATGCACTTTTTGTGAACAAGGAATAAGCAACAAAAGTGGTCCTCAATCATCTTGACAAATCATCTTGACAAGTACTCACAGTACGAAGGTTATTTTGTCATTTCAACCTCATTCAATCAATATTGACAAAAATAGAGGAAGCAGAATGGAATTGTGATGAGTACAACCATAAAAAGAATACAAAATGTTGAAGTGTTCAGTTACTGGAAGTGTTGAGTATAAGTGAAGTATCCACCTTTCCCTAACAGCTAAAGTTTTTGGGTTGAATCAGTTGGTGCATGTAACTCAATATAAACAATCAGTATTCCTTAGAGACAAACTATAGGAGACATGGATGACTGTACAATACAAAAGTCTAAAGCATGTTTTTGTCTTAAAGGAGTAATTATACCTCGCTCGATGCTCCAGGGATAGCAACAAAATCTGTTGGTGTTTTGCCACCCAGAAACCATTGGTATTTGAGGATTAGCTCACCCTCACCACCAAGATTTGTGAATCCAAAATGGCAGTGGCATGGATCCTCTTCAAACGGATGGTCGACACAAGCTTTATTCACCAGGTAATCTTGAGGCAGTTTATTATTCCATTGCTCAAGTAGGAAAGAAAATGTTGAATCTGTCCAGGCAACATAATCTCACACTTAGAGCTCTCAAGGACACATAGAAATAAGGTAGAAATTGATTTATAACTTCAGTCCATGCAATGGCTTCAAGCTTTGGAATGCAACAAATGAGAAAAATTTTAAGGAAAACAGTAGGAATAAGGTAAAAATAGATTTATAACTTCAGTCCACGCAACGGCTTCAAACTTTGGAATGCAACAAATGAGGAGAAAAAATTGAAGGAAAACAACCACCAGTAATTTTTAAAGAAAACCAGCATACATGCCTGCTAACCTCTATATGGACATGAAGTTCTTATATGTATTCTTTATGCATTGAGAAGAAATAATCAGTTCCATTTATGTCAGAACGAAGACAGCTCTAACCAAACAATAGTTTCGAAGAAATAAACAGGAGAAACATTCTTGATGAAGATGATACAAAGAAAATGTCAGCAAACAGTCTTTCGTCCCCAGTGAAACCATACCAGCAGCAAGTTCAGGGGAGCAAAATTCCCAGCCATCCCGAATGCAAATAGCTGTATGAGCAGGATATTGCTTCGCTACCTCAGCCTCATTGGGGTTCAGATCTGCATTGGATTAAAAGTTTAGAAATATGCAAGGTATCAAAGTAATCAAAATATAACATTCCAGTTGCAACAAACGAAGTGTATCCCTCTATTAGAACATGCAGTATAATAGAAACTTTGCAGATATTTGGAGCTTTAAGGGTAGACATCAGTACATTACTGACTCTCATGCTCAAACTTGTGGTATCATAGCAATTTTCCAGATAGTTAGAGCTTTGACGTAGACATTACTGATGCTCATGAGTCATGATCATATATATGCAGATAACCATTAAAATTGGGCTCCCTGTTTTCTCAGACATCAATCTGAATGGATTATATGCTAATGGATTATATGCATAATCACCCCAAATCATTTAAGGCATTCAGATGAATATTTCTGACTACAAATTCAGTCAATCAAGCAAAGTGAATAGCAGTGGAAAGATGTTCAGGCATACCTCGATCATTGAACTTCTTCAAAGTAGGACCTATAAGCAGGATAGATGCAGCTTCCAAGTGTGGCATCTCAAGTAGTGGATTCTCCTCAACACGTAAATGCTGCGGTCAGTTCAATCCAGGGTGAGCATACTTTTCCTGTTTTCCAGGCTATCTAGTTATATCAATATTATTGATAAAATCACATGATTCTTCTACAAAAACTTCATATTCTAATTGTTTGAACCCCATACCAGAGTGGTAATATGTATTCACGAACAATTCGAATTGTCCCTTTCATGCATATAAGTTGTCCATAGCATCATATACTAGTTCAAAAGTAACAGAATTAGTTTCATTATAATTAGTGGGCTACCCAATATCCATATTCAAAATTTAATAGTACCTCCGTCCCAAAAAGAATGCAACTCTAGGAATGAATCTGGACAACCAGGGAGTACTTGATTACGCAATAATGGTAAGCTACTAAGCTTTAATCTTCATGTGTTCACCTAGCTATATAACAGAGGGACAAGTAGCCTGAAGTTTAAGGACAACATATAAGAGAATTCTATATTTGCGAAATAGTAGCTCTTTAAGAATACAATGACTTAAATCGTTCATGACTACAAAGACTCAAAGGAGAAAACAGACCTCCAAAGAAGGCAAATGTGGAAATCCCTTCAAAGTTGATATTTTGTTTCTGCTAGCTGCTAACACCTGTACAAAAAGACTCAAAGGATGTAAGGCCAACATTGAGGATTTGAATATGTTACAGGTAGAGAGAAAGATTAACAAAATAGGAAAAATAAAACAGTGTGTACTCACTTGAAGTCGAGGCTGTCGAGCCATACAGAGTGACTTTAGCCTGTTTTGAGCAATAGAAAGGAACTGATGCAACAAGAGAGGCAAGTGGGAGATATTAAAGTATGTCAAAATTGGAAAATTAACTGCTAAGATCAAGTCGGCAATAGCAGTATACCTCCAAGTTAGGAAGTTCAGGAAGGCTAGCAAGTGAAGTTATTTGATTTCCAGCTAGATAGAGTTGCTACAAGGTACGGTGTACACAAAAATAAGTGCATGTAAGCCGTCTATAATCTCGATTGATATGATGGGGATAGCACAAACCTGGAGGACAATACAGTTCCCTAGAGGCGCAAACCCAGGGAGCTTAAAATCATTAAAACTCAAATCAAGAACCTGCAAGCATTACCACAAACATAAGCTATAGTAGTCTAGAATGAACAAGCAATTAGACGAGACATGGCATTGCACATGTCGTGAGAAAAAAACAGCAAGATAGGCTCCTAATAAATACATAAGATAAGACAGAACAAGGCATACCTTTACCCCCTTGAGAATCTCAATGCCCTCCAAACTTGATAGAAGGTTGTCCCTCAGATATACAAACTGAAAATAAAAGATGTTAGTCAGTAGACATTCCAGGTTATTGCACATTGGCAACTTATGCAGGTTCTCTACTTCATGCACAGTACTTCCTAGGCTTTGCAACTTTGCAAGGTAAAATCAGCAGCCATGTGTTGTTCAGTTATAATTATAACCAAAGAACACAAAGCAGAAAGAACAAGGAAACAGAAGAGAGGAAAGGAGGTTGGATAAAGTTTACCTCAAGAGCATGGGACAACCTCAGCTGCTTGAGACTACGAACTCGATGACCTCTTGAATCCAGCCTCTGCGGTACAGAAAAAGGTGTTGAGAAGACAAAACCCACCAAACCATGTTGTTATCTGGAATGTCAAAAGAAAAGCAGAAGAGTCGCACTAACCACTTCATCGCTAGCCTTGAAATCCACCTGTGGCAGCATCATGAACCTCGAATCACGGCTATCTGCGGTTGAGCTCTTCCGCCGATTAGGCACAGCAGATGATGTTTGGGTACCCAATTTCTTTGTGGCATTGCTTGTAACGGAACGTGGTGATGGCACAGAAGCATTGGAGGCCACTCTCCTGGTGCTGCCACTGCTGCCATTGGAGCTCTCTGTCTTGGACTGTACCTTCTTCAGTGTTGAAGTTGGGGATGCCTTAACAGCAGGCTTCCTCGCCAAATCAGACCCTGTCCTCTCAGTCAAGGATGTTTTCTTTTCCACTGCTGCTTTTGAGCCAACAACGGAAGCTGACACCGGTTTAGTCTTCTTTGCCCCATCCGACAGCGTAGGACTCGCCTTCTTAGCAACAGCTGAGCTCCCATTGTCCTGCTGCTTCCCATCAGTCCCAGGGCTGCTTCTTCTCGGCACCGAACCGGCATTCAGTGACGAGGTAGACTTCATCGAGGAAGACCGAGACACGCCCACCTCCGCTGGAGCGGAACCATCAGCACGCTTTTTAATGGACGAAGCAGTCCCCAAGGCGAACCTGCCGGTAGGCGCCACTGGCCGTGGCTTCACCGGTTTAGCATCCGCCGGCTTCGAGGCATCAGATGGAGCTTCCATTCCCCTCCAACAGCTATGGGAACCTCAAGATATTCACCCAAATCCGTCCTAGTCAAGCCTGGAATCTCTCGATCATAGAATCATGGCTGACCTGGTTACCAAAAAAAGATAAGAAAAAAAAAATAGAACACCTGAGTTAGTGGCATAGAGATGAATTATTGGCCGCTTGGCCAGCCACTCATCAACACCAATCATGCAACAACCGCACAGCTTCCAGCAATGAGACATTTGTCTGTAGCACTAGCATGAAACTACCAACAGAACTGTCAACGCCTCGGTGGAAGCTAGTACGGATATTGGAAGGAATGATGGGGCCGTGCAAGCACGAGGTTACCAAAGCCCGTACATAGGAGTAATCCTCAGAAGCGGCACGCCGAGACCCCCCGGGCCCGGAGAAATTCCGACAGAAACCCACGCCGCAATCTACCCGAGCAATATTCGCTCAGGAAAACGCGGCATCGAGCCCGCCCAGAAACAAAAAACGCCGGAAATTGAGGGAAGGGAGGGTGGGGAGAGAAGTCACCCAATGAATGAATCAACAGCGCGGCGAGCACGGGGAATCCCAGGGGGGCTCACCTAGTCGCACCTCTCCGGTGGCGGCGGGCGGATCCCAGCCCCGGGCCGCCTCACCTCGACCCGTTCCCTCTTCCTCCGCCCCGCGAGCAGAGCAGCAAAGCAATGCGGTCAGTCACCGAGCCGAGAGCGCGGGCAGCGTGAGAGGGAAGCGGCAGTGTGGAGAGCCGGACAGACAGGAGAAGGAAATGCACGGGGGCAGAGAGCCGGAGCCAGGCCCAGGGGGCAAGGGCCAAGGGTGTGGGCGTTGATTTTCCAGCGTTTCAGGGGGCTGCCCGCATAAACGCGAAAACGCCCGCCGTGAGGTCCCGCCTTTCGCGGTTTGATTTGGGCCCGCCGGCCGCCGCCGCCCGGGCTCTTTGCCGCTTGCCGCATCCCACTCCACTGCTGACTGCTGCAGTGCTGCGCCTGCGCGTGTGCTCCGTCACGACCTCACGGCCGCGCCCGCGCTCGTGGACGTTCGATCCGTGGTTAGAGTAATTGTTAAAATTTGATCAGTGCCTTGTAAAAATGTAATTGTTTTTTAGATGAAAAGCCTTGAAAATCTCAGTCATTGAAATACTCCTAGTAGTACGCAAGTAGCTGCAGCCACAGTGGTCACAGACGATCCGACGTCAGGGCAAACACGCCGCCGGCGCCGGGCGTTGTGTTTTTGGTGGTGTCATCGCTGGGGCCAGCCAGAGCTGGCCAAAACGCCAGCCGTTGCCGGCCGGCTGCTCATTTTCAGCACAGGTTCTACTGGCCTGCTTGCTGGTTTTTGGGATGAATGGCCATCGGAGGCCGGCCGGGGTGGGTCACGGAAGAAGGTCCGACCCGGAGGGAGCAAGCAGGACAAACGCGGGGCACAGTCACCGGCGACTCTTGTGTCATCATGGCCAGCTGCGAATGCTAGTGGCCCACATGGCAGCCAGACAAATGATGGGTGGGCGGGCGCGCCGTGAGCTACTGTACACGAGTTGGCGGGGCCGGGGCTCAGGTTTTGGGTGCGGGATTTTCTATGGCTCCTCCGGCACAGATGCATGCATGGTTTGCTTGTACTACTACTAGACCCGAGTAAGTATCTAAGCTAGGACAGGAGCACTGCGTATGTACATGTACATGTGCATGTGTACTCGCGAGCAAGAGATGATGTTAGGCTTACGATGTGCATGTGTACATGTGCATGCGTATGTGTTCTAGCTTGCATCGAAGCACACACGCGCACGGGCTAATAGAATAGGCCGCCCTGCGTTGCGAATTGCGATTGCGAGCCGAGGTTTTCGGAGGGAGCATTGCGCAAGATGCCAGCGGGAGTGGATCACCAATAATGGATTGGTCACCTGATTCGTTGATCCGCTGCTTAATGATGGTACCAGTACTAAAATAGTATCGGATTTGATCGATTAATTAGAGAGGCACAGACAGGCACCCAGTTGCTTTTATCTAGGTGGTTGGTCGGTCAATTAGCAGAGCAGGGGCTGCATTCTCAGCTTCAGCCAGCCAGCCGGCGACGTGCCTGTCACAGAACCGACCAATTTATACGAGCACAAGTACAACGATCGTATTTTTAATCGCAATTCAGTCGCACTTGAGCCAATATAAACCCGGTAGTTCGAAAATCTTGAAGGATTTCAAACATTTCATACCCCAAGGATCATTCATTCAGCAATACCCGATCACATCACATATAAGTTCGCAACCGAATTTAAACATTAGAGTACAACATAGTCTTTTACACAAATATAATAGTAGCGGAAGTTAACATAGTTTTATACCACAGAGTTCAAATACAAGTACCATCAAATGACCCTGTCACAGCATTCTTACAACATCTAAGGATAGATAATGACCCTGCCCTCGGGTCTAGTCTTCTTCGCCCACAGGGGTGAAGCAATTCCTGCAATACGCGTAGTAGACTACACCATCTGCAACAATGGGAATAAAACTCTGAGTACTCAATTGTACTCAGCTAGACTTACCCGACACGGAGTAAATAAAAAGACTCTCAAGGATATGCAAGGCTTGTTTGGTGGAGCTCAGAGGGTAGCATCATTTTTGCATCAAAAGCATTACTACAGTAGAACCTCAACTTAATCATTTTAATTGTGATAAGCTTCGATTTCAGTTAAGCTATTTACTAAGATTAGCCACTATACTAAGCATTCATTGAATATTATAGCAATCAATAAAACCATATGTTTTCCGATATCCATAGATATCAACCTCATCTCACCATAATCATTATGTTCAAGTTATTAGCCTCTACCTCACCAGAAAATCAGTTTAGTTTCTCACTAACCAGAAGAGATGGCGATTCGAATCGATTGTACCAGCTAGCAAATATGTCAATCACAAACCCTGTCAGCCGAGCCACTGGCTTCTTGGGCCACCGTTAAATCTTTCTGAGACACAATATGTCACGAGTTTGGCGGGGACCATATTCTCAGAGACCAACCCACTTCCAGGATGCATCAGGTCCCTGACCTGCCCTTGGTAAGATGGTGTCTCCGCACATACTTTCTACCTTCAGAATATGTCTGCCTAGTCGCACCAAGGCTCGGCTCAGAAGGAAATACTCGGCTTCGCGGTCAGAACGACTTATCTGGCCAGCTATGTGACGACGTCTTTCAATCTCAACTGATGTCTGGTGGCCTCAGTCCTAGTCGGCCGCAAGCAGCACCGAAGACGGCATGACCTCAACCATGTCATGCGGCTCCCCGCTACCTAGCCTTGATTCTCTCATTAGACACTGTGACATGGTGGCACATATAGTCCATCATATGGAATCCAACCCCATCATCATTAGTAACCACCTATGCTCGCGAAGGACAGGAAATCCCTCGACTTCTACCGGTCTAAACATGGCTAAGCATAAGATCGAACCCATCCCCTTATCTAGTAATAACTTCAGGATCAAGTATAAGTGGACAAGGTATAAATGCAGCAACGGTATCAAATCAACTCCTATACTTAAGTGCACAATCATACGATTTAATAAAGATCCAGTGCATTTGTAAAAAGATTAGATGGAGACTTATGGATGCTCCGGGGCTTGCCTTTCACAAAATTAGTAGATTGGTGCTCAGGGCACTCTGGAAGTTCAGCCTCTTCTTCCTGGCCTTCGGGAACCTCTGGCACTTCAATCTCCGGCGAAACTCCCTCCTCCGGTAGATCGAACTGCAACAGCGTCACGCCTCCCGGCGATCCTATATGCATGATATGCATATATATGAGAACTGAGAATGCACATGAAATGCAAGATAGAGATGCACAAATTAACCTATGATATGCAATCAGTTTAACAATTCACGCTCATTTACTGAGTACGTGCATATTTCTTCTCTAGACAACCAACTCATACTCACCCTTCTTAAGCAAAGCATAGAACAATTTCTCGTCCCGGGTGAGAGGTCTACAACCTGCACTTAATAATCAACATGCATCAACTAACCTACCACAACCAACTTATAATTAACAAGCGCGAGCAACATCATATAAACAAAATATTAACCTAGCTACCCTAAGCTCAAATGAGGATCAACTCCACTGTTTTAAACAAGTGATAATACTGAACCTCACAGAAATGCATGAAAACACTTCACACCCAAAGATATTTACTTAAAAACAATTAAACAAACCCTAGCCTATAACTGGACCTACTGTTTACTGTGATCAGCAAAATCCATAAAAATTACAGTAGCTATTACACTTCCATATTAGCCTACTGATAAAATTTCAAGTCATTTGGACAAGTATAACAGTCTACAAAAAATAACAAACAACCAGCCTTTTAAGCAATGAAAAATACTTAACACAGTGAAAAGTATCAAACAACAGATTTTCTAATTTTCTTAGCTTCTTTCCAACATAACATGGTCCAAGAAAAATATTCATGACCATATCCTTAACACATTAAGCATGGTGATTTTTGCAAGATTAAAGCATAAAAAGCACATTATACTAGACACCATATAAATACCAGTGCAACACCAGCAAACATATTTTTCATTAGATTCTACTTCCCTAAACAAGATTAATGCAAGTGGAATCACATTTTTAGCACATTCCTACAATTACTTATGCATTTATCAAGTTTACAAGCAATTAACAATTTAAATATAACTGCACAGAAAAAGTATTCCAAAAGTATATTTTATATTTTTCCTTGATAGAGCTCAGAAATACAAACATAACAAAATTTGGTTCACCCCAATTGGACACTCCTAACTCCAGATATGAATTTTGGAAGATTTTACACATTTTCTGGAAATTCATTTTATAAATCATAAAACCCAAACCCGATAGAAACTGCTACGTGCACCCGGCTCAGTGAACCAGAGGCGCACCCGAACGACTGACTCGCGGGCCCCGGGGTCAACCCGACCCCACGCGTTAGACAGAGAGGCAGAGCCGCCGGCGCTGACCGGCGAGAGCTCGCCGACGGCGAGGTCTCCGGCGACGCCGAGGCTACCTACCGACTCGTGGCAACGAGGCGAACCCAATAGACCAACTGCCGAGGGTTGTCCCCCACCGGAGCGAGCTCGACGGCGGCAATGGCGGACGGTGGTGGTCCGGCGAGCTTGCGCCGGCCGATTCCGGCCGTTGCTCGCGCGGCTAAGCACCGTTCCGAGATCCTGGAACCCTAGCGGATCTATGCACGCGATGAATCGGACTATTGCGCACAGGGAGCTCACTGACCGCGCACGCATGGCGGCACGGCGGCGAGCAGGGTTCACGGCGAGCTCGGGTTCCGGCGAACCTACGGCGAGACCGACCCATCCGATGGCCTAGACTGGATCTACAGCTAACGGAGACTCCTAGACGAGCAATGGAGAGAGAAGCCGACCCCGGCATCGCCCTCGTCGCGGCGACCCGAGAGCTCGGCAGTGCTCCGGCAATGGCGCGGCGGCGAGAAAGGCCAACCCGTTATACCTTAGCTCGGCTGAGGTCGGCAACAGGGTCGAGGATGAAGAGCAGAGCAAGGCGAAGCTACGGCGGAGGTGGAGCGGTCGGAGACGGCGCGGTGACGGCGGATTTCACCGCGGCGACGGCTCGGCGGCGATGGCGCTGGCGGAGGGGAAAACGGTGGGCAGAGGGGCGAGAGAGCGGGGAAGAGTGAGAGCGAGCGAGCGAGAGTGAGAGGAGCGTGCTGGGAACCGGCTGGCGTGCCACTTTTGTAAAGCCGACCGGCGCGGCGGCCAACGGCGGCGTACGACGCCACCTGGCGCGCGGCGTCTGACGGCGCGGCCAGCTGCTCGGCCGAATGCCGATTTGAATCGGCTTCGATTCAGTCGCAGGAAGCCGACTGAAACTCGACTTTTGATCGATCTCTAGCTCGTGATTCAGGGCGTTTCAGCGAAAACTTCACTAATATGGATTGAAGAGCTACATGAGTAGATCATTTGGTATTAAGACACTTTACTCTAGATCGGCCTGGATTGAGAGATACAGGTCGATGAACATGGGTACACCGAAACTGAAAACCAGTTTTAAACTTAGCAAATTTTTGAAACTTCAAAACAATTCCAAATCAGCACTAATTCAACTTTTTGACCACCTTTCACCCATTTTCATGAGTTGACCCAAAAATAAAGTTTGTTGCTTATAAAATTCTACACAACTTTGATTAAGAGTGCACTGACATGCAAAATCTCTAAAATGCCCTTCTTGTTTGGTCAAACAGAATAGCTTTTAGAGGGCTCTCTAGTCAACTATGAGCTAGAGGGGTATTTTGGGGATTTCACCAACATGAACATTGTTCCAAATGTTATCCTAAACATGTCTAAAACATTTAGAACAGTAAACAAGCATCACATTTGCATGCTAACATATCTACCACACATAAGCATAAAGAAAACATATAGTATATAAGAAATGCAATTTGACTTGAATAGTGATGATGCATGAAATGACATGATAGGTGCTTGATGATATGCAAATGCAAGTGTGAAAATAGTAACTAACACTAGGGTGTTACAGTGCCAGCGGACGCGACCGCCCCCATCTTTGGCCTCGCCCAAGTTGCATCATCTGTCCCGAAAAAAAAAAACTCATCAGTCATCTCACGTAAGAGCAAGGCTAACAAGAACACTAGCCAGCGGGCTGTAAGCGGACTGCATTGGTGCCATGTCATTTAAAAGGTTTCACCAATAAAGACTTGTATAATGGACGGGCTGTAGAGTTGGCTGTTAAGAATATTTAAATATTGTTCACATGCTCGAATACGCTGGGTAGTCGCCCAGATACACCGGCTTCTCGCTCCTATACGGGCTAGGAGAGAACATTTTTTCTCGTGGCCTGTGCTTCAGCCCGGCGATAAGCGAAGCGCCCGCTTCATAATCTCTCTCCTATCGTGGCACTCTTTTTTTTGACGTGTACATCTCTTGGCCGGCTAAAAAAGGTTACTATACTTGCTCTAAGGCAGCCCACCAGTATGACTTTGTGGGACCTGGCCCCGCGTGCCATTGCCTTAACTGGCGAGCCGGTGCGTGCGAGTGGCAGCCAACAAATTGGTGGGAAACTCCGCCGACACGGGTTTGACAGCAACACAACTATACGAAGAAGCTGTCGGTTAAAGAAAAATATGTGTCCCTTTTATATAATAATAATAACAATAAAAACAGGCAAATAAGGTTTTAGGAGGGAATTGGAAAATTCTGATGTACTACATATTTGAAAGGATTTCAGAAAGAATCCAAACGATATGATTCCATTGTGTTATCCCTTATCCCAAACCAACCAGCTGCAAACGAGGGACCTACATCGGCGAGCGTTGGGTACTCCACTTTGGATCATCAGGATAAGGGTCGTCGAGCAATCGATATATCGATTCGTGTGTAGTACGTACTACTAATCACTTTCGCCATGAATCAAATGGTCCCTGATTAGGGACTAATCATGCCTCCGCCTCTGTACTGGCATCATTGGCTGTGACTGTGATTCATCATCATGTTTGTCTCCGCCATTGGCACATACATATACATAAATAGATATCCGAAAATTTTTACCCAGAAGACGACCAGACAAACCAACAAGACGTGCAGTGCTTTTATGCTTTATTTGTTCAAGGCAATGCTGACGCCATCAGCAACTTCCTCGTCGTGCGCTATGAGCCTATGATGATGACTAGGAGTACGTACGTAGGGCAAAAAAAAAAAAAGAGGTAAAATATATTTTTTCATTCGGGTTGTGCTTTTTTTTAAAAAAAATAACAGCAAGCATGCACTAGTGCAGTACCTTCCCGATACAAGAATTCCCGCGGCAAATCGTAGACACACACAATGCACAGCAGAGGCCATGCATGCCACATTCTCCTGGAAAATTGCTTGAACAATTTTACTCAATAATAACCCAACCTCATCTAGCCAAAACCCGAAAGCCGAAACCCCACAAAGCCCCTCGCATCGCCATCATATCGCGCGGCAGGTTGGTGCTGCTATGTTCCATGTACGGGTACGACCGAGGCAGCCGTCGTCGCTGTCCGGACGTGGAGTGCCCAACAATCCGGGAGCCTCTTCAATGAGCAAGCATCATCATTCCGATATGTCAGTCACTCCTCCAGACAGTCCTGTTTGGTAAGATCTATTTTATTTTAGCCGTGACTAATTTACAGTGAGAAAAAATATTATTTATAATTAAAAATAAATTAAAAGTAACTCAAATGAACACAATGTAATGCCACATGCCATGGCACAGGACTGCATGTGTGTCTGCCTTGTAGTAACAGCTAGCCACCGAGCCACAGTCCTGTGCAATTTTCGTTGGAATTAATTAACTATGTAGCATATTATTAGTATATTGTATATAGTTTTTTTTTTGATAAATCGAAGCAGACAGTAGTCTCGTGATATATGAAACAAAAAATATTGTTTTCTGATAAATCGAAGTAGAAAATGTTTTCGTGTGGGGGAAATTTAAATATTTGCCCCTCTTCTGGTTGTCACTCCTCCATTTAGCACCCTTACAACGGTAATTAAACTTTTGCCACCCGAACAGTGCCGGTGCGCTCATTTTTGCCAATTTGGCCATCGTGGCTGTCCAGGTAAGCACGCCAGCGTGGACCGGGCAGGGCAAAGGACCTCGCTGCCCCTGCCCCGCTTTATGTAGTCGCTCAGGCCCAGCTCATTCCTGTTGACTCCCTTCTCTTTCCCGTTCTTCTCCAGCTCCCCGGCGACTCCCGCGACGACTGGGCACCATGTCTAGGCTAGGAAGCGCGGCGACGCATTCCGGTGGAAGTGGAGCATCAAGGATGGGTCTGCGTCCTGTCGTGGAGTCGAGCTCGAGGTGGCAACTGGAGGAGTTTCCAGTAGGTGAGGAAACCGGGCTCCCATTGATCCCGTGCCCTCACTGTGGGCTAGCGAGAGTGATAGAGAGGCGCTCAACAAAGGAGACGACCAAGAATCATCTCCGTGTGTTCTTCAAGTGTCCGCGCAACGGGGTGAGCTGTGTTTGTCCCATCCTTCCCCCATTCTGTCTGTGAGCTAGGGTTTGTTTAAGTTTGCAGTTTTGATAAAGTTTACGATTTTCATTATTGCAGTTTCCTAAATTGTGCGGGTTCTACAAGTTTCAACGGGAGTATTTGGAAAAACTGATTAGCTTGGGCATTGTCAGAGTGCGCACATCGCTTGTGGCAGAGCTTTGTGATGAAGCTGTCGAGGAAGAGGATGCAGTTTCTGGGAACACTGGAAGGGAAAAGAAGATGGAGCCAAACAAGGCAACTACATTAGAGGCAAAGATGGAGGATCTGTCCTGGAAGTTCAACATGCTGATGATGATTTTTGCTGTTTTTCTGGGTGCTGTGTGCATGTACGTTGCAGTGAAGCAGTGAACTAAATGCTATGTTGTGGTGTTTGTGCTTTTGTGTAGTTGGATGTAGTAGTCAACTAGTGAATCAGTGTCCCTATATAATGTGACAGCGACCATGAAATGGAAGTACTGCCTTTGGTTGTATGAATTTGCCAAATTTTGGTTCAATTTTTCAGAACATGTACAATTTGCCAATAGTTGTTCTCAGAACATGCATCCTCAGACATTGACAAACCATCAGATATCACCATTCAAACATACACTAGCTAAATAGTTTGGCAGCAATGCAACATGTTTGCCATAGCATAATTGGGGCCAACTGAGGCCTACAGACCTACATAAACAGGGCCATTTAACATGTTTTGCCCAACAGCTTTACAAAAAAGGGCCATTTAACAGTTTTTGGCCAATAGACAAACCAAACAGGGCCATTTAACAGTTTTTGGCCGCCCTAGTGAAACAAAATAGTGCCACTTAACAGTTTGGGGCAATAGACAAACAAAACAAGGCCATTTAACAATTGTTTGGCCATATTGGGGCCATACACTTTCACATTCACAGATTTGGCTTCCTGATCTTTGTGGCCAGCTGCTTCTTCCTTGGTGTTATCTTCTTGGCAACAGGCTGGACAACTCCTTCCTGGCTTTCAGGAATTGCTTGTCCTTCTTGGGCAGTAAACATGTCCAACTTCCTGTGCAACAAGAGCTTAGTTGGACAGGTTACATGGCAGTAAACATGCAGTGAGAAATTGTGTTAGTTATACCTCTTACTGCTTGGACCTAGAGGGGTTGAGGGGGCTACTAGCTCAATCTCTAGAGGAATTGGTTCAATTGGGATCTCCCTGATGGCTGCCCTAGTTGCTGTTTCAGCAGCCTCCATAGCTGCTCTAGCTTTGGCTCAGCCTTTTCTGCTTCTAGCCTGGCTTTGACTGCAGCTTCCCTGGCCACTGTTGCTCTTGTCCGGGGAGTGGCCTGCTGAGGAGCTGGGATTTCCCCTTCCTTTGACTTCTTTCTCCCAGCCTTCACTGCAGTCTTTTTGGTTCTCTTTCTGCATGAAACAAAGTAGTTAGCATGATTTTCCAAACTTTGACAAACATGAACACTAAATGTGCAGCCCATACCTTTTCTTGGTCCCAGTTAGGTGACACCTCCAGCTACCTTGCCTGTGACCATACTCACCACACCCTTTGCACTTGGTTTGTCGGGTTATTTTCCTACCTCTCTCAGCTGCTGGTTTCATCCTCTGCTTCTTTTGTCTA
Organism: Eremochloa ophiuroides; assembly: GCA_038502445.1. Classification (NCBI taxonomy): domain Eukaryota; kingdom Viridiplantae; phylum Streptophyta; class Magnoliopsida; order Poales; family Poaceae; genus Eremochloa; species Eremochloa ophiuroides. The sequence continues at coordinate 7,946,071 of JAHLJS010000001.1, read as the reverse complement.
CCTGGGCCTCTTTTTTTACCAATTGAAGGGTACAGATGGAAGCCCTTGTCAACCTCTGGCCATTGATTCCTATCAGTTATGTTTGGAACAATTCCTGCATAAGCAGCTTGGAATCTCTCCACAGAGTAATAGTGGTCCACAAAATTCTCCAGATTTGGCTGCCTTGTTGTTGTGATGACTGCTAGTGCATGGGGACATGGTTTTCCTGTCACTTGCCACTCTCTGCATGTGCATGCCTTTTGGGTCACATATACCACATGCCTTCTCACCTCTTCATCTTTATAAATTTCTGTCACTTCTGATTGCTCAGGGTGGCCTTTAGTGACCTTGAGATGCCCTAGCCCCTTAGATGCTGCATTCAATTGGTAAATTATAGCAGGCAGTATATCAGGGGATAAGGCCCTGGAGATCCTTCTTCTCTTCTCAAACAGTACCACTAGCTTTTCCCTTAATGCATCAACCAAACAGTGAGGAGGCAGATCCTTCAAATCCTTAATCCAACCATTCCAACTCTCAGCCAAGTTGTTGGTTATGTAATCACATTTGATGTCTGCACAGAATTTACTTCTAGCCCATAGCAAACTGTGATGTTTTTGCAGCCATGTACTTACACAAGGGCTTGCAGCCAAGACCTTGTCAAAAAGTAGTTGAACCTATGTGGGGAGTAGGCTCTAGCTGCTGGCCACATATTTTGGCCATACACCTCTCCAGTGTAGTACTTTTTCATGTTCTCCATCAGATGTCTGAAGCACTCTCTCTGTTCTGCCCATGGAAAGACATGTTTCACTGCTGCCTCAAGCCCCTTGCATGCATCAGTGCAAACAGCTAGCTTAGGAAGGGGTCCTATTGATTTTCCTAGCTGTTCCATGAACCAAATCCAATTTTCTTTTGTTTCAGTTTCAAACAAACCAAATGCTAAAGGAAACATCCAATTATGCCCATCTAAAGCCATGGCTGCAGGCAGCTGTCCATTCCACTCTCCATTTAGATGAGTGGAATCTATGCTAATGTAAGGCCTACACCCATACAAGAACCCATCTATGCAAGCCTTGAAAGCACAAAAAAAACCTAGTGAAATGCACTTTGCCATCAACAGTAACTGTGTCAATTTTCACAACACTGCCTGGTGACCTCAGTTCTACCTCAGCTTTGAATCTATACAACCAATCATAAGAATCAGCCCACTTACCAAATAATCTGTCAGCTGCTCTCTGTCGCCCATACCACACATTTTGGTAGTTCATTTTTATGTTGTACTTGGCCTCAAGTTCTTCCTTGACTGCATTAGCACCCATGGATGGCTTCCTCTTCAATAGAGGTATGGCCCTCTCTGCTATCCAAGCAATAGAAGCCATCTTCCCCTTCCCAAGTACCCTTGTCCTTGAAGCACAGGTATGGTCTTTGTCATTGATCTGGATCTGCAAAACAGTAGAAAGAGTATTAAGTACCTAACAATGGAAAAGACCAAGTACACAGGGCATTAATATATGCAGAAAACTACAAACAGTTAGTTCAAAACAATACCCTGACAGTCCCATCATGTTGAGTCCTAGCTCTAATAATCCAGGGGCATCCTGCTGACCTGCAGTACCCTCTGAACCTTTTCTTGTCAGATTTCTCGGTGCCAAGCTCAAATTCTTTCACAATTGCATGCTGTCTAAGTGCCAACCTGAAATCCTGCATACTTGGATAGTGTGTCCCAACTACCATGGCTGGATTCTTCCTATCCCAATCATTGAGAGCCTCATCTGGGTCTCTGTCATCAGTGGGAATAGCAGCATCTGCCATAATTTCCTCAAGCTCTCTACTCATAGCAGGGATGGGAACCTCCTCTCTAGCAGCTTCCTCAGTCCTCTCATCAGCTGCTCTGAATCCCATGGCCTCATAAACTAGTTCCTCATCAGCTAGTGCATTGGCCTCTCCATCCTCATCCAAATCTGGAATGCTGGTTAGTGTAGCCCAGTCTACTGAAACTGGTTCATCCTCATGCTGTGGTGGAGAGGCACAGGTATCACCAGTGCCTTCTGCATTAGTTGCAGCTGAAGAGGCACCAACATTGGTGATACCAGACCTAGCAGGAATACCAGTGTTGCTAATTTTAGAAGCAGCTGAAGAGGCACCAACATTGGTGACACCAGACCTAGCAGGAATACCAGTGTTGCTAACTTTAGAAGCCATTGAACTCTCTGCTCTCTCATATCCTTCTTTGGTGACAACCTCAATAGCAATGTGTGCCAGCCTCTTATCCCATTTGTCCTTCATCATTCTCTCCCATTGATCATCCCTTCTAATTTTCCACTCAGAGCCACTTTCAGTGTCCAGCACCCAGACTGACAGAGTCTGGCTAGGGCCCCATATGAACTTTGTAGCGGCATCAGCATGAAACTGAGCAAGACTATACCCAGTGCTCCTATCCAGCCACAACTCATGTTCTTGGTCAACCATTTCTACCATACCATATTCAACATCTGCGGTGTACTTCGCAACTTTAAGAACTAGTCTAAACGCATTGCCAGGTTCGATCCTGGCATGAATGTAAACATAAACAGTGCAAAGTTAGTCATACTCACACACACGCGCGCACGCACACACACACACACAATGTTCCCCACAATGTTTTACCCTACTACCGTTAGTGGGGGAAAGAGCAACACTTACCAAGGGGGGCAGCCGCTAAAATCCATGGCGGCCAGAGCTCAGATCCTGTCTCTCGATCTACATTGCCCGCCTACGAATCAAGAACATAGACACGGGTTCAATCCATGGTAAATCGCCGCTCAACCATAACCCTAGTTCGGTGGACTAGACGCCCAAGCACTGACTAACCTTGTTTACGGTGGGGGAGCGCCTGTGGAAGCTGCAGATCCGTCGGATTCCAACCCGCACCAGCTACTTTCACCGCCGGAGGTCTCGGTCGCCGCACAGCCGCCGTCACAGTCGTCGCGGGAGTCGCCGGGGAGCTGGAGAAGAACGGGAAAGAGAAGGGAGTCAACAGGAATGAGCTAGGCCTGAGCGACTACATAAAGGGGGGCAGGGGCAGCGAGGTCCTTTGCCCTGCCCGGTCCACGCTGGCGTGCTTACCTGGACAGCCACGATGGCCAAATTGGCAAAAATGAGCGCACCGGCACTGTTCGGGTGGCAAAAGTTTAATTACCTACATGATGCTAAATGGAGGAGTGACAACCAGAAGAGGGGCAAATATTTAAATTTCCCTTCGTGTGGGGGATAAAAAGGATAAAGTTGTCCGGCCCGGCTAGCCCCAAAAAAGGCACACAAAACACAAAGCAAATGCGTTGGAGCTAGCCTAGCATCGCATCTCGATCAGCAGGTATAGAAAATAAAAAGGCAGGAAAAAGATGATTGGACCGCCCTGAGGAGACAGACAAAAGTAACGAAGGCTGTTTAGGCTGTTTAGTTGGGTGAAAAGAGGTGAAAGGTGTACTGTAACACTTTCGTTTGTATTTGATATTTTTTTTTAATCATGGTCTAAATAGATTCAAAAGATTCATTTCGAGCTAATCAGGCAAAAAGTATAAACATGCAACTGCTGCTACTTCATTTAATGCTCCATGCAGATATAAAGTACAATTAATATGATCGGGGAAAGAGAAATAATTTTGAGAAGTAAACAGTACCGAAGTAAAAAAAAATCTACCCAAATAAAGATCTCCGCCCACTTTTAAGAGAGAGAGGAAAGCTCGATCGATCTAGAAGCAACAAATTAAAAAGAGATAAAAGGATGAGAGGTACGTAAATCTAAAGAGAGAGAGAGGATTATGATAATGATTAATTAATCTAGCGAAAGTAGAGAAAAGGTGAAAGGACGGTGCGAACTACATGCAAAGGGTGGTAGGACGCTGGCCGGTAGCCATCAGCTACAACACACACGCATCAACCTGTCGCTTCCATTCCATCTCATGGCACGGACAAATTAAGAGAGATCCTCCTCGCAAAGAAAAGAAAAAGGAAAGGAAAGAAAAATCGAGATGTATGAGTTGGACGTCGCAGCGACCATCGTCGTCGTCGTGTCGAACCTGCTTTAACCTACCCATACGTACGTGCACGTGCACGGTGCACTAGCAAATAGGAGTGTTTTAGTTTGTACCATCGGCGAAACCTCTTGTTTTTGTTTTGTATATATAGGCGTGACCACTAGCCCGATCATGCGGTCATATATGCAGATGATGCAGGTAGGATATATACGCTTTTAGTTGTCAAGCATGCAAATGGCTGGTCACTGGTGGAGTGGTGGTGGCACCACTCTGCTACTGCAGCATATTATTAGTTACTCCCTCCGTCTAAAAATAGATGTCATTCTTATTTTCCGAGAAGTCATATTTCTTCAACTTTGACTAATTTTATATTAAAAAGTATTCATATCGAACGTACACAACTAGTATCATTGGAAAGATCTTTAAATTTAGTTTTTTAACAAATTTATTTAGAAATAAAAATGTTGCACATATTTTCTATAAATCTAGTCAAAGTTGAGAAAGTTTGACCCGCATGTTTCACATAGCGTCATTTAATATGGGACGAAGGGAGTAGCATGCTAGCTGCAACTGACACAACGTACCAGATGTTTTCATTTTAATCTAAATAATCCTTTTCTTTATAAAAATATATATGATTCCTATGGCTCACAAATAATTATTGGCGCTCTAGAACAACAGTAGCGGGGCCTATACTATTTGGCAATAATATGCATGCTGCAAAATCGAGCGGCTTGTGTTTATGCACGTATGTAGGATCCCTCCATCTAGAAAAGTATACAACCACGGGTTAGGTGTCGTTAAAAATAGCTCATGTTTGACACATTTATATCTCCAAATTAATTTATTATAAAAATACATTTTGTAACTAATCAATGATATTTATTTAATATCATAAACATTAATTTACCGGACGAGTATAGGCATGGCGACCGGCGAAATGATTGAACAGTAACAGCATGAGGTTGTGGGCCGCGTTAGGGCCTGTTTAGTTCTCATCTCAAAATTTTTACATCCGGATATTTGGATTTATGCATAGAGTATTAAATATACATAAAAAATAACTAATTATACAGATTACGTGTAAATTGCATGACGCATCTTTTAAGCCTAATTAATCTATGACTTGACAATATTGTGTTATAGTAAATATTTATAAATAACAGATTAATTAAGCTTAATAAATTCATCTCACGATTTATAAGCGAGTTATAAAATTAGTTTTTTTATTACTATCCGAAAAATCTTTTTGACATATCATAAAATATCTGATGTGATACGTAAAATTTTTATTATGTTCTGTATCTAAACACCACCTTAACTCAGCACGTCAAGCCTGGAGTGGGCCACCATTTGTTTTAGGTGCCGCAGGCCCAGCAGAGGCGTTGGTGTCTGCATTCTCCCAGCAGAAAATCGCAGATTTTTCAGAAGCCCTTTCCACTTCACTCGTCAGTACTAGTCAGTTGGCTGACATATTTGATTTTTTATTTTTATTTTAACCTCCCAAATGATTTAAAGATTCACGAACGAACAAGCAAGATCAAGATCAGTATACACATAGTGCACCTGTACCGTGGTTGCGAAATAAAAATAGCAACATGAATTTTGGATAGGCTTTGCGTGGCATGCATGAGCTTGGGTGCCGACCCAATAGTGCGGGGAAGTGGCATAGCGTTCTACTTGAAACCACAACTAGTTTTCTTTTCTTTTCCTTCAGATTCAGAAATGAAGTTTTTTTCCTGACTTCTACGGCATGCGATCTCACACAGCCTGAAAATAGACTAGATAAACTGTAAGGACTAATTAATAGCCAGCAGACCAGGTTCACAAAGACACATTGGTAACCGTCGTCCTCCCCCCTTTGATGACAGAAGAAAAGATTTCTCCCTTGCCCTCTGTACACGACTACACGAGCATGCTACCTCCAAGAAACACACAACTATCGGTGTCATGCTCAGTATTGATCATCTCGCCGCTGATCACTATACCTACTCTTATCTATCTAGACAAATCATGAGACAATCAGACAACAGACAAGGCACATGTTTTAGCTTTTCCGACTCAACACCTCGACCACCTATCGGTTAGTTTCAAATTGGGCAACATAATGTAGTTATGTTTATGCAATCCAGAAGCCCTCGAACAAATTCAATAATACGCATATTCCAAATATGAACCCCACCATGACATATCTCAACGTTGTTCTTCACCAGGTATCTATTAATTAATTAATTAATCCTGGGACAAAAGGATAACATTGTTCTTCACCAGGTATCTATTAATATATATCCTGGCACAAAAGGATAACATTGTTCTTCACCAGGTATCTATCAATCCTGGCACAAAAGGATGCTAATACGTCTGGAATCCAAAGTTGCGAACTCCAAATGTTTTACGGCATCAGTGGAGAAGAGGCAACGACATAAAGAATTGGTACATTACATAAATCAGAGGATGGTGAACTTGACAGTTGATGGGATCTTGGGCACCAAGTTGGCCAACGCAACACCTCTTGCGTAGTAGCACCTCACATGGTCTTCAGCCTCCTCTCTGTTCCAGCATGCCTCCTCTCTGTTCCAGCTCGTGTCGCCGGTTTGGAGACGCCGCCTGTGCGTGTCGATGGCCAGCGTCTGGAGCGCTGGTGACCTCTGCAGGAGGAAAAATGTTAATTCCATCAGCTCCGGCTCTCCGCTGAACCCACCAATGATGATGCTCTGTAGCTTCTTCAGCAAGCAACGCTCTGGCCATTGGATCATCAGGCTATTCGGTGGTGACGTTGGCAGGTTGCTGTAAGCCTCGATGCGCAGCTCCTTGACTGAAGGTGTGGCTATGAGGAGGTAAGGGCACGCCCAACGCAAGCACCCATGGGTATGAGCCTCAGCTAAAAGTACGGCACCACGTAGACCGAGAGAATTGAAGACTACTATTCTCTTAATGGAGGCTACAATTTCTAATCTACAATTCACGTCAGTTGATAGCAGGTACAGGCTGCTTTTTCGTCCTTGGTTGAACATGATCCTGCTAAAGTGATGTCGCCTCCTCTCCACAACGCTTGCTTGAACGAGTGCCTTCACCTTTTGTCAGCCGGGGAGACCGCAGCTTCTGCAGGCATATCTGACACCCTGCGAAGCTATCGATCTGCATGACCTGAAGTGTTGGATCCAACGTGTCACATGAGGCAGCATGCCAGCGTGGTGCGTTGGGAGTGCTCTAAGCCACTGAGCTGATATGCTCCTTCCACGGCGTCTTGAGGACCAGCACGATTTGATTCAGGCCCGCAAACAAACATTTGTGCTGTCCACCTTGGAGCTGGGTACAAGGGGAAGGAAACTCCAAAAAGAGATGTTTGAGGTTGGGGAGAGCTCCAGCAGTGCCGACGCAGTCAAGTGGGCATTCGTTTGCCATGCAGAGCAAAATCCTGAGCTTCACGATGGCTGGTGTGTGGCTGTACTTATTGACATCGACTTTGTGACCTCTGTACAGCAACTGGATCAGGGTGCTTGATTGTATTGTTATGCTCTTCAAGTTACCACATCTATCAATATCGAGCACACGCAGACGGGCGTGCGACATGTTCACATGGACAAGCTGCTGACACTTCTCAAGATAAAGGGTGATGATGGCAGCACAAGTGGAGAGGATGTTCGCGACACCGCCGTCATCCACTGTGACGTGGGCGAGGTTAAGATGCGTCAGTTGTGCCAGGCCCTCGAGGTTCCTCCGTGGTGCCATGGTGAGACCAACGTTGCACAGGATTAGCCTTTGCAGATGGCCACCGGTGAAGCGCCAGTGGGGGAAGTCGTAAGGTGGCTCCGCATGCTCACTGCAGTGGTTGGTGGTGAGCCAAAAGCAAAGTTCCCGTGTCCCGGCCGCTGCGAACTCCACAACTTGGTCCAGCTCGGCGGTGTGGCAGCAGCATTCGAGCAGGAGCGCGAAAAAGAATGAGTTGACCCCCACGCCGCAGTGATGGCGCAGGACAGATCTCACCGGGCCGGCGAGCCATGCCGCCTGCTTGCTCAAACTCCAATAACCCGAATCTTTCAGGTTGATGTGGAACGGAGCTGGTAATGTGCTTCCACAGGTGCCTCCACCTTGTCGAGACACCGCTTGTAGCCACGGCGTCGCGGATCAGCAGCCGGGAGATTATCCCTATCAGGATGTCGTCCGGCAGCAAATTGATATGGCCGTGATTCTCTGCACACAGTGCCTTCATTGGCCGATCGCTATGCTCTGTCCTCTCACAACAATTCAGCCGTAGAATTAAACTCAGCCCAACTAAATTTCAGCTCAGGCGAACAGAACAGCGCCTCCTGCTGTCCTGCATTATTATATATATAGACATATAAAAGAGTTTTACTCAGCTTCGGGTGACTGATTTTTTATTGCATATAATAAAAAATATATACTTTAAACTGAATTGGGGATGGGGATTTAAGGTTAGGGTTTAGGGGGTTGTAGTTCACGGGCTTTACCTGAAGCTGCGAGACTGCCGGGCTTGGACGGATCTCCGGGAGAGTTGCCGGTCGTGCGGTGGTGGCGGACAGTGGGCGGGACGGCGGGCAGCGGGGGCGCCGCCGCTCCGCCCGGGGGTGGGCGACCATGGTTGGGTGGTGCAGGCGGAGGCCTTAGCTCCGGAGAGGTTAGTTTCGGCCTGTATTGGAGGACGGAACCACCGCCGGGACCGGGTAGGGCGGCGGCGGCGGCGGCGGCGGCGGGGAGCTCGGGGCAGCGCTGTGCGCCCGCGCCGAGAGGAATCACGAGAGGGAGACGCGACCGACCGAGGAAGAAGAAAGTGGGATTTCCTTGTCGACGTCAGCCTGCTCGGCTGCCCTTCACAGCGGTTCTGATCGGGGCAGAGGGCTAATCTGGACCGTTAGATCTCAGGGATGTTTAGATTGCCTAATTTGTAAAATTTTTTGCTGCAAGAACGTGCTAATTTTTACAATAACTGTTCAATCATGATTTAAATGGGCTTAAAAATTCGTCTCACAATATTTTATGAATATTTGATGTGAACTTTTGCTATTTTATGGCAAATCTAAATAGGGTCAGTCCAATGGAAAAAAAACGTAATATCCGTCACCCGATACGGAGAGACAGAGATCAAAGACCCAGCGTGCGGCAACACAGATGCGGCGGGCGCAGGGGACGGGCCAAAGTCGCGTCTCACGGCGGCGACGGCGGCGGCTTATCTCCTGCGCCAAACTTCCGGTGGAGGAGGAAGCCAGTCGTTCTTGTTGCGCTGGGAGCCTGCGACGGCTGGCAGCGCTGGCGCCTTCGGTCTGATGGTCTATCACCCTGTTTGTTTTTGGCGAGTGCACGATACGGAGGGCTGGATGCAGCGTCGTCGAGCGGCTCAATCTGGGAGGAGTAGCCGCTCCTCCATCCATCGGGCTAGCGCTTGACAGTTTTAGGAGGAGCAGCCGTTCCACGAGCGCCTACCTTCTAGGGCCTGGCCGCTTCGGTGGGGAGCTCCAATTTCGGCGTCTGATCCTAGGAGAACCCTGGCGTGTCTGGAATAAGGACCATGGTCTGACAAAGAACTAGTTGTTGTAATAAGAATATGTGCTCTGCACAAGTACTGCTTTGATGTGTTTTGGTGTTGTGGACGACTAAGACTAAGGGCCTATTTGGAACACATGAATTTTCACGAGAATAGCACAGGAAATTTGCAAGAATTAGCTTATTTTTACAGGAAAAACGCATGAATTAGAAAAAATCTTGCATTCTAAACAGGCCCTAAATAAAATAAAATAGGGACAGAGCAAAGATCCCTTTGGTATGAAGAACCTCCTCTGATGGATTGGGTGCCAGGTTTCTCCAGATGCTTATTGTGATAACATGCAGGTCATACAGGAGGGTTTGTTCAGTTTTTGCAGGATGAGCGAATGACGTAGAAATGTAGTTTGGGGTGTGGAATTCTCAGCATGGCCTGAGATGCCAGTCGTGAATCGTGATCTGCTCCTATTTGTGTAGAGAATGAGTACCGTGCATTCATGTTGTTGGCCTGTACTGAGTTTTTTCCTTGGTGTTTTATGTTGCAAGCAGGCTGAGAAGAAAAAAAAAAAACAGCCTGTGGATCCCTGATGCAGCACTGCTAATTCCTCGGTCATGGGGTGTGACCACGACTTCTTTGACATTCTGATGTAGTTGGGCTAGTCTCAATAGGAGTTTCATTAGAGTTTTACTTGTATTTAATAAGTTGTCTCATAAGTGTTTTTGATGATGTGGCAAGATTTTTAACAAGAGAAAAGAAGTGAGTTTTATAGGGATTAAATGAAAACTCTCTTAGCAGTTAGCACGGTTACTAACTCTCTCTGAGTTATAGAATTAAATGTCTATAAAACTTTAGAATAAAACTCTGTTGAGAATGAGTGTTTCATCCGCGTTTTATTTTATTCTACATGACATGATAATCCTGGAAACAATGCCATAAAATCCTCCAATTGCCGCCGTGTATTTTGACTTATTTTCAATCATAGAACATTATTTTCCTCTCACAAGAAATCAGCATAAATCGACGTAAGCTATTATCAGCTTTCAGCTTCAGCTTGAAACGTATGATTTTTATAGAAATCAACGCAGAACTGGCTTCATTTATCAAAATGATAGCTGCTCAAAGTTTTTAAACGGGCCTCAAAGGCCCCTCAAAGAATACTGAAGCTAAAGAGTAATGAAAAAACTAATGAAGTTAAAGAATAATGCAAGTAGCAAAAAAATACCAAATACAAATTTTGGAAGATTCTAGAGATATTTTTACAAGATATAAATATATTATTTGGGTATTTCATGTTCCAATCTATCTCTAAGATTTTTTCAAAATTTTTAGAAGCTTAGAGATATTTTTCGTGGTTTAAAAAACTCATTAGCTATTTACTAGATTTATTTTTAAACTAAAAGACAAAACCACCTATAACCGGTCTAGGGAGGTAAAACGAACGTTTAGAGAGGTGGTTTGTTTGGTTTTGAAGTTCAGAAATAAAAAGTGAAACATAACAATAATTTCGGGAGGTAAAATAATAATTTAGGAGGTAAAATGGACTTTTTCCTCATGTTTCTGGAAGAAGCCCTCACCTCCTTTCTAGTCAGTGGCCCATTGGTTGACACATTTTCCTTTTATGTTTTTACCTCTCCAAAATGATTTACAGCTTCAAAAAAGAACAATCAGGATCAAGATCAGTACACACACAGTGCACTCGTACCGTAGTTGTGAAGTTAAAAAGCAACTTAAATTTTGGATAAACTTTGCGTGGCATGAACTTGGGTGCCGACCCAAAAGAGAGTTGGGGAGTGGGTTAGGCCACTAAAAAAACATAGCCTAGCGTTCTGCTTGAAACCACACTAGTTTTTTCCCCTATATAGAAAATGAACCTTTTTTTGACATCCACAACCAACAAGATGTGCACATGAGCATCACATATAAATGCAGAAAGACTTTCAAGCCAGCAGAGCTGGTTCACAGACACATTGCTAACCGTCGTCCTCCCTCCTGTGATGACAGAACAATAAAAGATTGCCCCTTGCCCTCAACACTTGAGCATGCTACCTCCTAGCAATAGCAACACACACTGCTGTCATGCTCAGCATTGATCATCTCGCCGCTGATCACTATACCGATTCTATTGACCTAAACGCAACATGAGAAGACAATCAGACAACAGACAAGACACATGTTTTAGCTTCCCCGACTCGACCACCTCTTGTTAGTTTCAAATTACACAGCATAATGTATATGATTATGCAATACAAAAGCCCTCTAGTAAATTCAATAACATGCATCTTCCAAATCTGAACCCCACCATGGCATATCTCAATATTGTTCTTCATCAGGTCTATTAATGCTGGCACAAAAGGATAACATTGTTCTTCACCAGGTATCTCTTAATCCTGGCACAAAAGGATAACACTGTTCTTCACCAGGTATCTATTACAATCCTGGCACAAGAGGATACCATTGTTCTCCACCAGATATCTATTAATCCTGACACAAAAGGATAACACTGTTCTTCACCAGGTATGTGTCAATCCTGACACAAAAGGATAACATTGTTCTTCACCAGGTATCTATTAATCCCGGCACAAAAGGATGTGGTCTAGTAGGCTCCCAATCCAAAGTTGCAAACTCTGATGTTTTTAACGCATCAATGCCCAATTGGTACATAACTCAGAGGATGGTGAACTTGACAGTTGATGGGATCTTCGGCACCAAATTTGTCCACGCCACACCTCTTGCATAGTAGCACCTCACACGGTCTTCCGCCTCCTCTCTCTTCCAGCACGCCTTCTCTCCGTTCCAGCTCATGTTGCCAGGTTGAAGATGTCGCCTGTGCGTATCCATGGTCAGCGTCCGGAGAGTTGGCGACCTCTGCAGGAGGAAATATGTTAATTCCATCAGCTCCGGCTCCCCGCTGAACCCACCAATGATGATGCTCCGGAGCTTCTTCATCAAGCAAAGCTCTGGCCATTGGATCATCAGGCTATTCGGTGGTGACGTTGGCAGGTTGCTGTAAGCCTCAACGCGTAGCTCCTTGACTGAAGGTGTGGCAACGAGAAGGTAAGCCACTGAGCTGATATGCTCCTTCCATGGCGTTTTGAGGACCAGCACGATTTGATTCAGGCCCGCAAACAAACATTTGTGCTGTCCACCTTGGAGCTGGGTACAAGTGGAAGGAAACTCCAAGAAGAGCTGCTTGAGGTTGGGTAGGGCTCCAGCCCTGCCAACGCAGTCAAGTGGGCATCCATTCGCCTTGCAAAACAAGATCCTGAGCTTCACGATGGCTGGCGTGTGGATGTACTTGATGTCTACTTTGTGACCTTTGTAGACCAACTGGGTCAGGGTGCTTGATTGTATCGTTATGTTCTTCAAATTACCACAGTCACCGACGTCGAGCACACGCAGACGGGCGTGCGACATGTTCATGTGGACAAGCTGCTGGCAGTCCTCAAGATAGAGGGTGATGAGCGTGCCACAAGTGGAGAGGATGTTCGCTACACCACCGTCATCCACTGCGACGCGGATGAGGTTAAGATAGGTAAGTTGTGCCAGGCCCTCGAGGTTCCTATGCGGTGCCACAGTGAGAACAACGTCGCACAGGATTAGCCTTCGCAGATGACTGCCGGCGAAGCGCCAGTGGGGGAAATAGTAAGGTAGCTCCAAGTGGTTAATGCAGTAGCTATTGGCAAATGAAACGCCAAGGTTTTGTGTCTCGGCCGCTGCCGCGAATTCCATAACTTGGTCCAGCTCAGCGGTGTGGCAGCAGCCTGTGAGCGGGAGGGCGAACCAGAATTTGTTGACCCCTACGCCACAGTGGTGGCGCAGAACAGATCTCACCACGCCGGCGAACCAGTCCGCCTGCTCACTCAAACTCCAAGGGTCATCATCCTCGTCCTCGCCCTCTCCTTTCAGTTTGATGTGAGACGGAAGTAGCAAAAGGCTGGGGATGTGCTTCCACAAGTGCCTCCACCTCTTCGAGACACCGCCCGTGACCACGGCGTCGCGGAGCGGCAGCCGGGAGATTATCCCTATCAGGATATCGTCCGGCAGCAAATTGATGTGGCCGTGATTCTCTGCACACAGTGTCTTCATTGGCAGGCCGCTATGCTCAAATTGGATGCGTCTTGCCATCCTAGCGAGCTTAGCTTAGGAAGCAGGGATGATCGTGTGAGCTGGAACCAACTTCTAGGACGCGCGCCTCGTGGCGTCCTGCATTATATAAAAGAGTTTTACTCAGCTTCGCACGACCGATTTCTTCCATATCTGTAATAAAATTGAAACTGAATTGGGGATGGGAATTTGGGGTTAGGGATTAGGGGATTCGGGATTAGGGGATTGGGGATTGGGCTTCACGGGCTTACCTGAAGCTGACGGGCGTAGACGGATCGCCGGGAGAGTTGCCGGTCTGACGGTGGTGGCGGACAGTGGGCAGGACGGCGGGCAGCGGGTGTGAGACGGTGGTTGGGCGGTGCAGGCCGGGGCGTTGAGCTCCGAAGAGGTTAGCTTCGGCCTGCGGTGGAGGGAGGAACCGCCGCTAGAACCGGGTACGGCGGCGGTGGCGGCGGCAACGGATCGCAGTCGGCAGGCGATGCCCTCCCGCGACGACGAGAGAAATCACGGGACACGGGAGTGAGACGCGGGCGGCCGAGGAAGAAGACAGAAAGTGGGGCCATGTGTGTCAGTCAGCCTGCTCGGCGGCCCTTCACAGCGGGGGACTCTGATGCGGGCAAAGGGCCAATCTGGACCGTTAGACCTCAGTCCAACGGCTGACAGAAAAAGCGCAATATCCGTCCCCCGATACGGAGAGACCCAGCCAGCCATATTCCCGGCGTGCGGCGGCGCGGCAATGAATGCGGATGCGGCGCTTGCCGCTTGGGATGGGCAGCGTCGCGTCTCGCGGCGGCGACTGCGGCTTATCCGCTGCTCCAAACATCCGGTAGAGGAGGGGAGCCCGCCGTTCCTGTTGCGCTGCGACGGCGTGCGGCGCTGGCCGCTTCAGTATGTTTGGGCGAGCGCACAAATACTGAAGGCAGGATGCAGCACTGTCGAGCGGCTCGATCCGTCGGGCTAGCGCTTGGCGGCCTCTGGAGGAGCAGCCGTTCCACGAGCGCCTACCTCCTGGGGTCTGGCCGCTTTAGGGAGGCTCCAGTTCGTAACCGGCGAGTGGCGGCGCGGCGCGGCGCGGCAAAGCGGCTTGGCTTGGCGGCGGCGTCTGATCCTAGGAGCGGCTAATTTGGTGGGGGGAGACTGCGTCCGCCGCGGGTCAGGGCAGTGGCCGTCTCCTCTGTTTCAGCAAGAGCAGGGGACGCGACGCGGACGGTATGCATCTTATTTACACCTGTAGCCCAACGAATATTATTGCTGGTGAAACCCACGTTATCTTTGTACTAGACTGGCTGCCTTCCTGGCTTTTTATCAGGATTAGAGGAGCAACTGAATTTTACAGTTTTTGTTTTACACAGGGCTAAGGTAATGGAGGAATTCATTGAACCATATTTTGGGGTACGATGGGCTCGCCCCGCCCTTTGATTTCAGTGAGTTTCAAGCTACAAGTGACAGAGTGTTAAGTGTCAACATCATCAAAAACTTAGGCTGGTGCTATCACTCGCGCATTGTTACGGTATGGAGTTGTGAACAATGAGCAAAGGGTTGCATATGCTGTTGCTCCACGAAGTGACACGAAAAAGAGATGTAGGCCAGATACTTATCCCCCAAATGACTCGTTTCTGGATGCGGTGGATGAGATTTACACCCATTGGTAAGTCCTGAGGACTTCAGTTTGGTTTACGGTTACAGCTAATGTAGCGCGTGTACAACTCATTAGAACGGCAGTCCACAACTAAATGAAGTGCTTGTCTGTGAAATAGCAGTCCGAGTGGATACTGTCCATGATCGTTTTTTATGCCAGTTGATAATCATGTGAAGTTTCCTAGTGTTGTTTCGTGCATGGAATCTATCCCTGCAGGCTGCAGCTATTTAATGTTGGAATTCCATTATTTATTTACAAACAATTTAGGATTATTGTTGATTATTTAATTACAAGCAAGCCCAGGGGACGCGACATGGACGGTATGCATCTTATTTACACCTGTAGCCCAACGAATATTATTGCTGGTGAAACTCACGTTATCTTTGTACTAGACTGGCTGCCTTCCTGGCTTTTTATCAGGATTAGAGGAGCAACTGAATTTTACAGTTTTTGTTTTACACAGGGCTAAGGTAATGGAGGAATTCATTGAACCATATTTTGGGGTACGATGGGCTCGCCCCGCCCTTTGATTTCAGTGAGTTTCAAGCTACAAGTGACAGAGTGTTAAGTGTCAACATCATCAAAAACTTAGGCTGGTGCTATCACTCGCGCATTGTTACGGTATGGAGTTGTGAACAATGAGCAAAGGGTTGCATATGCTGTTGCTCCACGAAGTGACACGAAAAAGAGATGTAGGCCAGATACTTATCCCCCAAATGACTCGTTTCTGGATGCGGTGGATGAGATTTACACCCATTGGTAAGTCCTGAGGACTTCAGTTTGGTTTACAGTTACAGCTAATGTAGCGCGTGTACAACTCATTAAAACGGCAGTGCACAACTAAATGAAGTGCTTGTCTGTGAAATAGCAGTCCGAGTGGATACTGTCCATGATCGTTTTTTATGCCAGTTGATAATCATGTGAAGTTTCCTAGTGTTGTTTCGTGCATGGAATCTGTCCCTGCAGGCTGCAGCTATTTAATGTTGGAATTCCATTATTTATTTACAAACAGTTTAGGATTATTGTTGATTGTGTAATGTGTATCATATCGAACAATGAGACTCCTAGTCCTAAAAACCCTGAACCTGTGCCATGCCTTCTGTTCTCTTTAATATGTTAGATCAAAAACATTAGGCACTTGCCTATTCCAAGTTAGGTAGGTTGATTTTGTTTCTCCTACAGATAGTCTGTTTCATCACTTCCTATTCATTTCAAATAATGTCAGAGTTAATTGGCAATGAGTTTTTTCAGACAGAGATGGCTTATGATAACATGACCAGATAATGCCTTTTACTAATTTATATATGTGCTTTTCTATAATCTATCTATCATAAGTTTCGATGAAATAATATATCTTCCTTTATTGATTAACCAGTAAGCAATCAACTTATTTAAGAATATTGGAGTAACAAACAGGATGAAAAAATAGGATAAAGGAGTAACAATCCTTATGTTTCCCTTTTTTGTTTATGAAGGAGTAACAAACAGGATAAAAAAAATCGTAGGTGGTGAACTGGACAAATTAGAATGGTTCAAGGAGTCAGTTGAGCGTGTATATACAGGGTGTTAAACATGCAAAGTGAACTGTTTAAGGAATCAGCTTCATTGGGGTTATAGTGGGCCTACACCCCCCCCCCCCTCCCTCCCTCCCTCCTCACAATTCTATTGTGGATGCTATATCATTTAGATATGTTTCGCTATGAAGCTTTAAATGGCCACCTCTATACTCTAAATCATGCAGTGACAAAATCGCTAGTTTAGATATTTCATCACTACAAAACAAATTGCATGGATAAGGTAGACCATGACATGTTACATAACTTCGAAAATATCAATCGTATAACCACGAATCTGTACTTGGAAGGCTACTACTGTACTGTCTTTTGGACACATCCGTTGGAATCATATGCATGGTGCAAGAAGCAGGCCCAGACATCCATAATTGACTGAAATGTCCTTGCTAGGAAGTTTATTTTTAGTTAATTGCTTTGGAATTGTTACCTATTTGGGAGAAGAACAGGCAGTCTGTTAGTCAAATTGTAGGGCCGACTATGTCAGATGGATACAGAAGAACATTTTTAGTTAAGCATGGAATTAGTAACTCCACGTAAACAGGTTACTCATAGCCTCTTGTAAAGGGTGAGTGCTTCCAACGCTTGTGTTCCTTGCCCAGCAATGTAGCCATATAATACTGGCTTAGAAAATGTGAATGTGTACTGCTATTACAGTAAGTACTTGATTGCATCCATGATCAGAGATAAACCAGCCATTTCTTACACTTAAGACAATCCCAAAGACCCAAAGCGCTACCATCCAAAAAGGCAGTGTACAGAACATTCCAAATATGAAACGTACAAAAGTTAAAACGGATTATAAGTTTTATTACGGAAACAAAACCGAAAGGAAAGGGTAAACATAAGGATGCATTTATTTTTATCTTATAAGAACAACAGGAAAAGGGTATAATAAGGGTCTTTTAAATAGATTAATAAATCTAATAATGATCACCTTCTTCTATTTCTTCTCCTCTTTGAAACGGAAAATCTTCGACCCCTGCACTTTCCCCAATGCCTCGCCTCCCTCCCTCCGATGCTGTGGTGCAGGCGGAGAAGGATACCAAGATGAAGCCGGAAGAGCGGCTTCTGGGCGACCTCTTGAAACCTGAGTTGCGTGGAAATGCCCTCGCTGAGCTCTCCCAGGTCCCTCTTTTTGCCTTTTCCTCTTCTACTGGTTATACATACCTGTGTTTGAAGATCTGGCCTCTTGATCTCTAGTGAGGTTTCTTGCCAGGAGTTCTTGTTGCGATAGCGGCAGATGTTCACATCTGTGATGCTTTGTGGTTTTCCAGAATTAGATAGTTCAGTTTAATTGATTGGGTATAATCAAGACGATCGGCTCTTGATTTGCCCAGGGCAATACTTTTTTTGATATCTTGTGGATTTATGAGGATGATCTGTGGTTATGTGCGATGTAATTCCTTTGAGGATGATCCATGGACCATGGTTATGTGTGATGTAACTCATTCGGCGTACTAGATTTGGAAATCACAATAATTTAGGTATTTTATATGTAGTGCATGTATAGATTCATCATGAGACCTGGTTTTGTCCAGTTTGAGTTTATTGGAGGCGGATTTCTATCCTTGAGGTGTTATATATTTTGATCAACAAAAGTGCTGATTTGATTTGTGTTAATGGTCTTCGTGACTGCAAAATCATGAATCTTTTTTTTTTTTTTTTCCATTTGGGTTGTCTGACATGTAGTAGAGCAAGCTGCCACATTCATAGGACGTTGTTGTAAGGGTGTTTATGTATAGTAAAGAGTAGTATATATGCTTTGAAAGGAGTTGGTGTATTTATGAAACGTCGAGAATTTTACTCTTTTTGTTCAGATGCCAGCTGTAGCTTACTGCACATTGTAATGCTGGTGGTTCATTGCATATACTGTGCAGCATTTTCAGTTGCAATTTAGGAGTTTGCTCATAGAAGGGATGTGTTTATTTATACATGGAACACCCTTATTTATAATAATAATAATAATTAAGTATAATCTTGGTTCTTGTTTTTGATAGTTGACCCCCCATTCATTTATATGAACTGCAGTGTGAAGTATTTTTAGTGAATCAGATCTGTGTTTGAGCTGCTCTGAATTTATTAAACTACTATTATTTTCCTATATATGTTCATTAATATGCTAATTGCTTGAATCCCATAATTATCGATTTCCTAAGTAGCTAAGGATATGAACTCATTCCATTGTAAACTTTTATTCATTCTGTAGCTGATTGATTCAGTAATGGTGCTGGTCTGAACAATAGTAGATGCATGTTTAGTCGTTAACATGGCATGGCATTTATAGTGGCAACAAATTTGGTATGTAATGTTCTTTTTGTAACTTTTTCAGAAAAGGGAGACGTTTAACAATTTGGCTCCACTGATGTGGCACTCTTTTGGATCAATTATTATCCTGCTCCAGGTATGTACTAACCTTTGGGACTCTTCTGTGCTTACTTTTAGAATAACTGAGCCTGAATAGATCGTCAGTCTGTTAGGTCAGGCATTCTTGATTCAATCTTTGATTTCATGATTATATTCAGTTTTGTTAATATATGTTCCAAAGTTTAAATTGATCTTTGAGGTCAGTCATTAGGCCTCATTCGGTATCTTTGACGACTTGAAAAAACAGGAAATTTTGTCAGTCTACCCTGCACTTTCACCCCCAACACTAACGGCATGTGCATCGAGCCGAGTCTGCAATGCAGTTGCACTTCTTCAGGTACAGTATGAAGAAATTATGGGTTTATAAGCAGAAAAATTGTCTGTTGTTTGCAGTGGTCCCATGACACACTGCACTGCAAAGGAGGATTTTTCTTCTGTTTGTTTCTAGCCATTTTAAGTTATGAACATTATATTTCTATCATATGTTTGTTCACCCTCACTCGAATTTTTTGCAGTCTGTTGCATCACACCCTGAGACTAGGATCCCCTTTCTAAAAGGTAATGACAATGAATATGACTTTTTAAATGTCTAAGCTGAAATGTACTGAAGGTGTGTTTTGTTAGTTATCCGATGTTAGTATTTTGCCACATTATCTTTTCTCAAATGCCTAGAAGAGTTCCGTATCATTTCATTGTGGAACAAGAAAAAGTACAAACTCTGCCACATTATACCATGGCACGGAGGACATTAACTAGTGCACCACTGAATATAGAACTAGGACCTGACCTGAACAACCACTGAACTAGAGTTTTCCACATAGTCATATAGTGTTTGACAGTTGACACACTTTTGGTTTATGTTAATTGCTGTAATAAAATTTCTGAAGTATTATGGATTTTTTACTTGTATAGTACTACTAAACTTTGTTTCCTGGATATGTTACCATTATTCTTAACTCCCTCTCATTCCATCCTTTCTTTTTGCAGCTGAGATTCCCATATACTTATACCCACTCTTGAACACTGTCAGCAACGCTAGATCTTTCGAGTACCTTCGACTCACCTGTCTAGGTGTGATTGGTGCTCTTGCTAAGGTAATTTATACTTAGAATTTTACACAACTTAGCCTGGATGTGCTTCACTAGTCCAAAGCAATGGCATGTAACTTCAGATGTTCAGCACGGCCCACATGCAAGGGTGTTTAAAGATTTCTGGAAAGTTGGTCATGTGTTTCTTTCAGTGGGAACAGTTCAATCCTATTCGGATAATAGGAGGGCACTTAACCTGACAGCTATAAATTCATGGCCAAGATCCATTTGTTGTTTCATCAAAAAACGAATTCTGCAAATGAGAAAAAAGCTTCTTTGTCTTGGTACATGCAGGCAGATGGTACTGAAGTCATCGATTACCTACTGCGAAGTGAAATCATTCCTCTGTGCTTGCGAATCATGGAGACTGGCGAAGAGCTTTCAAAAACAGTATGTATTATCGTCTTTTGCATGAACTATTTTCATCTTTTGTATTCGCTGGTGTGCTTGGCTGTCAAAAATGTGCATGGAACACAATCTTGTAATCACATGGCGTAAGTTCACAGTCTCTACAATTTAGATTGGCAGGCTATAAATAATTTGGGTTTTGTTGACTGAGATCATTAATGCCATCTACTGGTTGTACTTGTATTAGCCATGTGTTGCTCAGTTGTACTTGCTATTAGCCATCTACTGGTTGTACTGGTTGTACTTATTAGCCATCTACTGGTTGTACTTGTTATTAGGGCCTGTTTGGTATGCGTGATTCCTGTGAAAATGAACTTGCATGGTATGGTATGCTATCGTCTTCCAATATATCATTTAGTTTATGTAGTTTACATATTGTAGGTCTGGTAGACTACGAAGCAGTGTATGTCCTAGAATGTAGCCAAGCAGGTCTTCAGGATCAAATTTTCCTACACTGGGCTTCTCTCAGATAGCCCTAAAATTTCCTTATATGTCTTCAAAGCATAAAATAATCATAAAATCCGGTAAGTTTTGCTTTAATCCGCTAATTAGTCAAATGCATATGCAGGTGGCCACTTTCATTGTCGAAAGGATTGTGCTAGATGAAGTTGGGTTACAGTACATCTGTTTCACCGCGGAACGTTTCTTTATGCTAGCCTCTGTTTTACAAAGCATGGTGATTTCACTTGCTGAACAACCCTCCACCAGGTTGCTAAAGCACATCATCTGTTGCTACCACAGGCTGGCTGATCATCCCCGGTAAGCGCTGTCATCTGCATACTAGATAGGAACTTAAATTGTAACATGCGGCATTTCCTTGCACACATGATCCCCATATGTTCCCCTCCACATTGCAGGGCCCATGAGACGCTGCAAGTTAGCCTTCCTGAGTCTCTCAAGAACGGGACATTCGACAACTGCCTTAAGGTGGGTCTTGCTCTCGATCCGTCAGCTGCATCTAGTCTATTCAACCACTGCTCCACTTACAACAGATGGAAGGTTTCAATCAAGTACTAAACTATACCTTCTTATGGCAAACGCAGGATGATCCTGTTGCAAGGAACTACCTCCGACAACTGCTGGATAAACTGGCTGCTCCATGGGTCGGAGCACCTCAGTCAGGACCAGGTCCCTGCTCCCGCAGCGGGTGGAGCAGCTCATGCTGGCCCTGGCTCCTCTCAGGCTGGGCCGAGTCGTGTAAGCGGTTGATGTGAACCAATTTGGTCGCTGCAATTCTGAGTTCACTACAAGGATGCAAAAACCTTTTAATAAAAAAAAAAAGGATGCAAAAACCTTTCCGCGAATTGCAGCTAGACTAGTGGAGAACCTGGCGTGTCTGGAATAGAGTGTTACACCCCGTGGTCTGTTCCGGTTTCAGTGAAACAAGAACAAGTGTTTTGTAATAATAATATGCACTGCAAACGTTCGCAGTGCCCTGCACCAGTACTGCTTTTATGCGTTTTGGTGTTTTGGACGACTAAAGACAAAACAAAAAAAATGGGTACAGAAGCTCCGTGTCTTGCCAGGTTTCTTGAGATGCTTAACATGCATGACATACAGGATGGTTTGTTCAGTTTTTCAGGATGAGTGGATGGCATTGAAATGTGGTTGGGGGTGTGGAATTGTGCATGGCCTGAGAAACCGGTCTTGAACCGCTCCTAATTTAATAATGTGTACGGAAGAGTATCTGTTGACCTAGATTTGTTTGGCTCTCTCTCTCTCTCTCTCTCTCTCTCTCGGTTCTCGTGGATGCCCAATGCAGCACTGGTAAATTCGTTAGTCGTGGCGCGTGACCACGAGTTTTTGACATTCTCATTCAGACATGCAGTGCCGCCGCCGCCACCACCATTCCCCTGCACATGCTCTTGTGGAAGACGCCGAACACATGCTGAAGACCATGGAACAAATGGTGTCTGCTGCTGTGTGGGCTCTATTTTATCTGAAAGAAAAACACATTTTGCTTCGATTGTCCTGCCTACCCATGCCGGCACCAGCTTACCACCATTTTCAGGCTCTATTTTGTCTAAAAGAAAAACACATTTTGCTTCGATTGTTCTGCCTACCCATGCCGGCACCAGCTTACCACCATTTTCGCTGAAGAAATATTTTTTTTAGATAAAGGAACAAAGTTCCAACCTCTACCATCCGAAGATGGTATACAGCTGATCTCTGAAGAAAGATATCCATGATGTTTATATGCAGGTAATGCTTAAATACAGAAATCAGTTCAGAACTGAACTTCAATATCGAGATGAAAGCTGCTCAAAGTTTTTAAACAGGCCTATAACTCTATAAAGCCCCTCAAAAAACACTGAAGCGAACAAAGAATAATGCAACTAGCAAAAGTGCACATGATTTAGCCTTTATAGTGGTCAGCAGTAGAGGGGCACAAATTCGGCTATCACTGTTGACTGAAGCGTCTTCTTCGCCAGCTCGCTTTCTTCAGTGAGGTGTTGTTCTCCCCTCCAAACGGTCAACAAGCCCGTCCCTCTCTCCTCCCCGTCGCTCGCTCGCCTCCCAAGTTCAGTTCCCTCTCGCCCGCAGATCAAAACCCTAGCAAACCCCTCCTCCGTCCTCCCACGCGGCTCGCTCTCTCTGTCGGCCGGCCATGGCTTCCCCTGCGGTCGGATCTCAGGTACGGACGGCCACTCCGCCCGCGCGCGATGCCGGCCTCGTCTTTTGCCGCTGCACTCTGATTACGTTTCGCTCCCTCTCGTTCCGTGCAGGTGGCCGGCGCAGCCTCGGTGCCCGTCGGTTCGGACTGTTGCTTCAAGGGCACGGCGCTCAAGGTGCGTAGCGTACTGACGCCAGAGCTTTTGGTCTCCTTCGTTTGGGGAATCTCGTGGCTCGGCGGTCTGTATTGTACTATTGTCACTGTAGAACATTATTCAGATGGACTTTTTTTCTTCTTCTTCTATGTTTCTGGTGAAAAAGTAGTGATATACCAATGATATTTGAAGCGAAATACAGACATCTGAATAAACTTGAGTTGGTCAGATTTGTCAATGATACTGTCAGCTAGTCAGTAGCTTATTTAGGTGCTATGGAGTTGGTGCTAGTTTGTAGCAACCGTGACTTATAGATGGAGTATCTGATTCCTGCTGAATTCTCCTTCACACAAGGATACCGGTAGCATACATAGGACAAATACATTTTTGGGATGTATGTATTTTATTGGCACACATGTAGTATCGCAACATTCCTGCATTTATGTGCTCCAAGTTGATGTGTGACAGTAGGCTTACAGGATTGACTTGTTCTATTTAGGGTAATGGTAATCTAAACTTCCGGAACAAACCACACGTTGGGATGGCATTAGCATGGAAAAACAAGGCCCAGCAACCACGACATCTGACCAAGGTCTTCTGCATGTCGGTTCAACAAGCAAGCAGAAGCAAAGTTGTTGTGAAACCCGTTGAGCTGGAGAATGCAAAGGAGCCACCACTCAACTTGTACAAACCAAAGGAACCTTACACTGCCACAATTGTCTTGGTTGAGAGGATTGTAGGGCCCAAAGCTCCTGGTGAAACATGTCACATCGTCATTGATCATGGCGGCAATGTTCCATACTGGGAAGGACAGAGTTATGGTGTCATTCCTCCTGTAAGCATCTCCTCCCTAGTCCTGCCAAGCATAATGCGATACTTCTATAGTTTTTTTTTTTCCTAATGAACTTATACGTTTTGTCCTTCCAATGTTGGCAAGTGTGCACTGGACACTTCATAGGCTGCAGTTTGTATCCTTTTTCATTGTTATATGATTCTTTATTGATCACTTTTGCTATAAATAGGGTAGTATTATTCAAATATATGCTGTTGATATTATGGTTAAATCTTGTCAGAAAATATATGATGATAGTGATGGCAAACAATGTTAAAACCTAACTACAACTTGGGCCCTTGTCAAAAATTACTGGGAAAATCCTAGCTCGGTTGCTATTAACCATAAAAACATGTAGGCCTTTTTGTGCAGAGAATACTGCTAACATGCTCGTAGACGCTGTGACTCTAAGAACTATTTTCTTATCCCTTTTAGCAGTCCTAGTCTACTGTTGTTTGTGACTCTATGAACTATTTTCTTATCCCTTTTAGCAGTCCTAGTCTAGTGTTGTTGGTTTTCTGCCCCCTTGTGCTGCCATAGCCCTCTGGTCCACATTGGACCCCCTTCATTCTTTCTCTTCTTGTACAGTTTCTCTCCCTGTTGTTTCTTGAACAGTTGTTGAGCTTCTCTTTATTTAATAAAAATTATAGTGGGGCCTCCCCTACTGTATTTTCAGTTCATTTTTTCTTTTTTATCTGCATCTGCTTTTACTGTATCTAATACCGTGGTTTCTCACATACTATCATATATTGTTGTCAGGGAGAGAATCCCAAAAAACCTGGATCTCCAAATACTGTTAGGCTCTATTCAATCGCTTCTACTAGGTATGGTGATTCTTTTGATGGAAAGACAACAAGCTTATGTGTTCGTCGTGCTGTTTATTATGATCCTGAAACTGGAGAGGCAGACCCCTCAAAGAGAGGTATCTGCAGTAACTTCCTGTGTGACTCAAAACCAGGGGACAAAGTTCAGATTACAGGTACGGAACTGATCTCAAATGGCATGAAAAAGACATCGTTATGTGTATTCCAACACTAAATTATAGCATCTAATTGCACAGTAGGCCTTTCGACATTTTATTCTACATCACAATTATTTCTTCATCATGGATCAAGGTGCAACTCTTGTTCCCTTTTTTTCTGTGTTTAAAAATATCAATATTTTGCTGTAGTAATCATACATGTGGAATGGAGATGAAAATGATGTAATGTGACAGGTACTTATGATGAGGCCTTTGCATTGGTACTCCTGGTACAGCTTTCTTTAAGTTGTGCCGAGAAGCTTGTTTTTGTCTTTGTGAATACCAAATTTCTTGGTGTCTGATTCACTCCATTCCATTAAAAACATTATGGACGTATAATCTTCTGACTATGCATCACATTTATATCTTAATCATTTTTAGCCCTTTGAAACTTTTGCATACTCCCTCTGTCCCAGAATACACGTCGTCGAAGCATTCAAAAATTTTATCAGAATAGATGTCGTTTTAGCTTCTGCACCCTACGAACGAGCACAGACCTGTCCATCCATCAATTCCCTGCCGTCCACTTCACAAATAAAGAAAATATAAAAAACAGTGATACTAGTACTAGTACTGTACCCACTACTACTAGTACTAGTACTGTACCCACTACTACATCCTCCGTCCTTCTCGAGTTCGCGTTCCTTCTGTCACTCCTGCACTAGTACTGCAGCTGCACATGTCATCTTGATGAACCGGTATGCTTATAGGGCCATGCAGGTCTTTTGCAACTCGCCTTGATCTTTGCTCCTCCGCCCAGAACGACATGTATTCTGGGACGGAGGGAGTATGTGTTTTTGGGATTTACTGTCTTCAGATTTTGAGATCATGAAGATGTGCAAATCTGATTCGTGATTGACAAAAATGTTGGCCTGGTGTCCTGCCATGGTAGCTGAGCCTGGTTGTTCATTGTTCATCTGTTGTCCATTATCTCCATCTTATATGATGAAACCGAATGTTTACAGCTTTGAGGGCTTTGAGGTGGGTGACATGTATGTGTCACATATAAAGGATATTGTATATTCCTGAGAACAACAATTAGACAGACTGCTATTATTGATTACCTATAGTATGTAAAATTTGTGGTGAGTGGTGACTACAGTAGTTTCAGGGGTACTGTGTGTGGTGTTCACATTCTCAGATGTTTTTTTAGCCAAGTCTCAAATTTTCAGAAGGCTAATATGGGTTGAACTAAAAAAAAAAGCCTTGTTCTATAATCCATAGAGGACATTCAAAACGAGGTTGATCTTATGTGGTGTCCTTACCATGGTAAGGACTAAGGACTTAACTGAATAGTATGCACTGAACGAATGCTTTTTCTCCCCTTTATGACATTTTTCTTCTTGATGTTTTTGTTTGTTGGTTGCAGTTCAGGTTTTGTCTTAAATTCTTTCTTTTTTTTGGATTGTTGATTATAATACCATTTTCTTATTGTTATACCTTATGTACTCTTGTTTTATTTTTCTCTTCCTTTTTTGTTGGTAGTTCATCAACTCTAGCCTACCTCAAGTCACTTATTTAATGGCCTTTGTCCTTGTTGTTCGCACGAGTAGTAAAGTTTGTTGTTAAAACATGCTCGATATGGTCACATCACATGTAGATAGGATATTTAGCTTGATCATCTTTTATTTTGTCTTCTGTTATATGCTGGCTCTCTTCTGGCAGGCCCCTCAGGCAAAATAATGCTTCTTCCCGAGGATGATCCAAATGCGACTCATATAATGATTGCCACGGGGACTGGTGTTGCTCCTTACCGTGGCTACCTACGTCGTATGTTCATGGAAGATATCCCAAGTTTCAAATTTGGTGGTCTGGCTTGGCTCTTCCTTGGTGTTGCGAACTCTGACAGCCTTCTCTATGATGAAGAGTTCACAAACTACCTTCAGCAGTATCCAGACAATTTCAGGTTTTGAGAATTCTCCATGCTTTAATATGTTTCTTAATTCAATCCTAGCGATATAGCTGAGCAAGCTAGTCTAGTGCTCTATTCTCTTGACCATGTTGGCCACTTAATGCAATGTCTAGGTGAAGTAAAGCTTATCAGATATTGTTGAGCTGATCCAAGTGTTGGTGACGCGTTGCAGGTATGACAAAGCACTAAGCAGGGAGCAGAAGAACAAGAACGGCGGCAAGATGTACGTGCAGGACAAGATCGAGGAGTACAGCGATGAAATCTTCAAGCTACTAGATGGCGGTGCGCACATCTACTTCTGCGGTTTGAAGGGGATGATGCCAGGGATCCAGGACACGCTCAAGAGGGTGGCTGAGCAAAGAGGTGAGAGTTGGGACCAGAAGTTGTCACAGCTGAAAAAGAACAAGCAGTGGCACGTGGAGGTTTACAAGTAGGTTATGAAATTGCAAAGGATTGTGATTGTTTCGGCCTGAGGTGAGAAACTGGACATATGATTGAACGATTGTGGCTGCCATGTAAAATTCTGGGCTTTATTCATAAGCTTCTGCTCCAAACGGTGAATAAAAATGAAGCACATGGTTTTCAGTTGTTGCTTGTTATCGGAGAGCACTACCAGTGCAGTTTTTTATTGCTCGTTTCACATGTTGGCAAGCTATGTTCGAGGTTAAATCTCCTTGCTTGATGCATATTCTGATTGTTTATCTGAGATGCATTATACTAGAATTGTACTATGCATTGGAATGTAAGGAGTATATATTAGTATTCTAGCCTACTCACAAAAAAAAGGTATCCTAGCCCAGTCAACATCCCCCCCCCCCCACCACCCCCCAATCAAATTATTTATTATTTTTTTAGAAAAAGCAGAGGCTATCATCTCCACTATCTTCCTTTATTCTGCTTGGAGAAGAGTTAATATATGGTCCTGCATTCGGCATGATTGCCGCTTTATTTATGGTTGCTTCAAGTTTGTCTGGTCTACCTCCGCCCCAAATCATCTGCATTGTGTCGGGTAAAAAGAGGGTAGGCGTTCAGTTTCAATGGACTCGCTGGCTTTTCATCACCATTTCCGCGGCCCTTCTGTATACGCAACTGAACCTTGTAAACAGGCACAGGAGACGTGACAAAAAGAAGAGCTTCTGTTCACCTGACTCCAGTACACATCTCATGATCTTCATGACTATATTGACCTGTAAAGTTTACGTGCCCGTTATCTGTAAAGGCTCCGTCCAGTCACAAGCGTAGCCACTCTTGCAACAGGTTTCATGTTTTTGCTTTTCTGGATGGAAGTAAATATATGTACAGGTGCCCTACATTTTCAGGCTGCTTGGTGCAGATCTTGCGGACACATCACCGCTGGAGTAATAGCACATCAGAACGTGACATGGACACCGTTGTTATCATGCTTCAAATGTTCTGTCTCCTGTCTATTTCACAAAGCAACTTGAGCAACTACTAGTTGATTTTGCCTAAGAATTCTTGGTGAGCGCGCGAGTGAAGCTTAATTTCTTAACCTCTCGCTTGATGACCAATGCGCGTAGATTTGCCCAAGCTGTGCCATGAAAGAAGCCACATGGTCCCTGTCACACCTGCTCTGCCACGACGGTCAATCAGCCGATGCGAACATGCAATGATGCAAGTGCCGAAAATCTCGAGAGATCTGCCGATCCGCTACCACTAAAATACTAGCTAAAACAAATCAGATCCAAGATCAGTGTCTTATCTGAAACAACTACGCGACCAGCATGGCGACGACTTCTCCAAAACTAATGTGCTGTCATTCTGCAACACCGGTTGCTTGACTAGCCGTGCTAGATGAGACGTGTGTTGCTTCGTCCAATAAATAAAAAAACTGAAGCTCTTTTTGAAAAAAAATGAAAAAAGAAGAAGAAACTCTTGAAATGATCGTTTATTTACATTTCTTTAAAAGTGTGTATCATCTCTTTATAGAGAGAGAATTGTGTGTTTAAAATATGATAAGAGCAAGGCTAATAATACAGCCCACTTGCTGGCTGTAAGGTTCTTGCAGCCTTCTGTCAGCTCACTCGTATAGTAGTCAGCCTTTCACATCTACTGTATGGTCTCACCTGTTTCTCTCATAGATTTTTTGGTTCCTGTGTCCAAGTTGGCTGTAAGCTTACAGCCCACTTCTCTTCTCTTCCCCTCTCTTCTCTCCTCCACATCAGCATTTAGCCGGTTTACAGCATATTACTATACTTGCTCTAATGCCAAAAAGCCATGGAACGAGAACAATCGGAAGCACCAAAAGCCAGCTGTCCACCTTGTATAGGCAAAGCATCGAGGACCGATCCGACGGCCATCCTCAAATCCCGCACGCATCTTGAGGCGCCCGCGTCCCATAGCCCCACTGCGGCTGACGCATCCAGCTCAGCACATCACGGGCTCCCACCACCGCCGACGCCCGGGCCCCACGTGCCCATCCCTCATTACCACGTCCCACCGTCCCAACCACCCCCACCGCCGCGCGGGCCCATCCTCTCGCGGGCCCACGGTACAGTGACCGCTCCGGCACGCCGCCGCGCCGCCTACGTGGCCGTCCCGCCGTTACTCCGCGCCCGAGGCGATACCAGTTTTACCCTCCTCCAGGTGTGCTGAGGTGTGACGACTTGTTCTCCGTTTCTCCTCCTCCTCCTCCTCTGTTCGTTCGTTTGGCCGCAAGTGAGCGTAGCGGAGCGGCCGCGTCGTCGTCTTCCTCTCCTCGTCGCGATCACCGGTCAAATCCAAGCCAATTTGTTATTTGTTACTGCCAGGGCTCCGATTCACCACCGCCGCCACCCTCTCTTCTACTGCCGCCTTTATCCCCAACCCGGCACGCGCTGGCGGGGAGCAAGCGCAGGGCTGGGACTGGGAGCAGCTGACCTCCGACAGGGCGCTGAAGGGGCCTCTCCGGGTCCTCCCAATGGCGCGGATCCAGCCTGGAGTAAGTCGCTCCGTGCCGCCGTGCTTGTGCATTCAGAATTTTGTTGGTGGTTTGGGCTGCTCGAATTCGCTGGTGCGGTTCGGAGAGGGGATGGTCGATGCTGTCATGGTCCGTGGGACGCTTCGCGGGTGTTTTTTTGCTAGGGTTTTGCTGTTCTGGAGGATCAAGGTGGACGCGCGGAATCCAGTGGTCTTGCTTCAGTTTGTGTGCTCTGCTTTTGTTTGGTGCGGGAGGGCGTGGGGTTTTGGGGGCGGAGACGAGCAGCGCGGCGCCCGGGGTGAATTGCTCTGCTCTGCTCAACTTGCAGTGTCTAAGAGTACTTCACTGCTATGCATTTCAGTTGCTACTTTCTAGTTATATTATGCTAATTCTGGAGAAATGTTATAAATAGTATGTCAGATAAGTTTTACGTCAATATCGCTCGAACATTCAACATCAGGCTGTACATTTTTGGAAGTTGCCCTGAAGCATAGATCATAATGGAGTGTTCTGTTTTTTTTTTTTTTGGGTTCGGTTCCTTGTAACATGTCAGCAAAACATAGGTACAGAAAAATGGGAACATGATGCCTAGTTGACTCCTGCATGTTGTTAAGGTCCAGTCGAAGCATTATTCCATCATCGATATTTTTCTAACCCATTTGACTTTATGACTTAATCCACGATTAGTTATCGTGTGCCTGTGCCTTACTTTCACATAGATCATTTGTTTCCATATGCAATGCTAGTAGCAAACCGTGTCTGTCAGATCTATTGGGTATCTACTATCTTGAATTGTTTTCTTTTAACCAAGAGAGAAACTTGCATGGTTAAGTTACTAATCTCATTTCCTATGAAATTAAGGCTCTGTTCGCTTCAGCTGAAAAGCTGAGCTAATTTAGGCTGAAGCTGATTTGTTATGAGGGGAAATACTGTTCCAGAGCTGAAAAATATGTGCTGTTTAGTTGAAGCGAACAGAGCCTAAGTATATCTTGTTTTGATGAGAGGCGGCAAAGTTATTTGCCTCAGTTTGTACATTCATATTGTAGTTGCCGTTCTAAGTTTACTATCGACTGACAAATCTTAAACAATGAATGTTGCAGGTGGTGGATGAAAGAATGGACCCCTTTCTTGGTAGATTGACTAGACCAGCCACCATTGACCAATCCTGGTGTACTGCTCAGAGTGGCATGTCCTTGTTCAACGGGCCTTTTAACGAGTTCAAGGATGCCATTGTGGCGTCGTCAGGCTTGTTGTCCCACAAATGCTGCTCTGATGTCACAAACAACTTTGAAGAACTTACAACTGTAGTTTCAAGGTTACATCAACACCTTCTGGATGCAAATGTAGAAGTTACTTACACAGAATACTTAGATTTGATAAAAGTGGAAGTCGATCAACAGCTTAATAAGCTCTCCGAGGATATAAGGGTCTTCAAAAGCTATAACTTGTCCCACAAATATGATGCAAATGGTTCATGCTGTACAGTATGCCATGTTGGGAAGCTGGCTGAGATAGATGATGCGTTCAACAGCTTAAAGTTGCTGTTGGTTGTGGTGTTCCGACAAATTAGAGAGATGCTCACAGCGGTCAATTCTTCAATTCATGATCTTCAATGGGAGCATGAGTTTCAGTTAGAAGTTACCGGCATTATTATTGGAGACTGTGCTAGAGGTCTTACAGGATGAACTAGAGAGGAGACTGTATGAGCAAAGTTCCATAGTGAGCAGTCTAAGAAAAAACTGGCAGGAAACTGTGGCGCAGTGTGCTTCCATACGTGAAGAGCTGATTGCTATTTCTAATATTCTGTTACCTTCTGAAGAGGAACCTCAAATTTCCCTCTGTAGGCATGAAAGTTTGGGTAACTGGAGCGACAGATGGAAGTTCAGCTTTTTCAGAAAGCGAACACACCAGGATCACTCTCTATCTTCCAGGGAAAGCCAGAATTCTGCGACACAGAAATCTATAAGTCCCAGTGAAGTTATATCAGAAAGATCCGACTTCCGACATCTGAAGGGCATGACTAGACAAGATATGCTTAACTATTTCAGATCTGAGATCAGTAAATTAAAAAGGCTGCATGAGTTGGATTTGCAAGAGAAAACAGAAGAGCTGTTCAAATTCAAACGAGAGAAATGGTCATTGGCTCTTAAGTATGATGTCGAATTTGAGCCTTTAAGGAGGAAATTCCCTGAGGTCATTTCAAGATTTGACCAAATCATGTCCAATGGAATGGACAGCTGAAGCCCCTACAATCTGCAGTAATAGTGATGCACTTGATGAAAGGAGCAGATTGAACAGTAGAATTGATTCACTATACCGTGAAAATCAGCATCTTCGGTGCTTGCTGGCAGAGAAGACAAAGAATATTCATGAGTTATCGAGCCAAATATCTGATGCCGCCAGGAAAATGTCAATTCAATATTCATTAGAAAAACAACTTTTGAGACAAGTCAACAGCACTAAAATAGAATATGAGGATCTTTTGGTTGAAAGTACTATCAGAGATGAAATTTACCAAACTGTTACCAGAAATTTGGTTGATAATCATAGGAATGTCTTGGAGGATACTGCCCGACGTTTCCATGCAAAAGTGTCCTCACTTGAAGCCGCGCTCTTAGAAAAGGACAAGGCGTTGTGTTTATCTAATGAGGAAAATCAGAAGCTGAAGGAAAAGTTGTCAATACTAGAAAAAAAAGTGCATTCCATCCAGAATAATCAGCAAGATCTAGAGATAATCAAGCAAGAGAGTGAGGAAATGATTCTCCGTGATATTGAGATGGAGCCACAAAGATCATGTGAGATTTCTGATCCAGATTTACAGTATGAAGAGCTCATCAAGCTGAATCAGGTTTTAGAAATTGCCTCAACCACCATAAAAGAAATGGAAACAAAAAGGTTGAATCACAGTGATATCCTAAGTAAAAGAGAGCAAGAAAAACAGCTAGATTGCATCCTGGTATCTATCATGGATTTGTCAAAAGAATTTGTGAAGATTGAACATAGAATGCCAGAAGATATAGAAGGAAACGAGAAAAAGTATGTGCATCTACGCACCTCCCTACCCCCGCGTGCAGAAAAACTATCACCCATCCTTTTTTTTTCCTTTGAGAATGCAAAACAAAATATTTCAGCATGCTTTTCTATGACTGGTATGACTAATGACTTCTTTTTTGAGAACCCGGCTTGTGTTTTAGGTTGGATGCAAAATAATGCTTGCAAAAATCCTTACTGTTACATAGTTCATGCTCGTTGTGTTGTCGATTAATCCGTACTCTTGATGCTAGCACAAACTAATAAGAGTGTTGTTGCATTCAGGACTGAAAATCTGAGTGATCGATGCAACCAAATGGTACAACAGGCCATCGTACTGACAAAGAAGGGCCTGTGGTATAAGCAAATGCTCGACACAAGACGTTCTGAGCTTCGAAAAGCTGAATCTGAGGCATGTTTTCCGTATCTACTCAAATTATGTACTTCTTTGCACAGTAGCCCTTCTTCCCCCCCCCCCCCCCCCCTACAGCTGAGCATAAAGTGATTTCTGCCTGTTTAACTATGCATGCAAACATTCAAGGATTTTATCAAAGCATCATGCTCATTCATGTGTCAAATAGCTGCATTTAGGAATTTAAACCTTCAAACAATCAAATTTGAGTAAGATATAATACTCTTTTTTGCTTCTGGAACACGTAGGATAACTGTATATCATTGTATTCAGCAGAAGACAAAGGCTTTAGAACTTGTACACATTAGAACCCACTCACACCATAAAGACACAATGCTCTCATCTCTGTTTTATTTTTTAGAAACAGATCAGATCAATTTGAGTAGTCTGTGAGGTGGATTGAATTTATTTGGTCCATTATGTGCCCTTCCCTTTTCTATAGTAAAGTGCACATTATAAAGTGTTGAAATATAAGTGAATTCTTCACCTTTCCCCATCAGCTTAAACTTTTGGGTTGAACTGGTCGGTACATGCAACTCAATGTGGTATTGGAGCCAAAGGTCTTGAGTTCGAATCCTGGTTAGCGCAATTAAAATAAAATAATTGTTGCTCGCTCCTATTTCACGTCCGAGCCTTGCCCGTCGCTGAGATCTCTCGCCGGAGCCTCGACATAAGGGGGAGTGTTGAAATATAAGTGAATTGTTCACCTTTCCCCATAAAGTAATTTTGATAGATGTTTAGGCAGGATGTTCATTCATTATCTTTTTAATCAGCATGCCAATTAATTGAAATAAAGATAATGTTAATTAGATATTTCTGATAGCATGCAAGTGACTCACTGATGATCGGAACCCCTTCTGCTTTGATATTTATTCCTGATCGATTGTTATTGGACTATGCTTTTATTTGACTACAGGAACACATGTTTCAAATTAACTTCGCAACTTGTTTAAATGTATTTTTTCTGTTTTATTTAGGTTGACATTATGGGAGACAAGGTTAATGCACTCTTGAGTCTTGTTCAAAAGATATATATAACTCTTGAGCACTACGCTCCTGTTTTTCAGCATCATCCTGTGGTAATTCTCTCAAGTGTCAATATTTTAATTTCTCCATTCTTCCCTAATTCTTAATCATTCGACTATCACTTATTTACATGTGAATTGCCTGTTTTTTTTAACAACTACTTCGCAACTGTATTTTATTTAGTTTATTTTGTAATTTCTCTACTATACCTGAGAAAAAAAATTCTTCTGTTCATAATGAGATGCTTGTACATAGTCTCTTATGATCATTCATTGAAGAAGGGCAGAGTATAATTCATAATTGATGCTGTGCATGCAGCTATTGGATGCTTTCTTGAAGGACATGCAAGCTTGTCGCAGGGTATAAGAAGCAGACAAAAGGAGGACTTACAAGATACAACATAAGTTGGAGCTACAAGGTGAGCTGGCACTTTTTTTATCAACCACTATATGAATACCTTCAAGCTGTAATGTTTTATAGAAGCAAAGCAAGGCTCCAACCCACTTGGATGCATTTCTGATATTGCCAAATGTTCATTAAATTTTTTTGTGATGTCAACTCCTATATTTTCATACCACATCGTTACTTTATAGCTCTACTTTTGCTAAACATTTATAAAAAAATATATGCAAAAAGTTATATTCATTCACAATCGTACCACATTGTGAATACATAAATCTTCTTAGAGGAAAGCAAAAGGCAGTTACTGTAACCACCGATGAAGGTGTGTGGTGTGGGTTTGGTCTGAGTAATTTAATCACTAAGCTACCTAAAAATCCCCACATGCTGCTCTATATTTATTTACTGATGTGGCTTTTTATTGTCATCACTCATCACATTGATGGAATCCTCCATCAAGAATGTGCACATGCCACAAAATGTATGTGCATATATGACTCAACCTCAGACATCAACACTATGCTTGATTGAATTCTTTAGAGCAGATTATTTTTTTTATGAAGTGCAATGACTGATTATTTCCTTATTGGCGATTTTAGTTTACAGTGGCCTAAGAGGCACTAGAGAGATATTAATTTCATGGTGGGGAAACAGCATACCATTGCAAGGCTATGAAATTGATCCATGGCCAAATTGACACTGCAAATCTGCAGCCAGAAGGAAGTTAAGGTAGTCCATTTGACTGAATTTTGAAACCTAGGGTATGCATTTCAAGGGCATTGAGCTGTAATATGTTTCTAAATCGTAGCAATGCATTTTTCTAAACATCATTTTGTAATGGATGCAGTTGTATTGTTGCTGCTCACTCCGCAGATGATTGGATTCACGTCTGTATGGTGTATGTAGAAGTGAAAGCACCTTCTAATGTACAAATTATGACAGTTCAACTTCTGTGAGGGTGATCACATTTTTGTCAGCAGCCTATATAGAAATAACTTAGCTGTTATACAAGCTCTAGTCATATTGTAAGCATAGTACAAGGTGGCTTTTACTGGATTTTAATTTTTTCATTGTTCTTATAAATTTTGAGTCCTGGTTTGTACTAATGGTCTTGTAAATCTGTATAGATCTTATGTACAACATTTGTCCTTTTTCGTGGAAGCAAACCTATCCAGGGCAATAAAATAGATTTTGGGTACATAGTTATCTCAAGTTGCTTGATCTATATTTATGATTAAAACTTCATTAGTAGTTTCTTTAAAAGAAATTTAAATTCTATAGTGATTGAGCATTTGAGTGATGTATGCATGGCCGATTGCTATGTACTGTTGCCATTGCTTGGTTGTTTGCATGGGCAACAGATGACAGAAACTGAGGTAAGTGGAGTTACTTTGCAATCACAGATTTGATGACTATTTCAAATTTCACCAGAACAAATCTCACGTATTGATACATGTTTTCTTTCTGTCATTCTATTTTTATCGAAAGAAACTACCATTAAATTAAATTCCTTGTTGTAACCCTTTCTTTCTAGAGAAAATTACAACCTTTTCAAGCAGTCTGTTACAGGAAATGCGAGAGGCTAGGCGATGATTCAGCACTAATAATAAAACATAATATACAATAATTTGTAGGATGTTTCATTATTGAACAGTTCTAATATCGCCATCTAGTTCGCTTGCTATAGCATTCCATGCTAATAATGCTGCACCAACAGCTGGCTCCACCTGCAGGTACAAGCAGATACAGACCTCATGAATACTAATTTGACAAATTTTGTAGTAGGATCTGAAGATGAGTCAGTTTGTAAACTGTGTATGTCTGATATTGTTCAAACATATACACAGCTCAGGTTTTGCTTCCGCGTTTCAACAAATTCTTCTCTGCCATATTTCTTTTCTCTATTCAGTTAATTAATTCTTGAAGATGGCTTAATCTGAAGAATATTTATTATGCTGTGCTTACCTTGGGATGTATTGGGTAGGCACCTGGGTAATTCTTGGTAACACAATCTATGACTTCTTTCCCAATGTCCCACCTTTTGTTTGCCTCAAGGACTTTACCAACCATAACAAGTGGAAATGGATGCTTGCCATCTGTGAAGTAGAAACATCTTAAGAAATTCTTCCATGAGGCATTCTAGTCAATGCAGCTTTGAGGGTCTTGCTTAGTTCTACATAACCACTATTTTCTTTACCACAAGTCATTTTTTTAATGAGATAGCTCTATTATTAGATAAATGTGCAAATTTAAATGTATTTCAGGTGGGAAAACCAGTGAAGATTCTTGTCTCACCTTCACCGCCAAGGTCAAGCCTTTGCACTACAGCCTTAACACTGGAAGCTAGTTCTCCAACTGAATTGTGTAGGATCTTGTTTGCCACCTCATCACCACTTTCAGCTGATTCTACCACAACTGGAAGAAGGTCAGCGATACGAGCCCAGGACTGGTCTTCATATGTCCATCTGTCACCAGAACAATGAATACATGAGTAGAAGTTGTCACTTGTGCCTTGTAACAGAATCATTATTGTAACTTGACAAGTTTTTCTTGACCTGCCAATCCTAGACTATGGAATATACTTCTCTACTTAAACTAGGACCAACCGGTAGTAAAAATAGATTGATCCCTTAATTCGTTTGATGTGTTTGTTTGTCGAACTATTTTCAGGTTGCAAGGCACGATGGATTACCCGATCAATTCGTCTGGGGATTCCAGTCCAAGGAAGTCAAGGATGTTGTTTGTAAGCACTGTTTCAGGGCCTCGGCCATCATAAGCTCTTACCACTGCTGTCAATGCCTGGGCAGAAATCCCATATCCACTGCACGTAAGATGCCACCACATAAACCGGTCAAACAAATCCACCAATGGCAGCCGCATTGACATAGACTATACGAACCAGCTTCCACTAACTGATAAAATTCTCTTGTATTAAAGTTACTGTCATGGATTAGAAAACATAGCCCCTTTTGACTAACCTGCCCCAATCACCTAGAACTGGTCCTGCACCTGCTGCACGAGCTTCCCTACCATCACTGGTGAACCCATAAGCTATGGTCCCCGTCCCTGCGATCAGCACGCATCCGTGCAGCTTGCCCATGGTTCCACTGGCCAACGCCGCCACAGCATCGTTCTCCACGAACAGCTTGACATGGCTTGGAAATAGGTCCCTGCAAAAGAGGATTTGCCTGCACTCAGTTGGGGGAGGAACTTAACTGAAAAATAGGCTACAGTTTCAGTTGACAACTGTCTGAATTACAATGTTTTGCTAAATTGGGTATATATGCTAGACCTACCTGAGCCAATCCAGCATTCTCTGCTGATCGATTGGATGGTTGACGCCTGCTACTGCCAAGCAGACGGCACAGACATTTGACCGTCGCCTGCGCGCCTTGAGCAGCGCCTGTGACATTACTCTCTCTAGTGTCTCCCTTGCCCTGTCCTCTGAACAATTGGAACAAGAAAAGGAAACTTCTTTTACTACTTCACAATTTTTTAATTTTTTTTTTTACCGGCAAGAAGATTCCATAGGATGCTTTACTGGTTGAATTTTCTTGATCTATCACGATCATTGCTCGTCAGTGCTGGAAACTTGTGCAGGGCAAGCAGCTGCGATCGTTGAGCGAGTCCAGGTGGTGTTACCTCCGACGGAGTTGTGGTTGGAGCAGCCGGCGACGGTGCGGGAGAGGACCGGGAGCGGGTCGTTGAAGGGCATGGCGGCGGGGATGCAGACGCAGACGGTGTTGCTGGCGCCGCCGTCGACGCCGAGGATGACGCTGCCCATGCGCGGGCTCTGGCACTCCTCCACGTCCCACAAGTCCCGCCCCGTGTGCCGCTGCATCTCTCCCTCTCTCTCTCTCCGTGCCCGAGCACTCCTTGGCCTGGAGAAGAAGATAGAAGAAGAGGAAGAATCTTCTCCGGCCAGCAGGCCACCAACTGCTCTGCTACTGCTAGTATGCAGCTGAGGTGAGCTTTCGCTCCATATATATGTACGTATTAGGTCGCCGTGGATGTCTAGCCGAGGCGAAAGGGACGGGGAGGAGGAAGACGACGGAGGACCTCGGGGAAAATTCGAAGGGCGGCTGTCCGCACGCGCGTCCTGTGTCCAATGCCGCGACGGCAGAGTTGTTTACTTGGCTCATTGGCCGTGTGCCGGAGGCGGGCCTCAGCACAGCGGTCTGCACTCCCAACCTGCTTGCGTTTGTTGCTTTGCACGTCGGTCAGTACGTCAAAGAGAGGGCGGCGTTTCGTTCCGTTCCGGCTGGGCTCCTCGTGTTAGTTACTGACCTTCATTGGGGCTACGCGCTGATGTTACTGACAGCACTGGTAAGAACTTCTGGAACTTAGTTTGCTCGCTGAGCACTTTTGTGTGTACTCTATCTACTGCAGTTCTTGTACTTTGTATGTTGCCAGCTGCCTTCTCTTGATCACACGTGTGGTGCTGCGGGCAGGTCCGTGGTAAAAACGAAATGGACATCCATGCCAGACAGATTAAATTCTACTTCTAGTTGTTACCTCCACCTGGTATTAACTTGAGTTTATTCCCAGCTCTCCTGTTGTTTTTTTCACATGGATGGTTATGCAGATCCCCTTCTCCAAAATCTGCCAGTGCTACAATTCTTGCACCCATCTGAGAGTTTATTTGTGCTCCTGCAGTTTACTAGCACTTGGGTTCAGATGAGAGATGACATGCGTGCGTTTCGTTGCCACCGTAGTGTAAAGTGCTACAAACCATTGGTGCTCCAAATGTCAAGCGTCTGCAGGTGGATTCAACGCCCGTTTACTCTTGTTACGCCATGGGTCGTCTATCTGGTGGTCCGATCGGCACACGCTGGCTGCCACCGGTGACGGACAAAACCCTGCCTGCCCTACCACGCTCAGCAGTCAGCTCGGCCCCTTTCATCGCAATTGTTATCTACAAACATCCACGCGAAATTGCTCGATTCGCACTATGATAAGCCTGGGTCGCTATCGCCCTGTCGTTTTGTTCGGATTCGATCATCGATCCCTTCCCTTCAAGTCCTCTCCTGCTGCCATATGGCTCGTTCCTGGCGAAGCAGAGCTACACGACGTTCAGAAGCCGGCGAGGGACCTGCAGGTGCTATCGGGAGACGA
Organism: Eremochloa ophiuroides; assembly: GCA_038502445.1. Taxonomy (NCBI): domain Eukaryota; kingdom Viridiplantae; phylum Streptophyta; class Magnoliopsida; order Poales; family Poaceae; genus Eremochloa; species Eremochloa ophiuroides. Next base: position 7,905,970 of record JAHLJS010000001.1, on the reverse strand, counting down.
CTCGGGTTTGCCCTGCACCCCAAACGACCAAGGGGTAGGAACGAAACGTGTCTAGAGCAATTCTGGAGTGCTAGTTGATTCTAAATCATGCGGTGTTGTTTTGGATGGGTGTGTCCACGACCTGATGTCGATCCAAATGGCTCCATCGCTACCACACGGTGCCTCATTTGGTCTCGTGCTGCCATCTCTCCAGTAGGCACTTCTACCAAAACAAAACACTCGACCGGTTCTTCATCGTCTCATTCTTTTCACCCTTCCCCCCTCCCCCCTCCTCCCCACCTTTCTTGGAGCATGTTTTATTTTTTCCTTTGTCTGTTATGTTGCTGTTGTCAGTTACCTGCATTCTAGAACCTTTATAGAATTTCAACTGAATTGGCATTTTAATCCTATATTTCTTTCCTGTTTCTATATTTTGATAATCCTGCTGTTTTAACTTTTAACGAAGGCCTTAGCAAGACTGCAAACAGGGCCCAATGGAGGATGATTTTTCATATTTTTTATACACGACAAAAGTCACAGCTTACAGCTTCACAGGTACCTAGCAAAATAAAAAAATGTACTCCCTCCGTATTGGTAAAAGAATGACGTTTAGGACAACGACTACGGTCTTCAACGTATGACTTTGACTTCATAATTCTATAACAATATTTATTGAAAAATGATATATGTATACTTTTATGAAAATATATTTGAAGACAAATCTATTTATATAGTTTCATATTTTCAAACTTAATAGTTTAAAAGTTATTCATGATTTATATTCTCAATGTTTGACCAATACCTTTTCCAAAACGTCTCTTTTACCAATATGGAGGGAGTATTCTCTCCATCTCAAATTGTAAGTTATTCTAAAAATGTTTGAGAGTCAAACCATCTTAAGTTTGACCAAATTTAGAGAAAAATACAATAATTTATGACACTAAATAAGTGCAGTATAAGAATATATTTGATGAAGAATCTAATGACATTTATTTGATGTTGTAAATATTATTATCTTATTATATAAATTTGGTTAGAGTTAAGATGTTTTGACTCTTCAAGATTTTTTAAATAACTTACAATTTGGGATGGAGGGAGTACTATATTGAACTATTGTGGTGTTCAACAATGAAATTTCTGCTGGCACACAAATGATAATATGACTACTTTTTATGTTAACATAATGTAAGGTATTTCCCTAGATACGGTTCTATAAATATAAAGGTGTTCTGATTGTTGTTACAACTAGTTACATATCTGTTGTGGTACTGTACAACACAGTCGTAAGCATTTTGAGTTAAAAAATACAATATGTACCAAAGTGTATGACATTGATGTAAAAATATACTAGGCTAAGAACACGTGCTTCGCTGCGCATGCGCAGGGAGGAAGGCAGGGGCGGAGCTTGGTTCAGACCAAGCTAGGCCATGGCCCCCTGCCCAATAAAATTTCCACTTACTAAACAGTAACTTTTTACTGTTCATAGATGTTTAGACTCAATTACTCAAGAATGTCCCCTGCTGCTTGTCTGATCAAGCTCCGCCACTGGAGGAAGGTATGTGACTATGTGAGAAGTGAGCGAGCAGTAAAAGGAGTTAAGAGTGAAACAACGGTCCTAAACAATGTTGAATTATATTTGAAGCCGACATTGCGCACTGACTAACGGTGACGTTCAAGTGAACAGTAGCTGCTGCTTCGTCAATATAGTAACTGACGCATGGATATGCGGAGGGAGCCTTTCATTACGTGTTTAGGAGTAAACGAATCTTATATGTTTTTGTACATTTGGCAAATGACATTGAAATGTAGAGCGTGCAACAACAGTTTCTTCACATCAACAGGTACTCCGAAGCTTGCTGAACGAGCTTATCCACTACAATTTTGTAGGCCTTCTCAGTAGGATGGAAGCTGTCCCAAAAAATATAATCAATTGCATTTGGACATGCCCTTTGATATGCAATGAATATGGCGGCATTTAACAATGTGCTACCGCAACAACCTTCGTTGACATCCTTGAAACCTGTATAAAAAAAATATGGTTCATTCTTAGTGCAAAAAATGATCGTAAGGGCAAACCCATTAACGGAGGGTAGGTATAGTCATGTTGTAATAGCCAAACTATACAATAATTGTCTCTATTTGTCTATGAAAACTTTTTTTTATTGTTGCTTTTACCAATGTCCAATCTTCTCTTTCATAATCCACTTCATATTCACTTATATTTAGGCCTACCATTGTATAGGCTTGTGTGCTATGCCTATGCTTGTTGCTTGCATTATAGCCACACTCTCCCCTCTTTTTCACATCCGTAAAAATGCTGACTACCTTGGCTATAAGATTATTATTGTACTTGCTCTAACGAGAACCTGCCAACTAACTGTTGGGAAATCCTCCTCATGAGTGGACATTGAGGAGAGTAATTGCTCCTAATGAGTTGGCCCACACATCATAGGTGCAGCTCAAGAAAGTGGACCAATCTTGTGTGCATCTATTTAGTATTTGCAAGTTGGCTTGCAATAGAAGGGATGGGGAAGCAATTGTTCAGTTGAGCCCCTTCGAGCATTAGAGAACTTTCAAGAGAGAATAAATGGAGAGGGAGATCAGAGAGGAGATCTTGCAATAGATCAAGACGGGTTCGTCCTTAAAGTTATGAAGCTGCAAATCCACATCCTTGGTACATCTAATCTGAATTCCATCATCATTTGGTGAGATCTTTCTTTACCCAAGTAGCAGCCCCTAGTCTTATTATTGTTGTCCAAAATCTGTAAATATTGATGTATGCATGGCCGCCTATAGTCCTATCTAGAGATTTTGGCGGTTTTCTACGCTAAATACGGTATTTTGCTATTAAGATAATGTGTGGCCACAACTAGGTGCAATTCCTGTTAGAGTGACCAGGTGCAACTAGTTGTGATTGTTGATAGTGTTGATTGTGACCAATTGCAACTGAGGTTGATGTGATAATAACTGGTCCGAAATAGTTGTGAGTGTTGACATTTCCTCCATTTATCTATGTGATGCATACGTTTGCTTTCGTGCATAACTGATGAGACAAAGGCTAATAATACAATCGGCTTGTTGACGGTAAGATTTCTTACAGCCTTCTCTCAGCCCACTTGTACAGTAGTTAACCTTTCACAGTTAATATATGGCCCATTTGTCTCTCTCGCAAAGTTTCTTGGTTCCTGTGCGCAAGCCGGCTGTAAGCTTACAGCCCGCTTCACCTCTCTCTCTCTCTCCTCCTTTCTCTCCTCCACGTCAGCATTTAACCGGCTTACGGTCTCTTGTTATATACTTGCTCTGATATGATCTAGGGCTGATTTCAAATTATATATGGTAAAGTTAGTGCTTCCATTATCACTAGCAAGTTGTGTTAGTGTAGTTATCGCAACAATAACCAAAACCTCTTGAGAAAGAAGATGTACAGAGTACCGACAACTGTATATAATTAGATTAGTTTTTCATATCTTTCAGCTAGATGTGCCCTATGCTGATATGAAGTTTTGTTTACTAAGCTTACAACATCAATCAATCAAATGTTATTGGGTTATAGTATAAGACTTACCGTATGAAGCTGGATTCTGAATAAGATCAAGTAAGTTGTAGTATATGTCCAAATAAGCAATCTTTGATCCAGAAGCACTTCGTTCTGCATTCAATCGCTCTAGTTCCTTTGAAACTCTAGAATTAAATAACTGTGATGCATTATTCCTTAATGATTCACATTGACGTGACGGGTTTCCTTCAAGTGTTATTTGTGAAGGACAACATCCCAATGGTGGGACACCAAGAAATCCAATCCTCTTAGCTCCCATATCATTCAGAGTCTATATAAAAGAAGAAAACAAGTAAACATGATGGCTTTCTAGTACTTTTATACAAGGCCTATTTGGTTGATAACGTTCAAGGTTTCCAGGTCAAGCAGGCAACATTGATTTCTATAGAGACCTTGGGGATAGATTTGCCTAGCCCAAGCAAACTAGCTGAATCAATAACAAAAAACTACAAAGGAAAGCTTCACCCCGCAAGGGGAGAAAACGATACGATGTCACATCTATTACTATAAAACTATCATCGAGAAGAGTTGAATGGACCGAAGCTCTATTAATTTGTGTGAAGGTTGCAGTTACATCCATCAACTCTTAGAATAGTTTTTTTAGTCAATAACCTTCTGAAATTGTGTGACCAAGGTACATGTCCATACCTCCACTATATGGGCTTCTAATGATGACTTGGCATTTCGTCAAATAGGTTGTGGGTTGACCCATCGGAGTCACCAGTCAGCACTCGACAACCTTTGTGATGACAAAGACGAGCGATAGACAGACTTTGGGAGGACCTAAAAAATGATGTTCCAATGACGAATCTAGGAGATCATGGGGGCTCCAGCCCCTGCCCCTGCCCCTACTGACTAGTCTCCAACTCTCCATTACAACTGAAAGGAAGATTAGGGAGAGAAAGTGAGGGAGAAAGTGATGAAGAGAGTGAATATGTGTGAGGAGAGGAAGAAGTAGCGAGACTGCCTAGAGCTTAATGCTTAGTCCACCCTCTCAATGTAACGTGTCCAGGGGTGTCGCCATGCTTGACGCAAATAAGAGGGCGAGAAGACGGCAAGGAGAGGGTGAGGACCACGCCCGTGTGATGCTAACATGCTCCTTGTTGCATCCAGGAGCTCATTGTTGTGGCACAATGTGAAAGGCGTGCGACGAACCAATCAGCTCATTGCTCCTTGTTGCATCCAGCATATCAAGGTTGTGGCATGGTTGCAGAATATCCCCAGAGCAGCGATGGCCCCAATTCATCAGGATTAGTATGCCACGTCAACTTTAGTATAACCTAGGTGCCACAACTTAAAAGGCTTATTGCGAGACCCAAAAATCGGTTGGCAGCTAGCAGGCCTAACTATAACCACCACACAAGTTAATAAAGCTCTGGTGCATTTAACTCTAGAAAAATGTACATCATGATTGCTTTAGTTGAAATCTTTCTCAACGTCTCAACAAAAGATAGAAAATATATTTGCAGAATTTATGGAGCAAAAAAATAAATAAATATTCAAATTATTGTAGAGAATTTAGGAATGGGACAAGACTTAATTTTGTGAATAAAGATGATACGAAATATAGAGAAATGACCAGAAAGATTGGAATTAGCAATAGTTACCTTTGTGAAGTTAATCGCCGACGAGACAATAAAGTCCACATACGAAGAAAGATCAAATTCGAGGCGTCTCAAAGGAATCAGAGAGAAATAATTATTTATAATGTCATTTGCCCCCATTACTGTAAAGAAGACACCTTGTGAGATAACTCGTGTCATTTCCTTTTCTCCAACCAAAGCTGTTAGCTTCTGCTTGTAGTCATGAAATAGATTAAGTTGATCGGTACTCGACAAGGTATTCTGCATTAAATTAATTTGCATGTCTCAGCTTACGTAACAATTTTATTCTCAGAAACAATAAAGAAGAGAACAACAAAAAAGAAATATATACATATATGATATATATAATTACCGTAAGCATGGATGTGAGCGGATCATAGCCACTGCCTCCGACGGCAAACGCCACACCAGTGAGTAGGTCCTTCAGTTCTAGATCAGGACCGATGAAAGGAGGCAGCAGCTCCTTAATGCCCAACTTGGAAGCTGTTCCAAAATAAATAATTGCACTATGAGAAAGAAGTTATGATATTTCACCCAACGTTGCTGATTTTAGCTGGCTGTAAAAGAAGCTGCTGATTTTGACCGATGTTGGTTTATTATGAGAGAAAAATACTGTTTTATGCCTGGAAAAAAAAAACGCTGATAAACACAAGCAAATATGTTGACAAGGACTTCTATCCAACTCTCCTACGCCTGGCTGCAGCCTTCTTCCGTCACATGCTTGGGCGGCTCCTTGCCTGCTTGCTTGCGGGACACCAGGACCAGGTCGTATACCTTGCTTGCCGGCTTGCCTGCTTGCGCTGCTTGCCTTACTTGCTTGCCGGCGGCGGGTAGCGCGTGCGGGATGTGAATCGCCGTAGGGCGGCGGCGGGTAGCACGTAGGGCAGTCGCGTTGGGCGCTGAGGGGTTAAGCGAAAAAAACACGATTACATACATGTATTGATCGCGGGCGGTTAGGTGAAAAAGTAATCCATCTCCTTTCCTGTGCATCGGATGTTAATCCTATGGCCTAAATGCAATGTTTCTAAGGTTGCACGGGGGTATTAGTTTCCACAGGATACGTTCCCTACTATTAAATGCATGAGCGGCCACTAAACGTCTCAAATGATATGCATGGGTAGGACAGCAGAGTAGCAGGTCAGCACAACATACAGGAGACTGCCCCACGCACGTACCAAAGAGGTCCCCGGGGACCAAGCCATTGGAGAACCTCCCGGTGGCGACGCCGCCGGGGAAGTCCTGCCCGTACGGCGGGAAGTTGGCCTTCGCCGCTGTCAACCGGTTGTTGGTGTTGCCGGGGTCGACGATAGAGTCGCCGAACACGAAGATGGCCGGGATCTTCGGCCGCTGGTGCTTGTCCTGTAGCGGCTGCGGCGGAGCCACCAGCTGCTGCCGTCGCCGTCGTCGTCATTGTAGCTCCGTCTGCATGGACGACGACGACGACCACCACCAGCGCCGTCACGAGCAGTGCCCGGACGAATCGGCGGCACCACGGCGCATGGCCATTCCCTCTGCAGAGACAGGGCGTCGGCGGAGACTGAGACGACGCCATTATTGTCAGGTCATCGTCGGTCGGCGCCCCACGAGTTTTTATTGCAGCGCGCATGAGAGTAGACGTGCACCGACTGTGACGACGAAGAATTAGTTAATTTGAATATCTAAAATAATCACATCAGGCCTACCAATCATCAGTATCCATCACGTTCATGATTAATTAATCTATATATCAATGAGGATTAGGTACGTACCGGCCATATATTCGAACGTCCACATTTGGGCAAAAGAAAAAAGGACGCCCACAGTTGATGAATAAAATTTATAGTATATAACGTTTCTTGAGACGATTCTATACGAAAACACCAAATCAATGTTAATCAAGTCTCCATAATCTTGCCCATGGACAGGACAAGAATATCTAACCGAACTCAATGAGAAATCAAAATTCTCCCTATATTTGAGCAACACACTCTATAATATACAAAGACGTGCAGCTCTCCTGCGCATTCGAAATAAAACGTGAGCAAGACACAGGCTATCCAACAAGGGTTACCGTTGCCCAACCAAAAAGATCCCCTTGTTGCAAGACAATCTTGACACAACGACGAATGCAATCAACCAAGGATGTTGCCAAGATCAACAAGGTACCAATGCGGTCTACCTTTCTTCCATTGAATATTACATTGGTTATTACCAATCTACTAAATATGGTCGCATCTATTGATCATATAGAGCAAAAGCTACACGGGAGAATGCCAACCAGCAAGATGATTCTCAAAGAAGCGGCACGACACATAATCAGGATATATAGAAACATAATAATGCTACCACACCTCGTTTCAAGGACCCAACAAACGACGATCTGATGTTGATCCAAATTGCTCCATCGGCCATCGTCGCTGACACACGTTTCCTCGTTTGGTCTGGTGCTGCCATCTAAACGACCCATACCGGAGTGCTATTAATTTTTTCAGCGGCTTACACAACCCAGCTAGACAGACTAACAAGGCCCATTAAACACTTGCTGCCACCCATGGTAGGTCAGGAACTAATTTTGGAAAGGAATCTTGGGGCAAAATAAGCGTGTTTTCTTTTTTCCTACAGTGTCTTAGGAATCCTATGATCAATCTTGCTTAAGGATGGCAGCGAATCAAGTTCGGGGCAGGATACCTACGTGTTTCGGCTAACGGGTTAGGGTTCAGGTCTATTTTTTCACCCACGGTTTTTGGGTTGGGATACCCGAAACTTTTTGGGCTCGGTTTCGGTTTTCAACCGCGGATACCCAATGGATGTCTGAAATATAATATTTTGAATAAAAATTCATGTATTTTTATTACTAAATTATTTATGGAAGCTATTAAGTTTGTTCTAATTTGAGTCATGAAATTGTGTGTTGTTTATTGCCTCTTGTTTATACATTTGATTATGCAATATATATCATACATATGTTGCTAAAAATTCTTTGTTATTTTTATTTTTGAATATAGTGGTAGGTTTCGGGTTTCAATTTGGGGGATAGATTTTCACTCGAAATCGGTGTTCGGTGCGGGTTCGGGTTTTAATTTCGGGATTCGGTTTTGGGTGCCTAGAGACCACTCGATTTGAACCCGCCTAGATTCTTTGCTGCACTGCAATGTTGTAGGCCCTCTCAGTAGGATGAAAAGTGTCTAGAAAATATAATCAATAACATTTATGCACTGTGACACGCAATGAATATGGCGGCATTTAACAATGTGCTACCACAACAGCAACCTTCGCTGACATCCTTCAAAACCTGTAAAATGCGGCTTCATTCTTCAGTAGTGTAGAAGTCATCATAAGAGACCAGTAATAGAGCCAAGTATTTAGGTATAAGTCAAGTTATAACAGTTAAACTATATGGTAGTTATCTCTAATTTTCCAACAAAACTTTCTATTGTTGCTTTCACCAATGTTTCACATTCTCTTTCATAATCCTTCTCACATTCACTTGATATCTAGGCCCACCACTTTATAGGCTCCTATGCTCACCTTGTTGCTTGCATTCTCTCTCTCTCCTCCACGTATGTAAAAAAGCTAACTAACTTGGCTATAAGATGATATTTTACTTGTTCCAACAAGAACATGCCAACTAATTGTTTGGAAATCCTCCTCATGAGTGGGCACTGAGGAAAGTAATTTACTATACCTAAATAGGAGGAACCCACTAGCAGATTTTTCTGTGATCTCATGAAGCCACGTCATCAAACAGTTCCCGCAACTCACTAACCACGCATGTGCATCTAGCTAATTAAAGCATCTCCTCCACCTGCTGCCATAGATGTTCACATTTCACGAATGCATTTGTGTCTATTGCACTTCACCTCCTGCGCACTACCCCATTCACTGCTGCATGTTCGGTTTCCATAGATGAAAAATCAGCACCTAGATTAGCCCCAATCCTTCCTGGCTCTCCGGTTGCATCGATGCTGTCTTCCCTTGCAGTCTGCTGCAGCCCCTTCCACTGATATTCAGTTGGGTTGCTTAGCCATGGCACAAAAGGATCACCGCCATCTTCAGGAGTGGAGGATGACGGCGCACATCGGTGCGCAGACTGGAGGACGATTTGGCCGGAGCCAACGTGCTAGAGATCAACGGGGCTAGAGGAGGATTCGGCTAGCGCCAGCTTGCCTAGATATTAAGGCCATGTACCATCGTCTGGCACGTCGAAGCAAGTGGACGCTGCCACATAACCAAGCATCCTTCGATGAGGGCTCATCCCGTCGCATGCGACTACAACTGCCTCCTCCTCTTCTCTACCACAGGGTGTTCTTCCGCTCTAGATCGAGATTCTATTGTTGATGAAAAAATAACTTGCTGGAAACAGACAGATGCATTCTAGGGAGAGAAACGGCTTAGACGCGACCATGCGCGCGGGAGATAAACAAATGGGCCTGCAGAGGCCCTCTACAGGTGAGGCCACTGCCCATTTCTTTCTTTTTTAAGGGTATGATGTTTTTTCATGGGAGTTTATGGTACTTTAGCCCATGGTTTATATGTTGGTTTTATTTTATGTGTTTCTTATAAGGCCAACAAACATCACTCATCAACAATTCCCCTATATAAAAACAAAGATGAACTGCACACAGATGGCTACTTATCACTTCCTAGAAATACTACAATATATCACAATGGATGAACTACATAGCTAGCTACTTTAATGGTGTGATTTTTCAAGAAATATTACTGGATAGATCGATACCCGGCTGCCAAGGCAGGTAGAAGGATGCTTCGAAAGCACTTTCTCGCTTTTCCTCAATAAAATATACAACGTAACATAATTTCTGCAATGATGTATTTCCCTTTGTAAACATATACAACACTACAAGATCCCCGCAGCAACGCGCGGGGTATTATGTAGTATATCTTAGTGAGCAGATCCACACGTCATACGTGCAAGAATGGACCAATCTTCGTATGAATCTAGTATTTACAATTCTCTTGTATTAAAGTTACTATCACTCATTAGAAAATATAGTCCTTTTGACTAACCTGCCACAATCACCTACAACCGGGCCTACACCTACTGCTCGGGGTTCCCTGCCAGTACTGGTGAACGGTGAACCCATAAGCTATGGTCCCTCCTGCGATCAGCAGACATCCGTGATCCGTGCAGCTTGCCCATGGGCATTGTTCCACTTGTAAGAACTGAAGAGAACAATGCAGACAACTCAAGCTGTATTGATCAGGGCTTACGCCTCATATATATGTACATCACGGCTAGTCAGATAACTAACAATAGCTAGACTCAAGGAGAGCCAAGGAACGTGCTAACTAAGTATAGTACACGTTGCTAACCCCCCCCCCCCCCCCCCCCCCCCCAACACACACACACACGTAGTATGAGCGTCGTCGTTGCTGGCGACGCACAAACTGTTTCGGAAACTCCTTGAAGGTTGCCGTCGGTAGACCTTTGGTCAGGACGTTGGCGTACTGCTGTGCTGTGGGTACATGTAGAACTTTGCATTGTCCAACTGCGACCTTCTCGCGGACGAAGTGCACATCGAGCTCAATGTGTTTTGTGCGTTTGTGGTGCACTGGATTGGAGCTCATGTAGAAGATGATAGTTGCCTTCGTGAGGGGACTGTCCAGTTCGCCTAGCAGCTGCCGGAGCCAAGTGCACTCGGCTACGGTGTTGGCGACGCCTCGGTATTCAGCCTCGGCGCTTGAACGAGATACCGTCGTCTGCCTTTTGGATGACCACGAGATCATGGCGTCACCCATGAACACAAAGAGGCCCGAAGTGGAACGTCTTGTATCCGGGCACCCGGCCCAATCCGCATCAGAGTAGGCGACGAGATCGGCCTGGTTGGAGTGCCGCAGATGGAGACCAAGAGCTGTGGTGCCACGGACATAGCCAAGTATTCGCTTTACGAGAGCTTGATGCGCCGTTGTTGGAGCGTGCATGAAGAGACACGCTTGCTGCACAGCATACTGCAAGTCTGGCCGTGTCATCGTTAGATATTGAAGAGCACCGACCAAACTGCGGTAGTCCGAGGCATCCGATGTGTTTAGTGGCGAGCCGGAGTCGCTGGAGAGCTTGCCGGTGGTGTTGATCAGAGTGTCACAGGGGCCGCATTCAGTCATACCAGCTCGTTCAAGAGGGTCGAGGGCGTACTGCTGCCGTTCAAGGAAGAAGCCGTCCCCGTTGCGCTGAACCTAGATGCCGAGGAAGTAGTGGACCGGGCCCATGTCATTGAGGGCGAACTCGGCGTTGATGGTGCTGATGGCACCGCGCAGGAGGTCGTTAGACGATGCGTGAGCACGATGTCGTCGACGTAGAGAAGTAGATACACCGACTCTATGCCGCGTCGAAGGATGAAGAGTGAGCTATCGAATCGAGTGGGCTTGAATCCCATCGAGCCGAGGAACGTGGCTAGTCGCATGTACCACGCCCTGGGCGCCTGTTTCAAGCCATAGAGGCTCTTGGAGAGGCGGCACACCGATGTCGGAGCCGATGAGTCGACGAAGCCGGCGGGCTGCCGACCATAGACCTGTTCGTCGAGGACGGCATGAAGGAAGGCGTTGTTGACGTCGAGTTGATGGACAGGCCAGCGGCGTTGAGCAGCCAGCGTGAGCACCGTGCGCACCGTCGCCGGTTTCACAACGGGACAGTATGTCTCGCCGTAATCAACTCCTGCGTGCTGGGTGAACCCGCGAACCATCCATCGCGCCTTGTACCGATCGAAGCTGCCATCTTCCTTGAACTTGTGGCGTAAGATCCATTTGCCGTTGACGACATGTGCACCATGAGGTCGAGGAACAAGCTCCGACGTGTTGTTGGCGAGTAGGTCGTCGAACTCGGACTGCATTGTCTGGCGTCAGTTGGGGTCTTGGAGAGCCTGATTGACTGTTCGTGGGATCAGTGAGATTGGCGATGTAGGCGTGGCAGCAGTAGTCGTCGTGGTTGCAGTGCCGGCGTAGCGTGGGTTCGGCTTGAATATCCCAGCTGCGTGCCCTGGTCACCATCGGGTGCGAGGCACGGATGTCCGTGACTGTAGCCGCATCTGGAGCTGCAGATGTCAATGTGGGCATGATCGGCGGGAGAGCGAGATCCGCGTCGTGTGTTCGTTGGAGTCGTGGCTGCTGATGAAGTCGGGGCCTGCAGAGATCCGCAGGTGGCTTCAGGTCCGCGTGGCGTGCCCGGTTCTGGATGGGCATGCGGTGATCGCCGAGACGGTGGACCCGGGATCGGCGGCAACGGGACCACGTCATTAAAGAGATCCGGGCGCCACGGATTGTAGGCGCAGGTTGTTGGGGACGACGTCGCGCGAAGTGGACGTGGCGATGTCAGAACTTTCCGCGTCGTCAGGTTGTAGCATCGATAGCCATGATGATCCTGTGAATAACCAATGAAAACACAAGCCACTGAACGTGGTGAAAGCTTGTTAGGGCTAGTGGATTCAGTGTTTGGGTAGCATAGACACCCGAAGACACGAAGGGATGCATAGTCAGGGTCGGAGTTGAAGAGCAGGGAGAAAGGGGTGGCCATGGAGCGTGGCTTGCAGGGTTTGCGGTTGAGAAGAAAGGTGGATGTCTGTAACGCCTCGACCCTAGAATATTGGTGGCATTGCTGCATGAAGGAGTAGGGCACGAACGCCTTCGTTTAGAGTGCGCAGGATGCGCTCAGCTTTCTCATTCTATTGGGATGTGCATGGGCAAGAGAGACGTAGGAGAATGCTATTGTCGGAGTAGAATTTGTGCAGAGCTGAGTTATCAAATTCACAACCATTGTCGGTCTGGAACGCGCAAATGGGACGGGCGAAACTGTGTGCGGACGTAAGCATGGAAGGACATGATCTTTGTGGCAACTTCAGACTTGCTGTGCAAAGGAAATGTCCAGACAAAATGCGTGAAGTCATCCAGGAGCACAAGATAATAGCGATAGCCAGTGAAATTGGAAACTGGTGACGTCCAAACGTCGCAATGAATTAATTCAAAAGCTTCAGTAGTTTTGTGCTGAGAAGGAACAAACGGTAAGCGCACAGGTTTGCCAATGCGGCAAGCATGACAGGTGTGTGACAAATCCTTATTACAAGTGAATGCAAAAGATTGAAGACGGCGACGGAATGACTCCTTGCCAGGATGACCGAGCCGCTGATGCCAAAGATCTGTTGAAACGGTGGTGAGGCAATGTGTGGAGGTGGATGATGGCGTCGGGTGGAGGGGGTAGAGATCACTGGCGCTATCACTGTAGAGAAGTACCGCCTTGGTGTCGCGATCCTTGATAGAGAAACCACAATTAGTCAAATTCAATTGTAATAGGATTGTCACGAGTGAGAGCACGAACTGAAATAAGGCTTTTAATTAGAGATGGAGAGACAAGAAAATTGTGCAAAGAGAGCGGGTATGAGTGAGTAGGAATGGAGGATGAACCAGTGTGTGTAATGGGTAAGGAGGTGCCATTACCAACAATGATTCGGGTGGAGGAAGAGTTGGGAAGGAGAGAAGAGATGTTACCGGAGCCTTGCGACATATGAGACGAGGCGCCAGTGTCGAGGAACCATCACCGGCGGACTGGGGCTGTTGGAGCGAGATGTTGTTCAGTGTGGCGAGCAGCTGCGGGTCTAGCTGGAGCTGGGAGGACGTGCCAGTGACATGGGCCTGTGGAGCCACCGAGGAAGGGCGCGTGCTGAGGACTCCGGGCGTGGGCGAAGGTGCGTTCGGCGAAGATGTGAATGGCAAAGCCTGCACCATACCCATCCAGGGGTTAAGTGTGGGCCAGAAGCCTGGTGGCGGTGCCGTGTTGGGTGCGGAGCCCTTCTTCTTCTTCTTTTTGTTGGAGAGGGACGTCCGCTGTTGGAAGGTGCGGGCGTGGTGGGAGTTGTCGCTGGCGGTTTGAGCGCTGTGCGACGTGGGGACACCGGGCGCGGCGTTGGCGACGAAGGCTGCCGCGGAATGAAGATGAGCGGCCGATGGTGTCGCGTTGGGCGCCGTGGAAGATGACGTGCCGGCATGCGCGGCGTGAGCGACAAGCGCCGCCACGACCTGCAATTTCTCTGACTCATTGATGCGATGTTCCTCGAGCGGAAGCATGGACCGTGTCTTGAGGAACTGACGGTAGACGGCGGCGAAGGGTGATGTGGGGGATCGCGTGGTGGAGACGAGGGTTGAGGCCGCGGACGATGTTGTAGATGAGATCTTTATCGTTCACCGGGGCACCGAGACCATTGAGGCGATCGGCCACGACCTTCATGCGGGAGCTGTAGTCGAGGACGTTGAGATCGCCTTGGTAGAAGTTGCGGAATTCGGCGCCGAGGCAGACGGCGCGAGTATTCTTGTTGTCGCGGAAGAGGTTGCGGACGCCGCGCCAGATGGAGTAAGCAGTGTCAGTGTCCTCCGAGATCATGGAGAGAAGCTCGGGGGAGATGCGGTTGTAGAACCATGAGACGATGGCACAGTCATTCTGCACCCAGTCGCTGTCGCCCTTGGCGGTGGAGCCGTCAACGTGGTCGCGGAGTCCGAACTGGCCAAAGATGGCGGAGAAGGAGCGCGCCCAGGTGACGTAGAGCGCGCCCAGGTGACGTAGTTTGCGTCTTTGAAGTCGAGGACGACCGGCACGTGGTTGAGGTTGTTGATGCCGTGGACGACGGCTGGTGTAGCAGGCTCGGTTTGGACGCGGAGTGTGTGGGGAAGGAGCGACTCGGCGTTGGAGTTGTTGGAGGCCGCCGACGATGGGGATGAGGATGAACTCATGGCGGCGTAGCGTGGGAGGTTGAGGCAGCGGAGAGTTAGGATCGTGGAACGGCTGATACCATGTAAGAACTGAAGAGAACAATGCAGACAACTCAAGTAGTATTGATCAGGGCTTACGCCTCATATACATGTACATCACGGCAGTCAGATAACTAACAATAGCTAGACTCAAGGAGAGCCAAGGAACGTGCTAACTAAGTATAGTACAGGTCGCTAACACCACTGACCAACGCCGCCACCGCATCGTTCTCCACGAACAGCTTGACATGGCTTGGAAATAGGTCCCTGAAGAAGAGTGTTTGCTTGCACTCAGCTGGAGAGGAACTTAACTGAAAAATAGACTGCACTTTCAGTTGACAACTGCCTGAATTACAATGTTTTGCTAAATTGGGTATATATATGCTAGATTAACCTGAGCCAATCCAGCATTCTCTGCTGATCGATTGGATGGTTGACGCCTGCTACTGCCAAGCAGCACAGACATTTGATCGTCGGTTCGTCGCCTGCGCACCTTGAGCAGCGCCTGTGACATCACTCTCTCCAGTGTCTCCCTTGCCCTGTCCTCTGAACAATCGGAACAATGAAAAGTAAACAACAAACTTTTTTTTTTACTAATTCTGCGCTTCTTTTAACACGACGTTAAGAAACGGGCAAGCGAACTGCAGGTGACATCGGGAGACGACTCGATCACTCAGGTTTGCACTGCACCCCAGACGACCAAGGGGAAAGATGGAAACGTGTCTTGAGCAAACTGGAGCGGTAGTTGATCCCCCAAATCTTGCCGTGTTCTTTTTGATATGGGTGTCCACAACCTGACTGTCGATCCAAATGGCTCCATCGTCGCTAACACACGGTTCCTCATTCGGTCTCTTGCTGCCATCTTTCCAATCGGAAGTTCTTCCAAAGACAAATACCTCATCCGATTCTTCATTGTCTCATGCTTTTCTTTTTTGCCAGCGAGTTGCACAGCGCAGCCATACATATTAACAAGGGCACAAGGCCCATTAAACACTTGCAGCTGCCCGTGGTACGTACTCCCTTCGTCCCTAAATATTGGTATCTAAAAAATATCTTTGACTAAATATATATTGAAAGATATTAATATTTATGTACATAATTAAGTCATGTTCGCTTGTTTGAACAAAATTGTTGATTTCGACTGACTGCTGATTTGTTATGAGAGATAAACATTGTTCTATGATTGAAAAGAAGATAAAAGCTTGGCTGATTGGACAAATGAATATGACTTTAGTATCATTGAAAAGATCTTTAAATCTAGTTTTTTAACAAATTTATGTAAAGATACAAATGTTGCATGTTTTTCCTATAGTTTGAGTCAAACTTATGGCATGTAGACCAATGACGATGGTTATTTAGGGACGGAGGAAGTAGGTTTAGAACTAATTTGTCAGATAGGACCTAGAGCATGTTTGCTTTTCCTTTTATCTCAGGAATCCTATCATCTTGCTGTTGTCACTTTCCTGCATTCTGGATCCTTATAAAATTTCAATTGAATAGCCATTTTAATCCTATGTTTTTTCTATTTATATATTTGGTAATCCTCTGTTTTACCGAGGGCGCCCTTAGTAAAAAGCCTGTTGGAAGTAACTCTTTCTAACTTTAGTTGCTAGCTATTAGCAACATGAATCCAAACACAGGGCGCAATGCAGGATGATTTTTCACATTCTTATACCACACAAAAGTCACAGCCTCACAAGTACCTAGCACTATATATAAATATATATGCTGGCACATAAATGGTAATGGTACTACTTTTTAAATTGACACACTGTGAGGTACTTCCCCACAGACGAAGTATGAAGGCATTCTGATTGTTGTTACAACTAGTTACAGATCTGTGGTGATTTTGAACAACACATTTGTAAGGATTTTGAGCTAAAAAAAATACATACTAATTAATCTGTAAGAGACTGGCGCACAATAAATATATATATGTTTCGTACATTTGGCAAATAACATTGCAATGTGGAATCCACGGTTAGGTGGTTGTATGTGAACATTTAAAACTATTGTACAACATGCAACAACAATTTCTTCACATCATCAGGTACTTCGAGTTCTGCTGGATGAGCTTATCCACTACAATGTTGTAGGCCTTCTCAGTAGGATGGAAACTGTCCCAGAAAATGTAATCATTTACATTTGGACATGCACTGTGATATGCAATGAATACGGCAGCGTTTAACACTGTGCTACCACAGCAACCTTCGCTAACATCTTTGAAACCTGTAAAAATGTGCCACATTCAGCCTTGTTTAGTTTGCACTGCAAAAACATTATACCTGTCATACCGGGTGTTTAGACATATGCATAGAGTATTAAATATAGATGAAAAATAACTAATTACAAAGATTGCACGTAAAATTACGAGACGAATGTTTTAAAGCTTAACTAGTCAATGATTCGACAATGTCATGTTACAGTTAACATCCGCTAATGATAGATTAATTAGGCTTAATAAATTCATCTCGCGGTTTAAGCAAATTATGTAATTTTTTTATATCAAAAACCCTTCCGATATCACATAAAAAATCTAATGTAACATGCAAAAACTTAATTTATACCCCGGATTTAAACACCCAAGAAATGATTGTAATCAGAACACATGTCAACTAACTAAAAATCTCTTGAGAAAGAAGACGTACAGAATACCAGCTACAACATGATAATTAGATTAGTTTTCATACGCTAGTAGAAGGTTGGTTCAATAAAATTACAATATCATCAACACATTAATATTATTGGGTTGTACTAGTAGCAAAGAAAAATATAGGAATTACCATATAAAGCTGGATTCTGAATAAGATCAAGCAAGTTGTAGTATATGTCAAAATAAACAATCTTTGCTCCAGAAGCACTCCGTTCTGCATTTAGTCGTTCTATTTCCTTTGAAATTCTAGAATTATATAACAGTGATGCTTGATTCCTCATTGGTTCGCATTGACGTGATGGGCTTCCTGCGAGTGTTATTTGTGAAGGGCAACATCCCAATGGTGGGACACCAAGAAATCCAATCTTCTTAGCTCCCATATCATTCAGAGTCTGTACAAAAGGGAGCAATACTAAACATGATATCTTTCTAGTACTCCTTATACCAGGCCTATATTCCCGAGGAGCTCAAACTTTTTTTTGACCAAGAATATAGGAATATAAGACCAGATTTTTGTGAATAAGGTGACACAAAATATAAAGAAATGAGCAAAAAGATTAGAAATAACAATAATTACCTTTGTGAAGTTAATCGCAGAAGAGACAAGAAAGTCCACATATGAAGGAAGATCATATTCGTGGCGTCTCAAAGGGAGAGTGAAATAATTATTTAAAATGTCGTTTGCCCCCATTACTGTAAAAAAGACGCCTTCCGAGATAACTCGTGTCATTTCCTTCTCTCCAACCAAAGCTGTCACCTTCTGTTTGTACTC
Source organism: Eremochloa ophiuroides (assembly GCA_038502445.1). Lineage (NCBI taxonomy): Eukaryota > Viridiplantae > Streptophyta > Magnoliopsida > Poales > Poaceae > Eremochloa > Eremochloa ophiuroides. The sequence continues at coordinate 7,887,677 of JAHLJS010000001.1, read as the reverse complement.
TTGAAATAGTTCGAGTTGACCGTCACTCGATAATATTCCCTACATTAATAATTTGCATCTCTCAGTTTACATAACAAATTTATTCTCAGAAACAATAAAGAAGGTAACAACTTCAATATTGATGTAGCTTCTGGATTTGTAAAAAAATACCAAAAGTATATATATACATATAAAAATTACCACAAGCTTGGATGTGAGCGGATCATAGCCACTGCCTCCGACGGCAAACGCCACACCAGTGAGTAGGTCGTTCAGTTCTAGATCAGGACCGATGAAAGGAGGCAGCAGCTCCTTAATGCCCAACTTGGAAGCTGTTCAGGAATAATTGAATTATTACGAGAAAGAAGTTAGATGTTCCACCCAACGTTTGCTAGTAATACTGATGATGAGTATAGTACAATTAAAGAAAAGGACCTCTATCCAACTTTCCTCTTATGTCGTCACTTGTGTGTTGAAGCATTCTAGTTGCAAATTGAGTTATTAAATGCATCAGCGGCCTCTAAACTTGTCAAGAGGTGCCACTAGACTATCAAAAATACAATTTTAGATCTCTAAACTTGTTAAGTGGTGCACCATAGTAGTCAATTGGATATGCGGTGCGCTATTTTACAAAGTTAGGGATCTTTGGTGCACCACTTAACAAGTTTATGTATCCAGAAATGTGTTTTCAAAGTTCGTGAGCCTAGCTAGAAATGTTTAACAATACAGTTTTATTTCGCTTAATTTTTTCTTTTATATGGCAAAAGCTATGATGCGATTTTTATTAAATGGAGAAATACAAAATGAAAGAGGTCAGTCCAGCTTTTTGAGTGGAAATTAATTAAGCCCTGTAAAGAACATAACTAGGAGAGAGTAACACTCATCCTGCACAATTTTCATATGACGACCAAACAACTCGACTCAATTAGCAACTCAACTCCAGTGGCATCTTATAGCTAATAATAACTAAAGCAGGTCAGAACATCTCAAACAGAGAATATGATGAACATCTTATAGCTAATATTGGCTCTCCGCTGAAAATAAGCGCTGATGTTGATTTCTTGTGAGAGAAAAATACTGTAGAAGGACCGAAAAATAAGCGGTTTTAAACTCAAACGAACAGAGCCATTAACACTTTCTTTTTGTGGGGACCGGAGCGGAGGGAATATGTACAGACTCCATTGTAGAGATGGAGAAGCAGTAGCATTGAAATCTAAACAGAGTAGTAGGTCGGCAACATTATGATGAGCGATGATCGAGAGTAGTGTACCCAAGAGGTCCCCGGGGACCAAGCCATTGGAGAACCTCCCGGTGGCGACGCCGCCGGGGAAGTCCTGGCCGTACGGCGGGAAGTTGGCCTTGGCCTCCGTCAGCAGGTGGTTGTTGTTGCCGGGGTCGACGATGGAGTCGCCGAACATGAAGATGGCCGGGATCTTCGCCTGCTGCGGCTGCGGCTTCTGGTCGCCCGCCGCCGCCGCCGCCGCCGTGGCTCCGCCGGCCACCAGCGCCGCCACCAGCAGTGCCCGGACGAACCGGCACCACGGCACATGGGGATTCCCCCTGACACAGGGCGTCAGAGACGACGACGCCATTATTGTTGCCAAGTTGTCGTCCGGGACACACTCGCCTGGCGCCCCACGAGTTTTATTTATAGCGCTCGCGCGGGTGATCGATGAGTTCGTCTTCGCGCGTGGACCGACGGTGACGACGCGATGGACCGACGGTGACGACGCGACGGCCGGCCGGGCTGCATGATCATGATCCGGTGGTTGCGCGTTGCATCCGCCACCACGCTGCAGCTATTAATACGCCTGAGCTGCACTGCACTGCACTGCATGTGGGCCGCTGTATAACATGCATGATTGTTGCCGCTACAGGGGCGCGAAGGAAGGAATGAAGGGAACGATCTTGAGACACATACGCAACACCAACTAATCTAATCACACGTACGGTGGACAGAGATATATCGCATTATGCCATTATGTGTGTGTGTGTAAATCTTTGGTAGTACGTACGTGGACATACGTAGTAGCTAGCCTATAGCTGCACCAGAATTGTCCATAACGCTCGTACACTAAAATTGGCAGCTACACTACGTACCTACACATGCATGCAAATCACGTCGCCTGTTTCTTAGGTTTATTTACTAGTACTAATAACCCGCTACAATTAGCTAGTGGCTAGTGCGCGGCCTAACAATGAATTTGCCACCAAAATGGAGGCGTAGCGGGAACCCACCCTGTAAGAGGGTCTTTATATAAAAGCGAGATGAAATGAATAGAGAGAGCCGAGCAGGGAGCGTGTGTTCGAGACACACTACCTCGAAACTTCCCCCAAATTTCAACATGGTATTTGCAGCCAGGGTTTCCTGAGGAGGTGAAGGCGCCGCGACTGAGCGGCGGCACGTGGCCATCTTATGCGAGATGTTGTGCTTAAAAAAGGCTTGTTGAAGGAGTTGCTACCGTAGAGAAACGAGACTATATATGATACTTCATTGTGACAATATAATATCATTGTGATCAATATTGCAAACAATCCGATACAATTTGAACGCACTAAGCATGTGGAATTGATAGGCTCTTCATCAAGGAGAAGCTTGATAGCAGGATGCTAAGGCTAGATTATGTAAAATCACGTAGTCAACTAGCAGATTGTTTCACGCAAGGTCTAGGATCTAGTGAGAATGAGTTGAGTTGTAACAAGATGAACATGTTAGATATTTTTAGCCCATCTTGAGAGAGAGTGCCGATGTAAATTATATATTGTAAGAGGGTCTTTATGTAAAAGTGAGATGAAATGAATAGAGAGGAGTGTATGTTCGAGACACACTACTTAGAAACTTTCCCAAATTCCAGCACCCACTGCCAATCCACACCAGTAGACATGCATGCAGGAATATCGAATACTACTAAAGATATGGCTTGTGGTCACCTGTGCTGTGTTAGATAGACTATTGCTGTACGAGTATAACTATGGGAGGCCCACATCGTCGAACCAAACAGAGTGGCACAGGAGCATTGTGTTGAAATTTGAATGCTGACGGAAACCGGCCGTGGACTCTTCCATGCCTATATGCGCCCACCATATGCATGCATGATACATGCCGGCACGCACCTCGACTTCGCTCCTTTATTAAATTTTTATTTTTATTTGCACAAAAATATCGCTACAACAAAACCAACCTTTACAACGTTCACCACATGAAAATCAGGTCCGTTTAGATGCATTTTGTTTTGAAATTTTGAACCAGAAATATTTTGCAATAAGTGTCCAATTATGGTTTAAGTAGACTTAAAAGATTCGTCTCGTGATTTACATGTAAATTGTGCAGACATGCAAAAATTCCATCTATATTTAACGCTCTATGCATGTGCCGGCATTCAATATGACGAGAATCTTGAAATTTTGAAGCGCGGCCTTAGTATCATGTAGTAGTCCAATGTTAATTATGACTCAAGTGGAAAAAATCCAAGGCTTTATTAATTTTGTAAAGATCATTAGAGCAAAACTAAGAGCATATATAACCCAAATAGGGAGAGCATCTGTAAGAGCTTCGAATACAATGTATAGACAACTAGAGAGACATATCATACAATCCATGGACAGAAAATTGTCTGCAAACTATTTAATGATTTGCACATAGCCAAGATCATTTATGAATTTCATTTTATATGTTATTGCGTTGCTATGTGATAGATAACGGATCACAACTGTGTTCAATTCAAGATAACAACATTTACACAGCGACCATCAGCCTTGATATAAGGTTCAAGTGAATAGACATATGGCACGAACTTATATTGCCCAACTCAGATGCTTTAGAAGTCTCAATCATACAGAAAAAGGCTGCTCTCTGAATTTGGTCAAAGTAAAAAGATGATGCTTGGCTGCTTGCCTTTCCTTTTTCTCGATCGAGTGTTACACTCGTTTGTCAATAACAGGGAAGGAGTAACAAAGTTTTACAAATTAGTGGCGAGCGGCCACTCCAACGAACATGAAGCGCACTAGCCTAATTACATGCTGGCAAGAGCTTGCGACCACAGCGGCAGAAGGTCAGCTAAATCGAGTAACCCGCCAGAACCCAGTCGTTAGCCTCCCGCACAATGGCACCAAGTAGATCGCGTAGGCTCAGCACTCTTCTACCGAAGACCCTGTTGTTCCTCTCCTTCTAGACAAGCCAGGATACAAGCAGAACGGCTGTATCGAAGGATGGGCGTGCGACAGACGCGATGGCCAACCGCTGGGACGTCCACCAGTCGACGAGCACCGAACTCGCTGAAGGTAGCAGGGCGCCCCACCCAACCGGCGTGAGTAGGCAAACCACAATTGCTGTGAATGGACGCAGCCAAGGAGCAAATGATCCACCATTTCCCGTTCCTGACAGCACAAGGCGCATCCATCGTCGGCTTGAAGGCCATGGCACTTGCACCGCTCGGCTGTCCACAACCTGCGATGCAGCGTCAACCAGAAGAAAAATTTCACCTTTGGTGGCGCCCTCGTCTGCCACAGCTCCCGCGCGCCAAGGAGCGAAGTAGAGCCATGGAAGAACACTTCATATGCAGACGAAGCGGAGTAACGGCCATCCGACGACCACTTCCAGATGAACCTGTCAGGCTGGGCAGGCTCAAGAACCACCGCCTGCAACAATGACCAAGTTCTCACATATTGGCAAAGGACCTGCGTGGTTAGCGCCCCGCGAATTTCCCGAGTGGCTGCTTGCCTTTCCATGTTGTACGAACCACAAATTGGATGGCAGGAATCAATGGGAGGGGATCGAGTGGAGAGGAGATTGAAGAAGGGTGCACATGTTGGCCAAGGGCGAATCTTAGTGGAGGCCAAAGTGGGCCATGGCCCCCTTGCTCACAGCTCACCTAAATCCCCATTAAGTAAACAAGTAATTTTTGCACTGTTCATTGGTGCTTAGAGCTCAATTATATATATATATATTACCCCCCCTCCCCCTCCCCTACTTATTCGGCCAAACTCCGTCACTGACATTGGCTATGAGGATGACCTGCAGAAATAGGTCCCTTGATAGAACTCAAGCGGTTCATATAGCTAGCTAAGGAAAACATAAGAGTGAGGGATTAAATTTTCATGTAGGAGTATTGACTTTGGCAAGCAAGTCAAGGATAAAAGAAGAGGATATTCAAAGTTCCCTGAGTTTGATGGTAGTAGTTAGATGTCACAAATAGGAATTCATGGCCGTTTTGTGCTGGGAGCTTGGGATCGTCGGTCCATTTGTCTGCCTTGCGTCGTTGCGGATGCTGTAGGGACTTTTGATGGGGATTCTTTTGGTTGTTTGGAGCATAAAACTATTCAAAATACTAACTGATAATGGTTTTTTATCTGCATTTAAATATTGTTGGTTTATATGTTTCTATATACAAAATCAAACCTCTGTTCACGTGTTTTTCTTCTTTTTTTGAGAAAATGGGTTGAATTTAATTAAATATGCAAACGTAATATTACATCCAGCCCCATGTAAGGGGACCTCTGGTAGATATAGAAATTACATTGAAGTCCTTCGTCTTCGTCGCCTCCGGTTGGGATGCCTCACGAGCTTCTGGCTCCCCCTCTCAAGCTAGGCTCAATATTTCACTCTCGAACTAGACCTTGATTGGGCTAAGGTTTGCACGTGGGCTGTCTTTTATGCATACAAGTTAAACAAATTCTTCGCAACAATTGCACTATCTAAATTCAGAAAGGTAATTCAAGTATTTGGTCCACCCGATAGTGTACTATCTACTATTTGGGAATCGATTCACTCTCATATAAGATTACCAGTCACAAACCCAACCCTCCCTCACACTGTTGCTGTTCTTTGGATTCCAAAAACTAAAACCCATTCACAACCTGTTTAGCGATGATGCTACTCAAGCCATCTCTCAGTTGCAAATAATTTGTTCAAATGAACCTGAATTAAGGGAATCTGCTCCACAAAAGAAGCCTTTAATCATCTTCGCAAATAGCTTTTTATTCGGCTTCCTCTGCAAGGAACAAGAAGTGTAACCGATCGTGATCAAGCTATGGAAATACTTCAGAGAATTTGGAAACACAAAACCATCTCTCTCTGTGTATCAAAACTTTCACCTAGTCACCTTGAGGTTAATCCGAAAAGCCCCTGCTAAGTAAGTTTTGTTCTACCTGCAATATTAATGAAACTGATGCACACATTTTCTTCCACAGCACATTTGCCAGAGCAGTATGGTTTACATTGAACTCCCCCAATCTGCACTTCCTTTTTACCAAATGAATAGGATAGAGTAAAGGAAATCCTGCCGGCAATAATAAATCAAAACACTACGGAGGCACAAGCCCAGCATGTCCCATCCTCCTCATTGGAACATCAAATATTGCACTCAAGAATTTCTCAACGACACTTCAAGCACCAATCCAAGAATATTCAAGGTTTCAAGAGATCAAAATGCTACTCCTCATAATCTAGCAAAGTTGGCTTCCGAACCCGTGACCCCCGCGTCGTCCCGTTCGGCGACTCAGGGGTGCCTTCCGCCGCCGCCGCCGAGAGGCCCTTGGAGCCGCCCCTCCGGCCACCGTTGCCGCCCCTCCTGGCGTGCGGTGGCAGCGGCCCACGTCTGCTACTGCCCCAAATGGCAGCCGCGGCACCTTCCTCCCTCCCCACTCTTCCTTTCTCTCCCCGCTCTCCCCGACCTCCCCCACTATCGTCGGCGCTCCTAGACGGAGCCTAGGCGCCAGATCCAGCGGTTTCCACTCTCCGTGCGGCTCGCAGGTGGCCGGTGGGCGCCTGGGCTGGCCGTGGCAGCCTGGCAAGGATGGCGGCCGCGGCGGCTTGCCTGGATGGCCGGCCGTGGCGGCTTGGCGGCCGGACCTGGCTGGGCCTGGCCGGATCTAGCTGCCAGGTGGCCGTGGTGGCTCGGCTGCCGTGGGTGGCGGCCAAACCTGGCTGGGCTTGGACGGATCTGGCTGTGGCCGGTCGCGGCGGCTTGGCGGCCAGACCTGGCTGGGCCTGGCCGGATCTAGCTGCCAGGTGGTCATGGTGGCTCGGCGGCCGTGGGTGGCGGCCAGACCTGGCTGGGCTTCGCCGGATCTGGCTGTGGCCGGCCGCGGTGGCTTGGCGGCCGGACCTGGCTGGGCTTGGCCGGATCCAGCAGCGGTCGGTGGGGAAACTGTGGCATCCATGGGCCATCTCGATGTCGGTGCATGGTGTTCTGAGCGAAAGCTCTACTCGGCCCTGGCCGGACCAACGATGGCGACGCCTTGAGCGCCAAACCCCTCGTTGGAGGCGTCGTTGTTGAACCCCATCCCCCCACCGGTGGTGCTGGATTCTGGGCATTTGGCCTGCCTTACATGTTGTAGGGCCAGTGACGATGGCGCCCATGGCTGCGCCCTTGAGCGTCACCTCCTTCATGAAGGCGCCGCTGAAGAATCTCCTATGGTTTGTCGCATGTCTCCCCGTCTGGTCTCCGGCTACCATGGCTCCTCTCGTCAACTTCCTGGTGGAGTTCCTCGTTGTGCCTGCTTGGGCCTTTCATCGTGATGGTTTGTCCTGCAGCTTGACCTCGCCGTCGTAGCGGATACTTTGCCGCTATTGGTTGTTGCGGATGCTTCCGCTTTCGTTGCCTCTTCCCCAACGGATACTTTGCCAGTTGGTGGAATCCTTGGTGGATAATTTGCCATCGTTTGCTCTTCGGTCCCCTCTCTGGTAGATACTTTGCTGCCGAGAGCGTGATGACCTCTTGACGGATACTTGGTCGTCGTCGTCGTTGGTCTTGGCGGATGCTTTGCCGCTGCTTACTCGTCGTTCTTCACTGGGTGGATACTTTGCCACCAGTGGGTTTGTCTTTGCTCCAGGCGACCATTGTACTTTTTGTTGCTGGCTCAGTTCGTAGGTTGTTGGGTTGAGGGCAGTCGCTCTCTCTTTGCTGCTCTTCCTTTTCTTCTCTGTGCTTGTGTTGCCACCGCTAGTCGGTGCTGTGTATCCTTGTCTTTTTCGGTCACTAGTGGTGTCTCGCTGCTTCGTGTACCGGAACGTGATGTATTCCCCTTCTCCTAATGAAACACGTGCAGCGCACGCTTTCAAAAAAAAAAAAACTTCAATATCAATTGCATGTTCAATATCAATCATGTTGCTATATGTCCTCTGCGTGAGGCATTAAACAACAGACTAGCTAAAACAAGACCCTGATCACTGAAAGCTAGCTAGAACAACTTGAGAGCGGGCAACACGACCTCCTGCAGACACTTCCAAGCGAGAAAGAAACGAGGGAGGATCCCAGACACAGTTATTCAGTTAAGATACATCAATTTTTCAGGAAAGCAAAAACAAAAGATGCCCCAGGTAGCATAAGGCAGAAGCTTGATCCTTCAACACCACCTACATCAGCTGATCGTCATCGGACTGGGACTCGTCTTGGCGCAGACGTATCCTGTTTGCCATTTGACTTGTAGGAATGAGAATTTCTGCAGCCACACGTAGCGTTGTATTTACTCCATTAATCATCATCCTTCGGTCCACCTCCTCATATAAACCTACCCAAAATCGCATGAATGCACAAGCATGACAAACAATCTCAATATGATTTTTAATCCTGGAGCCTTCAAAACAACATTTGATTTGGCTTTTCCAAATTGCCCAGCAGATTGCTCACACCCCCCAAAAAATGAAGTTTGTCATTCCCAGGGAGCCATTTACCACACCACAGCCAGCATTGCTCAAGTGATGTAGGCACATTAGTAGCCCCAATCCCTTTAGCAATCACAACTCAGATAATTTTTGCAATAGGACAGGTAAAGAAAAGATAATTGATTGTTTCATTTGTCTCACAGAATTGACACAGTGGGCTTCCCAACCATTTTCCTTTAATCAAATTATCTTTAGTTAAAATCACTCCATTTGGCATTAAACCACATAAAGATTTTCACTTTCCGTGGAGCCTTGAGCCTTCCCCTTCCAAATTATTTTGTTTTGTGGACCAGCATCATTCACAGTCAAAGCATTATAAACAGACTTGACAGAGAAACAATGCTTTTTTTTTTCCCTTTCCATTTGATTGGAGCTTCGACAGAGGCAATCAGAGCCCTGATTCGATCCCATCTGATCGTCACTCCTTCCCTCTGCCCACCAAATCCTGCCGTCCTTCTACAGGACCCAAGCGGCGGTACACAGATCCAAGAGCAAGAGGATGCCGCCAGCGCCGCCGCTGGCGTCGGCGCACGCGGCGGCCGGCGTGGACGACGACAAGCCGCTGGTGCTGCTCGCGCGGCCGCTGTTCCCGAACTACGTCGCGGCGCTGGAGGGCCGGTACCGCCTCGTCCTGGCCGGGGACGCCGACGCGGCCACGGCGGCGGAGGCGCGGGTCCTGCTTGTGCCGGGGCTCGCGCCCGTGCCCGCCGAGCTCATCGACCGGCTCCCGGCGCTGGAGCTTGTCGCGGCGACCTCCGTCGGGCTGGACCACGTGGAACTCTCCGCCTGCCGCCGCCGCGGGCTCGCCGTCACCAACGCCGGCGCGGCCTTCTCCGTCGACACCGCCGACTACGCCGTCGGCCTCGTCGTCGCCGTGCTGCGCAGGATCGCCGCCGCCGAGGCGCATCTCCGGCGCGGCGGCTGGGCGACCGAGGGCGAGTACCCGCTCGCCACAAAGGTTAGTTTGACTTGTCAAACCACGCCACTGCGTTCTTTTTCAGGTTTATTATTACAGTTTTTTTTAAAAAAAATAACTTGTTTGAATGCACTTATATATCCAGTATTCACGGCCGAACTAAGTATTATGAAGTATTTATACTACACTGTTAAAAAATACAGTATTTTGTATTATACTATATTTTATAAATAGTTTTTCTAGGTAATTGTTTTTAAATGGGCTTTGTATTAGAGATGGATAGGGTTACAATCATCGGCCACTAAATGTCCAACAAGATTCGGTGCTCTTTTGGGCCACGCTGTCGAAGGAAGATGTTTTGAGCCTAATTCATAAGCAACCCTATTACATAATTCATAAGCAACCCTATTACAAAAAACTCTGTTTCAGTTGACAAAATCACCCCCTCTAGGCTCATTGCCTAGCAATTTACCCTGTTTCATTTGTACTGTAAGTTAGATCAGTTGTCTTGCTTATGAGTAAGCTTTGAAAACTGATAGAAAGTTACATGCGGAAGTCTTATTTGACATAGCTCAACTTTATTAGTGAAGCTATTTTTTAAAAAATATTTTTATAAATAAATTTTCAGATCAAGATGTATAAATAAATTTTTAGATCAAGATGAACTATCTTTGAAAATGTTGCTTGGCAAAACAGTTTCAGCAATAACTTCATATGTGATTATGAGAGAGAAATGAGGGTGAGTTAGAATAAGCCCCTCTTTTTTAGTTTTATGGCAACTCATTATTTCGTAAGAAAAAGGAGAAACAGTTTCACTCGTAAAGCTATTTAAAAAATAGTGGATGGCAAAAAAAAAAAAAAACTCGCAACTCCCCATAAAACTGTTGTGACGGTACCAAACAGATTCATATAGTTTATATGCATTATGTTTAGAGAGTAAATAAATGGTTCATAGTGCTGGCTCAAATTCGACATGACTCGTTTTATTTTAACCTGCAACAACTCTTGCAGTTGAGCGGCAAGCGCGTGGGGATCCTGGGGCTGGGCAGCATCGGCACGCTGGTGGCGCGGCGGCTGGCCGCGTTCGGGTGCCGCATCGCCTACACCTCCCGCGCGCCCAAGCCGTGGTGCCCCTCCGCCGGCTACGAGTTCCACGCGACGGCGCGGGGCCTGGCGGCGGCGAGCGACGTGCTGGTGCTGTCGTGCGCGCTGACGGAGGAGACGCGGCGGGTGGCGGACCGCGGCGTGATGGAGGCGCTGGGCGCCGGCGGCGTGCTCGTCAACGTCGGCCGCGGCGGCCTCGTCGACGAGCCGGAGCTGGTGCGGTGCCTCCGGGAGGGGGTCATCGCCGGCGCCGGGCTCGACGTGTTCGACGACGAGCCCGACGTGCCCCCCGAGCTCCTCGCCATGGACAACGTCGTGCTGTCGGGCCACAGGGCCGTGCTCACGCCGGAGTCCTTGAGCGGGGCGCTGGACGTCGTTGTGGGTAACCTCGACGCCTTCTTCGCCGGCAGGCCGCTGCTCAGCCCCGTGACGCTGTGATTTCATTCTCAACCACGTGCGCATGCGCGCAGGTTGTGTGTACGTACCAACCAACCATTTTGGTGCTGATGATTTTAAGGGGAAAAAAATAACATGCCAACATGGAGTACTTTGCCTTTTTCCGTCTTAGAAACGAACATTTAGGAAACGGTAATGCTCTGCTTAAGACGTCCGGCCTCCGTCGGACACTCCCGCTGTGGGCCGCAACGTCCGAACGGCGTCCGTTGAAGGTGATTATAAATGGTTGCCTACATTTGTTTTTAGATAGGTTTCTGACTATTAAAATCTTATCCTCTTCAATAGAATCCCAACACGGGCCTTCATTTTTCATTCTTTTGTTTGACTAGCATATGCCCAGTGCATTGCTACGGGAACCTTATAATTTTTCAATGTAATTCAACACGATAAAAGTAAGACATAAATACGTTAGGAGCCTCATATTTTCAACGTAGTAAAAGAATAAAGAAATAGTTAATCAAAATCAAGACAAATGAATTTTAACTTGGCTTAAAAACATATTGTTTTGAGCCACATTCAAATAAATAAGCGTCAAATTTAGTAACAACATCAAACTAAGTGCAAGATAGATAAGTCCTTCACAACTATGTCTTTCATTATCTTCTGCCCGTGATGCGACTAAGTATTCACGTAGGGATAAAGAAATCATACAACGCCTGACCTGAAGCAAGCAACCTGTATTTGGGCCACTCGAATAAAAAAAACTGACACCTTAAAGCAGTGTTCATCTTCATTGTTATATTTTTTCCTAAACTCAAGTAGAAAATAAATCATACTCCTGGAAGCAGTACCTGAAAGTAACAACTTGAAGGACAGATACTCATAGAGTCATAGTGGTGTACTGTGTCTCGCTGAACACCGACAAATACTTATATGTTTGCTTGCTTCAGGATGATTCAGGTTAACCCTAGGAAGCTACATGAAGTTCAAGGCGTGAACCTAGTTACCAGGATGTTCTAATGCCAGAGGGTAAACCAATTAAGGATGACAACAATGCGCATGACAGCGACACAGTGGAGATAGGATGCTGATTCAAGTTGCCATCGAAAAAGGAAGTCCCCTGAAACAACAAAATACATGTTTGAGTGATCTGCGCATAGAAAACCAGAGAGGTTTACATGTTGGGCAAGGAGACAATATTGTATACAAAGTAGATATACCTCATTACATCCTTGGGAAGAGTCGTAACTGGAGACATGCCTCAGCAGCTATCCTTGGGGAGGAGGCGTCAGCTTATCCCTACCAGAATTGTAAGCTCAGATGGAATATCCTAACTCACAATAAAGTTGTAAACAGTCTACATCATTTAGTGCTTAACAATAACACTAAACCTCAGACAAAGGTGTAAACTAAAGTAACACATAGCTAGCATTTCTTTATGAAAAAAAGCTCAGCTAACAGTACATTACTCAACAACCAAAACTTCGCTTAATGTTGAAAATCAGTTATAAATTGACCGGCAAGAAACATAAATATACAAGCTTAATTGGATCATAATGACACTAAAATTCAGAAGAAAGGAAATAAATTATAAGGCACCTACGACAATCACAACATATATAGAAATAAGGTTTCAGTGCTGACGGTTGTGATTAGCGAACAAGAATATCATGCACGGTAATCTCAACCTGGTTCCTGCTTGACTTCTTCTCAAAATTTTAACATGTATTTCGATCTAAAATCCAAAATCAGAAAAAATAAACTGAAGGCGCATATGAGGCTATGACAATCACATGTCACTGCATAAATAGCATTAAGGTTTCAGTTTTAACAATGATTCCTAGCAAACAAACACTGAACAGATGCTGCATGTCGACCTTGACAGGACTGCTGCTTGAATTTTCACCAATTTCCTCTTGAGGTTTACTGCCCTGAAACCCACATTCTTGACTAAATAATCACAGTGCAAGCAAAATAGAATATTGATGTCTATTGATTTGGGGCAAAATAGAATATGTTCAGTTATCAAAATATACAGCTTCTATTTGGCTAATCTTCAACGCAAGAATGCTGATAGCCTATTACTTATTTAACTGAAGAACTTCAGGTAGCAGCATGGTTTAACTACAGTTGGTGAGATAAAGAATAAATAAGCGGCTAGTGACAAAATGTAAGATTTTTTCAAAAATACATGCAGCCACACAAGTTACTGATAGGGTTTTAGAAACACCATAAGCAAAATACTGGAGTACATAGTGCCTATGCCTAGGCATTCTTGCAAGATCAATAGGAGCAGTAAGCATTGGCATAGTGCCAAAAAATGTGGATGCAAAGGAGAAAGTTTGCATAGTGCCAAAAAAAAAACACAAAACCCATGATTTCAGATTAATAAACAATTTTCACTTCCACCATCCATAGACTTATCTCACTTGCACCTACAGAACTGCATTTAAGTGAGTGCTCATGGATGAGTGAGGATGACTTTGACAAAAAAAATAATTGAAATGCAACACGGAAAGTTTGCATGTACTATTTTTGGTACTACGGTTAAGCAATCCCACATTCACATTTAGAGAGAACTATGTGAGACTGAACATCATTCTCGACCGAACTCATGGAGTCATGGGCTTTGAACCAATATTTAGAGAGATCACTTGAGGGTTTAGTGATTTATTTATGTCAAGGACGAATAATAAAATTTGTTCATAAGCAGCAAAAGGATCAAGTTCAAATAAAAAGCTGGACGCTGCTAAGAGGCTAAGGAAAAAAAAAATCAAGCATTTATCCTGTGTTTCCTGTTGTTTTCTGTAAGTCTGAACACAACCTGAATCTTTGGAAGTACACCAGGTTTGGGTCGAACAAAAACCAAAACCTGGAATACCAGGTTTGGGTCGAACAAGCAGTACACACTAAACAAAAAGTAGATACAAAAAGATTCACAATTCATTTGGTTGCAGGAAAAGACACCCATGGATTATCTCCATAGCCCAGTGAAATAAGTAATAAAAAAGCTCCCAAATGAGCCACATGAGGGCTCGCCCTCCACCCCAATCAGCTCCTATCTATCTGAAATCACCAGCGCCATTGATGGTTTCTTTCTGATAATATGTCTATTGCTCACTGATTCGCTGTTAACTTCATCTGGAAAACCCAACTCCTGATACGCTCGTCGCCACCGGACTTGCAAAGGCTGGCTACACGTATGTCAACTTAGGTAGCATATTCTAAATTTCTATCGGAGAGTACATGTTATCAGAGTGTCCAATGGGTAGTGTTAGTTCAATATGAAACATTTGAACGGCGATGAGTCAGTGTCGCATTTGCTTGCTGTAACAATCACATCCCAAGAGAAGTGGTGACATACCTATTGGGCGCTCGTAGCCGTCGAGCGGCGGCAGCAGCAGTGGGAGAGCCTCCGTTCGGCGGTGGCAGCAGGGCAGTTCGTGGAGGTGGCAGAGCCTTCGGCGGTGCCGAGGCGAGCCAGAGAGGGAGGCGCCCGCCTGGGGTGAGGGAGGAGTGGCGCCGGGGCCTGCTGTCGATGACGTGCCGCACGTCCCGCCGTGGCCCTGCGCGGCTACGCCTGCCGCTGCAGCCGGATGGGGAGGGGGCGAACCGGAGACAACGAGCTCGCACCAGGGAACGCCTATGCCGGGGCGGCCGCGACCGAGCTTGCAGGCAGCGTCCTCGGCGATGGGGATGGGAAGCGGCTAGGCGGGCGGGCGACGGCCGCGGCTGCGGTGCGGGGCGGGCGTGCGATGCGGCGCAGGGCGAGGAGGGCCGGTTTGTTGGCGGTGGAGCTGGAGTGGAGTCGTAAGTTTTGGTTCTGCCTGCCCGTCAACCATTGCGCTTTCATCTTTCTTTTTAGGAGTAGAAGAATAATACTTCACCGGCCAGAGAGGCGTCTGGCCATGTGAGCTCTGCTCGGGCGAGCGGGAGGGCGCCTATACGGCCAGCGGCCGGCGGGGCGTTGCGGAGGGCAGCATGCATGCAGCGTGGTGGCCGCGCGCGCGGCGATGCGGGCGGGCAGCAGCTCCACAACCAGCAGCACCGCACCGGATTGATTGGTGAACAGCAGTGCCGCGTCGAGACGGTGCCCACCATATTCGCGGGAGAACTGGATTAATTGGGAACGGCGGAGCCAGCGGAAACAGCCGTATCGTCGGTCGAGGCTGGGAAGAGATTAATTAGGTCTGGTTAAGGCTGGTGGACGGTACGGTGCTCAAATGGTTTTAATTGTTTGGTTTTTGTTTTTGGTTGATTGAATTTGGTTTCTAATGTTTTGAGATGAAAAACGGTTTGGTTTGGTTAGGGTTCAAAAGAAAATATTGAGAATGGTTTGGGTCGGTTCGGATTCAAAATGAAATGATATCACTCTTATACCATTATGTTTAACAACCGCTAATTCCGATAATCATTTTATTGAAATTTTTTGGGCTCATCAATTTTTGGGGGCCAAAACTGTTTAAAACTATGTGCTGAAACAATTTTTAAGCTTTGGATTGGTTTGGTTTGAATTGAAATGTTAAATGGGCTGGATTGGTTTGGTTTAGAGAAGTGAGATGATATATTGGGTTGGATTAGGCTGAAGTAGTGCTCTGGAAATTAGTTTGATGTGGGTTTTGATTTGGTTTTTAATCCCTTACCTGCTTGAGGATTGGTATTAGAGTTCCGTTGGAGGTTGGTTTTGAGTCAAAACTCCAAAAAATTTACATATATAATCCCAATGTTTTGGGCATCTGTTAGAGGTGCTCTGAAACGACCTCGATTTCCACGAAGGGAAATCCACAGGCTCGAATTATAATTCAACAGATTGCTTGGGACAATCCATGAAATTACCTATATCTCAGTTGACACCAGGATCCATACAACAATAATTAAGTCTTACATAAACACTTATTACATCGCCACACTGGCGGAATCAACATTCAGAGAAGCTTTAGAAGATGCGGAAGCGATTCATCCTTCACGGCCAACTTGAGTGTAGCACGCGACCCTATTCCTCGTCATCATCTCCCTCGAAGTCGTACTCATTCTCGTCACCTGACAGCAAATTTATCAGTACGATTTGTACTGGCCACGGAGCCCACCTATGCAGCATTTGCTTTGTGGAAAGTGGATGCAAGGCTATACAAGCAGACCTATAGGCTGAGGTTTTCCTATGCAGCTGTAATCAATGTTTAATTAGTCAAGTTTTATCACCAGTTAACACCATTATCCCTTTTCCCATCACCACATCTCACTTACCCACACCTCGCTCTCATTCGACAGGCCCAACTCCCTCTCGGGCCTATCTCAGCGGCACACTACCACAACGGGTACACTGCCGGAAAAATGTTATCCAGGGGAGAAGAGAACACTCACTACACTAGTAGAAGCTTCACAGGAAAGGTCCATAGCCAACAGGTTGGCATATGTATCGATCGATCAACCATACTCTCTGCAGAGGTTTCACTACCCACAAGATTAGCCATCATAAGTGTTGCGCAAACACCTAGGCAGAATTCCGGGTGCTTGCTTGCCTAGGTCGATGCCACCCTACCACTCAGCCCTGGGATATTCCGGATCCTACACCGTTATGCTGAGACTGGGAGACACAGTACCGGGTCCATCCAGTGGTACTGTGCATCTAGAACGGAACGGGAACCCATCGACCGTCTCCGCCCACCCTTATCACCTTTCAACCTAGCAGTAGTGGCACCGTCCTACCAAGTAGTCCAGCCGTCTCCCGCCCATCAGAAGCGAGTGAGTAGAAAAGGATTCCCATGAACCTGAAACTAGTCCATCCTAGGTTTGACCAAGCAGGCATCTCCACTTAGGGGATACTCTCCCCGTGCTATCACAGCACCTCCGTCCACGGGCTTCAAACCACCAAGGCTATCCCACCCGGAACCTCCTCAACAACTTTACCCGCCACAGGTATCTCGCTTGGGGATGCCCAGGTTGCACCCCTGGCACGACTTGCCCCATGGGCTCGTCTCACATCCCACTTGGTTGACATCAACCCTTACCACGCACCCAAGACGCACGCAGCACTCTCTCCCAGTGGTTATAATCAGTTATACACCGTCCCAATTCCACCACATAGCATATAGCAAGTAGAAAGTAGTGGAAGAGTAACAGTAAATTAAGCAGCAGCTAACCTAGCAGCGGACAGCAGGGTAAAGTCTTATCAAGGCAGGGAATTCAAATATACTACCATGCAACCAATCCATACGTAATCATAAAGCAATAGCAACAATGTCATTTGCAATGCGTAAATAGGATCTAAGGATTTGGTGGGACGTGGCACCTTCGTAGTCGTCTCCTAGCTCCTGAAAGTACTCGTGGTCGTCTTCCTTAGTCAGATCCTCCTCCGGCTCTGAAATCGAATACGAAATAGTCGCGTCAGCGACTCCTATAGAGTATTTCAGAAAAATCCAATAAAATAAAGAGCCAAATGCACACAAACATAGTCTTAGATTGTAGATCTCATTATTCTGAGAATTTTGATATATGGTGCGTAATTTTTGGATATCGTATGAATAAGTTATGAATTTCCGAAGATTATCCTATTTTTTGAAAATGGAAAATGGTCGATTAATCAGGGGAAGCTCGGGATTGGTCCACGTGGCGCGCGGGTCCAGTTGTGCGGCAAGTGGCGCCTCAACAGAACACAGACCCGAGGGTCGCCCACCAAGTGTTCGATGCTGGTTCCCAGAGAGTTGCCGGAGTTGGCGTAGCTCGGCGTGGCTCGGCGGTGGTTGGGGGTAGCTCGGCTGTGGTTGGGGGTAGCTCGGCGGAGCTCGGCGGTGGTCGGGGGTAGCTCGGCGGAGCTCGGCGGAGCTCGGCGTAGCTCGATTTAGCTCGGCGGGGCTCGGGCGAATCGGAGATTCGGGGCGCCGAGGGTGCCGCTCTCCCGAGCTCTCCCGGGGAGGCTCGGGCGAATCGGAGATTTGGTGCGCCCGAGGATGCCGTTCTCCCGAGGTCTCCCGCGGAGGCTCGGGCGAATCGGAAATTTGGGCGCCCGAGGGTGCTGCTCTCCCGAGCTCTCCCGGTGAGGCTCGGGCGAATCGAAAATTTGGGCGCCCGAGGGTGCTGTTCTCCCGAGGTCTCCCGCGGAGGCTCGGGCGAATCGGACATTTGGGCGCCGAGGGTGCCGTTCTCCCGAGGTCTCCCGCGGAGGCTCGGGCGAATCGGACATTCGGTGCTAGCAGGGTTCCAGGGCGTCTATTCAAGGCGGCGGTGTCTCTCCGGTGCGGCGGACGATGACAGGGCGGCGATGGCCATATTTCGGCAAGACAGGGCTCGGCTTTCCCCAATTGGCGTGCTCAGGCAGTCGTCCGACCAGATGGTGGCGGATTAGAGTCGTGGTATGGCCTCCTTCTCTCCCTCGGCATACGGCGGTTCTCCGACGAGGTGGAGGCGCACGTAGCCAAGGCGACAGTCGTGATTCGGGGCTCGGCTATCTAGCGGCGGTGCCGAGGCAGACTTGGCGAACCTCGGCGGCCTTTCTCCGCAGCGCGAGGCGACCGGGGGTACTCGGAACGGATTTAGGCGAGGCGGAACCTGTCGGCGGCGATGTCGTCGCGACGGTGAGGTTCCGGCGGGGCTAAGGAGGTCTTCTAGGAGATGTATACGCGTCCAGGGTCTATGGCGATGGTATACCAACTACCAATTTTGGCTACCGAGCTTTCCAAGGTGCTCGGTTGTGGCGGCGGCGTGTCGCCGACGACGGCGGAAGGCGGCATCGCGGCTACGACCAAGTATTGGTTCAATCGAATGCGGTCTTGTCAAATTGGTGAGGCCAGAGAGGCATACAACACTCTGGTGGCGAACTTTAGCCATGGCATGACTTTCTTTTGGCGACGGCTCGCGGCGGCGCTCCGGTAAGGTCGCGGCGCACGCGGCCAAGGCGATTCAGGCTTCCTCTAGCGCTTAGATCCGCGTAACTAGCTCGAGGGGGTCGTGGCGGTGCTCCACGATGCTCTAACCTATACGGGTGCTAGTCGGATTGCTCGGAACGGGTGATTCGGCGTCGGAACGCGTCGGTGGTGAGCGCGCTCCGCCGAGAACGCGTCGTGCTGCGTTCTCGGTCTACCAAGCTTGTAGTCCGGGGGTTTCGGCCGGTCGAATGAGTGCATGGTGCAGGTGATCTTCCCGAGCCGATAAAGGCTCGTGCCTGCGCGTCCCGAGGGTGGAACGCCATGGCAAAAGCAGGGCAAGGCTCGGACATGGCGTGCGATGGCTCACCGTGGTGTCGGTGAAGCTAGGATGGCGGTGCAGTGGCGAGTCGGAGCCGTGCAGAGCGATCGCAGTGCCGTGCCGCTCCTCGTCCGCAGCTCGGACTTCTCCTCCGTGTCCGGCTCCGGCGTGCTTCGCGGCGGCAACGCTCCGGCAGCTCCTCCTCCTCTGCTCTGCCCTTCTCCCTCTCTCTCGGCTATGCGGTGGGGTGCGGTGGCTTGTGGAGCCGCAGCGTGGCGGCTGCGAGTGGGAAAGGGCTAGGGCTCCTCGGGTGTTCTAATTTATAGGCGAGCTTGGCAGGTTCCCATGGCGGACGGCCGCGATTGATCTCGGTAGATTAGAGGGCTTCGGCCGCTCGACGCTAGGGCTTCAGGGTGCACGCGGGCTCGCTTGGCGGCCAAGAAAGGAGGGGACAGGAGGGGGACAGCGGGGTCAGGGCTCTGCCATGCTGTCGGCTGTGGGACCGGGGTCACGCCATTCGCGCGACACCCCCGGCAGGCGCGTCGCCTTCGTGAGGAAGAAGAACAGTGGGGGGGGGCGAGAGCGGCTGACAGGCGGGGCCGGGTTGGCAGCGAGCGCGTGTGTGCCGGTCGTGCGCGTGCGCTGCCGAGCCGCGACGTGGGCCGCGCGCGGTGAGATGAGGAGAGGAAGGTCGGGCTGGCTTGGGCTGGCCTAGCGACCCGGCTGGCCGAAACGAATGGCTGGCCTAACTCTCTTTCTCCTTTTCTATTTTCAATTTAGTGTATATATACATATATTGCCCATTTTAAATATTGAGTAAATACAAACATAAATTGCAATAAATCCCAAATGTGATGCATAAGTTATTATTCTATGTGAATGGAATTAAAATGCAAACTACACTCCTTTATTTACCAATTTCATAATAAAACCTATATGCTTGCACAAGAAAAATGGGTTTTCACAATAAATAAATGAAAAAATTTTAATTGATTGGGATTTTTAGATTGTGTGGATTTTTAGGGTTGTTACATGCTCTAAGCATGATTCCACATAAGCTAGCTCTTTACTAGATTCGTCGCCTGTGTGCCTGCCGTGCCATGGCACCTTCAGCTCCGTCGACTTCCAGCTTTCACCAGGCTGGCGCTGCACTATAAAATTGTGGATGCCGTCATACTAATACTGGTACCATGTGGCACTGAGCTCCATATACATAGCCCGTGGCAGTGCCCCCCAGCTAGGTAGCTCGTCGCTGGCGAAGCATCACAGTCACAGGATGGATGCCGAGAAGCAGCTGCAGCTGATCGAGGAGATGACAGCCAACGTGGACGCCGTGCCCGCAACGCCGAGGCCGAGTACCTCCTCCTCCGCTGCGGCCTCGCCGGCGCCACCGACCGCGCCACCTTCCGTGCCAAGGTGCCCCTGGTGACGTAAGGTCGACATGGGGACCGCTCTCCTCTTCCAATTTGTCCGGTCGGAGACGAAGACGCCCGGCGGCCTGCCCTGACGAGCTACTACTTGAGCGATCAATTCCGGAACCGACCGCGCAACGCCTGCACGAGCCCGACGGCGGCCGTCCTCTGCACCGACTTGTTCCAGAGCATGTACGCGCAGATGCTGTGCGGCCTGTGCCTACGCCACGACGTGCTGCGTGTCGGCGCCGTGTTCGCGTCCACCGTCGTCCGCGCCATCCGCTTCTTGCAGCTCAACTGGGAGGACCTCGCCGCCGACGTCGAGGCCGGCACGCTCACCCACCGCGTCACCGACCAATCGTTGCGTGAGGCGGTGGTTGCGTGTGGCGGACTACACCAGCCGGGTCTGCACCAACAGCGTCCCGGGGCACTACGTCATCTACTGGGAGGTGGTGGTGGTGGTGGTGGACCAGCTTCAGCTGCAGGCAAGCGTGCTGGACAGGTGCTGCCTGGAGATGGAGGAGGCCCTGAGCTCAATGTACCGGCAGATCCGGGTGGCGGAAGGCTCCATCGGGCCATTGGAGATCCGGGTGGTCAGGCCGGGCACCTTCGAGGAGCTCGAGAACTATGCCGTTTCCCATGGCGCGTCCGTCGGACAGTACAAGGTGCCCCGGTGCGTGGCGGCGGAGGGATTCGTGCAGCTGCTCGACTCTCGCGTCATGTCGAGCCACTCCAGCACGGCCTTGCCGCACTGGGTACCTAGCTGATCAGCTGTTCAATGACGGATCCGATCGATCAGTGAATGAAACAATAATCTCGCTTTCATGTTGCTTTGTATCGTGAATAATTTCTCGGACCATGAATAATCTTGCTTTTAACTAATCCTCGGATCATGAATAATCTGTTTGTAAACACATGCAGCAATGTCTCTCTACCTTTGATTGTGGGAGGTGACCTCAAAATCATTAGAAACCCAACAGAGAAGAGTAATGACCGTTTTAATAATAAAGGGCCATCTTTTTGTAATGCTTGTATAGTCTCTTAATCTTAGGAACATTTACCTCTCAGGGCGACGATTCACTTGGGCAAGCTCTGCGCCGGTGCCAACTTATGAGAAACTCGATAGAGTTTTAGTTACTGCCGACTCGGAGATTAAGTTCCCTCGTGCTACTGTTCACGCTCTGACTAGGAAGTTATCATATCACACACCCCTGTTTTGGACACTGGTGACGCCGTCCATAGGGGTAACAACTCTATCTTCGAATTTGAGTTGAGTTGGCTGGCAAAGGAATGTTTCCATGATATGATGTCTAAAGTATTGCAGGGGAGACTAGAGATCAGTCCCCTATACAGAGGTGGCAAAACAAAATTAGAACTGTTCTGCGGTTCTTAAAAGGGTGGTCAAAAAACATGATAGGCAATATCAAGAGGAGAAAACTCGAATTGCGAAGTGAATTAGACATTCTAGATAGGAGAGCATAGTCTTCTTTATTGTCTCCCCAGGAGTTGGAACATAAGCATTACTTAAACTCTGAGTTAACCAAGTTGCTTCAGGAAGAAGAGCTTTATTGGCTCCAACGTTCCAAAGCAATGGGGTTATTACAAGGAGATAGTAATACTAAATATTTTCATCTCCTAGTGAATGGGAGACACCGCGAAACGAGAATTGTTCAATTGGAACAGGTGGAAAGGACTATAGTCGGGGATATACAAATTTAAAAGCTTATATCATTGAGTATTACAAAAAAAAAAACTTTTTATGCGCCTAAGGTTATTAGTTTAGACGAATCTTATGTTGCTGACATACCTCAAGTATCAGATGTCGAGAATGAATTGCTTGCCGCGCCTTTCCTTGAGAAAGAGATAAAGGAGGCGGTCTTCCAGATGGAACATAACAAAGCGTCGGGTCCATATGGTTTTCTCGCTGAGTTCTATCAGCATTTCTAGGAAACCATGAAAGATGA
This sequence comes from Eremochloa ophiuroides, assembly GCA_038502445.1. NCBI lineage: Eukaryota > Viridiplantae > Streptophyta > Magnoliopsida > Poales > Poaceae > Eremochloa > Eremochloa ophiuroides. The sequence continues at coordinate 7,865,060 of JAHLJS010000001.1, read as the reverse complement.
CCTGCTACTGCTTTTTTATTGTTTTCATAAGGGAGATTTACCACTTTTATAGTCTGATTTTTGGTATTATCACTCTCTTACCAAAGAAAGTGGATGCGGTTATGACACAACAATACTGACCGATTTGCTGTTAAATGTTAGCTTCAAAATATTCACAAAGCACTACTACATTTTTTTCTAACCGTGGCGAGCATTTTAGATTAACCGAGGCGGTTTTTGCAATCGCCTCGAATCAAAGGTCACGGTTCATCATGACCTTAACTAAAGCGGTTGTCCGCCTGCCACAGTTAATCAATTAGAAAAAAAAGAAAGAAAAGCCCTGGAAATGCCCGCCGAGCCCATCCAATGGCCCACCCACTGGCGGATACAGGGGTATTCCCAGGAATACACAACTATTTTGATGTTCTCTTAAGTATATACGACAACATATTTATATATATAAATGTATAACGCAATATTGTCTACTCCCTTCATTTCAAATTGTAAGTTATTTTAAAAATCTTGGAGAGTTAAAGCATCTTAATTTTGACTAAGTTTATCGGACAAGATAATAATATTAACAATATCAATTAGGTGTCATTATATTCTTCATCAAATATATTTTCATAGTACACTTATTTGGTGTCATAAATCTTTGTATTTTCCTTTATAATTTTGGTCAAAATACTTTGACTCTCTAAGGTTTTTGGAATGACTTACAATTTGGAATGGTAGGAGTAGTATTTTAGTTGATTATCACTCACAACAGCAAAAAAAATCTCTTAGTATGTCACCTAACCGGACACCCTCACATGCCAGTCCACCACGAGGCCCATCATCCATGATGCCTCTCAAAGACCCACCCCACTTCAATGTCCTAGCTCCCGAGACAACGGTTGAGTATCGAGGAATAATAATAGCATAACAGAAAATGTAAATGTGAGGGCTAAGGACTTACGAATTACAAAGTGATTTATCATGTACTTCAGTTATTGTATAAAATTGGTTTGCCGCCCTATTTTTATTCTTTATAATTTACATCGCAATTGCTATTGGTTTGCAGAATGAACTAACAAATCGATTGAATTTTGTGGGACAGAACAATAAAGAAAAGAAATATTGGAAAAGAAATATTGAGTTAAGTTCTATAACAATGTTCATGGATTAGATTCCTTTTAGATGTGGGAATACCCAAGGTTGAAATCCTGGCTCCACCACTAGGCCCACCGAGCCCATCTAGGCGCCGCCGCCGCCGCCAGATCCAGGCATCAGCCGCCGCCACTAGCCAGATCCGGGCACCCGCCGCTGGATTCGGGCGCCCGCTCGCCGGAGATGGAAGTGGAGGGCAGATCTGGTCGCGAGCGCCGCCGGAGAGGAAGGACCGCGACTGCCGCCAGGGGCTGCTAGCGCCGCCCTGGCCGCCGCTGGTGCGCGTGCGCGTGCGCGCACGAGAGAGAGAGAGAGAGAGAGGAAGAGGGGGGAGGGAGGGAGAGAGAGAGCCGGTGGGTGGGTGGGGAGGGAAGGATCGAGAGAGAGGCTGAAGTGAAACCCTAACCCTAAGTGCTTGTTATATATGGGGTAAGTAGTGCGTCGGTATGGGCTAACGGGCTTGACCTGATTTACTGAGGCGGTTTGGTTATAATGTCCGCCTCGGTTAATGATTTACCGAGGCGGTTGTTATAAGAAAACCACCTCAGTTAATCGATATTAACTGTGACGGGTATTTTAAAGATGACCGCCTTGGTTATTAGATTTTACGAGGCGGTTTTTTAGAACCATCTCAGTTAACAAAAAGTGACCGCCTCGGTTAGGTTATCCTTCGTGCCCGCCTCGAAAAAAAAGACAAATGCCTCGTAAAAGATTTTATGTAGTAGTGAAGGTCTTGACTAATAGAATTACTTTAGTAGCACAAAAAATTATCGGACCGTCTCAGACTGCCTTTCTCCCAGGAAAGTATATAATGGAGGGAGTTGCCATTTTACATGAAACAATACACGAGTTGCACAAGAAGAGGGGGATGGAGTTATCTTGAAACTTGATTTCAAAAAAACATACGACAAGGTGAAGTGGCCTTTCTTGCAACAGGTGTTGCGAATGAAAGGCTTTTCACAAACTTGGCGTTCTTGGATTGAACAAGTAATGACTAGAGGGAGTGTGGGGATTAAGGTGAATGATGATATAGGTCCATTTTTCAATCCAAAAAAGGAGTGCGACAGGGGATCCTCTATCTCCAATTCTCTTTAACATCGTAGCGGATATGCTCGCTATTTTGATAGATAGAACAAAAGGGGTTGGACAGTTTAGAGGGCTTGTCCCACATGTGGTGGATGATGGTCTCGCCATCCTGCAGTACATAGATGACACCATTCTTTTCTTGAAACATGATCTAGAACAGGCCAAGAATATAAAGCTCTTGCTTTGTGCATTTGAGCAATTGTCTGGCCTAAAGATCAATTTTCATAAGAGTGAGATGTTTCGCTATGGCGCTGCAAAGGACAATGTGGACTTTTACTCTCAAATTTTTGGGTGTGGAATGGGGACTTATCCTTTCCATTGCCTAGGGATTCCGATGCATTGTAGGAAACTTAGGAATTCGTAGTGGACCGGTGTTGAGGAGAGATTTCAGAAACGACTCAATTGCTGGAAGGGTAAAATGTTATCGCTTGGAGGGCACCTGGTACTTATTAACTCAGTACTAAGTAGCCTACCGATGTTTATGTTCTCATTATTTGAAGTGCCTCGTGCAGTGCTTAAAAAACTAGAGTATTATCGCTCTTGTTTTTTTTTTGGCAAGGCGATGGTCATAGAAGTATAGACTTGCTAGGTGGGAACTGGTTTGTACACCTAAGGATCAAGGGGGTTTGGGGATTTTGAATCTGGATATAGAAAACAAATGGTTGTGTACGTGCCAACCATTTTTGTGCGGACAATTTTAAGGAAAAAAGAATAACATGCTAACATGGAGTACTTTGCCTTTTTTCTTCTTTAACATTTAGGGAAGACCGTTAAAAAGCCAGGACCAAACTTGCTTAATTATGAGTGTCATTGACATTCCAATCCTATATATAGAGCACAACATGCATCCAGTGCAAATACTGAAGCAGTTGAAGACACCTTGGAGTTCAGCTTCCTGATTACACTTGACGCCTGTCATCATCTTCACCCAGCGTGACACATCACCAGTGCTCACAGTATCCTACTCCCTCCATCCCATGAAAAAATGCATTCAGAGGACGGACAAGAATACCAATAAAACATGGCAGATTAGCGGAATACCCATATACAGTGATTTGACAAGTTTAATTTGTGATCATTGCACAGATACAGGATCTGTTAGTTCAACTTGTAGTCTGACCAGAGAGGGATATTACACGTGTCATTACAAAAATTGGCACACATTTGGCCAGAAGAGTCTAGAGACACGACCAAAATACAATGTCCAAATAGCAGTTTGTGGCTCAAATCAAACACGCATGACACAAAATTTGAACCACCACGCCAGATGATTTCCCGCCTATGCCACCCCTCACCCCCTCGTATAACTGCAACACACAAGACCATCCACTCCAACCTGGAAGCCTTTTTCATCATCAGCCATGCCCATACATCTAAACACTCTTCCAGATCATCGTGCAAAGCTCCTACCAGACCTCAATGAACAATCTGCATATGAGCAAGAAGATGAAATCATGAGTCTCCATCAAGATCAACTTTATGAAGATGAAGCCCATCTTCAAGATCAACATGGAGAGGTATTACCCGATCTCAATGAACAACTGTGTACGAGTAAGAAGATGAAATCGCACATGTCCGAGAAGATCAACTTTATTACGATGAAGCCCACACCATGGTCAGCACCTACGTCTTCATCACAATGAACGCCTTGATTTGCCTTCCATCGATCTCAATGATAATGCTTCTTGGGGAGAACAAGAACATCATGAAGGTAATTTTTTTTTCTCTTGATTGCATCTAAGTTAAAATTACCTATTTACAACTAGAATCAAACTTCAACTAAACATTATGCCTCACCTCATTGCAGTAATTGCAGTAGAGGAAACGCGTCCATAGGCTACATTTCTCAACTTTGACGGTCCACCACATGAATTTGATCTAAACTTTGAACCTTGTGATCTCAACTTTGAACCTTGTTAGGTGGCAGTTGTGGTGTTAGTATGGGTCCCTCACCCTAAGATAGCTATTTTAGCCTTTTTTTGAAAAAAAAAAATCAAACTCCTGAATTGCATTTTTTCTGGGACCGACCAAGGAGTAACAATTTTTATTTTTTTATAGTCAAGGTTGAAGTAATTTAACTTCGTATGCAATGGTGTTAAGTTTTTTTTTTTTCTTTATTGGGACACGGTCTACGTGGTTGGCGTCAGCACAAGTCGCGGCCGGCCGGCGTACACGCCGAGCTCGATCGCTGTGTTCCCGCCGGTGTGGCGTCCGTACGCACACCGGTCGCGCGACGTCGGCGGCAGGCAGGCAGATCAGACAGACGGCGCACATGGATGGATTATGCAGATGCAGTGGTGATTGGTCCGGCCCGGGGCACCTGCACCTGCATCTGCATGCATGCTTGCAATGCCGCCGCGATGCTCGATCCGTGTCCACCGGCGATGTAGCTATGCATTTGGCCGCATCGTCGTCTGTTAGCTGGCCGTGCGGTCGTGGCGGCAGCGGTGGTCCGGCACTCTGGCGCCTGCGACTATACACTTGGTGCTTGTGTCATCGCCGCCGGCAATGGCGTCTGGGCGCCACCCGTCGCCAACCGCATCGAATTGCCTTTTTCGTTACCATATGCATGCAGGAGGTGTCTCCCACAGTCCCACGTTTGGCTGCTCCTAGTACAGTAGTACTCAGCACAGTGCAGTGTCGTCACCGTGCAGCAGAATCACAGGCTGGCCTGCCAGCCGCTACAGGCTACAGCTAAGGCTGTGTTTAGATCCCAACGACAGCATGAACCGCGTGCGCCCGCCTGCCCTGCCGGTTCCGGTTTCACGCCCAGCTGCCAGCTGCACCGCCACGCCTTCCGCGCGGCGCGCGCCAAGCTTGTCCCCGCTCTGCCATGCCAATGCCCGTGCCTCTGCCTCTGCCACTGCGTGGCCGCCGCGTGGTCGTGGCACATGCGCTCGCGGCTCCGTGTCGTCTGGCGATTGCGATTGCGATGCCACGCACGCACGTACTCCAGTGCTCGCTCTCAACAGAATCCGCGCTTGTCTGTTTGCGACCGGAAACAGTACCACGAGCCACGCGGCATGCTGCATGGATCCCACTTTTCTTTCTTTCTTTTTCCTCCTAATCCCAGATCGGGTCGTATAATAGAACTGCTCTAGCTTGGAGCACTGTCAAGGATCGGACAAACCGTCCATGCTCCTCCGTTGCTTCTTCGTTCTTGCTTGCTTCCGTTGCCACCTCCTACTAGTAGTACAATTCCACCTCACGTCACGCGGCGCAACCATTCCTACCACACACTGCACAGATGCAGCCGTGCAGTGCATGTCAGCAGATGCATCTCCCCCTCCCTCCCTTGGCGAATCTTCATAGTAGCATTATTATTAGGGTAAGTATAATAAGAGATTATAAGCCGAGAAAATACAAAGGCGGAAGAAATAAGGAAAGAGAGAGAGTGAACAAGCGGGTTATGATCTTACTACCGGCTTAAACATAGAAATAAAAAAAATGAAAACGATAAGTCGGTCATGTATTAACTATAAAAAACCGACTATTATATGAGCATGATGAAAAAAGGCTATAAAAAACCATAAAGTCAGTAAACCAGCTATATTAATTATTAGCTTCGATCTTAAGTTTTAGGGCGCCCCAAACTCATACCGTATCACTCATCACTGCCGACGCGAATGGTAATTGCCTCAACCTGCCGACGATGGAGATGGCAGCAGACGGACCCATGGCCGTGGGTTTTATTATTCTTGATGCGCCAAGATAACATCTCACCCCCAGCAACTAGGGTCCTGTTTACTTCTCAAAAACTTTTCTCTTTTCCTAGATTATATTTTCCGTCTGCATGAAGCACTAAATGAAGTAACAGCTGTTGTATGTTTGTACTTTTTGCCTGGCTAGCTCGAGATGAATCTTTTGAGTCTACTTAAGCCATGATTGGACAAAAATTATCAAATACAAACGAAAATGCTACAGTGCATTTTTTCCTAACTTTTCACCTAGTAAACCGGGCCTAGGTACACGTGGCCGGGTTTTTACAAAGCGTAAGTGATACTATGAACATGCATGTATTGCGTCTACGAATAAGATGTTAGATGTCTAGATCAACAAAGGTGTAAGTAATTCTATGAACATGTATTGCGTCTATGAACGTGTATTCGTGAAGAAATTAATGAAACAGAGTTGCCCCAACCTCCGGCGCGTGAAGAAATTGTGATTTTTACATTGAGCATGGCATCCTTGTTTACTCGCTAGCCTTTTTTTTTCGAATTACACGGTACAGATACAGACGTTCACAACGTATACACACTCACCTCTGTGAATGTACGCAGACAAATTCTACCCTATGAGCACTTTTGAAACACTACGCCGGTAGATCTCGAGATTGATGGGCTGTAATGGGACACACGTATGTTTGTTGGCTAAAAATAAACACGGATTTTTGGTTGCTACTGATTTTTATAAAAAAAATATTATTTTATTGTTGAAAATATATTTTGATTTTGGTTGATATACTCAAGCAAATATCCCGCTCATCCGGCACACGTTTGCATGGGGTTGATCATATTTTTGTAAGGACATGCAACGGAAGATATAGTTTTTTAAAAAAATATATATTTATGACGTGGCTGGTATGGAAACTAGAAGGTAGTTTCAAGATTAGAACTGCCTTTGTCATCCTGTTTATCTCATTTGTTATTATTACTGTATATATTCTTCAATCAAACAAGAAAGTCGAACTATTCTATTCTTCCATCCATGCATGAAAAAAATACTAACCTTTCTAATCGGGAAAGGGGACCGGACACCGGACCGACCCTAGCGGCTACTAGCGCCGTGACGCCGTTCCCGCGTCCGGCGGTCGGCGCTGCTTCCGCTGCGTGGAGGGCCCCCTGAGACAGCGCCATGTGCTCTTTCCAGCTCTATCATTTATTAAATCAGCTCACCTTTCCATCAATCAAACAGCTGCATCCAATCCAAACAGTACTAGTATCAATTTGGCTAGCTAGACGTTTGCGAGACGCCGACGACGAGCAGCCAGACATTGGCTGGAATCCCAGTTCCCACCACCATCAGCAACGCCTCATGTGCGAATCAGGTTTGGCAGAATCGCATTGTCCAAATTCTCGATCCGCCGCTGCCTGCGGATATCTCTCGGTGTGGGTGTTGCCTCCTGAATTATTCGTTCGCTACTATTAGTTGAATACCACCAGTTTGTCCATCAGTTCTGATCATCCTTCGTCTTCCTCCTCGGGTCCATCTCGAGCCTAAGTCTGAACAGACGACTCCAAAGCCTACTTACCAGCGAAGCGAGCCGCCATTTTCTCATTTGTTGATGATCCTCCTCTGCTCCTAAGCTGGCTTCCCTCTTGTGCGGGTTCCGTGGTTTCTTCTCGCCGCTGCTTCTTTCCGGCGGCGCCGCATCGAGACGAGAGCGTGTCTCCGGAATCTCTAGCTCAGGTCAGTGGAACCGAGGCACCAAAATCTCTGCTTTGCTGTTCTTCACTCCCCCCGTTCAATTAGGAGGCTTTTTCTTGTTTCATTTTCACCGTCTTCTACCGAGTCACATTTCTTCCTGAATGACTTTCCCCTCAACAGTATAATGCTGACTGACTTGATTACTCTCGCAGCCTCTGGTGATCGATTCTACCACTAGTGTTCAATCTACTAGTACTCGCTCAAGATTGCGGCTCGCTCCAGGGGGGGAAAGATGAGGTCTTTTCCCCATCTGCTGCTGATCCTGGTGCTACTCTTGATCCTGGAGAATGTCCGAGCGCAACCCAAACCGCTTCTCATCAACTGCGGCTCGCGTTCAAGCGCCGACGTCGACGGCAGGACATGGGTGGGTGACGGTGACGCCACCGCCGACTTCACGGTCACATTGCCCGGAGCCGCCATTGCCACGCAAGGTCCAAAATCCGACGGACGAGGAGCCGGAGGAGGAGATGACGCGTACGGGGACCTGTACAGGACCGCTCGCGTCTTCAACGCGTCGTCCACCTACAGGTTCAGCGTCGCCGCCGCCGGGAGCTACTTCCTCCGGTTCCATTTCAGCCAGCTCTTCAGCAACCTCAGCAGCGGCGGCGGCGCCACCAAGGAACCGGTCTTCGATGTCACGGCCAATGGCCTGAGGCTGCTCTCCAGGTTCAGCGTCGCCGGGGAGATCTACTGGAGGAACTCCAGGAGCAACTCATCCACCAGCGATGTCATTGTGAAGGAGTACCTGCTCAATGTCACCGCCGCGAAGCTGGAGGTCGAGTTCGCGCCTGATGCCGGCTCGTTCGCCTTCGTCAACGCCATGGAGGTCGTGCCTGTGCCCGGCAACTCGATCTTCGATTCGGTCAACAGGGTGGGCGGTGTTGGGGTGAAGGGCCCTTTCAGCCTTGGAGAGAGTGGGATTGAGACCATGTATAGGGTGTGTGTGGGAGGTGGCAAGATCGAGAGGAAGGAGGACCCGCGCCTGTGGAGGAAGTGGGATTCAGATGAGCATTACATATTCTCTCTGAATGCTGCTAAAAGTATCAGGAACACATCCAACATCAGCTATGTGTCAAGTGGTGATTCGGTTTCTGCGCCGCTGAGGCTCTATGAGACGGCCAGGGTAACGGAGGAGACTTATGTGGTGGACAAGAAGTTCAATGTGTCCTGGAGGTTCAGTATTGACCCTGGCTTTGATTACTTGGTCCGGCTGCATTTCTGTGAGCTGCAGTATGAGAAGGCGGAGGAGCGCAAGTTCAAGATCTACATCAACAGCAAGACTGCTGCAGAGAACTATGATGTGTTTGCCAAGGCTGGGGGCAAGAACAAAGCATTTCATGAGGATTTCCTTGATTCTTCTGGCTTGTCGGAGATGGATACCCTTTGGGTTCAGTTGGGTTCCGAGTCGTCTGCGACAAGCTCTGCGGCTAGTGATGCACTTTTGAATGGCATGGAAATCTTTAAGGTCAGTCGGAATGGAAATCTTGGCCATCCAACAATTAGAATTGGGGGCATGAATGGTGGCTTGGATAAACCAAAGCGGAGCCCCAAGTGGGTACTGATCGGTGCTGCTGCCGGTTTGGTGATTTTTATCTCAGCTGCTGCTGCTGTTTATTTCTGTGTTTATCTGCATCGGAAGAAAAACACTCCAGCGAAGAAAACAAAGGACAACCTACCGGCTACGCCAATGGCTACCAATGCTCGCTCCTCCCCCACTCTTCGCACAGCTGGAACATTTGGTAGCTGCAGGATGGGTAGGCAGTTCAGTATTGCGGAAATCAAAACAGCCACCATGAACTTTGATGAGTCCTTGGTGATTGGAGTTGGAGGCTTTGGCAAGGTCTACAAGGGTGAAACTGAAAATGGCACTCCAGTGGCAGTTAAGAGAGGGCATGCACAATCTCAGCAGGGTGTGAAGGAATTCGAAACTGAGATTGAGATGCTCTCAAGGCTGCGACACCGGCACCTTGTGTCCTTGATTGGCTATTGTGATGAACAAAATGAGATGATCTTAGTTTATGAGCACATGGCAAATGGCACATTGAGAAGCCACCTTTATGGAAGTGAACTTCCTGCCCTTACATGGAAACAAAGGCTTGAAATCTGCATTGGTGCAGCAAGGGGGCTTCACTACCTTCACACTGGACTTGAGAGGGGAGTAATTCACAGGGATGTCAAGACTACCAATATTTTGCTGGATGACAACTTTGTCGCAAAGATGGCAGATTTTGGCATCTCAAAAGATGGCCCGCCTTTGGATCACACCCATGTTAGTACTGCTGTTAAAGGGAGTTTTGGTTACCTTGATCCAGAGTACTTTATGAGACAACAGTTAACTCAGAGTTCAGATGTGTACTCTTTTGGTGTTGTCCTGTTTGAAGTGCTATGCGCTCGACCAGTCATCAATCCAACCTTACCAAGGGATCAGATAAACCTTCCTGAGTGGGCTTTGAAGTGGAAAAGGCAGAACTTGCTTGAGACCATAATTGACCCTCGATTAGATGGGAATTACACGCTGGAATCCATCAAGCAATTTAGTGAGATCGCAGAAAAATGCCTTGCAGATGAGGGAAGGAACCGGCCTTCGATTGGTGAAGTCCTGTGGCACCTAGAGAGTGCTTTGCAGTTGCACCAAGCGCATCTGCAAAGTTCGACTGCTGATGATCTGTCAGGGCATGAACTGAAGCTCTCTGATGCATCTACTAATATCCGGTGCATCAAAGAGATAGGAGAATCTGCTCGTGCAATCTGTGAAGATGCAGATGGGGAAGCAGTTGAAGTCAAAGTTGAGGTACCAGGGACTGTTTGAACCAGTTGTCTCAGTCAACTGAATAGGGTGAGTGTCCAATTAAAAGACAAGCTCACTGGCTCAGCTGCACAGATATCTGCGGTACTGTAAACACCATGTATGGTTGCCCCAACAATATGCTGAAATCCTTTTAGTTCAGTGGGGTGGGGTTGATTCGTTCTTTTCTTTTCGTTTGTTCTTTGCGCTGATGTAGAACGTGCTAAAATGATGCCAATTTGATTGATTCTTTTATAATAATCTGGAAAGAAATGCAATGTGGAGCATTACTTGGGATATGCAAAGCATGGAATCCATTGTGCTATTCTTTCATCGACCGAGCTTCAAAATCTGTAAAACTTCATGTGTGTCACAATTTTGCTGAGGTTTTGGTATTTTGGTTCATATGGTCTTGGTGTACCTTATTCATGGGACCACGGCCTTCTTAGCTGAAGCCATAGGATTCTTTCGCTTACTGAGTTTCTCCAGTTTGTCACATTGTACAGCACGTAGTAACTTTGCTTATTTATGGATTTTTCATTCACATATCCTGGATCTAGGTACACCTGGATACAGATATATATCTAAACTGCGTGATATTGCATGGTATATACAGTAGTTTTATTTCCTGGAGCCAGGCTTCAGGAATCAAGAAGCCAGGGCACTAGTATTGTAGACAAGCAGAGCACCACCCAGCAATATTCCAGCAAGAGTGACTGCCCAGAGCAACAACCCTGTCTTTCCTGCATAAATCAAGGAAAGAAGGTTATGTGTACCTTAGGAACTGAAGCATCTGAAAGTTCTATACATAAACGTTTTGTGTGCATTTCAAGGATCTTATTTTGGGAGGGTTTTGTGTGCATACCTCCAACATAAACGTCACCGCTTGGAGACCATTCGTCTGGGTTATATATTGGACTACAAGGAAAAGGTTAACCTCATTATATTCGAAGGCGAAAGAGAAATTATGGCTCCCTTTTTAATATTTTCTATTAAGAATCCACTATTTCTTACTGAAATATACAGTTCCTTCATATCAGTATGTTTTAATCTCTCTACTAAGTAATTTTATAGCGCTAACATCAGGGTGAATTTTTACCTGTACCCATCAACATTTGCTCCGTATTTGTTGGCGAACTGGTAGACACCCTTCCCCTGATCAATATAGGAACAAAATTAACTGACGACGATGCCTTGTTTTGGTGGGGGGGGGGGGGGGGGGGGGGGGGTTCAGTTTTGTCCTTGCAACCTCAACACTTACCTTGGCTGGCCTTCCAGATGCATCAACACCATCCTTCAAGTTCAACCCTCCTGCAGGCCCTGTATATCAACAAGAAAATGCTTGTTAGTACGGACAGTTCCAGAACAGTGCTACATAGAGAATAACATCCAGTACACCGGTACAAATTTCCTGGTTATTCTATGATGTTGTTTAAATGTTGTCTTTTAAGATTGGTATATGCATATGCATGCATGAAAAGGAACAAGACGTTGACTTCTTCAAGGAGGGATAAAAAATTACTGTGTCAGATACTTCATGCTAATATCTGTAATTTTATTCCAAACGCTAGATTATGTTTCAAGTATGTACAATGTACTGACCGTAAGGCTGAGAAGTTTGGATCTTCTTTGTTTTCTTGGCCATTACTCTGAAGGTTGAAGATCTTGCTGAAGGCTGGACACCTGGGAACCTCGACCGATCCAAGAATGGAAATGGAGATGATTTCAGAGTCAAAGAGGCCACGACCGAGGCTGCCATGTTGTATTAAAAGCTCAGGATCTCACACTTCCTTTTACTGTCAGTCTCTCTCTTTCTCTTGGCAAACTCGTTTGCAGCTCTTGGTTTAAATACAGAAACAAGGGAGGTTAGAGGTAGCTGCAGGTAGCCAAGCTTGGTTTGACAAGTGCCCGTTGTTGTGTGGTGCCGTGGAACCATGGACCGCTGCTTTTTTACCAGTCTTTCTCCTTCACGTGCCTGACTGAAGATGGTCGAATTTGGAGGAAACATCTAGCTGGTGAATGGATAATGCTGAGAACTTTCCTGCTTTTGCTTTGTCCCTTGATTGAGATTTATTTGTTCCTTTTGTGAGTCAGTTTTGCTAATTGTATTTTTTTCAGAATATTTGTGCTATTGAATCAATTTCCTATGTTCATTTCAACATTTCACTGTCTCCAGTTCCGTGCCAACGTCGTAGGGTCGCAGCCAGGCCTGTGGGATCCAGTCCTGAAATTTCGCGAAGCAATTGGGCTCACACAGTCACACTCTGACTTTACTGAAATTACTCTGTGTTATACACGGCATCATTTAGGCAAAACTATCAAGTGTTGTTGGGCTAAAACTGGGCCTGAAATCATACGTCACCAGGCCGGCCAGAGGACCCATGATAGTTGATTGCGGTTGCAAGCAAAATGCTAGTACTCCTATCCTACTGACTAGCACCTTGCAACATGACTGCAAAAAAGTTAGAGAGAAAAAGACTGCACAGGTGGCAAGATTTCCAGGAGAACACAAATTGGAGAGCAGCATCATGAGCTCAACAAACTCTAGTGTTCATCGCAATGATTGTATACAGTTAGGATTCTTGCCAGAAGCATCAGCGAAAAAGCCAAAAACCAAGGCAGAGGTTGTTAGGACTTAGGACCGTGCAAGCACGGGTGTGTTGCGCGCTCAGGCATTCAGGGCTTGTGTTGTTGCTGATGGGGCAGAGCAATCATGAATCACTCCATTGCCAGTTCCCGTGTAGTACTGATTTTGTCTCCCAGTAGATTGAGACCCATCATAATAAATTGTCACTGGTCTAAGCCCTAATCGCTGCCCCTAACTAAAACTCTACAGTGATCACTCTAAAAAGGTGATGCCTAGGCTAGGGACCAAATCAGAGAATCAAAGTAGAAAAACCACACACAAAATCATTACATTTTTCCAATATATCCAACCAGTGCTTACTGCCTAGTGGTAGTTTGTGCTAGTGTGGAGACAGGGTGGGTATGATACCTTCCTATTTCGGATAGCCGGGTAGGTTGTAATTCGTGTACTCTGCTAAAAGAAGAATATCCATCCATCTGGCCACATGTACTACAGGGAATGTTGATCGGAGACGAAAGTGAAGCTATGTAGGTGGTTGTGTTCGTCATCATTGTTTGGCTCGATCTTGCACCACGCATGGATCAGAAATGTAGTATATACGAGTATATTCTATTGCAAGTGTGAAGCATGAGCATTGAGCACACACAAAAAAGTGATGTTCTAGCTAGTAGAACGTTCAGCTAGCTGCCACGAGGTGATTATGTATAGGTGAGTAGTACGCTTCTCAAAGAAAGGAAGGACCATGAACAGAGTGCATTATTTCAGTCCTTCACCATCCAGTATGGCTGTATGTCCTTCATTTGCACCTTCTCTTTTATATTTTCTTCTAAAAAAATAAATGTTTCAGCAGATTTCATATTCATTCTGTACTCAACTCATTCGTTTCTACGCGGTTATCCAAAAGATGCACGCTTACCAACAAAAACAAAACTCAATCAAAAGGCGAAAGGGGCTTACATAAAAAAAAAAATCTACTTTCTTGCTGAACTTCTCTTTACGAAGCTGAGAGAGCTCCGGCAACCTGTTTGTGCGTGCCCCAGGCCAGAACACAAGGCGTGCCGCCGGCTCTTCGTTGTAAAGACTAAAAAGCCACCAGCGTGCGCAGATGCAAAGGTCAGTGACAATGAGCAACACCTCGCTGTCCTAATAGCTCTCCATCTCAAAAAATCACTAGTAGTATTTACTATTACTACTGTTGTGAGTTGTGACCAGTGGAGTCAGAAACAGGAACCTGCTCCAAACACATGAGACAGATCAGTGATCACTGATACCCAAAGGTTGAACGCGCTGCAGTACTGTAGTTCTCATATCTTCTCCCATCAATTTTGCCAAGAGACACGTCTCTAGTCTTCATGATAGGCACTCGAACGCTGGCTGACTTTTGATATAAGTATAAGCAGATCTGATGCCCTACTACGTAGTACTGTACGTACTGATGCAGAAAGACTACTACATTCGCAGTTCTAGACTTTTTTTCTTTGAGGGGAAAAAAAGAAAAGTAGTTCTAGACTTCTAGGAGTATACTACTCGGTCGTTTACTCGTTTTTACTGTGATTGTTTTGACCACCGATAGATTGGAAGCAGAAGAACCATCCAAGGCAAGAGAGAACTGAATGCACCTGTACAGGTTTGGTGCAGTCCCCACATGATCCATCCAAGCTGCACTGTTCATCTTTTGCCGTGTTGTCCTATCTTGTGGTGTGGTTGTCTTGCTTTTCACAAGTTTGGCGGTGACTTACCATTTACCACAAACCTCTACTTAGTTGGTCTCTTAATCGGCTGAGTCTGATTGAACACACAAGTCATGCCTGCCTGCCTGCCTGAGCGTGAACGTGTGCCTGCCTCAGCGTGAGCGTGAACCTTTACAACACCTTTTCTTTGCAAAGCAGACAAAGTAGTAAAACTGTAAAAGCAAAGCTCGGTTATGGGATCCAGATCAAGCTTAACAAAGCCCTAAAGCTAGGCAATTACTGTTGAACTCGCCTCGAAAGTTTGCAAGAGGTTTTCAAAGGGAAAGTCTGGGGAAAAAAATTAAAAAGCGGCAGGCATTTCCTCGTCTAAAGCAGCAACTCAACAAACTTTGGGCCAGCCCTTGTACACTGCATTTCTGCTTGCCAGCAGTGAGTGTGCAGTGGACAATCATGATTCAGTTGGCCTTGGCTGATGGCTGCTGAAGACTGCAGTGCACATCTTGCTTGCTTTGGATGCTGCTGAGCCCGGACAGCCCTTCTTTGACCACCTTTTTATTAATGTCTAACCACCGCCTCTCTGGACTTTCACTCCTGGCCGGCTAGCAGCTGCAAGATGAGGAAGAAGGTCTGGCATCCATTGCCATAGCAAAAGGACGATGGGGTGGTCCATTTCATCGATTAATTTTTTGTTTCAATTACACTTCATCGCATTACAAATCATGCATGGATCTGTAAAAACCACTGGTAGCTGCGGTGGAGCACGTGTAGGAGTAGTATCTTTGAGATATGTAGCATGGCATTACTGCGGCAGGAATCTGTGTAGCAATAGAGTTGCAAGAGCTGTGAAATAAAGTATGGGAGATCACAGGTGCTGGGGTCAAAACGCACATGCAATGCAAACTTTACTCGATGCCACAAACATGGTATCCGTTTACTTAAAAAAAAACATGAAAGGGAAAGGACGAGAAAGGTGGCTGGATCAAAGCGAGGCTGAGGTTCTTTATCGGAATGAAAAAGATTAAAAGCATCGTGTCTGAATGTTGAACTTTTTATCCCTATTCGAGTTCATATATAATAAAAAAAATAGCAAACTTTGGTAAACATTTATATTCTGGTGCAGAAAACGCAGAAAAGTAGCACAAAACTTTGCTTAAAGAACCCCACTATTTGTCTGTTTCCCTCATCACCCCCTCAGCAGCACACACTCTCTGTTTAAATTACATGGTGTATTCTGTTTTGCTATGTTAGGAACTTTGACCAACAAATTACTTTCTATTAATATATCACTAGTCCATCAACCTGTGCTCTTGCACGGATTAGAATTTTTTAAGACATATATTGCCTATGTAATAAAGAATTTTTTATATTAAATTGAATGTTTTTATCTTTATTTATTATTAGACATAATAGATATTTCATATAGTCTAATCTAATTCACAGAAACTTATGAAGTCATGAATCTCAATTTATTTTTTTCAAATTTTATTCTTTGTTGGCTACTATAATTTTTTTCCATCAAACTGAAACTTTTGTGATATTATTGTATTTTTAGCAACTCTACCTTTTGCTTGTTAACAATAAGGATTTTTGGTCTTACATTATGTTCTTAAATACTACAATAACAAAAGCAATCATTTAAAACATGCACCATGTTATTTAAAAAGTGATAGAGCTTGAAGTGAGATCTCAGAAGGGCTAGTAGTACTAAGCTAAAGAGAATTTTAATGCTTATAATGGTCGAGTTTAACCTTAAAGGGTTGGAAAAATATAACAACCAATGGACTCTCATACTTCATGTCAAATATTTAGTTTTTTCTTTACATGTCATTTTAAATTTTTTAATAAAAGATATTTGTAGTTTTAGATGTAGGTTTTAGAGGATATTTTTTTAGATACAAAGATAAAGATTGGGTTAATAAATTATCTTTCACAATAAGAGTGCATAGATAAATAGATCCAAATTTAGATATACTTTAGATCGTGTTTCTTAAAGGCATACATGGGTAGTTTGAATATAGATTCATGTGTTGCCTTATGTTGTTTTACGCAATAGCATAGGTGCTTAATTATTTCTAGAATGGATCTAAGAAGTATTATATTATCAATTGTAACTAGACTATACCAAATTTATAGTCAGATGTTTCCGATTTTTGTGTGAATTTCTAGGATCTATCGATTTTCCAAACATGTCTCGTGAGGATTAACATATCTCATGAGGATTAATATGGATGATTCATTATTAATATTTGGATATATCAACTCTAGTTTGATCTTTTTCTATGAGTTCATAAATCATAGTTTTGCTTTTGACTTTCAATTAAGTTGTGCATTTTTTCACATGGTATTCAAAAAAGTATTTTTTTTGTTAAAAGAGTTTAAGTCCTAGTAGGATTGTTTCTCCAAATATTAATTAAGTTAAAATTCAGATTGTACCTTAGCACCAAATTGTTGAATTTGCTATATCACATACCTATATGTGTCTACTATTGTTTTATATATCATATGTACTCAAACTCTATGAATATCGATATATTTTTTGTAGTAGCACATAATACTATTTACAGGTATATTTAAGATTTTTTAGTTACAAATTATTCACTTATATTTTAAGTTATCTCTTATAATTTTATTCGGGGGTAACCTAGATACAAATATATTTTATATCATCTTTTATAATGATAGATGTGAGTAATCTATAAAATTGGTGGGTTATATTTTAAGTTATATTTCGTAATGACAGATGTGGGTAATATAGATACAAAGTAAAATGGTTAAGAGTGTTATTTTGAATTATGTTTTATAATGAGAGATGTGGCTAATTTATAAATAAACTTAGGGGTTATAATGAATTATCTTTCATAATGGCAAAGGTGGGTAATTTATTTACAAAATTAGGGGGTTACTTTATGCATTTTTTATAATGGCAGATGTGGGTAATTTTTTATTCAAACAACAATAGATCCAATGGTTGTTATTGATGATGATGATTAGAGTCTACCAAATAAAATGCTACTTTAGATCGTGTTTTTTAAAGGCATACATGGGTAGTTTGAATATAGATTCATGTGTTGCCTTATGTTGTTTTACGCAATAGCATAGGTGCTTAATTATTTCTAAAATGGATCTAATAAGTATTATATTATCAATTTTAATTTGACTATACCAAATTTATAGTCAAATGTTGGAATTTCTAGGATCTATCGATTTTCCAAACATGTCTCGTGAGGATTAACATGTCTGATGAGGATTAATATGGATGATCCATTATTAATATTTGTATATATCAACTCTAGTTTGATCTTTTTCTATGAGTTCATAAATCATAGTTTTGCTTTTGACTTTCAATTAAGTTGTGCATTTTTTCACATGGTATTCAAGAAATATTTTTTTTGTTAAAAGAGTTTAAGTCCTAGTAGGATTGTTCCTCCAAATATTAATTAAGTTAAAATTCAGATTGTACCTTAGCACCGAAATTGTTGAATTTGCTATATCACGTACCTATATGTGTCTACTATTGTTTTATATATCATATGTACTCAAACTTTATGAATATTGATATATTTTTTGTAGTAGCACACAATACTATTTACAGGTATATTTAAGATTTTTTATTTTTAATAATAACTGAGGCAGATACAAATATAAAGCTAATACTTTATATTCTTTCATAACAACATATATATGTAGGTTGAATGTAAAAATAACTATTATTTATTTTAAATTATCTTTCATGATGATAGATGTGGGTAATCTAGATACAAATTATTCACTTATATTTTAAGTTATCTCTTATAATTTTATTCGTGGGTAACCTAGATACAAATATATTTCAGATCATCTTTTATAATGATAGATGTGAGTAATCTATAAAATTGGTGGGTTATATTTTAAGTTATATTTCGTAATGATAGATGTGGGTAATATAGATACAAAGTAAAATGGTTAAGGGTGTTATTTTGAATTATGTTTTATAATGAGAGATGTGGCTAATTTATAAATAAACTTAGGGGGTTATAATGAATTATCTTTCATAATGGCAAAGGTGGGTAATTTATTTACAAAATTAGGGGGTTAGTTTATGTATTTTTCATAATGGCAGAAGTAGGTAATTTTTTATTCAAACAACAATAGATCCAATGGTTGTTATTGATGATGATGATGATTAGAGTCTACCAAATAAAAGCCTAGATGTTTCTGATTATTGTGAGAATTTCTAGGATTTATCTTTTTTCTTAGGGCGTCTGGTGAGAATTAACGTGGTGCCTCCAATGAGGCCTCTAATTAGTAATAGTAAGATTTATGTGTCAATATTGACCTAACAACATCTTTTTATTGCGAAAATCTTGTGTGGATAAAAAAAATGATATCCAAAGAGACTTTAAAGAAACACACAGAGTGTGCAGCTGCAGTATAATTTGAATAAAATGCACCCGTCCTGAACTGAAAATATATGGAGGTATTTTGCAGTGGCCTTTTTGCAGGTTTTTTTTTTTTTCTGTTTTTCCCCTCCCATTTGGTGGTGTCGCCCGTTTAGAAGGAAAAAAATAGAATTTAGACACTTTTAAAAGCAGGAAAACTTTTACAATAAATATCTAATCATAATCTAAGTATGCTTAAAAGATTTATTTTATAGATTTTGTACAAACTGTGCAAATATATAAAAGATTTATTTATATTTAATGCTCTATGTATATGTTTATTAAAAAATTAATGTGATCTTTTTATTTGTAATTTGAAAGGGATGACAGGACATGAAATACGGAGTTGTACGAGTGTACAACATGCACTTTGCTGTGGATGCTGACACACAGGCAGGTGGACATGCACATGTGGGTCCGGTTGAGAACACGGAACAGGATTAACCGGATCCGATGAGGTCAAGTCGTTGCCTATTTCAACCGACCTGCACTGTCTGCCCTCTTGCACATGGTTTGAGTTACGCAGAGGCCCTCTGTTACCCAATTTGACCATGCCGTGCAGATTTTTTTTTAACACTTTTTAAAAACTATTTTTAAAACTAACACGTGCAAACTTTATTTTTTATTCTAAACAGTACCGACGCGCGCGACAGAGGTGCCACCTGACGTCGCGCTGGCTGGCTCTGCCGCGTCATATGCAACGGCGCGGGGGCCGCCGCACCATGCCGCCTGGCGCGGGTAGGGCGATAACTCCCTTGCCGCGCGGCCTCATCTCTCTATATATAAATTAATTTTGTTGCCGTAAAATAATATGTTTTTTTAGACTCCACTTCCGCTCTGTGATTTTGAGCTGTGGATCGACACCGAGATCTCCCAGGAGGACACGGAGCGGATGCAGCGTCTTTTGAGGTTGGACGCAGAGCGGAAGGAGAGAATGGAGAGGAGACGCAAAGAGCTGGCCGCGGAGAAGGAGCGGGAAGAAGAGGCGCGGCTGAGACATCTCGTAGCTTTTAGGGAGGAGAAGGAGAAGAAGCTTGAGCGTGCACGTCATGCAAAAGCAGCCATAGAGTCTAACCCCGATGCTTTCGGCAAGGGAAAGTGGCCTCGTTGCACTCAGTAGCTTGTTGGATTTGAATTGAACTTTGTGTTTTCGTATTGAGGACCCTATATTTGGTTGTCATGAATTGAACTTCTGTATTGTAACCTAATCGTACTATTGTGTTCACTTAGTCAGTGTTTTTACTTGATGTTTCATGTTGTGGACATTTCTTTTCTTGTGAAACATATTACTAAACGATGCGAACAAGCACAACACATGAAAAGGCATGTGTGGACCCTAACATGCCTTGGGAACTAAAGCATACAACGAATACACGAAATGACATGTGAGAATCTGCACCAAACAAGGGTAAAGACTCTCTGCACTAGACCTAACATGCCTTAGGTAATTGAAACATGCACCACACACATAGACGGACAAATGGACACCCTACTAGTAGTGCTGCCACAAATTGAGCTGAGTTGCACCTTTCCCATAATAACCGCCCATTGGCGGAGGTGGTGGCGGTGGCGATGCCGGCAGATTGCCATTGTTCTTGTGATGAGGGCAGCGGCAGTACGGGTCTGTGCATATTGGCTCCTGCGATGTGGCCCCACTGTTGCATCCTTCCTCATCTTCCTCTTTGTTGTGGCTCGAGCTGTAACTTGGGCCGAGCGAGCCGATACAGTCCTGCAGGTACCAGATGTACTCCAAATGCGGGGTAATAGGTTGAGGGTCCACCCACTTAGTGAACCCGCAACTGCCTTCTGCCCACGAGGTCTGCGATGAATAGATTTGTTAACACGCTTTGGTGTTGCGAAATACATTACAGAAATAAATGACAACAAAATATTACATATGCATAGAGACACTTGAAGAATCGCCGGCCCCCGTTTATCCCGCCCTCGGTGTACATCTGCACAAGGCAGTCCTCACCATGCATGCATTTAGGCCACGCTTCTTTCCCCGGCTTGACATAGTCCCTCAGAGGTCTATCCTTCCCATAATCACTCTTGCTCTCTTCTGAAAACCTGTCAATGGGTTCGTCCCACTCTTCGGGACCAAGACTACCCCCATCATTCCATATTATTGGCGGGCCCTTGCTCTCCACCACTCCCTTGCCCTTCCCAAACCCAAGCCCTCGACGCTTTGGTCCAGACATCTTGTTGTGCTGGTGATGTTCGTCGAGGGGCCAGTCCCATGTATATATATAGGGAGGCGAGGGGTGACGTTGCCATGGAATACAATTGAATTAATGCAGAGTTAATTCAGCATAGTTCTTTGTAGTACTCTGAAAAGGCTACGCACTGAAAAGGGTAGACACTGAAAAGGCTACGCACTGAAAAGGCTAGACACAGTGGTGTATGAGTGACCGAAAAGACTATGAATTGAGTTGACAAGTCGCTGAAAAGGCTATGCACCGAAAAAGCTATTCGCAAGCCCTCTGAATCACTTAGTAAGAGTGGCCAGGCTCTGGCCAGCCTCAGGCCAGCCGTGGCCCGTCGTGACCCGCCGTGGCCGGCCCCAGGCGAGCCGTGCAGCTGACCAAGCCGCGCCACCTTGCATGGCGCGGCTGTCCATGCAATTCTTTTGCCGCGCCACCGTGGATGGCGCGGCAGTGCCTGGCCAGTCAGTAGCCGCGCCATTCCTGGTGGCGCGGCCAGGCACGGCTTTGGCATTTTTCTGCTCTTTCTGCTTTCTGTTTTTCTGTTGTTTTCTGCGGCTTTCTGTTTTTCTGCTGTTTTCTGCGGCTTGCTGTTTTGTGCTAGGCTGCATTTTGTTTTCTGCAGTTTTTGGTTTTCTTTCTGTTTTTGGTTTTCGGTTTTGTGCCTTGTAAGATTTCTTCGAAAGGAAAATTAAGAACAGCAAGGAAAACAAATACGCAAGTGGGTCAACCATCGCAACATCCATCATCCGTTGCAATCGCATTATGTTCATGTCGTTTCACCTACAGTACAAAACATCCACCCTAACTTGAAACACTCATCATAAGCTGCTAACTCTAAGCTCCTGGAGTGTAAGGGTCTCGAGGACGACGCTGCCGTTTTGGATTTGTCGGAACGATGTTTGGGGTGTACCCAACATCGGTACTGTCACGCTGTCTGGGCCACGCCTCACCTGCTGGGTGTGGGTAGGGCCCTGTCATAATAATTAAGAGCATGAGCAATTAGTTTTGAGATGCAACGCAATACCAATCATAAAAGTTACTATTTGCAAGTTACCTGAAACGGAAGAGGTGCATCGTACAGCTGAGACCCGCCCATCTCATCGTATAGCTGGTCCTCCTCGTCGTCGTCCTCGTCATCGTCCTCGGAGTCTTGTGAAGACTCGTCGGGCTCAATCATGGGGCCCTTGCCATGCGACCGAGTCGGAGCCTGTGAACTCCCCGGTTCCATAGAAACCGGCGGAGGTGCACGTCTTGCAGGAGTACCAGAACGAGCCGGATTTAAGGGCGGTGTTTCGTACGCTGGCTGGAACCGTGGATCCATACATGCTAGCTTCTGAGCTAGCTTCCTGCATGTCTTGCTCACTCTCTACAGGGACAGTAAACAAATCAATTTTCATATTTGATCTACTTGGCATGACGTTATTTTGGAGGACGGAAATAATGTTAACCTTCACAAAGTGGTGTAGAATGCCCTCTTAGTCTCCTCAAGTCTCATCTAGGTGACACACTGCTTCGTTGGAGAGGGTGGACAACCGTCTCGCCTGCGGACATAGTAAACGGGTGATTAATCGTAGAAGTTGCATAAGTAAAAAAAACCAGCTACTTTTGCCAACTTAGCTTCCTTACCACATATCTCTGTATGGGCCCTCTCTCTGGCTGCGTACTGCTCCGGGTTGCCTCGTCATAAGGATTTTCCTCGTGGTCTTCATCCTCGGAGTCCCAGAGATTCGCTGCATCATCGTACGGCAACTTCAAGTGGGTCCTCGCATTCCTCTGCAACCATTCTAGGTATCGATCAAATTGGGCTTGCGTGTGCTCTGGAGTATCCAGTATCCGCAGCCTCTGACGGGTCTCCCAAGCCTGAATGTACTTGTGGTGTGTAACTGCCCAGTTCTTCTCGATGTACCTATTCCTTCGGTCGTACCTGCACCAATCGAATGCCGTACATTCATCATAAGTGTAATAACATAATCTGAAATTGTCGATCGGTGATGTTACATCAATTTCATACCCGTGCAACTTCCTGCTCGTCGAGTAGTGCGGCGGAGGACACTCTTGGAACCTTCGAAATTGCCTGGAGACCCTTCATGGGAAGTGCATCTCTACGACATGGTAGCAGATGAGTGGCGTAACTGAACGCCACTCATCGCTGTCTTCTTCTGTCCTGGGACTCAGGTAGTTCTCCAACTCCATCCGAGCCCAGGGACCTACAACAATAAAAGTCCAATTAGTACATAGTTTAGAATAGTGCATCATTTCCGGTTTGCACTTACTGCAGCTTACCTGGTGCTGTGTTAGGACGTCCAGTGTGTCCGTGTACGACGCATACCTCCTTACAGGGTTCCCTCTGACCGCCGGAGCGCTGTCCCTGTTCCACACGAAGAGAGCAGTGGGGCCAACGTCTTCATGGGGCCAAGCGTGCATTAAGAAGCCATTCAAGTTTACAAATTAAGGGCATGATCAGTCAACCATAGTAAGGCAATCACGATGAAAGGGACTTACAGGCAAGCTTGAACAAAGTGGTCTGCCCACTGGCCAACGCTCCCAGCACCAAATCTGTAGGAGGTAAAGGCAACCACCAAGGTTGGAGTTGTCTCCGGTTCGACGGCAGGCAACACAAAGTTGCCGGTACAACCAGGCAAGTACCGCACTTCCCCAACTGTATGCTCCAATGTCCTCCTAAGAGAGCCTCAATATGTTGAGGAAGGACCAGCTGATAGTGTTCCCCAAAGCATCAGGGAACAGGAAGGCACCAAGGAAGTGCCACAACCAGACCTTCGCGTACCTCTCAACGTCAACGTCCGGTGCGTCATCTGGTAGCCAACCAAAGTTTTCTCTGATCCAACCAGACGTGACACCGGAAGTTCTCCTGCAACAGTAACATTTATAAGAGGTAGTAGTAACATGAAACCAAATATGTTGCAGTACTCTACTTACTTGGATCTTTTCGCATGCTCGTCCTCTGATGGCCTAAGTCCACAGAACTCCTCCACCGTGTCCATCCAGTTATCGGGGTCGATAGTGCCGGTGACTGCATGGCCACCCAAGCGTAGGCAAAGTATAAGCGAGATGTCCTGTAGGATGACTGTCATCTCTCCAGCTGGTAGGTGGAAGGTGTGGGTCTCCGGCCTCCACCTAACAATTTCAAAAAGAATACAAATTCAGCAAGGGAAAACCCAAAACATGGACGGGGGGGGGGGAATGATTATGATTTTTCCAAAAAAAAGCGCATACCTGTCAACAGCTGCTGTGAGGAGTGCAGGGTCCAACGGTGGCAGACCGGCTAAGTACGAACGCACTAGCTCCAGGAAGCCCGCACGCCGTAGGTAAGGCGCGTACCTCTCATCCCAAGGGTGCACACCGTGAACACGACTCCTGAGTGGTGAAAGAAACTCCTGAAGGCCGAGGTCCGACAGGACGTGGCCTCGGTGCCGCTGGTCATAGGTCAAGTCAAGAAGGGGGTACTGCTGATGAGGAGCCATCCTGCATGAACAAGAACAAACGTGTTAGAAACAAATCAAACGTATCATGATAAATAATGAAATTATATAATTTAAATGACCTAAAAGAATGCATAAAAAGAAAACAGTGAAAAGACCATGGTTGCTAAGAGCATTCGTATACCTGGTTGCCTCTCCTCCTATGTCTAGAGGCCTTGTGGCCTGGTTCGTGGCAAACGGAGCATAGATTGGTCCCACGTGTCTCGTTGAAGTCGCCCCCGCCGTACATATCATCGCCGTATCCTTTCATATCGTCCATGTCCCCTTTCAACCTCTTCTTCTTCCTCCTTCCCTTACCGAGCTTCATCAACCCTGGATCGGGTACATAGTCCGCACCCAAATAAAGTGGCCATTGGGTGGGGTCAAGGTACGGCTCGAAGGTTTTCTGCCATATACTTAGGGTGTTCATGCGAAGGTACAGTGGAGACATAAAGGGGGGACCTTTGTGGTCGTATCCGATAACCCTGCAAGCCGTTATCATGTGGGAACAGGGAGCATGCATTATCTGCGGGACATTGCAAGTGCACGTAACTTTCTCGAGGTCTACCCTGTAATTGCGGCCTCCATACGTTTCACCTCCCAGCGTCGTGCCACCCCTCCCCCGTATGTTGTAAACCTGCCTGTTGGGCCCATAGGCCTCTCCTACCTGCATTTTGGACCAAACTTCGGCCTCATCCAAATATTCCCGCGCTGCTTTTCCAAACGGACCACCATCGTTCGCTAGCCTCCTCTGCGCTTTTCCCCATCTCTTCACAAAATATTCATTGCACTTATGAAACGAGTACTCCACAATTCTAGACACGGGTAAAGCTCGGACACCCTTGAAAACCCTATTGAAAGGCTCGGACAAGTTGGTCGTCATGATGCCATACCTGCAACCACCCTCATCGTATGCTAGTGCCCACTTAGCTTTCTCGTCCATCTGTTGGGCCAACCACACCTTCCCTTGTGCGTTCACCATCTTATCAAGTTCTGCCTTTGTTTCCTTGAACTCCCGCTCTCTACGCTTGCAACAAAGTTCCTTGACCTTGTCACAAACCTCCTTGTTGCGATGACGCCTCCAATAGTTGGCTGCAAAATGACGCATGCACCATCTATGAACTAGAGGAGGATACCCGGTATCTGTTCTTCAGCCGCGTTAAGGAGACCCGCGTGCCGATCTGATATCATACAAACAGTGCGGGATGAGCCAAGCACCTCAGTCCGTAGAAGTCGCATGAACCAGAACCATGATTCATTGTTCTCCCCTTCCGCTAAGGCAAACGCCATTGGAACTATCTGATTCTCTGGATCAACAGTAGCTGCCATCATCAACACCCCCCTGTACTTCCCTATTAGAAAAGTGCCATCAACTAGTACCACTGACCGACAAAACTGGAATGCATGTTCTGTCTGCGCAAAGGACCAAAACATACGCCTCAGTACGTGTTTTAGTTGACCTTCGACAATGAAGTACATCCCGCCAGTGTCTACGAACCATTTCATCCCGAGGTTATAGGAGCTCATTGCACACAGAATTCTGGGAACTCTATTGTAGGCTTCCTTCCAACTACCCCACCGTATCTCCAGAGCAATCTGCTTAGCACACCACACCTCTCCATACGTTGGCACGTACTTAGTGAAGCCCACTATGCTCTGGATCAATGAAGAAACAGATATGTCATTGTTGTCATCAACGACGCCCAATATGCGACGGGCAAGATAACGTGCCGTGAGCTGAGGATGGTTTCTTCCTTCTCATTCGACGCGCATGTGTGAGGTTGCACCACTTTAGTTATCTTCCATTTCCTGTCGTTCCTTTTCTTACGAGCATTTAGCCTCCACAAGCAACCTTTTTTGCAAATGACATGAAACAACACATCCTTGTTGGAATGAGTGACGGTGTATGGCCTATGGTGGTAAATAGCACAATTCTCAAGGAACAACTTCAGCTCAGACAATGTGTTGAATAACATCCCCTTAACAAGGATTTCATTCTCATGGTTGTAAGTCGACTCCCTGCACATTTGCAGGCCTGTGTCACATACTGCCATATCCGTCATGCTGACATCTCTATAGTTGGGTACTCCACTAAATTGGATGTTTCCAGCCCTCAATTACATCAACTCTGTAGCCGTGTAAGGAGGTGGTGGAACGTACGCCTCGGCTTCGCTCAAACGAGCCCACGAATCATGGGTCACAACATCATCATCCTCAGTTGTAGCCAATCTTCCATGCACCGGCAACGCATGTAGTTCTTGCAAACTAACTGGCGTTGGCATAGGACGAACGGTGTTGCCATGCTGCTCAATGCCTCCTTGCTCCTCCTCCGAATCCGATGAATCAGTGTCTACCAAATCACCAATCCTTTCGTCCTCCAGCTCCTCCTCCTCCTCTCGTTCAAATTCATTCACATCGAAATCATCGCTTATGTGCCCCGGTGACCTCCTCATCGGCTCATCGACTGTCATATCATCGTGATCCTGCGTCAGCACACCATCCCTGTCCATAACACCCTCTGCTTCTACTGCATCAGCCTGAAAACCGACTTGATCACCTTCCAATCCGTCATGGTACGGCTCATCATTGGACTCTTCAGCCACCTTATAGACATTCTCCACCACAACCTCAGGAACCGGAGATTTCGAAGCCTGAAGTGCTCGATTGTAGCAGCTCCAATCCGAGGGGCCAAGTAAGGGCATTATCACATAGCATGGCCTATTCTTCCCGGCATCGAACCTCGCTTTCAATGTGAAGTTACCCACAAACTTCGACCTCAACCGCACCAAAAGGTCCATCAACGTAGGCGGTTCGTCAAACATTTCCAAATCTTCTTCCATGTCCTCAAACATACAATTTTCTCTACTAATACTTCCCCCGGAAAAAACACGGAAAAAACACGGACAAAACAATCCATCCTGATTCCACGCCTGCGAATCATCGCACCAAAGTTAAACTCTAATATTGCAACCAACTCCGTTCACCTTTCAAAACCCACTAAATCAAAATGTACTAACTAACTAACTAAACCCTAATTAGTTAATAAATCAAAACCTAACTAGTTAGGTCATACAAACTACATTTTTTGCTAAACTAACTAAATCCCTAAACCTAACTAAACCCTAACAACTGAACTAACTAAAACCTAGGTAAACCCTAACTACATAACTAACCAACACAATGAAATCCTGCCCAAACCCTAACCAAACACGAAATGGAATCACGAGATCGACAATGTACCTTCACACCACTTGAAGAACGATGCAAGAGCTCCTCTAAACCGCCGCCGGCCGGCGAGCCGCAGCTATGGCGCCCGCAGCGGCTTCCCTGGCCAAGTGCAGCCGTCCCCCGCCCGTGCGGCCAACTACAGCTGTGGAGGGGAGGAGAGGATGGATCCGGGACGTAGACGGCCGGCCGGCGGCGCGGTGGCGGCGGAGGACGGCCGGAGCCGAGGACACGGCGGCGGGGGCGTTGGGCGAGCGGCGGCGGTGGCGCTGGACGAGCACACGAAGTGAGGAGGGAGAGGGAGGGGGCCGTGCGGCCAGGGGGTTATCGCCCTAGCCGCGCCATGCGGGGTGACGTGGCAGGGGGCGCGCCAGGCGGCATGGCGCGGCGGCCCCCGCGCCGTTGCATGTGGCGTGGCAGAACCAGCCAGCGCGGCGTCAGGTGACACCTCTGCCGCGCCACCCTGGGTGACGCGTCGGTTTGGATGCGCCACTCGGGATGGCGCGTCCAAACGTTCTAGTTTTTTTAAAAAAAGTTTGCATGTGTTAGTTTTAAAAATAGTTTTTAAAAATATTAAAACTAAAAAAAATTCGCCATGCAGGCACGGTCACGGTTAATGAGCGGTCATTGGAATCTTTAGCCTGACCTTTCCTGCTGGTGGAGTGGTGGCCTGGTGGCTACAGGTTAACGATGGAAGGACACGATGAGTATAGCAACGAGCCAACGACGCACGCGTATAGCAGTACCAGGGCCGGGCCCACTAACAGAATGGATTCGATGTTACCCGTACTAGGGACTAGGGAACGATTTTTTTTTCTTAGTCTAAAAAAAACGTAGCCAATTTTTTTGTCTGGGGTGCATACATGCATCATGCATGGCCTCATTTTTGCGAGGTCACTCTCTCGTGGATTTTTTTTGGCATGATCGTATCTTTTTACTTTGTTTGTAGTTATTACTAGTAAAAAATTAAAAGGTAAAAGAGGCATGAAGCAATAATGAGCATGCAAGCGGTGGGTTATCAACCAAAATCAGCGGCTATGCAGCACCAGTCAGCAATTCAGCAGTGTTTTCTCTCAAAACAATCAGCCAGGCAGTCGTACCGTACCAACCAGCCAAACAGAGTGGTGCGTTTTTCACAGTATTTTTCTCTAACAAAGCGATATCAGCTAAAATCAGCGATTATTTTTAGCTTTAGGAACAGCTTGTTCCATAGATAATGATGCCCCGATGTACAAGCAATATTTTTACTCTCGTTTATAGGGAATATACGCGGCGCAGCACATGGTAACCTTGGAGCAAACCGGCACGTACGGGCAACACCAAGAGTTTCAGATGCAGGACTTGTACGGACCAAGCACTGGCGATGTCGGTTGTTGATTTTTGTTAGATAAAAGAACAAAGTTTCGGCCTTTATCATCCGAGTATAGTACACAGCTGAGATATAAGACACCATCGATAGCCCAGGGGCTTTCCACTGACACGTCCGAAAAAACACAACGCAAACAACATTGGACTCAACAACAAAAGTTCAACCCTCCAGAGAAAGGAAAAAAAGAACTAAGCCTCAATCCGATTCCGCGTGCTCCACCCAAACCTAGCAAAGGCAGCCAACACAAAAGTCTCCAGGTTCCTGCAACCTTTCCTGAATGCCATTCTCTTCTCTTCCTCATGCAGCTGGAACCATTGACGAATCCAATAAGTCATCCTGAAAGTTACCTGCACGAAAGAGTTAGTTTTCGCTTTATTGAACACCATATCATTTATATTCAACCATAAACACCAGCATAGCGCCGCCACTCGTAGCAATATCTGGGATTTAAGCTTGGTACCAACACCACTTAGCCAAGATCCAAACAAATTCGAAAAACTAGAAGGAGATTGAATTCCAAAAGCGATATGAATAATGCTCCAAATGAATCTCGTAAAATGGCATTCAAAGAACAGATGCCGAATTGTTTCATCCTTGCTACAGAAACAACATTTAACACTCCCTTGCCAATTCCTTTTTGCTAGATTATCTTAGTAAGTGTTACACCCTTTTTTAGGAACGTTAAGAAAACTTTAATTTTCAATGGTAGCTTTAATTTCCATAGCGAATCTTTTTCTGGTAGAATCCCTCTACTAATCATGAGATTATACATTGACCTTACCGAAAAAATCTCTTTTTTAAAAAAGAACTGTGGAGCAAAGCTCCCTAGTGAAATATAATAAAACCAACACGGAGTACAGGGTGTTAGCTAGGTGCTAACAGAAAGAGGAACAAAACTTACAGACTAGCCACTGCAGAGGCTTACAAACCGGCCAGAAGACCGCAGAGAAAGTAAGATTACAACAAATTGACCCAATTCATGACTAAAACACGCTGGGGGGGGGGAGGGGGTTTGGAATTCTATAGAGCTGAAGTTTAACTTCACTCTTGAGGCTGTGCTTCCAATTAGCCAAGAATGGCTTTTTGACTAGCTTTCCAATGGAAAGCATCCTGTCTACTAGTCAAAGATACCGGTGCAACTTTTGAAACCAAATCCAACCAAGAAGCCAAATTATCCCTCACCAGACACCTTCTAAATGACACATTAAGTGGTGTCGTCCCAAGGACACTAGCCACCGAGTCATTTTTCTTTCTTACTATTCCATAAAGGTTGGGATAAATCTCATTAAAAGGTTTATCCCTTACCCACACGTCCTCCCAAAACCTTATTCCTTACCCATTTTGCACTTTGTAATACCCTCCTGCTAAGAAGTCCTTCTTCACTTTCATTAGACCAGACCAAAAATGTGAATCGCCCGGCTTATGCTCCACCTGCGCTAAGGATTTATTTGACAAGTACTTTCTCCTAAGGATTCCTTGCCATACTCCTTCCTCATTGATTAAGTTAAACAACCACTTGTTTAGCAAAGCATTTGTTCTGAATATCCTGATTGAGTATGCCAAGACCACCGAAATCTTTCGGCGTGCAGAGGACACTCCATCTAGCCAAGCGATACTTCTTTTTATGCTCGTCACATTGCCAGAAGAAACGCGACCGATAATAGTCAAGCCTCTTCAAGACTCCTCTAGGGACCTCAAATATAGACATCATAAATAGCGCCGGACTAGAAAGCACCGAATTAATAAGAACCATCCTTCCTCCATAGGAGAGTAATTTCCCTTTCCAACTACAAAGCTTTTTCTGGAACTTCTCTTCAATGCTAATCCAATCCTTGTTTGTCAGCTTCCTATGATGCATCGGAATGCCTAGATACCTAAATGGCATACTACCCACTTTACACCCAAACAAACCGGCGTAATATTGCTCACATTCGTTGGCCTTCCTATAACAATATAGCTCGCTTTTGTGAAAATTAATTTTCAACCCCGACAATTGCTCAAAAGTATTCAGCGCCAACTTAAGCTCCCTAGCATGAAGAAAATCATGGTCCAAAAAAAGAACTGTATCGTCCGCATATTGCAAAATAGACAGGCCATCATCCACCAAATGCGGGACCACCCCCTGAATATTTCAATTAGCCTTAGCTCTGAAAATCAGGGTTGCCAGCATGTCAATATTAAACAATATGGGATATAGCGGATCACCCTGCCTTAATCCCCTTCTTGTTTGAAAGAAATGGCCTAAATCATCATTCACCTTCATACACTGCCCCCTTTTACGATCTGATCTATCCACCCACACCACCTTGGTGAAAAACCTTTCATTCTTAGAGCTTGTTGTAAGAATGACCACTTCACCTTATCGTAGGTTTTTTTCAAAGTCTAGCTTCAAAATTACCCCGTCCAATTTTTTCCGATGCAATTCATGAATTGTTTCATGCAAGACTACCACTTCCTCCAAAATATACCTCCCTTTCATGAATGCCGATTGAGATGGTTGGACTATCTTTTGGGCCACAAGAGCTATCCTATTAGCCATCACTTTAGTGAAGATTTTGAAGCTAACATTCAGCATGCAGATAGGGCGGAATTGTTGTATCCGCATCGCTTCTTTTTGTTTTGGCAATAGCGTAATTATACCAAAATTCAAACTGAATAAATGAAGACTACCCTTATGAAACTCACTGAAGAGTGGCAAAAGGTCCACCTTAACCAGGTTCCAAAAAACTTGATAGAACTCCGCCGGAAAACCATCCGGGCCCGGAGCCTTGTTATGCTTCATTTGGAAAACGACCTCCTTAATTTCCTTTTCCGAGAATTCCATATCTAGTATGTTATTCTCAAGATGCGAAACCTAAGAAATATCATCTATGTAAGACTCAATCATAGAAAGATTACTTCTCTCCGGCTCACCAAATAACCCTTTATAGTAATTGGTTATGAATTTCTTGAGATTTTCATCCCCAACTATCACTCCTTCCTCCTGTTCAAGGCGGGAAATCCTAGTTTTCCTGTGTTTCCCATTAGCTACTAAATGGAAATACTTGGTATTGCAGTCTCCCTCTAGCAATCTTTTAGTCTTGGCACGCTGGTACCACTTGACCTCTTCCCTTAAGAGCATGGCAAGCCTATCCTTGCAATAATTTTTATGGTCAATTTCCATACTACTGAGCAGTTGCAATTCTGCCTTAATATCAAGTTCTCCCGCCTTTTTAATCAACTTGGCCTTTTCTTTTTTTATAATTGCCACTAACATTCTTAGCCCAGCCCCTTAGGAACTGTCTAAGCCTTTGAATTTTGCTTTGCCACCTCTGAAGCGGCGTACTGCCTCTTGTTTCCTTCCTCCACACATCGGTCACCAACTCATTGAAGTCCTCACGTAACAACCACCCAAGTTCAAATTTGAAGGGTGGCTGCTTCTGCCCGTGTGTGCCGCTACTCGTATCAAGCAGTAGGGCGGTATGGTCAGAAATTTTCCTAGTCAACGCCTGAACCGTTGCAAGCGGAAATTTACTCTCCCATTCTGTGCTTACCAAAATCCGGTCTAGCCTTTCAAACATAGGCGTTTCCCTTGAATTAGCCCACGTGAATTTCCTATTTGACAAATCGAGTTCCCTTAAATCCAGGCTATCAATGATAGCATTGAATAAAAAAGGCCACCGGTCATTATACTTGCCATTGCTCTTTTCCCGTGAATTTCTAATGATATTAAAATCACCCTCGATCATGATTGGACCTGCCTCATGAGAACAAGACTGAACCAATTCGGCGAGAAACGATTCCTTGTATTCCGCTTGCGCAACCCCATAAACAGCAACGAGCGTCCACAAGAATCCATCCGACTTATTCCGCACTTTGAATTTTACATAGAAGTCACCTTCGTCGATGCTCCCAATATCAAAAACCTCTAAATTAATTTCAAGCAGTATCCCCCTGATCTACCATGAGGCTTGGACCAGTGCCTATAGATGGCAACGAGTAATATCCGCGCGGATAGTAGCTTCACAAACCCGCACCCACGAGCAAAATCTCTTACCCGCATCCGCGCCCATCACCTATCACGGGCAGCATCCTTTACCCGTGCTCGCCATCCGCGGGCGAGCCTTGCCCGCGGGTATGCCCGTGCACCCGCAAACGACGAGGACGACGGCGGCCGCGGCGAGCGATGACAAGGGGGTCGCGTGTCGCGACTGGGGAACGGGGGAGGGCGGGGCGGTTGGAATCGCGACGCAGGGCCACCGGAATCGCGCCGAGGGGCCGCCGGCGGCGTGATGCTGTTGCCAAGCCGGAGTAGTGTCGCGGTGGCTGCCTGTCACCTTGGCCGATGGAGGTTGCGAGCCCGTGAGTAGGATCTGGGGGAGGGCGCGGCCGTGCGGCGGCGTGCTACTGCTGCGCGCGGTGGCCGGCGGCTGGCGGCGCCCGGCGGTTGGGGGCTGGGGAGCGCCGGAGTCGGGATCCAGGAGGGGCGGCGGCTGGGGAGTGGATGTTGTGCGACTGGGGGAGAGTGGAGAAGGGGCTGCGGCGGCTGGGGAACGGGGGATTCAGCATTGAAGAAGAAACCCTAATCTGTTTATATATGTGTTCTATATGGGTCCCACATGTAAGTGCGGGTTTAGCGGATTTGCGGGTGCGGATACATTATTTTTGTGCCCGTATATAATTGCCCGTTGCTCACAAGTCTGCACCCACGCCCGTGCCCGCGGGCACAAGCTCGTGCCCGTATCCTCACCCGCGGGTACGCGGGTTTTTTTTGCCCGTTGCCATCTTTACCGGTGCCAAATATACTCTTGCCCCCCACAAATATTTGCGAGGACCCATTTAGAATAATCTTTTTTTCCAGTTTCAAGAAGAACAATAAAGTCTAGCTTCTGGTCTCTTGATAAATCCGATAGGAACCTAAATTTAGCCAAGTCACTCAGACCTCTGCTATTTCAGAAGATTCCTTTCATCGCGAAGCAATTCTATGATTAATAAGAACTTTTCTTTCAGCCTCCTCTTTGCCTAGTCAAAGAACGAGCCTTATTCTTGCGAAAAACTATTCTAAAATCACAATTTAGGTGATCAGAAACACCCTCAAAAAAATCATCCACCAGTTCATCACATAAGTGACCCAATTCATGACTCTCGAAGTCGTCATCCTGCACATCACTACCACAATCCGAGGCTATGCCGCCACTCTCATAGGATGGGGCCAACATAAACCTCTCTTTTTCCACCTTTTCAAACACTTGCACAGACTCTAAAAAAGCCTCAAGATACCCTCCCAAGGAGACTCCCAAACTAGACAAAGTCGAGGAAATTTCATTCAAAGAAAACGAAAATAAAGCAGGAACAACGTTCTTACCTCCGTTGGCGTCCAAGCTTTTCCGTGCCGCCCTCCTCTTTGCTTTCTTCATGGCGTCCTCTTCTCCGGACTTGTACAGTCGTGGACTTGCCCGCTTCGGAGTCGTGGACGCCTCCCTGATCGCTGCTGCAGCCTGCAGCCGGCCAGTCTCCACATCCGAGATGGCAACCGCCTCCCCAAAAGACAGCACACAGGTGGAGCGGTGCAGCCCATCCACCGCCCCAGCCACCTCCTGCGACAGTGAAGAAGGAACAGCAATCCCTCCCACCAGAGCCGCCCCCTGGACAACCAAGCCAGAACACGCCTGCCCTCCCAGCTCACCATCCTGCACCACAGCAACCGACTGCCCACCTGCCTGTACCCCAGCTACAGCACTAGGATGGTCAATCTCCATATCTAACAAGTCATAGTCCTCATCAAAATTACCATCCTCCACTCCGCCATCCACTTTTGCACCCAAATCTTCCAACAAAACAGCACCTACAGTCTCCAACATAACACCATCCACCACCACATCGACAATGTTCTTAGCCATTACAAAAATCTCATGGTCAGAAACTGGAGGATCACCCGCAACCCCGCCCACCAAGTCATTCCCCTTAGTGGGAGCAGCATCTTCGTCCATGAACGCAGCTTGCTCTTCCCCCTCACCACTCCCATCAAACCCATTCTCCTTTCCTTGTCCTCCCCGGCATCATCCTCCTCCTCAAAATTCCACTCAACCTCATCCCCATTCTCATCAAAACCCATCCTCTCCTTTTCAATCTCAAGCTCAAAGTAGTGATCACCCATGGCCACATCCATCTTACCAGGGATCAGCGCCGGATCAAGGACGGCCACCAAGATACGACCAAAGTCATTCTTCCTCGTGGTTACCATGTCCACCATCTGGGTGGAACCAAAAATGGTTCCAATTGCCCAAAGAATGGGATACTCCTTCTGTTGGTATAAATTAACTGTACTCTATTAACTATTATTATTATCAAATTATCCGCAAGCGCACAGATATAATACTGATGTAGCACTTCACCCAGACTATCCCGGTTTAATATCGAACCCAAAGGAACAGTAGGTGATACTGACTAAGTTTATTGATTCTTAACCCAATGGCACAATCAATCTAGAGAATATTGAGAATAAGGAAATAGCTAGTGACTATCTAATTCCAACAACCGGTAAGCTTTAAATAATACCGTTCTAACTGGGCAGTAACCTGAATAAGAGCAGAAATCGGAGTTCTCTCCTACCAAGTACTTATACGCCTATCGATCCTATCAACGGGAAGTGGACTATAGAGGAATCAACGTAGCTGTCACCTACGTGAACTACCACTATCCGGCCAATTAGGAGACATTCACAAGTAATCATAGCCTAGACACCACGTCTACACTACAAACTACTACTTCAATCTAGGAGCTACCAAGATCAAAGCACTCAATATGAGTTGCAAACTTAAGAACAAATAAGAACAACTGCTTACTTGAATTAGAATGTTGAATACAAAAATACCTCAGAATGCAGCTCCGGGCGAGGGAGCTGAATCCAGACGAATACAGTTACGAAGAAGCTCCGACAGGTCAGGACTCCTTCGAATCTCTACTCCTCTACTCTATCTCTCTAATCTCTCTCTTGATTGTGTTGGCGCAAAAAGTGGTTCCCTAAGCCCAACACACCAGCAAAGCCGGAAACGACCCTTGAGGCAGTAAAGCTCTCGCAGATCCAGCTAGCTTCGGACCCGGTCTGAGAGTGTCAGTAAAACCCAAGCGTGCCAGTCAATTTGACCTACAATTGACAAGGAAAAAGATAGTAATCAGTAATCACAGGGCGGAACTAACCGGTATGTCCAGGTAGTTCTAACTGTATGGCTCGAAGAGCCGATGTAATGGGAGATCGACTAGAAAGCCGATTCCGTCATGTTATGAACCGATGGTAGCGAAACATGCATTATAACTCAAGTTAACCGATTCAGACATGAATTCAATGACATATACTTGCATTAGACAGAAATATGCTATAAAAGATGTAGTCACAACAAGCTATCATAATCATAAGATGTCTCAATGTAAAACAAGATGAAATCGGCTACTTTAGCCGATTCAGTGTATATGGGCAACATACAAGCCTATAAAGTAGACAATGTTTCAACTCTCCAGATAATAGATCTAAATCACAATCTTGCAACAGTGGAGATCGAGCGGATCGAGGCAGTCATGATGAAGTTGCAACTTAAATCCGTTAACCTTTGAATCTAGACAATGTTCACTTTATTACTTGAGTGCGACCCGTATCTAATCTAAATCCAAAATACAATCGGCTAGTGCAAAGCATTCAATATGAAACGAATGGCAAGCATAATTCGTTGAACATATAAATCTATTAGATATAAGCCGATGCATATGGATCAAGACGGGCAAATTGATGATTGCTTTAAATAATAAATAATAAACATAAGCAACATCGGTAACTTAATGAATCCAGCTAAACTGCCAAATTTAACTAGAGCCGATAACTAATCCATGCATGCAAACTGTCTTAATCTATAGCCTGTCCACCGGATGACGTTAACTAATAGATTAATCAAGCAAACAAACGCGAATCGATAACTAATCCGCGCGTGAAAACCGTCCTAATCTGTATCTCGTCCACCGGATGACGGTTAACACAGATTGATCGGGTAAACCAACGTGAATCATCCTTGACTCACTGTGCTTCCCGCGTCCACCGGATGACGTCAAAGAAATAGAGCTTAGCAAGGACCCTGATCCGCCATGCTTCCACGTCCACCGGATGACGATAAAAGGACATAGTTTAACAGGGGGTTGACGATACTTACAAGCAAGCCTGCGTCCACCGGATGACACCCAGCCTGGATGAAGTAACTCGCCGGACTCGACTGACTCTAGGGTTTGTTGGCCGGAGCCGAAAGTTGTGTTGTATTGATGTTGTTGTATGTTTTACAATGGCTGAGGGCTTATATTTATACCCTGAGCGTAGATAGAGTCCTAGTCGAATTACAACTCATCAATAGATAAGGAAACTAACAAACTATCCTATATCTAAGGTAACTTGGAGTCACATCTTTCCTTTCATAGCGGACTTCGATCGTGATCGCATCTTGGCGGCGCGGACTTTGGATGACGTCACAAATACCGACGCTGCACGCCTTCTGTCACCTTCACCCGATAACCGATTCTCCGTGCAATCGGCTATTCTCCTTCCTTCTGCTGGACGGAATTTGCTTCCGAGATCGGCTATCTTCCTTCGGTATCGGCTACCAGCCTAAAATTTGGTGTTAACACATGCCCCCCTAGTTCGGAGTATGATTTCTTCATGCTTCGAACTATGATCCGACGGTCTTCCTTGTGCCGAGAGACTCACTAGCAGCCATAGTGCGTCTAGGTCTTCTTCCTTTAATCCTTGAAATATAAGCATATTCTCACCATATTTCCACACTTCTGTATGCAAGTCCATCGTTGAATAGTATCCGATTAGTAGAAGACATAGTTTAACGCCGTTTGTGTCTTATTCAAAGGTCTTATTCGCCATTATTTCTTCGCATCTGTACGTCCCTTCATTCCAGGCCGATAAAGATGTTGACGACTTTTTGCTGCATACGAATCGGCTCTCAGGCTTGCATTGTACCTTAGAATCGATTACCCAGCCTGATCCGTTCTACATACGAATCGGCTTTCGGGACTGCTTCTTAGCATCGGCTCCGTTCGGCTTTCCTTTGGAACTAACCCCTCAGCCAGATCCATCACGAATCGGCTTGTGGGTACTCACAATAGGATCGGCTAAACAGCCTGACCCAAAAAATCCAATCGATGTGCGACCATTGATGGCGGCGCTTCGTCTCCCCGATTTGGTAACTGTTCCGGATTCAAGAAACATGGATTAACTGCAACCTAAAATCCGCCGTGCCGTCTCACTTCCCAAAGAAACCGCCTTGGTGCCCGTGTTGTCTTATAAATAGTTGGCAGGCTTGAAGCAATATCACACGCCATCGTATCCATCTCGCCGACCAACTCTCCCGGCCGCCTCCTTGTATCCACTTCACTTCCGCTCTCAATCCTTGTTTACGACCATGGCCAGCGATGGAAACCATGGGAAGCGCCCGGCGTCTGAGCCCGTCGACGGCGATGAGATGGAACGGAGTATCCGCCGCATCTGGGCCAGCGTCACCCGAATCGAGCAGACTTTGGGGTAAGTTCAACCGTCAGCCTACCATCTCCTCGCTGTTTCCATCTGATTTGATCCGTTTCTGCAGTCACCAACCATCTCTCGTCAGCGGCATTACTAGCTCTTTAGCTGGCCTGAACAACCCTGCCCCCGGCGCTAATCTTCCTCGGGCAGCCCCAGCGGATGGTGACGCCGTTCCTGCAACCGGGACGGCGACCCCGGAAACCCCCGCCGCTGGTGACGCCGCCGGGCCCTCTGCTCCTGTAAGGGCTCCAATCAGGCGTATGATGCAAGTCAGCGGATAGGGAGTCCATAGAAGGTATCTTATTCTCCCTTTTCGTCGATCTTTGAATCTGGCTAAGTCTGGGTGCCTGATCTGACGATCCCTTTCAGCCAACGTCTCCCGCTCCATCTCCCTTCCGGTGCACCAATCGGCGCTAGTTCCTCGGTGCGTCGCACAGCACCACAACCAAATCTCCCTCACGCTCCGGCTCGCAGCACCACCTCCGGAGCGGAATCGAACTCGGAATCATCTTCAAGTTCCCGTGACTCCTACACCGCCGCCGACGGCCGCCACTTCCACCATGAGATGGTGCGGTATCGCAACCTCTACTCCGAGGCTACCAAAGAGGCCGGCCGGCTGGATAAGGAGAACGAGGACCAAGCCGTCGCGCTTGTTGTCGCCAGTATTGATTTGACGGAGGCGCGGGCCAACCTCGCGGAGTCGCAGGCCACCGTGGCGGGTAATCTCTCGCTTTGTCTAACTGTGTGCACGGCGCGTTTCCAATCACTGACTTTTCTTGTTTATGCAGCTCTGACGATGCAGCTGCACGAACTGCGCGTGGCTGTAGCGAACGTCACCGACGTCCTCCGCGCACGGGGGCAAACGCAGGTGGAGCAGCTTGCGGACGTGCACCACCGCGTTCGCCAGGTGGCGATGAGCGGCGTCCGTCACGGTGCCGCGGGAGCTCTGACCGCCGCCCAGATCAACTCCGGCATCGTGCTAGAGAACGTCGAACCGGGAATCCGGGCAGGCCAAGACATGGAGGAGTTCGGCACGCTGATGGCCGCTTTCGCCCCTTGTGCCGACGGTCTCTCCGTGCCCATCGACGCCAAGGACGTGATCCGGGACGGCGTTAATAACCCAAACTAGATTGTATTAGGCATTCTGATGTATATGATACTTCTGAACTTGCTATGCCCGAAATAATCCAATTTGCAAAACTGTATATACATATTTTTTTTAAGGGCGACTCGTTACTACGATATCGGCCATTTTTGTCCTGAAGGCGACCCGCCTGCACGGCATCGGCTGTTAGAGCCAGATTCACATGAATCGGCTATTATCCCCCAACTGGGATGCTAGGGTAGTATTTCTTCAGATGCTTCCCGTTGATGGCTCTGGCGAGTCTCTGCCCTTCCAAGTCTTCAAGGATATAGGCATTACCCGGAACGCATTCCACCACGCAATACGGGCCTTCCCAGTTTGGCGACCATTTACCGAATCGGCTATCTTTGGTACCAATAGGTAGAATGACTTTCCATACTAGCTCTGATTCGGTGAAGCTCTTGCTCCTTACCTTTGTGTTGTAATACTTGGCCACCCGTACCTTATTCTTTTCAATGTATTCCAAAGCCCTAAGCCGATGACAGTGCAAATCTTCTAAACTGTCCATCATAATGTCTTTGTATTCACCGGCTGTAAGCTTGTTTTGCAACGTGACACGCCGTGTCTCAGATTGAATCTCCTATGGCAAGACAGCAGCGTGTCCATAGACTAGCTCATAAGGTGAAGCCTTGATCGATCCATGCTGTGCCATGCGATACGCCCACAGTGCCTCGCTCAAATGCAAATACCATTTTCTGGGGTTCTGCTCAATCTTTTTCTTGATGACCTTGATCAAAATTCTATTGGAGGCTTCTGCTTGTCCGTTGGCTTGGGCGTAGTACGGCGATGAATTATAAATCTTGATGCCCATGTCGCCAGCAAAGGTCATAAACTCCTCTGAAGTGAACATTGTCCCCTGATCGGTTGTGATCGTCTGAGGTATGCCGAACCTATAAATAATATGCTCCTTCACAAATTCGATCACGTCAGCTGAAGTGGCGTTCCTCAAAGGAATGGCTTCTACCCACTTGGTGAAGTAATCAGTCGCCATTAAGATCCATTTGTGACCCTTGCTCGATGGTGGGTAGATTTGGCCGATTAGACCAATACTCCATCCCCTAAACGGCCATGGTTTAATTATAGGATT
This sequence comes from Eremochloa ophiuroides, assembly GCA_038502445.1. NCBI lineage: Eukaryota > Viridiplantae > Streptophyta > Magnoliopsida > Poales > Poaceae > Eremochloa > Eremochloa ophiuroides. The sequence goes on along the minus strand of JAHLJS010000001.1, from coordinate 7,823,880 downwards.
CATAGCAGAAGCTGGAGACTTTTGTATATTTCCAAACTTTTGGCATTCTTGACACCCTTTATAATATTTGAAACAATCTTCCAGCATCGTAGGCCAATAGTAACCAGTCCTCCTGATGATCCACTTCATCTTGTGAGCTGATTGATGTGCACCGCAGACTCCATCACGTACTTCGCTCATCAGCTTTACTGATTCTTCTGCCCCCAGGCATTTGAGCAGCACTCCTTCAATAGTCTTGTAATACAACTGACCATCCAACAACACGTACTTGGTGGCTTTGTATCTTAGCTTTCTGCTGACCTGTTGTGAAGGATTTGCCAGGTAACCTGCTATCTCGCCCCTCCAGTCATCAGCTGATTGCTCGCTGTTACAAATGTCCTGCATCGGCCGATAACCCGACGCATTCTGCGCTAGCCGATTAGCTTCCTGGTTCTGGGCCCTGAGGATGTGACAGAGAGATACCGTCATGAACTTCTTGATGAGAGCCTGGCACTGATCATAGTAGCTTCTAAGTATCTCATCTTTACATTCATATAAACCGAGCAATTGGTTGATGACTAGTTGTGAATCGCCAAATACTTCAACTGCATCGGCTTTTGCTTCATGCAGAAGCTGAAAACCTTTCCATGCGGCTTCATATTCAGCCTGATTGTTTGTGACAATCGGCCCTATCTGGAAAGCATACTCAAAACGCAGACCCCGCGGTGAAATGAGCACTACTCTGGCGCCACCACCTTGCTTGCACGAGGAACCGTCGAAAAACATAGTCCATGGCGCTATATCCGCTACATTAACCGATCCTCCGTGATGCTGTGTAATGAAATCGGCTATCGCCTGACCTTTGACCGCCTTAGCCGATTCGAACCTCAAGTCAAACTCTGAAAGCGCCAGGATCCATTTGCCTATCCGACCATTTAAAATAGGCATCGAAAGCATGTGCTTGATGACATCCTCCTTGGACACCACCACACACTCTGAGGCAACCAAGTAGTGCCTCAACTTGGTGCATGAGTAGAATAGGCACAAGCACAACTTCTCGGTCGGTGTGTATCTTGTCTCAGGGTCAAGGAGCCGCCTGCTCAGGTAGAAGACTGCTCTCTCTTTCCCTTCAAACTCTTGAAAAAGGGCCGACCCAATGGTATGGCTTTCGGCCGTCACGTACAACTTAAAAGGCTTCCCTGTCCGTGGCGGTACTAAGACAGGAGGAGTCTTCATGTATTCTCTGATCTCGTCAAAAGCCTTCTGTTGCACGTCACCCCATTTGAACTCTTGATCATTCTTGAGCTTCAACAATGGTGAGAATGGCAGCACCTTCTCTGATAAGTTGGCAATGAACCTTCTGATAAAGTTAACCTTACCAAGTAAAGACTGCAATTCCTTCTTGTTGGTTGGAGGTACGAGTTCAAATCGATCGCCTTCTTACTCTTGCTGCCGATCTCTATCCCTTTGCGGTGGACCATGAATCCCAGAAATTCGCCAGCTGACACGCCAAACGCACACTTGTTAGGATTCATTTTCAGACCATGTAGCCTTGTGCACTCCAAAGTGGTCCTCAAATCGACCAGGTGATCTTTATTGCTTTTAGATTTCACCACCACATCATCTATATAAATTTCAACGACTTTGCCGATCAACTTGTGAAATATATAATTCATAGCTCTCTGATAGGTTGCACCGGCATTCTTCAATCCAAACGTCATGACCACCCATTCAAACAAACCAAGCGCACCAGGGCACCTGAAGGCGGTCTTCGGGATGTCTTCATCAGCCATAAAAATTTGATTATAACCAGCATTGCCATCCATGAAGCTAATAACTTGATGCCCAGCAGCCGAGTCTACCAACATATCAGCTATTGGCATAGGGTAGCCATCCATCGGTGTAGCTCTATTTAAATCCCTGAAATCAATACAGACTCGCAATTTACCATTTTTCTTATACACAGGGACGATGTTCGATATCCACTCGGCATATCGGCAAGCTCGAATGAACTTGGCTTCTAACAGCCTCGTGATTTCGGCCTTAATGTCGGGTAGAGCATCCTCTCTAAAACGACGTGGAGGCTGCTTGTGTGGCCGAAACCCTGGCTTGATAGGCAGCCTGTGTTCAACAATAGATTTGTCCAATCAAGGCATTTCATAATATTCCCAGACGAAACAATCTTTGTACTCCTTCAACAGTTGAATCAGCTCCTGCCTGAATTCTGGGTCTAAATTGGCGGCAATAAACGTCGGCCTTGGTCTGTCGCCGGGTCCAACATCCACTTCTTCGAGCTTGTCGGCCGACGTGAATCCTTGCCCCAACTTACCCTCTGTGCCGTCGATCGGATTCTCCATTTAATAAAAAGACTCAGAGCCGATTGCCCTGATCGGCTGTTGACTCTCATCACTGACCTTGATGGAGCCTCCTTCCCAAGCCTTGCCAGAGAAACAGTCATGATCCCCAGCTTCCCAGTATGTGGCATCTGCCGTCGCCACGCTGACCGAGTCGTCGGCTGGGACCACTTCGACATCATCGCCAAGCCACTGAATGAGGCACTGATGCATGGTCGATGGTACGCAGCAGTTGGCATGAATCCAGTCGCGTCTGAGTAACAAGCTGTAGGCACCTTTACTGTCGATCAAGAAAAAGGTGGTAAGCAGTGTTTTCTTCCCCACTGTTAGCTCGACGTTGATTGCCCCCCGAGTGTTGGAAGAATTGCCCCCAAAATCCTTGAGCATCAGATCAGTTTCTATTAGATCATCGGGACTCTTCCCTAGCTTGCGGAATGTAGTGTAGGGCATGAGATTGATAGTGGCACCACCGTCCACCAACATCTTCGTCATGGGCATGCCGTCGACATAACCTTTGAGATAGAGGACCTTCAAATGTCGATTCTTGGCTGGCTTATCAAAAGTAGCTTGCTGTGCGAGCACTAACTTGGCCACTCCGTCTTCTGATCCCGAATCGTCTGAGTCAGACTCGGTACCATACTTCTTGGCTCTGAACTCTGCAGGCAGCACGAACACCATCTGTGCATCGGCTACAGCCTTTCCATTATTTTGTGGAGGCTTCTCGCGCCATACCTGTTTGGCACGCCCCTTAGCTTGGAGCTCTCTGTTTCTGAGCCGCTGCACCTGGCGCCTTTGGCTCCTAGTTAGATTACCTGGGCACCACTGATTCTCTTGCCAAACCGGCTGTCGGCATTCAACTACCGCTTCATCAAGCCGATCGCGCGAGTCCCCTTTTTCACGCCGATCCCGCGGGCTGTGGGGGCTCCCCAGCCTCTGATGTACAGACCGGCGGTTGACCTGGGACTGCCTGTACTCTCGGTACTGATCGCTGCATTCTGGGCAGTTGCGCAGCGTTGGCAGTCTCAGGCCTTCATTCCAGCCGTGTCGGAAGAATGGGCAATACCAATGATCCTCCTCACCTCCCCGGTGGCAGGCCATTTCTTCGTGATAGCGCGCCTCTTCTTCTTCGCGGAGCCACCTGCGGTACTCCTCTTCTTCGTGCTGCAGCCGCCTCTGATGATCTTTCTCTTTCTGTTGCCGCCACTTGTTCAGAAGGTGCTGGTGCGTGGGCCTCCTGCTCTTGGTGCCACTGGATTCTCCCTGCTCCGGCTGCCTCTGATTCTGCTCCCTCCTTCCTTTGATCAGCGCTAGCTTCTCAGCTGTGATTTGTGCATCGGTATCAACTGAGGAGTTCTTCTTGGCCCGTTCGGAGGTTAATACCTTTACTTTAGTCAGAGGACTCGCGATCTGGACCATGTTCTGCCCTTTCGGGAATGGGAATTTGTCGATCTTCATCTTCCCCTTGGGAGGAGCCTCAAATTTCAACAAACCGCGCCTAATAGCATTCTGGATTGCTGCTTTGAAATTGCGGCAATTGTTTGTAGAGTGTGAGGTGAGGCCGTGGTACTGGCAGAACGGTTTTCCCTGCAAATCTTCAGGAGATGGCTTGACGTAATCAGCTGGAAAGGTGATGTGGCCTGCACTGACTAATAGGTCGAAGAGCTTGTCCAGCTTGCGCGTGTCAAAGTCGTATTGATCTTTCGCGCTCCAACCCTTCGATACGGCCATGGGCTTTGTTCCCCATTTTAGCTCAACAGCAGCCACTTCTTCATTCTCTCCATCCTCTGAGTCGGAATCGCAGACGTATGCCTACTTGTATTTTGATTCCTTCTTGAAACTCTGGGCCTGTGTTCTAATGCGGCCACCCTCTGCATCACCTCGCTGATGATGTTGAAGTTGGTGCCCACAAGCTTCTCTTGGACGTGTGGGAGCAACCCATTGACCACTATCTTGGCGAGCTGCTTGTCGTTCAGGTTCAAAGAGTAACACATGTTCCTGGTCTCCCTGAACCACTTGATGAAAGCCGATCCAAGTTCACTCGGCTTTTGGCGCATGTTGGTGAGATCTGTGATGTCTTTCTCCCCAGTGCCAGAGAAGAAGTAATTATGGAATTTAGTCTCCAGATCTTCCCAGCCTTGAATCGAGCCAGGCTCCATAGATGCAAACCAGCTAAACGCCGGCCCTGTCAGTGATAGCGGAAAGAGCTGGACCCTGTGAGCTACCTCATACGAAGCTTCACCGAGCTGGGTCAGGTAACGGCTGATGTGCTCCATGGTGGTGATGTCGTCCTGCCCACTGAACTTGGAGAAGTCGGGTAAGCGATACGTGGGCGGCAATGTCACTCGGTCGTACCACTCGGGGTAAGGGCGCCTGTACTTGATTCCAGTCCCGGTCTTCGGCTGTAAACCGAACGTATCACGGAGCATGGCACTCATCTGCTCCAGCAGCTGATTGTTGGGTGTCTGGGCGTACCCCGGATGCGGCGCTGCCTGAAGGTCTTGATATGTGATCCCCTCATGGTATCCAGGAGTTGGGTTGGCCACGTCTGCCGCCGGCGGATTTCCAGCTGTCAGGTTCACTGCTGATGAGTTCATCGAGTTCACCGACTGTCCAGTGGCCTGCATGAAAGCGGCGAGCTCCTCTGGAGTATGATCTTTGTATAATTTGGGAGAAGCTGCTATTTTTTGAGCCGAACCGGCCGCAGTGGCACCCTGCCCTGGCGCTTTCGGCTGGCTCGGCTGTTGCGGTGAGGAATTGGAGGTCCCTGCCGCTGCTTTTGGATCTGCGTCCTCTGCGGGTATGTTGAAGTAAACCGGACCCAGAGACTCCCGATCCTGCCGTTTGAGAACAGTCTTCATGATGTTATAGAATGTCTGCAGGAAGGATTTATGGTGATGGCCGACTGCTGAATAGGAAGACTCCCAGGTCGCTTCTTCCAGCATCTGCTTGAGGTCGGCCTTGCACTCCTCTTCAGATTTATCAGAATGACCGTCCATGATCCATCTCAGGAATGCATTCTTCTTCACTACAGAGCCATCACGCTGCTTACTGAATGAAAGCAGGCAGGCATCAGCGAATTCTTCAACAATCTTGTTCAGCACTGCCGCGTCCTCCTCACTGAGATCTTTGACCCTGACCCTGAGGACACCGTCATCCCTGGAGGGGCCGTCCGCCGCAGCCTTTCCTTTTGCCATGGTCTTCAGTGAATTGTCCCACCAGGCGTGCCAAAAAGTGTGTTGGCGCAAAAAGTGGTTCCCTAAGCCCAACACACCAGCGAAGCCGGAAACGACCCTTGAGGCAGTAAAGCTCTCGCAGATCCAGCTAGCTTCGGACCCGGTCTGAGAGTGTCAGTAAAACCCAAGCGTGCCAGTCAATTTGACCTGCAATTGACAAGGAAAAAGATAGTAATCAGTAATCATAGGGCGGAACTAACCGGTATGTCCAGGTAGTTCCAACTGTACGGCTCGAAGAGCCGATGTAATGGGAGATCGACTAGAAAGCCGATTCCATCATGTTATGAACCGATGGTAGCGAAACATGCATTATAACTCAAGTTAACCGATTCAGACATGAATTCAATGACATATACTTGCATTAGACAGAAATATGCTATAAAAGATGTAGTCACAACAAGCTATCATAATCATAAGATGTCTCAATGTAAAACAAGATGAAATCGGCTACTTTAGCCGATTCAGTGTATACGGGCAACATACAAGCCTATAAAGTAGACAATGTTTCAACTCTCCGGATAATAGATCTAAATCACAATCTTGCAACAGTGGAGATCGAGCGGATCGAGGCAGTCATGATGAAGTTGCAACTTAAATCCGTTAACCTTTGAATCTAGACAATGTTCACTTTATTACTTGAGTGCGACCCGTATCTAATCTAGATCCAAAGTACAATCGGCTAGTGCAAAGCATTCAATATGAAACGAATGGCAAGCATAATTCGTTGAACATATAAATCTATTAGATATAAGCCGATGCATATGGATCAAGACGGGCAAATTGATGATTGCTTTAAATAATAAACAATAAACATAAGCAACATCGGTAACTTAATGAATCCAGCTAAACTGCCAAATTTAACTAGAGCCGATAACTAATCCATGCATGCAAACTGTCTTAATCTATAGCCTGTCCACCGGATGACGTTAACTAATAGATTAATCAAGCAAACAAACACGAATCGATAACTAATCCGCGCGTGAAAACCGTCCTAATCTGCATCTCGTCCACCGGATGACGGTTAACACAGATTGATCGGGTAAACCAACGTGAATCATCCTTGACTCACTGTGCTTCCTGCGTCCACCGGATAACGCCAAAGAAACAGAGCTTAACAAGGACCCTGGTCCGCCATGCTTCCACGTCCACCGGATGACGCTAAAAGGACATAGTTTAACAGGGGGTTGACGATACTTACAAGCAAGCCTGCGTCCACCGGATGACACCCAGCCTGGATGAAGTAACTCGCCGGACTCGACTGACTCTAGGGTTTGTTGGCCGGAGCCGAAAGTTGTGTTGTATTGATGTTGTTGTATGTTTTACAATGGCTGAGGGCTTATATTTATACCCTGAGCGTAGATAGAGTCCTAGTCGAATTACAACTCATCAATAGATAAGGAAATTAACAAACTATCCTATATCTAAGTTAACTTGGAGTCACATCTTCCCTTTCATAGCGGACTCCGATCGTGATCGCATCTTGGCGGCGCGGACTTTGGATGACGTCACCAATACCGACGCTGCACGCCTTCTGTCACCTTCGCCCGATAACCGATTCTCCGTGCAATCGGCTATTCTCCTTCCTTCTGCTGGACGGAATCTGCTTCCGAGATCGGCTATCTTCCTTCGGTATCGGCTATCGGCTACCAGCCCAAAATTTGGTGTTAACAGATTGCTAGCCTAGATCTAATGGATATCTATCTAATGCTTTAGGCTCTTTAGCTCTTGATTTGGCTTCCTCCAGGGGGTCTGGCCCTTTATTTATAGCCCGGTGGGATGAATATGTACCGTTGGATCAAACCGACTTAACGTAGGGCTAAGATGACTCCTCATAGGCGGTTATGGAAGACTCCAGAAGACGGCAGCCAGAAACCCTAGGGGGGCACCGCCTGGTCCCCCCTTGGCGCCGGCCGGCCCCACCTGTCAGGTGGTGGGGTCCCAGTTGCTTCGGGTGTCTTCTAGATGCTTCTACCTTGCCGATGACGTATGTTGCCTTCGCGCTCAAGTTTCGTGATAATTATGCACTTTAATCCCTCTTTTAAGCTTTTCTGGATAATTCCCTGGAAAATATACAATTCACCAAAACTCGTGGAAATTATTAGTAATAACCCTATTCTAATAGATATTCATGTATAATGCAGAGATAATTGATAATAAAAATTAGACGTTAACAGTCAACAATTACCCCCACACTTAGGCTTTTACTCGTCGCGACAAAAAGATTGGTTTTAAGATATAAAAGTTTAGAGAAAGAATGAAACATTTAAAACATAACTTGAGAATATATTACATAAAACTAGTCTAGTCATACGTGTACTGCGGAATTCAAAGTGTCTACCATGAATCTTTGAGTAGTTGGAGAATAGAACGGCTTGGAACAGATCATTCTCTTCCTTTAGTTAAGTCAGTTGGAGGGTAAGTTACTTTTGTAAATAAATCTTAGTTTTACCTTCTCCTTTTGTAGTACTCTTGAATCAGTGACATATCTGGTACTTTGTATCCTTACCAAGGCATTAATGATATTGCCTTCTTTATCCTATTTCTAAAAAGCTCATGTGGATCTCAGGTACGTATAAATGTTAAAACATACTTGCATTGCATTTATTGTAAAGTCAAACAATGAATCCACAGAGAAATGAGGCATATAATCGAATCAAGCTTTATTTGGTGGAATATTGTAGAACCTAATTCTACCTTGCTCCTTGAGAAAATAAATCTCTCTTTAAACAATTGAGTTTATTCAGAGAGTATGAGCCATCTTTTATCTTCTTTCTTCTTCTTCTCGCCCTTTTTCAGGGAGACAAGCATCTAAGTACCCATTGTTTTAATTTCTTTGGACACTTGTCCATTTTTTATACTCCATTTTTCTTTTGTATAGCCCATACCTCATTTGGATTTAGTAACCGAGAGATTTTAACGAAACATAGAGCATTTATTTGGTGGCTATCCTATATGATTATTTTTTGTGTTTTCTCCCAGTTTAGGAGGGAAACATTTTCAGTGGAATAATTTGCTATTACTCCGGATTAGAGTAATGCTTATGTGAAAGTGGCACCTGATTTGAAAATATGACAAATTTCTTCAACAGGTTACAAAGGTTGACCAAACTTTACATAAAGACGGATACTATATGTAGAAAGTTTCTATCCTATATATGGCTCTGGTAGGACATTATCTTTACCACAAAGGAGAGGTATAGCTAATTATTTTAAATTTTTAAAATAAAATCTCCAAAGACAAAACATCAGGGATTGAGTTCTCATTATTCTACTATCTCGTATTCCACAACAACTTAAGCAATCATGGGGTCCCTATAAATAGTTTCCAACAGTGATATGACTCCCAGAAAAATGTTATACAATTTATTCTTAAGTCATGAATTAAACAGTCATTTCCTCTCTTTAAAAGTGATTTAACATGTGAATTTTAATTCGGATCGAAACGGGAATCGAAACATATGCAGTTGTACTGTATTGGGCTCAAACATGACCGTGGCCGAGGTGAGGACGCAGAGGAGGGAGGCGCTGGCCGGCCCAGGTAGGGCGCCGAGCGGCGTGCCTCTGTGGCCCCTCGGGGCCCACTTCGCTGTGCGTGGTCTTGGTTCTATTGTTTTTCGAATTACGTGATTTTTTCGATCGAATTGATTTCCGTGGTTGCGATGTGCTTCCCCCACACTTGTTTTCTTGTATATTTTTCTGTGCAACATGTGGAGACAACATGCATACCAAAAATAGGGAGTAGAGTAGATAAAGAAATACTAAAACATTAATATTAATAAAAGATAATGCACTTTATTCATTAGTAATAGTAGATAACTTGACAGACGCTTTACTGATTGAGCTAACAACTGCCCTAGCTCATTAGGCTTTGTCATAATAAAATATATGACCCAAAAGACTTAATAATATAATTGAACCTAACACACTTGTGCCTTATTAAATAGATAACTAGAGCAACTTAAGACTGCCATTTCTTTGTGAGATCCATGATCTCTTTCTTAAGCTTCTCAATCTCTTCTTTAAGTTTATCTTTGTCGCGCTTGAGACTGCGGATTAACTTGACATTGGTTCCTATCTGTTTAGTCATTTCACCCATAATCTTAGTCCTCATATCATCAGTCTTCTCTAAGCCTTTAATAGAATTAGAGAGGCCTTCAATCCTCTCACTGAGAATCCGTAGAGAGAGAGGAGGCCGTTTAGGACCTTTCTCTAGTGCTAATGCTGATGCAGCCCTCTGTCTCTTGGGCGGAGGTGGCATGAAATCGGTATAGCGGACTTGGCCTGGACGTGCACGAACTCCATTGATGGCAGGGCGAGCAGTGGTGTATTTCGCACGTACCAGTGTTCCGTTCTTGTTGGTCTTGACCGACAGGAGTCGTTCATTGTCCCTAGGTGGAAGAAGCGGGGTCCCTCAGGGAATAGTGATCTGTTTTCCCTTGGTACCGTCTTCTAGCAGCAGCCTTGCGGGTGGTGATGACAGAGCAGGCTGAGCTTGCGCATAGTAGACTTGCTCGTATTGCTAAGGCACCGTAGCGATGTGCTTCGGTGGCACGATGGCGAGAGGCTTCGGTTGCGCGAGTACAATGGCCTTCGAGTCGTCGCTTGGGATCTTGTCGAAGTCAGTGTCGATGACCGCTTCGTCTGCCATTGCTGCTAGATCTAAACTAGAGAGTTTCTCTGGAGGAGAAAGCAGGCTATTGATGGGAATTGAGGGAGGTATAGGTGCGTATTTATATGGGTTTACAGGAGACAGGATGAGGTCAAATCTAGGCTCTACAGGGTTCGTACGAAAGAATATCCGCACGCGACGGGATCCTATGTTAATGTGCTTAGGAAGGGTGCAGAAGGACAAGGAAACGAGAGACGAGACGAGAGGGGGCAAGGGCACCGTCCGGGTCCACTAGGGCGCCGGCCGGCCCCACATGGCGGCCTCTCGGGGTGGCCGTGCTCGTGGTGCCTCTTGACTCTAACTACTTCCTGTTGGTTGCGATGCACGATAGTTTTTCGTAACGGACGATGACGGGACTAATAAGTTGATAATTGGATAAAGTCCAGCCCGTCAACAAGCTCTGAATTAAATGGTTCTAAAAATAATTTAGGTCGATGACCATTTACCTTGAATAACGTACCTTCGTGTGTTTGTAGAGTTACCGTTCCATGTGACGACAAATTCACAACCATAAATGGTTCTTCCCATTTGCTTCGTAACTTTCCAAGCCCGAATAATTTAAACCTGGAATTAAAAAAGTAATACCTTATCTCCTGGTGCAAACTCCTTCTTCTTAATCCTCTTATCATGCCATCTTTTTGTTCTTTCTTTGTAAATCTTTGAATCGTGATAAGCTTTTTCTCTCCATTCTTCTAATTCTGATAGTTGCATCTTTCTCTTTTCTCCAGCGGCTTCAAAGTACATATTCCATCTCTTAATAGCCCAGCAAGCCTTATGCTCTAATTCCACCGGTAAATGATAGGTTTTACCATACACTAGCTGATAGGGTGATATACCCAAGGATGTCTTGTAGGCGGTCCGATATGCCCAAAGTTCTTCGAGCGATCCTTCCATGTAGTACTCATCTCATTTACTGTTTTCTGTAGAATATTCTTGATCTGTTTGTTTGATGTTTCTGCCTGGCCACTTGTCTGAGGATGGTATGGAATAGCAACATTATGATGGATTCCATGACCTTGCAAGTATCGATGAAACTTCTTATTAGTGAAATGTGTTCATCCGTCACTAATGACCATCCTTGGTGTCCCAAACGTTGAAAATATAATCTCTTCAAACATCTTTTTTGAATGTTTGGAATCAGCATTCATGCATGGTATAGCTTATACCCCCTTGGATACGTAGTCAACTGCCACCAGAATGTATTCATAATTTCTTGATTTCACAAATGGTCCCATGTAATCAATTCCCCAGTCATCAAAGAGCTCGATTTAGAGATTGTTGGTGAGTGGCATAGCATCTCTTGCATTGATATTTCCGTGCCTCTGACATGATCCACATCTTCGGACAAAATCTTTGGTGTCTTCATACATAGTTGGCCAAAAGAACCCACTCTATCAGATCTTAGCATGAGTGTGGAATGCCCCATAATGACCTCCATATGGTGATGCATGGCATTTCTGAATAATCTGCATGCCTTCTTCTACCGGTACACATCTTCTAAGTAACCCATCTGAGCAAATTCTGAACAGGTATGGCGGATCTCATATGTGGAGACGACTTTCATAAATGAGCTTCTTTTTATTTACCCCTGGTGGTACATAACCTGCAACCATAAAGTTGACAATATTCGCGTACCAAGGGTCTGACTTGTTCACTTTAAACAACATGTCATCTCTTAATGAGTCATTAATAGGTAATTCCTGAGGTTTTTCAAATTGTATTTTAGACAAGTGATCAGCAACTGGATTTTCTATTTCTTTTCTATCTTTTATTTCTAAGTCAAATTCTTGAAGTAACAGAATCCATCTTATCAAACGAGGTTTTGCATCTTTCTTAGTGAGCAAATATTTTAAAGCAGCACGATCAGAATAGATAATTACTTTTGCTCCTACTAAGTAAGATATGAATTTATCAATAGCAAAAACAACAGTTAGGAGCTCTTTTTCAGTTGTTGCATAATTTAGTTGTGCTCCTGTCATAGTTTTACTAACATAAGCAATTGCATGATGCTTCTTATTCTTTGTTTGTCCTAATACTGCCCCTCAGCATAATCACTAGCATCATACATAATTTTAAAAGGCAAAGACCAATCAGGGGATTGAATGATTGGTGCCGATGTAATTGCTTCTTTAAGAATATTAAAAGATTTTAAATATACATCATCAAATTCAAAAGGAACATCCTTAACTAATAAGTTAGTCAGTGGTCTAGCAATATGGGAAAAATCTTTTATAAATCTACGATAAAAACCACATGACCAAGAAAATTTCAGATTCCTTTTTGAAGTGTTCAATTACTTCAATTTTTGCCTTGTCTACCTCTGTACCTCTTTCAGACACTAGATGTCCTAACACTATTCCTTCTCTAACCATAAAATGATATTTTTTCCAATTAAGGACTAAGTGTTTTCCTTCACATCTTTGCAAAACCTTATCTAAATTTTGTAGACAATCATCAAAAGTTTTTCTATAAACTGAAAAATCATCCATAAAAACTTTCATGATTTCTTCTATCATTTCAGAAAATATAGACATCATACATCTTTGAAAAGAAGCAGGTGTATTACATAATCCAAAAGACATTCTACGATAAGCATAAGTTCCATAAGGACATGAAAAAGTGGTTTTCCTTTGATCATCAGGGTGGATAGGAATTTGGTGATATCCAGAATAACCATCAAAGAAATAAAAGAAAGAATTATTTTCTAAACGCTCTAACATCTCATCAATGAAAGGTAGCGGAAAATGATCTTTCTTTATTGCTTTATTAAGTTTTCTATAATCTATGCACATTCGCCATCCTGTGACAGTTCTCTTGGGGTATTAATTCATTTTTATCATTTTGAACTACGGTCATTCCACCCTTTTTAGGTACAACTTGAACAGGGCTTACCCACTCACTATGTGGCACAGGATAAATAATCCCAGCATGCAAAAATTTTAAGACCTCTTTCTTAATAACTTCCCTCATCGCATTATCTAGCCTACGTTGGGGATCTCTAGAAGGTGTAATTTCCTGATTGGTTGGAATGCGATGGGTGCATAAAACAGGCCTAATCCCCTTAAGGTCTTGGAGTGAATAACCAAAAGCAGCATGACGTTTTTCTAAGACACTTATTAGTCTAAAGGATTCTTCATCAGAAAGTTTATCACTTATAATCATAGGAGAATTTTGATCATTATTTAGAAAAACATATTTAATATCAGAAGGTAGTTGTTTAAGCTCAATAGGAGGCTTAAGTGGCTCTAGTAATTCATCCAGAGGTTCAGGATCAATAGGATCCTCCTCCTCTTCATTAATGAAGAACTGGGTATCATCTTCTAAATCAGGTTCAACAAATTCTTCAAATGACACAGCCTTAACCTCTTCTATTGGATCTAACTCAGGAAGTGGCTCTGCCTTAGTTTTTAATGCATGCGTTATAGGCACAGAGAGATTAAATCATTTCCCAAGTTTAATATCTAAATTGCTCATACAACCTTCTCGCATAAGTTTTCCTATTGGTAATCCAATCATTACATCAAAATCCCAAACATCAAAGATATAAAAATTCAGCAAAATTCGGAATTCATTAATCACAATAGGAAGAGCACATAAAACTTCTAAACTAGGAATAATATGTCCCGAACGACTTTTCAATAATTTATTTGTAGGAATTAATAGCATATCTTCAAAGAATTTTTCGACAAATGTAAGAGACATGATATTGACATCTACTACTGGGTTATAAAAGGCATCAAAAGGATATGCATCAATTAGACATTTAATAGTAATGGCAGGAGAATTTAAACAAATTATATCATTTGAAAGTTCAGATTCTATCAACCACTCATTACTCATAACAAAAATTAATCCTCTTGTTATTTCTCTAAAAAAATTAAATCAGCAGGATGTGAAAAAATTAAATTTTTAAAATTCATAGATTCTTAAAGTTTCATAATTTTATGATAACATAAGGTATTTTCATAATCATCAAAAAGTTCATCCTCAAATTCAAGCATAAAATGAGAAATTGGAGTTATCTCCTTCTCATTAGACAGTTCAGGTTTTAATTTAGCTAAAGGTTGAGATGAATCAGACAAAAGTTTAGATTTAGGTAACAAAAGTTTATCTTCTAACAACTCTTCTTTTTCTTCAGAAAGATCATTTAAGATATTAGTAAGAATGGTTTTAGCATGTGTAGCAGTAATATACATAAATGCTCCACGTGCGGCCAAGTTAAGGTATCTTTTATTTTTATCATTAAGGCCTAAAAAAGAAATGTTGCAAGAGCATAGGTTCTCGTAAAGCAAGATTAGGTCCAGAATTTATAAATTCATCAAAGCGTTCCCAAGACTTGCCTAATGATTCGTTATCTAATTGTTTAAATCCTATAATTTCAAAACGAAGTTTAGTGACTTTCTCGATAGGGAAAAATTTAAGGCAAAAATTAGCACACAATACTTTCCAATCTCCTTGACTACTCCCAACATGGTGATTATACCATTTCTTCGCTTTTCCCGTTAACGAAAACGAAAAAAGTTTCCATTTTAATGTTTCATCTGCCATGCCCTTAATATGTAGACATGCACATGTCAGCTCAAAATCAGTTAAATGGGAATGTGGGTTTTTGCTAGAACTACCTGAAAAAATGTGTTTCTGAACTAACTTAATTAATCTCGGGCATAGCTCATAGGCAGATGATGCAATAGGTTTAGATGATTATTTTGGCTGGAGATACGATCCCGATGGTGCTCCGTATTGATATAAAAGTTAGGATATGGGTTCCATATTTTAAAAGGTAAAAGATAAAAGTAAAATACAAGATTAAGATAAATTAAAGTCAAAATCAGTAAACCGTTCCACGACAACGGCGCTAGAAATGCTTGTTGGTATAAATTAATTGTACTTTATTAAATATTATTATTATAAAATTATGTGCAAGCGCACAGATGTAATACCAATGTAGCATTTCACCCAGACTATCCCGGTTTAATATCGAACCCAAAGGAACAGTAGGTGATACTGACTAAGTTTATTGATTCTTAACCCAATGGCACAATCAATCCAGAGAATATTGAGAATAAGGAAATAGCTAGTGACTCTCTAGTTCTAACAACCGGTAAGCTTTGAATAATACCGTTCTAACTGGGCAGTAACCTGAATAAGAGCAGAAATCAGGGTTCTCTTCTACCAAGTACTTATACACCTATCGATCCTATCAACGGGAAGTGAACAACAGATGAATCAACGTAGCTGTCACCTACGCGAACTACCACTACCCGGCCAATCAGGGGACATTCACAAGTAATCATAGCCTAGACACCACGTCTACACTACAAACTACTACTTCAATCTAGGATCTATCAAGATCAAAGCACTCAACATGAGTTGCAAACTTAAGAACAAATAAGAACAACTACTTACTTGAATTAGAATGTTGAATACAAAAGTACCTCAGAACGCAGCTCTGGGCAAGGGAGCTGAATCCAGACGAATACAGCTACGAAGAAGCTCCGACAGGTCAGGACTCCTCCGAATCTCTACTCCTCTACTCTATCTCTCTAATCTCTCTCTTGATTGCTAGCCTAGATCTAATCGATATCTATCTAATGCTTCGGGCTCTTTAGCTCTTGATCTGGCTTCCTCCAGGGGGGTCTGGCCCTTTATTTATAGCCCAATGGGATGAATGTGTACCGTTGGATCAAACCGACTTAACGTAGGGCTAAGATGACTCCTCATAGGCGGTGGAAGACTCCAGAAGATGGTGGCCAGCCCCACCTGTCAGGTGGTGGGGTACCGGTTGCTTCGGGTGTCTTTTAGATGCTTCTACCTTGCCGATGACGTATGTTGGCTTCGCGCTCAAGTTTCGTGATAACTAAGCACTTTAATCCGTCTTTTAAGCTTTTCTAGATAATTCCCTGAAAAATATACAATTCACCAAAACTCGTGGAAATTATTAGTAATAACCCTATTCTAATATATATTCATGTATAATGCAGGGATAATTGATAATAAAAATTAGACGTTAACACGTGTCAACACCCTCAAAGCCTTCCGAATGCCAGTAACACGAAGCCACACTTTGGGCTAGAGAAAACCCTCTTCCTTCACCTGCCACTCTTGAAAAACCAAACGAGCTCCTGTCACCACCCCGTCCACCTTTACATCCGCCCCTCCATAAGCGACGGACCGCTGCAACTCCGACTTAGACGAGAATTGCACCACAAACGAGTTCTCATTATGCACCACAGGAGCCCACTTCCACTTCCTGGGCACAAGCCGCTGCAACTGAGAGACAAGCTGATCAATAGAAACAAAGCCGCCTTCCACCGTCACCAAAGCACTCCTGGAATCCTTCTTCCTCGGCAGTGGGGCATGTGGGATATGAAAAAACCCCAAGCCCGCCACCGAATACCCCATTGCGTGCGCCACCGGCTTCGGCATTTTCAGCAGCGGGCAACGGTGGTTGACATGATCGTGACCGTCACAAATGAAACAATAGAGCTCAGCTACACAATCCGCGGACACGTGACCCTTCTGCGAACATTTGTTGCACACCACAGCCCTGTTACCACCAGCACCAACGAACGCACCATCGCCGAGCGCCGTAGCCATACTGCCACCGTCCGCAGGGACAAGAGGACTGTCCTGCCCAAGACGACCTTCCTGCAACAACTCCGAACCCCGCCCGAATACAGCCGCCGTAGCCAAGGGGCCCGAAGGATGAGCCTTAGCCGCCGCTGCGTACGAGCCTCGACCCCCACGTCCCGGCCTGCCGGCAGGATCACCCCGACAGGGCAGGGGCCACGGCCTCCTCCCTGGCGAAACAGCCGCCGCGAGCCACTCCGGAAACGGTGCCCGAATGCCCATAACCAACGTAGCCTGGGTCAAAGCGATGGAACCCGCCCTGGAAACTCGTCGGACCTCGCCGATCTTTGAAGCCGCCAGCACCGGACCCGCGCAGACCGAACTGCGGTCTGGATCCACCGGCTGGCGCGCCACCCCTCCCGGTCTGCGCCACGGCCCCTCCCACTCCGTCCACCATCGCCACGACCACCGCCAGGGTGCGACATACTCGCCGAGGGAAAGGACGAGCTCAGGGGATGCGAAACGACGTGACCTGGAAGAGGAACAGGAAATGACACGCCGCCGTCTGTTGTTGATAGGATAGGGAATACGCGGTCAATACCAGGAGTAAAGTTGAGTTCATGCCTCTTGATGCATTAAACCCCTACAATGCAAACGGTTTTTAGCCAGGACACGTCGCCCATAATGACTATGTCTGTTGGATCTCACCCATCTGTTAACATTGAATAAGATCCAGATCATACACCAATACGGAGCTAGCTCGCTCGATGAAGGGGTGAAACCCGGCCTAACCGGGATGCAAGGTCGGCCTAGCCAAGATGCAGGGTTGCCCTAGCCGAGATTACGCCGGCAAAGGGGTAGTACGTCTGATGGGTTGTAGTCACACCTCCCAGTAGTATGTCCCTCATTGCACGTCAAATGCCTGCTCCCCTCTAACTTTGTTAAGGAACAAGCATAGCTTTATTGTTTTCATTATACCCTTGATAATCTAGATCATCTACCTTGTAATCCGAGAGTAAATGTCCCCTATTGACAGTTGCCATCCCCTCTTGTGATCCTAAGTTAGGGGTGGGGAGGGGGAGGGGCTTAGGGTCCTCCTAAATTTGTACAATTTTGACAGAAACACTTCAAACTTGTATCAAAATTCAAAATATGTTCGTACTCCCTCTGTCTTAATTTATAAGTTGTTTGACCTTTTCAATCCCAAGGTTGATCACTCATTTTATTAAAAAATTATGCAAAAATAATTAAATTTGAATCATTCTCGAAGAACTTTTATTAATAAAGCAAACCATAACAAAAGAAGTGATATTTTGCATAAATTTTTGAATAAGATGATTGGTCAAATTTAAGGGTAAAAAGGTTAAACGACTTAGGGTCTGTTTGGTTCCCTTCCCTACCCAGCCTAGGTCGCACCAGCCAGCCAGGCTCCATTTGGCCAGGCCCTGTGCATGCAATGGTTGTTTGTTTGGTTACCTGCATCATTTGAACCAGGCTGAACTCAGGCAGTGTTTGGTTGGTTGCATGCACTGTCTGATTGCATTGGACAATGCAGGCAAGTGTGTTTGGTTGATTGCATACAAGAAGTTCAAAATACCTCCTGCATGTGGTGGTAACCTTACCACTACCTAGCTAAATTGCAGGACAAATGTGTTTACATGAACCACCAAATTACGAAAACAACTACAACAACGGCAAGTGCAATTAATATAACTTTAACCTCAAAAGAAATAAGACACACAGGAAGCACGCCATTTGGATCATGTTCGATGATCTGTGGATTCAGATAATCCAGTAGAGGTGGATGTACTAGTTGTTGCCCATAGAATGCTTGAAAGGCTTCATCTCTTGAGTTGTATTTTTTGTAGCAATTTCCCTTGAAGCCATGCACTTGAGCATGTGCTTCTTCCCAAGTTGAGTACACACCCGGTTGCTTCCCACGATGAACAACATACCATGCCATAGCTGCATACAAAATGAAAAGTACAAAACCAAAAAAGTGCAGCCATTGTAAATAAAGCATGTGCTTAGTTATATTTAAAATACATCATCTGCCAATAGAAACAGCTCAAATAAATGAAAACAGATAAGTGGCACTGAACACACTTCACAGTAAATAAAGCATGTGCTCAGAAATGTGAAAATCAGATCACAGCAATGATGCAATACTTCACAGGCAATGGGCATGTGCTCAGATAAGAGAAAATCATATGACATGCAATGAAAAGCACCTCACAGGCAATTGGGCAAGTGCTCAGATCAAGTTCAATACCACTGAGGTTCACATCAAAGGCAATGGACACATGGTTAGACTGCCTGGACAAGTTCAAATACATCAAATAGTTAGGTTGACCTAGGAAGGCAGGGTTATAGTGGCACTAAAATATCCAGAACACTAACTATATGTCAGTGTTAGCTAGTAAAGAATGCAGGATCAGATCAACTGCATAGAAGAGAAGGTCAACCCACTGCACAACCACCAGGTGTAGTAAGTTATGCACAAAAAAGGGCCACCACTGCACAAAAGACCAGCAGGGTGCAGGCACTGCACAAAAGGATCAACCACCAGCTGCCACCAAGCCCTTCATATGTAGTAGTGCTTGCCCAAGTAGGTCCTCAACCACAGTGTTGGCGGTCCTTAAAACCTATTTCTTACCGCCAATATGTTACTAAAATAAATAGTAGGTAGGGCTTTAAACTAACATTTCCACAAGTTTTGGTGTGTACTTGACTTGCAGGTGTGACATGTGGAAATGCACAAAAACCATAAAGAAAGCGCACATTCAGGAAACGTATTCAGAGAAGGCGCAGTCCAAGAAAATAAGAAAGCCCACCTCAAACACTAAACTGGATCCATCCGTAACCACGGGGGAGGCCCAGGCCCAGGGAGCAACCGACCACCCGAAGGCGGTGGCCAGATGGCGCTCCCCAGGGACCGACCGCCCCCGGGGGCGGCCGCCCCTTGGTGGGGCCTCCCGGGCCCATCCTCCTCAGGCGGTGCTCATGGCGGTTTGGCAAAGGCGGTTTCACCTCCTTCCATACTTAGAACGTCCAAACCGCCCTAGTTGGACTATAAAAGAGAGGGAGAGCTCCCCTTCAACACACACCATCATTTGGAGCCATTTACCTCACCTCTCACTTGTATTCTTTAGATTAGTTTTAGTATTAGAGCAAGGCAAGAGCTAGAAAGAAGAGTTTGTATCCTTGGGAGAAGAACGAACACCTCGGTATGAATACAATGCAGTTCTCTTCCAAGTTCAAGTTCTTATCTTATTTATATAGCAATGTATATGAACTAGAGTATAGTCTTGGACATGTTATGATCATAATATATGAACTAGCTATGGTTTATGTGTTATGTTCTCGATATGTTCATCGTTGTTCTTCATCGTTCATCGACTTAGTATGAATAGAGGAAGAACTAGGGATGAGGTGACGGTTCGTCGTGCCTTCTCGGTTGCTCTTAGCCTAGCCTGTCACTCCGAAGGGGTGGGGTCCTAGGGGGCTAGGAGTTGTTTTCAAGTACGCGAGTATGGTGCTCGGGTATGCGGAGATCGGCGAACATGCCAGTATCCCACGGGCAGAGGGGTAGGTGGGCAGGTGGTGACAGCCCTGTCCATCCCTAGCACTCCCCCACGTTCGGATATTGGGTAGGAGTTCGTAAAGTCTCTATCGGCTGGCCGACCAGCTGCGGGGATCTCCCTGTCATCCCAGACCTAGTCACTGATACCAGACATGCTAGTTAGATGTTTACTAACAGTTCTTTGCATAGTTAAATATGACCAATCCAAGCTCAATTAGATTTATTCTTTTATTCTTTATTTCTCTTTTATCCTTGAGGTCGGCTCAGATGTGTGTCCAGTATCTTTGAATTATGATTTACCCCTGCCTATGCTATGTCTACCTATGCATTCAATAAGTGATCATGTTTATGCCAAAGCTAGATGCATTCGTCCTACCCTCCTACGGAAAATTATAAATACGACACCCCTGAATACTCACGGGTTGAAATTCTACAATGATAGTTCCGTGCGCTTGCGGATTTATCTATACTGAGCTATCATGATTGGCATACCTAAGTACCATTACTTAAGAATTGTAATTCTTGTGCACCCCACGGCGCCGTGTCACAGTTTTGCATATCGTAAGTAATGACGGTTAGGAAGGCCAATCCGGCCCTTCTAATTGCTATTACCAGACTGCATTACCTAGACCGGCGCCATTAAGGGCCAAGGGTTACCTTTCTGAAGTAATGGTAGTTGGAAATGTCAACTTACGTTTCTAGTATTATTATTAAGGACGGACTTATAGTCTATCTTTAGTAGTGATACTAAGAAACGCCAACACACAGCACACAGTGGGAGTCTGACATCATCACAAATGTAGTACCCAGTGCCTTGTTGTCCAGCAGATGGCAATAAGCATACATGAGTGCTTCTTTCAGTGAAGCCTAGGACAAACATGATTGCACCATATAATTCAGGATGGGAATCCTCAACCTTGGTAGAGCGAATAGCATCTGCCACATTGTTCACTGCATCTGCCATACCAGCAAAGAGAGCCACATCCTCTTCTGCAAGGCAGGACCTCTTCCTCTTGTTACCAACAACAAGCTCAGTCTTGTTGGCATCCAATGCCTCAGTCTTCCCACTCTTGTTGTCCTCAGATGCATCAGTCTTGAGTGAGCTCTCAGAAAAGTCTGAAGGAGTGCCAAGTGGTTCATTGGACCCCATAGCAAACTTGCCAGTTGCCTGACCATTCCAATAAATGATCATCATTTGCTTGTAGTGTTGTATGGGCTTGTTGAGCAATTCAGCATCCTTGGGATGTGCCTGAAATAACATAGCAGTGAGTTAGTATTAGACACATTAGTACATGTAAAGGAATACATGATTGACAATAAAAATGATGTCAACATTACCTGGGTATGGCCATTGTAGTGCTCCTCCTCAAGCACAATCATGCAGGTTTCCTCATCCCACTGAGCTCCACTCAGCTCCCTCAGTTTGGACACTCTCATCCATCTCTGCCTCCACTTCCTTAGATGATTGTACACCTGTGTACCAGTGACCTCATTGCCACAGAACTCATGCAGGGCCTTTGCAACCTGGTTTAGGTGGACCTCTTTGAATCCCTTGTCAGTCCTCACACCAGTTGAAATGAGCTGACATGTGTGGTGCAACACAAAGGCAGACATGGGCTCAGTCCACCTAAGAGCAGCCCTCTGCTGAGCAAGAACTTGTGATGCTGGCACAAACGCAGCAGCATCCTCCCCAGCACCTACACTCTCAACTCCAGGAAACGCAAGCTCATCAGCAGTCATCATCTCCTCAGGCATATCCTAAATGCAGTGCCATACCCCACATAGACTTAGAGCTCACTCAAACACAAACAACATCATTGCACATGCCCATGCCTCAAATCAAGTATGGTAACAGGAATAAGAAATTAAATCATCATTGTACATGCCCGAAGCCTCAGATCAAGTGTAGTAACAGGAATAGGAAATTAAACCATCATTGCACACATTCCCAAAGCCTCAGATCAAGTGTAGTAACAGTAATAAGAAACTAAATCATCATTGCACATGCCAAAAACCTCAGATCAAGAGTAGTAACATGAATAACAATTAAATCATCATTGCACATGCCAAAAGCCTCAGGTCAAGAGTAGTAATATGAATAATAATTAAATCGTCATTGCATATGACCAAAGTCTCAGATCAAGTGTAGTAACAGGAATAACAATTAAATCATCATTGCATATGTCCACAGTCTCAGAAAATCTACATGAACTTAAAAAAATAATCATCATAGCATTTGTCCAAAGCCTTACAACAAGAGGGATTACATAAAAGTTTAGCATACACGGTAGCATCTTATATGTGAGCACCCCTATTAGCCCACATGTGGTTAGCCCATTCATCCCTCTTGAGAGCCCAAGTAGCATTATCATCCACATGAGTGCCATAGTGCTGTCTACCATTATTATTTGGTACCCAAGAGAACTCTGCAGGAACTACCTCATCAACCCCATGACTCAGGATCCAATTATGGAGTATGCAACAAGCAAGTACTAGCCTCACTTGAGTCCTATATGGATGGAAGGGTTTATTGTCAATCATGCGAAAACGATTCTTCAAGGCACCAAAGGCCCTTTCAACAGTGACTCTTAGACTGGAGTGCCTCAAATTAAATAATTCTCTTGGGTTTGTTGGGTAGTTCCTACCACCATACTCCTTAAGATGGTACCTAGTGCCTCGGTAAGGAGGAAGAGATCCAGACCGACAAGCGTATCCAGCGTCTACTAAGTAGAATTTGCCTAAAACAAGCATGGACATGCATCAGTTTCATGATTACAGGTTTACATGGTTTAATTATGTAGGACACTGCTTTAATTACCTGGTTCAACCCTTAACCCATCATGCCTTTCTAATGCATCAGCAAGAATGGTAGCATCATGTGCTGATCCCTCCTAACCAGCCAAAACATATGTGAATTTCAAGTCAAAGTCAACTGCAGCTAGAACATTTTGTGTTGGGTATTGCTTTCCACCCCTAAATACAGCTTGGATCTTGGCTGGCACTTTAGCATATATGTGGGTACCATCTATTGCCCCAACACAGTCCTACATGGCATCCAACATTTCATAGTAAATTGACAGAGAACTCATGGTACATCTGCCTAACAAATGTATGACATTTTATTTACCTTAAAATAAGGATACCATCTTGGGCTGTTGCTAATCTTAAGTGGTGTGTCATTGGTTGGAACTCTAATCATCTCTTGTCTTAGCTCACCAATAGCATACAACACCTCTTTGAAATGGCAGTGGACAGTCTCTATAGACCTTCTCCAGTTTTGCTTTATCACTCTAAAGCGTTGGTTATGACCAACAATATGGAGGAACATTGCTACCTGCTCTTCTACACAACAATTTATGGTGTCTACTAGCAAATTTCTTTGCCTAAGTAGTTTGCACAAACTAAAAAAGGAGGCCCTTCTCATGCGTAGCATGTTCACACACTCTACATCATTGGAGTTGTAAATTAAGTCTAAATTCCTTTGACGCTCCTCATCCCACTTGCTCATAGGGCCATAACTGAGCTGAGGCCTAGAACAGTGAAGCATTCTAATCCTAGCCAAAAAAAGGCATACATGGCCGTGATAAGAGCAGCTGCACGGACAAAAAGCATGCGCCTCTTCTCTTGCAAATCCATCTAGAAAAAAGAAGGAATTTATAGGACATAGTTACTACCAGCATGTAAGCAATCATCACAGACTTGGACATATGCTCAGACTAATACTGTAATAATCAATGACTACGACATATGCTCAGACAAATAATTATAATCATCACAGACTTGGACATATGCTCAGACAAAAAAATTGAGTCATCACCGACTACGACATATGCTCAGACAAACATTGTAATCATCACATGCTTAGACAAAAAATTGAAGCACACTGGATTAACTACCGCACGCTATAGATTAAAGGGGGAGCCGAGAGGGGGGAGTATCGGTGTATTATACCCACGTCACGAAGGAAGAGGACCAGCGAAAGCACAAGAACAAGTGAGGGACGGCGGATCTGCAAGCACCAAACCGAGATCTGCAAGCACACGACCACGAAAGAGGATTTGCATTAACAAGCCATGATTTTTTAAGCCAAGAACATGCAAAAATAGAAGAGTTACAATCGATCCATACCTTAACAACAACTAAGAACTCAGATCTGGTCTGCCTATAGTTGCATCGACAAGAAACCGTGACCTAGGGTTCTTGAATCACAAAAGCAAACAGGGAAATGGAAGAGGGGGAGACTCACTTGCCTCAGATCCACGACACCTGCACTGTAACGAGAGACAGGGAAAGGATCAGGAGGCCACGAATCGATCAAGAACAACAGCGAACAATGGAAGGAGGAGGTGAAAACCTACCAGTGGCGCAGATGGAGAGCAATGAGAAAAGAGAGGGAGGCACCGGGAGGGGGCATATATACGCGGTGAATGGCGCGAAAGGGGGAGGTAACCCTAGCGCGTTCGTGCCATCTCCCGCGGGCAGAAATCGCCGAGCGCGGGCGCGAGAGGGAGCATGGAGTGAGCCAGGCCCGGTGGAAACGGCCGAATCCTGCGTTCCCCGGGAGCCTGGCTGAGGAGGGGCCTTTGCACAGCGCAGCCTGGCCGAGGGGATGAGCCAGGCAACCAAACAAGCGTTCCCTGCATCCCGGGAGCCTGGTTGGGGGGACGCAGGGAACCAAACACGCCCTTATAAATTAAAAACGGATGGAGTATATAAGCCTGTAGCCATGTGAGTTTCGCGTTTTACGTCTCTCTTGTAACGTGAGAATATATTTCTCCCCCTTATAAATCTTGTTTTCAGCACGAGACTGTGAAAATCCTCGTGACATTGGCTCTGTTCGCTTCAGCTGAAAAACTGAGCTAATTTGGACTGGAACTGATTTGTTATGAGGGAAAAATACTATTTTAAAGTTAAAAATATATGTGTTGTTTAGTTGAAGGGAAGGTAGCCATTATTTCCCGCGTTCCGCCCCTGCGCGACCGCGACCGTGGGGAGCTTTGTTTTGGGCCGTGATTTTCTCGGGGCGCACCGGCGGCGCTGCGCACGAGGCCACGTCGGGCCCCACCCTCCAATTAAACAACCCCAGCGACCGCTCGGGTTTCCTTGGGCCACGCCCGCTCCCTCGCTGCGGCGCGGGACCCGCCCGGCCCTGCCGCGGGCTTGGACGGGCATTTGGGTGAGTTGAGCCGCGATTTTGGGGTCCGCGAGACGGACGACGCCGGGCGGGGCTTTTGGCGGGTGCCGCTGCCACTGCCGAAAATCGCGGGAAATTTTCGCTCCCCCGGCCAGCCGGTCCGCGGGCGCGTACCGTGCCCGACCCGGACCGTATCCCGCCTAGTAGTGTTTTTCCTCGAATGACCGGACACGTAGGAACATACGTACGGGCACGACCACGGTCCACCTCCCTCCTGTCTGTTTCCATCTAGTACTGTAGTACGTGTGCTATATACCTATACGTACGTAAGCCCGTGCTGTCCATGCGATCTCAAGCACGCTTCACCTTCGGCCTTTTGACCACAGTCCACAACTCCCAAACTACTCGTACGCGGTACCTACCTAATCCATCGTCCTAACATTATTACTACGCACCTACAGTTACGCACCACAATGTAGGCTGTATATACGAATCAATCTTCAACACACACACACACAGAGCCGTGACCCTGAGCTTGGTAGGGAAAGCCGGGAAGGGAAGGCAAACCAAAAAGGTAACGCCGTAACTGTAACGGATGGAGGACCAAGGACAGAGAAAAGAGTCAATGACACTGCCATCCCCATCCCCCAGCCCCCCACTCTCCACTTGCACTCCATTGCGCCCCCCAAGCTTCTCTTCCCTCCCCTCCCCTCTTCTCCCTCCCTCTCCGCCGCCGCCCCACAGCAGCTGCCGGGACCGAAACCCATACTACACCCCTACCTAGCTAGGGTTAGGGTTCCGCGGCTGCCGTCTTCCCCACGGCTCCTCCCCCCATTGCATTCCCCTGCTCCCCCGCAACCCCCATTATTCTTTCTTTCCTTCCTTCCTTCCCTCTCCACCCTGCTTGCTCGGTTTCTCGGTCGCCGAGTGCATGCGGTGCTGCTGGTGGCTGCTTGCTTCTTTCTGTGCACCGCTACGGCGAGCGCCCGTCCCGTCCGGTCCGCTCCGGTCTCGTTGCAAGGTAAGGACACCCGCGCTGCGCTGCATGCTCCCCTCTGCTCTTCTTGGCCTGCATTGCATCTGGAGACCGGAGGTGGGTGTTCTTCCGTGCTTGATGTTCGGACTTCGGACGCATTCACCGTGCGCCTCCTACTAAAAGGGCGCCTCCTTTAGAGCTGCGTTTTTATGGGCGGTTGGTGGCTGTTTTAGAGCCCCAAAGCCGCCACTTTTACTGCCGCCGTGCTTGTTGAGTCATGTGTTGCTCAAGATAATTTCTATTTTGTCAGAAACAAAGGCGTTTTTTTGGGGGGTGGGGTCTATTTAAGCTGCATTTCCCATTTTTTTTTGAGGAATAAATGCTAGTAGATTTTTACTCCAGTCATGCTGTGCCTCTTTTCGGAGCAAGCTCAAAGATGCGGTCTTCCGGGGTGGGTT
This sequence comes from Eremochloa ophiuroides, assembly GCA_038502445.1. Lineage (NCBI taxonomy): Eukaryota > Viridiplantae > Streptophyta > Magnoliopsida > Poales > Poaceae > Eremochloa > Eremochloa ophiuroides. The sequence goes on along the minus strand of JAHLJS010000001.1, from coordinate 7,796,925 downwards.
TTGGGGGAGGGGGGTTGTTCAAGCTGGAATCTATGCCTGACTTGACATTTCTGTGCTCGTTTCAGGTTTAAAAAGGAACTGAAGCAGAGAAATCTGGGGGGTTTATGTCCATTACTGGCTGCTGCGCAGATCAGTTGAAAGGGACAAGTGTTGTGGCTTGGCTATTAGTAGTAGCAGTGTCCACTACCATACCAGCTCTCTGATAGCTACCCTGTGCGCACGCACGTTCACTCTAATCTCCTCCAAGAAACATGCCGCGCTCTTGAATCCTACTAGCAAACTCCCAGCCTCCCAACCAGTCCGGAGGAGGAAGAAAGCGAGTGATGGCGCTTCTGGGTGGTTTCCTGCTGCTCCTGCTTGTTGTCTCCCCCGCACTTGCCCAGCTGCCTTCGCAGGACATCCTCGCGCTCCTGGCCTTCAAGAAGGGCATCGCGCACGACCCGACCGGCTACATCACCGACTCCTGGAACGAGGAGTCCATCGACTTCAACGGCTGCCCGGCATCCTGGAACGGCATCGTGTGCAACGGCGCCAGCGTGGCAGGGGTCGTGCTCGATGGCCATGGCATCTCTGGCGTCGCCGACCTCTCCGTCTTCGCCAACCTCACCATGCTCGTGAAGCTCTCTATGGCCAGCAACAACCTCTCCGGCAGCCTCCCCAGCAATGTGGGCAGCCTAAAGAGCCTCAAGTTTTTGGATGTCTCCAACAACCGCTTCTCCGGTCCTGTGCCAGAAGGTATCGGCAATCTCCGGAGCCTGCAGAACTTGTCGCTTGCTGGGAACAACTTCTCGGGGCCACTGCCTGACTCCATCGACGGGCTTATGTCTCTTCAGTCGCTGGATGTGAGCGGCAATTCTCTGTCTGGCCCGTTGCCCGCCGGTTTGAAAGGTATGAAGAGCTTGGTCGTGCTGAACGTGTCCAATAATGCCTTCACAAAGGGTATTCCTTCTGGGCTTGGACTCCTCGTAAACCTGCAGTCTTTGGATCTGAGCTGGAACCAGTTAGAGGGTGGAGTTGATTGGAAGTTCTTGATCGAGTCCGCTGTTGCTCATGTTGACTTCAGCGGGAACCTGCTTACCAGTACTACGCCCAAAGAGCTCAAGTTTCTAGCGGATATTTCAGAGACAGTTCTGTATCTGAACCTCAGCAACAACAAGCTGACTGGATCGTTGATAGATGGTGTTGAGCTCTCTACTTTTGGGAGACTGAAGGTGCTTGATCTGAGCAACAATCAGTTATCTGGTGACCTCCCTGGATTCAATTATGTTTATGATCTTGAAGTTTTGCGACTCGCAAACAATGCATTCACTGGATTTGTGCCTAGTGGCCTTCTGAAGGGTGATTCGCTGGTCCTAAGCGAGCTAGACCTGAGTGCTAATAACCTGACAGGTACTAACTTACTTAACAATTGTTCTTTCAGCCCTATTACTTTTTTCTGAATGCCATACATCATGAAGATTATTAGATTGATCTTTTCTCTGTATAATATCGAGCACAAAAGTAGCGTTGGTCAACACAACTTGTGAAAACAGCAACCATTAATTCCGATATAGCATTTTGCGTTTCTGATCCTTCTTCGTGTCTTATTTATCCAATCTAAATGACTATTTGACCTGCTAATTACAAAAACAAGAACTGAATGATATATGTTGAGTTTGCAGGAGTACTTATTCTACTTTTACGCTTCGGTGTATTTTTAAATAGAGTTTTTCATTTAACATGAAAGATTATCTGAGCTAATCCTTGCTCATAATATTTTCATACTACATGATCACCTAAAATTTCATTGGTTATGTCTAGTTCAACTAATGAACTGGTTCTTGCTTAAAAAATAGTTTAGCTACTAATGATGTGCTTTCCTGTGTTGAGCACTGGAGTTGGGGCATATATCCTGATGGCTATTTCAATGAGGAACACAGATAATGCTGCGGACACCATGCAGGTGTCACGTTCAGTTAAACTGCACTCAAATTGAGGGAATTAACATGCTAATATTGTGAATTACCCTCTTACATAGAGTTGCAATGCAGTGTATTTCCACCATTCTAGTTATAGTACCTTACACTACTCTATGCTTCTCAATATTAGTACCTTTTCCTGGCCTACATAGTAAAGAACTAGGACATCTTGACATGTGGTTGGCTTTAAATATTGTGGACTCCTTTCTAATATGAGCAAGAACAGGATTAGCAGCTCTACCTGTATGAGCTATGATTGGATTGAACTGTCGCATTTCATGCTGTTCATCCTTGCTCATCTTGTTTCCTACTATGGAATTGCCTAAAACTATTTGTTTTGCCCAATGCAACTAATGAATCGGTTCTTGTTTCCAAAATTTAGTGATAGCGATCTTGATGTTGTAGCCAGACATTCACACAGTCCAGTTGGTTATATGCATTAGTATGATTGAGATTGACGAAAGACATTTCTTTGTTAACTGTTAAGTACTGGGGTTCGGATCTATAGTCCTGATGGGAAGATTTCTTGCTGATGAAATCAGACATAACAATGGGCACACCATACAAATCTGATGTTCAGCTAAACTAAACTGCTGTGAATTTCTGGTTTTAGTGCATAATAAATAGAAGCAACATGTGCATCTGTTGTGTAGTTGTCTTATTTAATCTCTTCTGTACTAGTTCTGTAGAATTGTAGTGCAATGTACCTCACTACTCTCCAAGCTTCTCAAAACTTGCCCTTTCATGGCTAGTTATGTAGAACTGTAGCAGCACTGTTCGAAGGAGCTGTTTTTTTCTCTCCTCGTGAAATGAACTGGGAGCCCAAAGAAGCCACATATTCTGGCTCCTCGGGCTCCAGGTCCTCTGGCACTGTAGCATGGAGCCGGAGCCGGAGAGCCCTGCCAACAGGGTCTAAGTAAAGAACTAGCCATCCTGCCTATTGGTTGGCTTTAAAGTAGTGTTAGTCCATACAACTTGTGAAAGAAAAATATCAAGCACAAATTCTCATCTAGTCCTGTGTATTGTTGTATACAACTGATGATTTGAATTGCTGATTACCCAAGAATATGAACTGAATGCTATGTGCTTGAGTCTGCACCAGGTAGCTTATTCTGTTTTGCCCTTAGGTAAGTATAGAGCTTTCATTCAGTATAGATTTTTTTTTATGCAAATGTGCACACATAATGTTCATTACTGTGCCATTGCCTAAAACTTATTAATTTTGTCCAGTGCAACTAATGAGTTGATTCTTGTTAAAAAATTCGCTGATAACAAACTTGATGTGGTAGTTCCGTAGTTATACATGCAGAGAGCCTGACTGGTTCATGCAGTAGCTTGAGTTAGCATATCAAGGAAAGGACATAAAAATCAGCCAACACAAACAAAAAATATCCTATTAAGTGGAAACGAGTACTGGATTTGTGGGCATGCATCCTGATGGAAGGATTTCTCAATGATAGAAGCAGATAATGCAGTGGGCACAATATACTAATGTCACGTCCAGTTAAACTGCACCATGAATTTCTGTTTTGTTACAGCATAAGTAATATGTAAATATGACATGTAATTGTTTATTTACCCTCTTCTGTGCTAATTGATTAGAGTTGCAATGCAATGCATGTCCACCATTCTTGTTATACTACCTTACACTATGCTAAGCTTCTCAAAATTAGTACTCTTCCTGGCCTACAGAGTAAAGAACTAGGACATCTTGCCATGTGGTTGGCTTTAAATGTTGTGGACTCCTTTCTGATACAATGAGTAACAAGACTAGCAGTGCCAGCTGTATAAACTATGATTGAATTGAACCAGTGCATTTCTTGCTATGGTAATGATACCTGAGGTCATGCAAATAAATCATTGGCTTGCTTTGAGTAAAAGCAATGGGTTTGTCCCTAGAATTCAGTACATTAGCAAATACTGTAAGACTGCACATGACATGAATGTCAAGTCTTAAGTGTGCTAATGCATTTACAGTGTTTGCATATTTCCTTTATTGTGATGGCATCCTCTATGATGATAGTGTGAGAAGCACTCATTTCTTATCTTTTGTACTTATCGTATTTACTTTACTATGCAGGGCATATCAATATGATCACATCGACTACTTTGCAAGTCCTTAACCTGTCCTCAAATGCTCTTTTTGGGGATCTTCCATTGCTTGCTGGGAGCTGCACTGTGTTAGATCTTTCAAACAACAAGTTCAGAGGAAATTTGTCAGTTATTGCCAAATGGGCCAGTGATTTGGAATATGTTGACCTTAGTCAGAACAACCTAACTGGTACAATTCCTGATGTGAGCTCACAATTCCTTCGCCTAAACTACCTAAATCTTTCCCGCAATGCTCTATCTGACACCATCCCTGAAGCTATTGTTCAGTACCCCAAACTTACTGTGCTTGACCTGAGCTCCAATCAGTTGCGTGGTCCTATGCCTGCTAATTTGCTAACTTCGCCCATGCTGCAAGAACTCTACATTCAAGATAACATGCTTTCTGGTGGCCTATCCTTTCCTGGTTCCTCATCCAAAAATTTGAGCCTTCAGGTGCTTGATATTTCTGGGAATCACTTCAATGGAAGCCTCCCTGATGATATTTCCTCCTTATCTGGCCTTCGAGTTCTTGACATTTCAACAAACAATTTCTCTGGTTCACTACCTGCTTCTGTGAGTAAGCTTGGGGCTCTTACTGATATTGATATATCTACGAATCAGTTCACTGGGCCATTGCCTGAAGATCTTCCAGATAACCTTCTATCCTTCAATGCGTCCTACAATGACCTTTCAGGTGTTGTGCCAGAGAACTTGAGGAAGTTTCCAGAATCTTCTTTCCACCCTGGGAACTCAAAATTAGAGTATCCTGCTAGCTCGACTGGATCTGGCAATTCCCCATCTAGGTCAGGAGGTGGAAAATCACTCAGTACAGGTGCTAAAGTAGCAATTGTAGCAGCTAGCATTGTTGTTCTTGTCATCCTTATACTTATTGCTATTGTATGCCACTACAAGCGAATCTCACGGCAGTTTCCTAGCTCTGAAAAGGTTTCAGACAAGAGCCTCCACAGGGGTACTAAAGACAGCGCTGTTATGAAAGGAAAAGACAACAAAGGTGGACTGGTCTCAGCAGATGAGCTTGTTACTCCTCGAAAAGGCTCTACATCTGAGGCACTTAGCCAAGAAGAGAAGTCAGCCGCCGGGGCCTTTTCTCCGTCTAAGGGCAGCCGCTTCTCTTGGTCGCCAGATTCTGGAGAGGCATATGGCCAGGAAGGATTGGCGCGGTTGGATGTGAGATCACCTGACAGGCTAGCAGGGGAGTTGCATTTCCTGGATGAAACAATCACACTAACGCCAGAGGAACTTTCAAGGGCACCAGCTGAAGTTCTAGGCAGGAGCAGCCATGGGACTTCGTACAGGGCGACACTGGAGAATGGTGTGTTCCTGACTGTGAAATGGCTGAGGGAAGGTGTTGCAAGGCCCAAGAAAGAGTTTGCAAAGGAGGCCAAGAAATTTGCAAACATCCGGCATCCAAATGTGGTTGGTTTGCGCGGGTACTACTGGGGCCCAACCCCACATGAGAAGCTGATCTTGTCAGATTATGTTGCGCCAGGAAGTCTTGCAAGCTTCTTATATGGTAATGCCATCATCTACTGATCACTTATTTCTGCAGATGCCTTAAATCTTGCTAACTGTTCTTGCATACTTTGTGTGCATGTCATACTAGTAGTTTCCTCTTACTCGTAGATGGACAGTAAAATTCAGTCACCTACTCTGCTGATTATAATTCTCTGATTGCACAGATCGACCAGGAAGGAGAGGTCCTCCACTGACCTGGGCACAGCGGCTGAAGATCGCAGTCGACGTCGCACGCGGCCTGAACTACCTCCATTTTGACCGCGCAATGCCCCATGGAAACCTCAAGGCCAGCAACATCTTGCTGGATGGCCTTGACCTCAATGCCCGCGTCGCTGACTACTGCCTGCACCGCCTGATGACGCAGGCTGGCGTCGTGGAGCAGATCCTGGACCTGGGCGTGCTGGGCTACCGTGCCCCGGAGCTGGCGGCCTCAAAGAAACCGTCTCCCTCGTTCAAGTCTGACGTTTACGCCTTTGGCGTCGTGCTTCTGGAGCTCCTGACGGGCAGGTGCGCCGGGGACGTCGTCTCAGGGTCTGAGGGCGGCGTCGACCTCACTGACTGGGTCCGGCTGCGGGTGGCAGAAGGGCGGGGATCTGACTGCTTCGACGTGGCCATGGCCTCGGATTCGGAGAACCCGCAGGCTGTGAAGGGCATGAAGGAGGCCCTGGGCATTGCACTGAGGTGCATCCGGCCGGTCTCCGAGAGGCCGGGAATCAAGTCTGTGTATGAGGATCTTTCGTCAATCTAGTTAGCTAGCCCTCTCATTGCGTAGCTTTAGATTAACACTGCGTGTTAAAATGTGTGCGTGCTCTGTCTTGGACTCGTAGAACTGCGTAGCAAATCCTAGTGTTATTATGGCCTCACCTTGATGCCAGAAAATTTGAAATGAAGTCCCTCATTGGTTGCCAAAGTGTCTGTTTGTTTTCAGTGTTGTGCAATATCCTTTATCAAATTGATTTTGGTACTAGGCAATGGGAGTGGAGAAGCGGCAGTGAGAGTCTGGCTACCAATTAAGATCCCCCTCACTGCACAACAATTGTTGGTTTTTTTTTTCCTTGAACTCAAATGGCGTGAACCACACATTTATAACTCACTATAGTTCTGCCACACTAATTAAAATTCCTCCGTGGATGTTTTGTTTGCTAGAGTTGAGACTTGAGACCCGGTGACCTGTCGCACCCAATTTTAAGGATAAAATTGAATGAACCAACTTATGTGCGTCCAGAGATCAATCACACACATAAGCGACAAATTACATAGTACCATCACAAGGTTCAATATATAACGAATAATATCACAGAGTCTTTACATTAATATCAGCGGAATATATATAACTCTCGCGGAAACTCCAATCCACAGGGAATAGTTGACTGGTGAACACAATCCTAATAATCCTCAGAAGAATCCTCATAGTCATCTGTTACCCATCCGGGATTTTTATCTAAATATGAAAAATAAAGCAAGCGTAAGTACATATCGTACTCAACAAGAATAGCACGGGTTTATGAGGCTCAAATAAGGCATGACACTGGTTGACAGCGGTTGCTTTTAGTTGATCACATTTTAGCAATTGAGTAGCAGCAATAGAATATATCAAGGAACAAGATTTGCATGATCATATAAACATGATAATTAATATAGAATAAACATCAATAGAAACTTCAAATAAATCAATATTCAATTAGTTAAATTCCTGTAAAACGTCCAAGGCCGCTCATGACCGTGAGCAAGGCTGGTATATCAGTTTTACACTCTGCAGAGGTTGCACACTTTCACCATGAGTCGTGATTCCCATGTGTCGGGGTTTGCAAAGCCCACACTACACTGTCAAGGTGTATAACAGGGTCTCACTATGAAGTCTTTCAAAAGGCTCTCTAACAAGTTACCAATCAATCCGGGTGCAATGGCAAGGGGCGGTAGAGCCCTCCTTCCAAGTGGCACACACACGCAGCAGTACACACAAGGACAGGAGCCGCAAAACAACCAGCTCGGCAAGGAACCTTTCAAGATTAATTAACATGATAGAAAGTAACTTCCTACTTGACTAAAGCCGGAGCCATATAGCCCCCATGGTTACGCTGTAAGTCCCGGTGTCATACTTACAGATAAGTCCTTAGTCCATGTTGCTAAAAAACATCTTTTAATCTTTATTTCATAATCAATTATTCAAGTTCATAAGATCATGACCCATCAAAGCACTAGCATCACTACTCAAATGCAATCTCATAGGTAACAAGGATCAAGTCATCAAAAGCTAGGAATAAACACTATGGTTGCCAAGGTAGACATATGCATCATGAATTTAGTGATTAAGGTGAATAGGCAATAAGGATGGTCCATGCTATACTTGCCTTGATCAAAGTGCTCTGGAGAACTTGGATCCTCAGTGTACTCTTGATCACCAACGTATTGCTCACCGTCTGAACTCGATCATAAAATCACCACACAATCATCGAGGCAATCATACACGAAGCAAACAAGATCTATATTAGAAACAGTACACCAACAGTGGAAAAACAGATTGAAAAGTGTATAAAAATAATCTACGCGTCGCTACGATTCCAACGATATAAAGATCACGAAAATCGGAGTTCAAACGGGAAAGTTATGAAATAAACAAGTTTTACTTTAATAAAATAATAGATTAAATCTAATCTCGAATTTTAAAAGTTGAAAACATGAGTAACAGTAGCATCATTAGGTAGATTACGAAATTACGAATCTAACGAGACTTGAACGGATCAAATCGGAGCTAAAACGAATAAAATATGGCCGAAATAAACTGAGTGGCAAATCTGTAAATATTGAAAACGCCTTTTGAATTAAAACCGAGGAAATACGTTTTTTAAATAGGAAAGCGTAATCAGAGAAATACGCCAAAGGACCGCGGGTTAGAACATTAAAAAGCTCAGGGGGTTCTCTGCAAAATTGCCGGCGAAGGGGTATCTCTCACTGTGAACCGTTGGATCGGCCGTGGACGGCGTAGGTTAGCTCGGGGGAAAGAGGGGCGGCCCTGGTCGCCGGAGTCGGGCGGCGCCCGGCCGATTCCTCGCCGGAAGATGGCCGGAGACGGCGTTTTCGGGGCTAGGAAGCTCGGCACACCTCGGGATCTGGTCGGGAAGCAAGAGGAGCTCAAGCCAAACCTATATATGGTTTCGGTTGCCACAGAGGTAGCTCGGAGAGGATGCGGCGAGCTAGGTGGCGGAACTATGGTGGCGGCGAAGCTCGGCATCATGGCTATAGTGCACAAAACCGAGGGAGAAGGGGTCGGGAAGGTCCCTGACCTTGCTGCGAAGCTTGGAGAACAACCAATTTCGACGGAGAAGTCCTCCCGAGGAGAAATCGACGGCGGCGGCGGAGCTCGGGGCGGCGGCGGCTCTGTGGCTGTGGCTAGGGCAAGATTGGAGGGCGTGGCTTGCTCGGGAACTTGTGGGGAGGGACGGCAGGGCTCGGCCGACCTATATAGGGGCGCGAGGGAGGCGTAGGAGAGCTGGACTCGGTTGGGACTCGACCCGGAGGAGGGAGCGCTCGTGCCTCGCGTGGACTCCGACTGGAGGAAGGGGATGGCGCGGGGCAGCGGGCCCTACGCGTTAGCGGCAGAGGGAGGGGGACGAGGGTCGCGGCTTCCTTTTATGGGCCAGTGGAGGCATGCACGGGATGGTCTCGGCCACGCCAAGAGAGGAGGCCGGGGTGGTTACGGCGCGGCCGTGTCCGCTTCGAACACGAGCGGGAGAAGGAGGAAGATGACTCGTGGGCCCCGCGTGTCGGTCACCGAAGGGGGAGGGAGCGGGGCTCCAACCGCTGGGCTCGGCCTGAAGTTGGGCCGCGCGGTGGGAATACGGAAGAGGGCAGCTAGCAGCTCGGGAAAAAGGAGAGCAGGCCGGGGTCTTGGGCCAGGCATGAGAGGTGAGGCAGGTTATTCATTTTATTTTTCTAAATCACTTTTCAAATTAGTTTTCAAAATATATTTCCAATACATCAATACGAAATAAATAGAGGCAGCATGAATGCATCACAACATGTTTCTAAATTATGTTTACTTTTAATTTCCGAGAAAAGAAAAAAAATATTATTCTCTAAATTAAATGCCAAGCAAATGTATAAATAAATTCAATTTATCCTTAATTAATAAATCAAAAAATTTTGGGTGTTACAATTCTACCCCCCTTAAAAATAATCTCGTCCTCGAGATTTGTTAGTGCTCACTCAAAAAGATGGGGATATGACTTTCTTAATTCTTCCTCTTTTTCCCATGTTGCCTCATTTTCTGAAATCCGGTTCCACTGTACTTTGCACAACTTTATAATTTTACTCCTTCTGAATCGCTCTGTGGTTTCTAATATCTTAATTGGGTATTCCTTTTGAATCTGATTAACTGTCGCTGCGGGTGGTGGTTGCATTACTACATCAACACTGATTTTATCTCCTTTGGACGTAGTTAACACAACGACCTTTTCCTCACACTGAATAACTGCCTTGTGCTGCTTCATCCAATCCAGACCCAATATAACCTCTATTCCGATTGTTCTTATTACCGTAGGGTTCACTTTAAAGTCTACCCCCATTAGAGCAATGCTAACTGAAGGACAATAATATTGAGCTTGCATAGCCCCACCGGGTGAATTTACCAATAATGGGTTTTGTAGAGCTAATAGTGGTATACCGTGTATCCTAACAAAACTTTGTGATATGAATAAATGCGAAGCACCGGAATCAAAAAGAACGGTAGCGGGGATGGAGTTGACGTTGAACGTACCCATCATACCCTCTGGTGCTTCCTGAGCTGTCTCCGCAGACACATGGTTCACACTTCCTTGATTAGACGATTGTTGATGTCTTCCCTTCTGGTTGCTACTCTGGGGAGTCTGCTGGTTCTGCTTCTTGGGACAGTGATAAGAGAGATGTCCCGATTCTCCACAGGCAAAGCACTTGATGGGAGTGCCAAATATATTGGTCCTGTTAGGGGTCTTGCTAGGGGTAGCTTGCTGAGGAGTTTGGGTAGGAGTTTTCTGCTGTTGTGGTGGAGACTGAGAACGAGGCTGGTTCTGATTGCGGTTCCATTGATTTGATGGCCCTTGGTGTCTCTGCTGGAAATTCCGTTGCTGGGCGTTGGGACGCGAACGGTTATTTCTTGTAAAGGTTTGTCCTTACTTCTTCCTCTTGTTATCAGCCATCTCCTTGCGCTTGTTGTCGATCACTATAGCGCGATTCACCAGCTCTTGAAAATTGGGGTAGGTGGTTGTCATGAGTTGGAGTTGCAATCTATCGTGAAGTCCCTTGAGGAAGAGACGCTGCTTGTCCTTGTCATTAGCAACATCATCGGGAGCATACCGCGACAATTGAACAAACTGATCACGGTACTCTGGCACCGACATTTGTTCTTGTTTCAAAGCTCTAAACTCTGCCTGCTTCAACTCTATCAAACCTTCAGGAATATGGTATGACCTGAAGTTCTCACAAAACTCTTGCCAGGTGATAGCAGGCGCATTATTGGGGCGACCATACTGGAATGCATCCCACCAGTCTTGAGCAGCTCCTTGCAACTGTCCAGATGCATACAACACCTTCTCCTCATCATTGCATTGCACAATGGTGAGTTGTCTCTCCACGGCGCGAAGCCAATCATCAGCATCCAATGGGTCGGCGGCGTGGTTGAACACAGGTGGACGACCTTTCAAAAATTCTCCTCGCTTATCTCTAGCTTGAGATTGAGCAGGTTGTGGTCCTCCAGCTGGTTGATTTTGAATGAACTGCATCATTGTCTCCATCAACTGCGTCTGCGAAGCGATGAGATCTTGAATGCTAGGTTGTGGTGATGGTGGTGGATTAGGATTCCTCCTGTTATTGTTCATCTGTTTTTTTTCCAACATATAATTGAGTTTTAGAATTTTTCTATTATGCAAACATTTGTAAGGTATGAATCTGAATTTCTGGGCGAGATCCGATAACAGCAGCATAGTAAACTGATCATATCTGGAGTTTCAGAAATCAAACAGAGACGTTCTCTATACCGTTGGAAAGCCTGAGAAATTCTCTACGATCTTCATGTGGGCCACTTTTACAGATTCTGATGTTAGATTAACCAAAAACAGACAATAACAGAAACTGTCCGGTCTGCCATACTGCGCAGAATTCTCAATTTGCAACAACTGTATCTCCAAAACCATAATAGCTATTAATGTGATTCTTGAGGCCATGGAAAGGGATGGAAGTCTACTGTTCCCCAAAATTTTTTCATGATTTTTGGAATTACGGAATTAATTAAGAATAATTAGCAAGACAGAGAGGTCTGAAGAACAGATTTTAAGAAAACCAAATTTATTCAACCTAATTATTTATTTAAAAAAAATTTTACCCCTTAAATCTTTTTATTAAGAGAATTAGAGACATGTGTATAATCCTAAGCACTCATTACAAAGAACCAAATCACATATAATTCATAAGCACAAAGCAACAAGCACATAAAATTCACACGCACACAAGACTCGACTCAACTTGACTCACATCTAAATCGTTCTATTATCTAAGTGGACTCCTATCTTGATTCTTCTTATCGAGCTTGGGCATCCTTTCCTAATTCCTAATTCATCCTCACATTGATAGTCATGCTTGCGGCTTGGCTTCTCCAACACGCTTGTGGGGTAGTTTGGCGATCATATCTCATCTTCTTAATTTTCGACCAAGACAGAGGTAGAATGAGAATGAAATTAAAATTTTCATAATAGAACAAGGTGAGAAAGCATGAAAGCATGATAGAGCTTAGAATAAGAAGAGAAAATAAATTTTCATAATGGAATAAGGATACGGGAAGCATATAAAATAGCAATTATCAAGGTTAAGGTAGAAAGCATGAATAAGATGAGAAAAACACATCATAAAATGTCCACTCTATCTAGGCTTGCGTCCTACAGTCAACCTATGCTCCGATACCAATCTGTCGCACCCAATTTTAAGGATAAAATTGAATGAACCAACTTATGTGCGCCCAGAGATCAATCACACACATAAGCGACAAATTACATAGTACCATCACAAGGTTCAATATATAACGAATAATATCACAGAGTCTTTACATTAATATCAGCGGAATATATATAACTCTCGCGGAAACTCCAATCCACAGGGAATAGTTGACTGGTGAACACAATCCTAATAATCCTCAGAAGAATCCTCATAGTCATCTGTTACCCATCCGGGATTTTTATCCAAATATGAAAAATAAAGCAAGCGTAAGTACATGTCGTACTCAACAAGAATAGCACGGGTTTATGAGGCTCAAATAAGGCATGACACTGGTTGACAGTGGTTGCTTTTATTTGATCACATTTTAGCAATTGAGTAGCAGCAATAGAATATACCAAGGAATAAGATTTGCATGATCATATAAACATGATAATTAATATAGAATAAACATCAATAGAAACTTCAAATAAATCAATATTCAATTAGTTAAATTCCTGTAAGACGGCCAAGGCCGCTCATGACCGTGAGCACGGCTGGTATATCAGTTTTACACTCTGCAGAGGTTGCACACTTTCACCATGAGTCGTGATTCCCATGTGTCGGGGTTTGCAAGGCCCACACTACACTGCCAAGGTGCATAACAGGGTCTCACTATGAAGTCTTTCAAAAGGCTCTCTAACAAGTTACCAATCAATCCGGGTGCAATGGCAAGGGACGGTAGAGCCCTCCTTCCAAGTGGCACACACACGCAGCAGTACACACAAGGACAGGAGCCGCAAAACAACCAGCTCGGCAAGGAACCTTTCAAGATTAATTAACATGATAGAAAGTAACTTCCTACTTGACTAAAGCCAGAGCCATATAGCCCCCATGGTTGCGCTGTAAGTCCCGGTGTCATACTTACAGATAAGTCCTTAATCCATGTTGCTAAAAAGCATCTTTTAATCTTTATTTCATAATCAATTATTCAAGTTCATAAGATCATGACCCATCAAAGCACTAGCATCACTACTCAAATGCAATCTCATAGGTAGCAAGGATCAAGTCATCAAAAGCTAGGAATAAACACTATGGTTGCCAAGGTAGACATATGCATCATGAATTTAGTGATTAAGGTGAATAGGCAACAAGGATGGTCCATGCTATACTTGCCTTGATCAAAGTGCTCTGGAGAACTTGGATCCTCAGTGTACTCTTGATCACCAACGTATTGCTCACCGTCTGAACTCGATCATAAAATCACCACACAATCATCGAGGCAATCATACACGAAGCAAACAAGATCTATATTAGAAACAGTACACCAACAGTGGAAAAACAGATTGAAAAGTGTATAAAAATAATCTACGCGTCGCTACGATTCCAACGATATAAAGATCACGAAAATCGGAGTTCAAACGGGAAAGTTATGAAATAAACAAGTTTTACTTTAATAAAATAATAGATTAAATCTAATCTCGAATTTTAAAAGTTGAAAACATGAGTAACAGTAGCATCATTAGGTAGATTACGAAATTACGAATCTAACGAGACTTGAACGGATCAAATCGGAGCTAAAACGAATAAAATATGGCCGAAATAAACTGAGTGGCAAATCTGTAAATATTGAAAACGCCTTTTGAATTAAAACCGAGGAAATACGTTTTCTAAATAGGAAAGCGTAATCAGAGAAATACGCCAAAGGACCGCGGGTTAGAACATTAAAAAGCTCAGGGGGTTCTCTGCAAAATTGCCGGCGAAGGGGTATCTCTCACTGTGAGCCGTTGGATCGGCCGTGGACGGCGTAGGTTAGCTCGGGGAAAGAGGGGCGGCCCTGGTCGCCGGAGTCGGGCGGCGCCCGGCCGATTCCTCGCCGGAAGATGGCCGGAGACGGCGTTTTCGGGGCTAGGAAGCTCGGCACACCTCGGGATCTGGTCGGGAAGCAAGAGGAGCTCAAGCCAAACCTATATATGGTTTCGGTTGCCACAGAGGTAGCTCGGAGAGGATGCGGCGAGCTAGGTGGCGGAACTATGGTGGCGGCGAAGCTCGGCATCATGGCTATAGTGCACAAAACCGAGGGAGAAGGGGTCGGGAAGGTCCCTGACCTTGCTGCGAAGCTTGGAGAACAACCAATTTCGACGGAGAAGTCCTCCCGAGGAGAAATCGACGGCGGCGGCGGAGCTCGGGGCGGCGGCGGCTCTGTGGCTGCGGCTAGGGCAAGATTGGAGGGCGTGGCTTGCTCGGGAACTTGTGGGGAGGGACGGCAGGGCTCGGCCGACCTATATAGGGGCGCGAGGGAGGCGTAGGAGAGCTGGACTCGGTTGGGACTCGACCCGGAGGAGGGAGCGCTCGTGCCTCGCGCGGACTCCGACTGGAGGAAGGGGATGGCGCGGGGCAGCGGGCCCTACGCGTCAGCGGCAGAGGGAGGGGGATGAGGGTCGCGGCTTCCTTTTATGGGCCAGTGGAGGCATGCACGGGATGGACTCGGCCACGCCAAGAGAGGAGGCCGGGGTGGTTACGGCGCGGCCGTGTCCGCTTCGAACACGAGCGGGAGAAGGAGGAAGATGACTCGTGGGTCCCGCGTGTCGGTCACCGAAGGGGGAGGGAGCGGGGCTCCAACCGCTGGGCTCGGCCTGAAGTTGGGCCGCGCGGTGGGAATACGGAAGAGGGCAGCTAGCAGCCCGGGAAAAAGGAGAGCAGGCCGGGGTCTTGGGCCAGGCATGAGAGGTGAGGCAGGTTATTTATTTTATTTTTCTAAATCACTTTTCAAATGAGTTTTCAAAATATATTTCCAATACATCAATACAAAATAAATAGAGGCAGCATGAATGCATCACAACATGTTTCTAAATTATGTTTACTTTTAATTTCCGAGAAAAGAAAAAAAATATTATTCTCTAAATTAAATGCCAAGCAAATGCATAAATAAATTCAATTTATTCTTAATTAATAAATCAAAAATTTTTGGGTGTTACATGACCCACCGTTAGGAAATTAATTTTTGGACAAACAACGGTCGAAGTCAATCTTCCCCAAACGATTTCTGCAACAAAATCGGGCGTTTCTTGGTAGTTTTACAAAAAAAGCCCTCAAACTTTAGATGAATCAACCTGCATTCCAGGCCTCCTCTCAGGTTTTTTTTGCATAAAAGCCCTTGGACGTTACTCATATCAACCCGCCATCCATGAATTTAAATTGGGCTGGCCTGCCTCAACCGCGGAGCTGGGCCAAATTCGGCCCAATGGCGTTTCCTATTTTCCTACGAATTTACTATTTTTCTAAAACGGTTCAAATTTTGTAATTAACATAATAAAACAAATAAAATTCAGAAAAATATCAAACTAAGTTTGTTTGACTACACACAACTGGCGGCCAGTGCAAATACATAACATCACATGTTTTAGTGTTTTTTTCTTTTTTGCTATTAAGCTTTCTATAAAAAAGAGGTACTTTCTTTATTCAAATTGCTATGAAATTTTTACGGTGGCTTACCCATACCCTGCGGGCCGCGGCCTCCTTTCCTAATAAATAATTTTAATATTTCTTTTCCACTATAACTATATCAAAAAAATTATTGTTCCATTTTCAGACCCAAATATATTAAATAAATAATAAAACTTTCCAATACGAACAAACATATATTACTGAAATAAATAGTTATCCTAACACACTCCACAAAACAACTCATATAGAAGAAGGGTCCACCAAACGCTGCAAATAGCTCACACACTGGCCATACGCGGTAACGCCGCGACCATTTCTAGTATTATCTAAACTTTTCTTTCCCTCCAACTTATAATATTAGTAGAGATTTATCATCTGATGCAGGGAAAGAGAGGAAACAAAAGGATGGAAAGGGATTGTCGCGCAACACTTAATAAACAAAGATTCCTACAGAGAATCAGAATACATCCGCGATCTCCTATTTACATCTATACATAGTAATGTGTCAGCCCTTTGATATGAATTCTGTTCAGTCCAAAATCACTAACAGAATGGTTAGATTGCTTAATATTGGACCAATTTCACTATTTATTGTACGTCATGAGATTTTACATATGTGTATTGATCTGTATGGGTATGGCTGTATGTCAAGATTCTATGTATACCCGTAACAATGTATGTGCACTCAACTATGTATTTTATAAAAAAAATGAAGAAGCAAAATTCAGATTTTTGTTTTCCTGAGCAAAGAAGCAAGCGTTAGATTGGGTGGGTCACCCAGTCACCACTAGCTGCATGTAGAGGCTCCCCCAGTCCATCTCTATAATACGAATCCTGCCCCAAACCGCGGGCATCCAATAGGGCCACGTCACCCTCTAATCCGCGAACCGTTGGATCCAGCGTTCAAGTGATCTGGTCCGTCTGATTGTGGGTCGGTTCGGGCGTGCCCATCGCTTGCCCGTTAGCGGATCGTGGCCTCCGCGAGGCCGACGACGGACGCCTCCACCGCTTCCGCCGTCTCCTCCGGCTTCCTCTCCCAAGCACCGGGCGAGACTGAAGCCGTTGCGTCGGCACGAGTGAGGCCCATCGCTGGCCGCCCCCGGTCCTGCCCCTTGCACTCGCCGCCCTGCGTCGGGCTCGGGCGCACCTGCCCTCAGGCGACGTGGCGCGCGGGCGCGACCCACGGCCAGGCCCCTCCTCTCCCGCACCGGTGGGGCCATGGGCGCGGCGCGGCTGCCCCGCTGAGCCCCCCCCCGCATGCCGCCCCGAGCGACGCTGTCCTTGCCCCTGTCCACCATCGAGAGCAGCCCTTGCACCGGCGCGTCTTCTTCCTCTGTGCAAGGTAGGTCCTTCTGCCCCTTTCAGGTGCTCGATGCAATGTCAAACTCCAATCTTGCTGCCGGCGCTTCATTATGGCAGGCCTTAGTCCTCTGTGTTGCCGGCGCTTGGCTTCGCTTCCGTGCCACCACCACCCTTTCCCACATCCCATGCCGTAGTGCACACGGGCCAGCTCTCCAGCAGGGAGCAGACAAAGCAGCCGCCTGACATGGACGATGCTCACCAGCTGCGTGATGAAATGCCTCCAACGCGAGCTATTTTTTAAACAACACCGAGCCCACACGGCCCCGGCCCAAGAACAAGGTGGCAACACCAACAACATTCTTGGCCATATCTTGTTCGTGTCCATGGATGGACTTGATACACGAGTGCTGCTGCTGGGATTGTCCCTGTCCCCTCAGAACATTTACCGCGTCACCTGTATATCAGTTGAAGGAGTTGGTGGTTGAGGGGCATGAGCTCATTTCAGTACTGGAGGTTACCCTACAACAGTGAGTGACTAAGGGCGCCTCTCGCTGGACATTGTCATCTCGATGGAGTAACAACTCTGTGCAATCCAAAGTTCTTCATTAGTCTCCATGATTTATTTTGGTCTCAATTTTGCAGGCACAAAGGACAATATCAAACCTGATGGCTTTGCAGCCATCCAATGTGTATGGATGATGCATTTTGGAAGAGGCCACAAGCAAGCTTGATATCTAAAGGTGAAGTTGTTATTGTTAAATGTTCTTCATCCTGAGTGTCAAATATTTTTCTGATCAAAAGATCTAAAGTTCCTGCACCTCCAAGTTAAGTTGATGTACTTCTAAACATTGTTGGCTTGTTGCTGAAAAGTAGTAGTTAGCTACCTGTATATGATCCCAGATAGCCGCGGTATGAGTGACTCCATGCATTTCAGGTTCTCAGCATGAGCCGCATGAGCATGAAATGATCAGAGGTAAATAAGATTTGGCACTCAATCACTCAACGCTGCCAAGATCACAATTGGACAAATGCCTACACCCACGTCCAGGCTACTAATCGTTTGCAAGTTATCTTCTCTGTAGGTAATGTGTCATCGCTTGATGAAATTATCTTGCTTTATCTTTTTTTTCACTTAAAATTTGATATGCAGATGCATGTGGCGTATTCATATGTGCTATATGCAGATGCATGTGCGGGGACGCATGATGGAGCAATCTCCACCAGCAGTGGGCAGGTGTCTCCAGGATTGTGAGTCACTGTAGAGTTAGTAATCAAACCAAAGCCATCTTGCTGCCACAGCTTATGCAAGCTCCCTATACGTCTTTCATAAAAAGAAAAAGCATGAACCAGAATACTCTTACTCATATCGTGAAAGCAACAGACAGGCTCCAATACCTATATGATGGATAATGGTAACTACGGTTAATTACTCATTTCCTGCCTCTTTTTCATTTTAATGCAACTGTCATAGAAGACCATCCCCAATACAATTTTTTAAGCATGTATATCACTTTAAAAAAATTTGAAAATGATGAGCATAGCTTGGAGTTCAATTGCTTTATTTTGTAATGTTGCAATCTAGAGCTTTCTCTCTGCCCAATTTATTCAAGAAGGCAAAAATTATAGTTGATAAAAGTCACTACAGGTTTATCTAAGTTCAATTATCATTTTGTTCACTTTTACCTCTGTAATATGACCACTAACTTTTTGTATCATAAGTTATAGATAGAGAAGATTAACAATCTTGATGCTTTATTTTCCAGAGAAAACATTATAACTTGAACTCTGGACTTCTTATGGTTGGTTCTTGCACTTGGAATAACTACTCTGTGCTTGAGTGGCATAAACAGGACACGAAGAGCATACTTCGTGCAAATTACTGTATCAAGCTGTAATTTAAAGACGTTTACGACATCTGCAGGTAGGACCTTGTTTTGATGTTCCTCGTAACAATTCACAAGCTATTATGAAAAGTACTCTAAAAGATATGGATATGATCGAAGATTACAGTGAATAAAGCTTTTTGCTGGATGGTAAATAACAGCTAAATTATGCATAGATTATCACTCGGCAAGCATCTCAACTGATGGTGTCTATTGAGCTGGTGCATTTCTTCATGGTCAAATTTCGGCTTTCCATTTTGATCTAAATATCTCATTAGATTTTGTGGCTGATCATTAGCTTAGATCTCTTCATAGGATTGTGCTGGTGTATGCTGGCCCAATCCAATGTAGGCGCGGCAACGCCGCGCTCCTGTTTCTAGTTGGAATGGCTCTGCTAAGAGAGGATGCGGGCTGAAGCCTTTTCGCTGCCAACGTAGGCCGGCTTATGATTGTCACAAGGCCCGTAAAGCTTAGGCCGGCGGTATCGGAAGCTGCAGGTGCCGCCGCCGGCGGCCCAAGAGATTTTTCAGTCGCGTTGTATTTTTAAGTATCCTGTGCTCTTCACGTCCTGATGAATGAATGAATGAAGCATTGGAGCAATGTTGGAGTACTAATTTGTTATCAGAGGAAATATTGTTATACAGTTAAAAATAAGTGTTGATAAACTGAAGCGAACAGACAGTGTCTCTATTCGCTTGAACTTACCAGCCACTAGTCAGCCATTCAGCCATGTTTTTCTCTCACAACAATTAGCCAGGTAGCCCTATAATCCAGTCAGCCGAATAGAGTTGGACTGTAGCTTAACGGTGGTTACATATATAAGTAGTCCCTTCGTCCCAAAATAGAGGTCGCTAAGCGATGCATGCTGGTCAAACTTTCTCAATTTTTAACTAAGTTTGTAGAAAATACGTGCAACATTTATATATCCAAATAAATATATTATGAAAGTAAAATTCAACGATCTATCTAATGATACTAATTATATACTATATATATTAATAATTTTGTATATATATTTGGTCAAAAAGCAAAAATTCTTTGACTTTTCGGAAAGTGAGAATAATACTCCCTCCGTTCCAAAAGGACCGTCGTTTTAGAATTTTCAGATATCACGTTTGACCATTCGTCTTATTTAAAAATATTATATAAATATTATTTATCTTATTATAATTTATTTTATCATTAGAGATGCTTTAATAATTATTTATTGATTTTGTATTTTGTACAAATTTTTGAATAAAACGGACGGTCAAATATAATTTCTGAAAAGTCTAAAATGATATTCCTTTTGCACTTAGGAAGTAACTATTTTTGGACAAGGGAGTATAATGCGTGCATGGACATGCATGGACCTGAACGTGCATGCTACGCGTGGTACTACTCGTACATGGGACATGGACCTGAACGTACGGGCATGGACCTGCTGACCTGCACGCTGGGCGGAACGGAATCCTATGTACAACAGTAATGTAGTTGTGGTGGATCAGTTGAGATCTTTATATAGGACTAGGTAGCGTGCTACGGGACAACTAAACTTCTATACTAACTACACATGGATCGCACGATGGAATAAGAATTCTGTAAAATTAAATATCTATGGTAAAGTGACATTTAATAAAAAACAAAGTTCAGTGAAATGCAGACAATCGTTCAAATCAGCAGTAAGTGCTCAGTCTTCTATTTCTAAAAGGCTCCCCTTAACTTTATGGCAGCGGAAAGGCGCAAGGGAGAGATCGAGAACATCGCGGATACCTATCAATCTATCATCATTGTAAGCTTAATAGATTTGTTTAGTAGAGAACTATTATATACCAAATATTCAGGCCGATGAAGATTTGTTGAATAAAGATAAATCTTTAATAAAGCTTGCTCATCTATTCCTCTCCTATCTATTCGTTTCTCAAGCAGCAGAAGCAATGAAATCACTACTATTGTGCTTATTCCTGGAGCTATGGACAGGGCGCCATCTATAGAGCAGACCGGAACAAAATCTCCGCCAGTTCCAGCATCAGTAAAGCACATCATGAATTAATACACTGCAATTTGAGTAAGACATAAATACTCCTAACTCCAAATTCAGATGTGATGTCCAGTTAAATCCTAGTCACCAGAAAGCCCTGCAAGATCCTTTCTACATGTCAATTGAAGGTTGTTCTTAGTCTCTTAGATATTCAACTCATTGCAACTTAAAACTTTACTTGACGCCAATGGATACATAAGGTCAACAATATACTGTTCTAATATCAGCAACAGAACAAGGACAAAAATATCATTTTTTTAATAAAGCAACACTGCAGGCAAGAATAGGTCCTTATCACTTACCAGTCAGTGTAGAAAGGCGAAATAATGTTTGATTATCCAAATACCCCCTAATACATGTATCAGTGAAATTCATTTTATTGTGGTCCAACGACTGCCTCCATTTATAACAATATAATGCCCCAACACATCACAAGAGTCAAAGTTTGCAAACTTTGAGAAATGAACTGGTGCATTCATATATAGAGTGAGCTGTAAAAAAATACCATTGAACTTGCATTTCATTCAAACTCACACGTATAACTTTCCATTTACTGGTAATACAGTCTAGTTATATTGATGGCCAAGTTTAACCATGTCTAGAGGACTGGGGCTCCATATTATGAAACAGGAGGGGTAGGGCAAAACCAGGGCCCGATGTTTGATATTTCGAGGCCGATACAATACTTAATAACAATATAAGCCCAAACAATTTTGAGCAAGACCGTGATGTACCAGGTGTCACAGATATTCAGGATAAGTTACAAGGGAAAAGTGTCAAGTGGACAAAAGGTAGACAATGCACCTCACTCGATCTCAATTTGCTGAGGTGCATCGTTTTGATTTGCCTCACTCGATTCTTCAGAGCTGTTTTCCTCAGCTATTCCAGAAGCCTCCACTCCTACAGACGGTGCATTTAGAATATCATTCCTTGAGAGGATCCTCATTCAGGTCAAGCCTCAAGAGGCCAGCAAACACACCACCCATGAATGCTATTGGCTCCTACAGACGGTGCATTTAGAATATCATCATCTGTTCGTGCTTCGACAAGCAAGAGAAGTAAATTCAAGACTGAATAACGTAGTATTGTTTGATGAATAGCTTCTCTTCCTGAAACCACCACCGCAATTTTTCCCCTTCCACGAAGCATTCTGATCCCCAAAGTTGATGGGATTTGGAGAACCAAATGACAGTGAAGTATGAAACAGTAAGCCTAAATATCAATTCCAAGGATAGGTTTCAATTTTGTTAGTTTCGTCCACCTTAATGTTTCGACTGAATTTTTCTACAACATTGAAAATCGAATTTCTATTCACCAACCAAATGCAAGATAGAAAATCGAATTGAACAATCCAAGTTCATTTCAGAATCCAGCTCTCAACATATAGAAATTCTCACCTTTCCAAGATCACATAGAACAATCAGGAGGCAATAGCATGGCAACCGCAACAGCGCTGAGTGTCCAGCGGACCAACATCTTGAACGGCACATGAAAATCAAATAGAAAAGATAATAAAATATTCAGAATTAGTCCACTTCTTAATGGAGATATAGTTCTTTATAAAAAATTGCACATGAGCTAGTTTTTTGTGGTTTGGTGCCAAACACCATAAAAAAGTTGGGACAATCATTAAGCTCTGATATACATAGATCCTATACAAAATTTTGGAACGAAACGTCCTATAAGAAAGTCAGACGTAATAGGTTTGAAGTGGATCTAATACTACATGGATCCAATACAAAATTTATCTGATTACTGTTCATATAGAAATCCATCCAAAATTGAGCGATCACCAACAAATATGGTGCCCATACAAAAATCTGACCAAAGAAATTACTCCTTTTGCTAATTTTCTTGTTTGAAGCTGACGATTCAGTTTCGCTATACTTCACTTTTGCAGAACACTATGTTCCCTCCTCCCTCCCTCTCTTCTGTCTGAAACTTAAACTGCGGACATTACATTGTCATTAGATTTCTTTTCAAACACTAATCTGAAAATTAACATGCGGACATTAACTGAGTTTGTAGAAAATACGTGCAATATTTATATATCCAAATAAATATATTATGAAAATAAAATTCAACGATCTATCTAATGATACTAATTATATACTATATATATTAATAATTGTGCATATATATTTGGTCAAAAGCAAAAATTCTTTGACTTCTCGGAAAGTGAGAATGATACTCCCTCCGTTCAAAAAGATCAGTCGTTTTAGAATTTTCTAGACATCACGTTTGACCATTCGTCTTATTTAAAAAATATTATATAAATATTATTTATCTTATTATAATTTATTTTATCATTAGAGATGCTTTAATAATTATTTATTGATTTTGTATTTTGTACAAATTTTTAAATAAAACGGACGGTTCAAATACAATTTCTGAAAAGTCTAAAATGATATTCTTTTTAGACTTAGGAAATAACTATTTTTGGACAAGGGAGTATAATGCGTGCATGGACATGCATGGACCTGAACGTGCATGCTACGCGTGGTACTACTCGTACATGGGACATGGACCTGAACGTACGGGTATGGACCTGCGGACCTGCACGCTGGACGGAACGGAATCCTATGTACAACAGTAATTGGTTGTGGTGGATCAGTTGAGATCTTTATAGGAGTATAGGATACTAGCATGATGGGCGCGCTGCCGACCGCGCCAGCGCTAAACAGTGGGCCCGGTAAAAAAAGTTTCAACGGAAAAAAAAAAAAGTAAATGCTAACCACAACACATTATACACCGGTCCTCGTTGCATGTGTTTGAGATAACATGGAATATGATAAGACTTGTTAATGCCCAATTAATTCTAGTCGATTAATTGTACCCATAAGGTAATAAAAGCACCGTGGAAACATATACATATGCAGAAACGAACAGGGAAGTTTAAGAGGAGGTAGACATGCAAGATATACACAGATGTATATTGAACGCAAATATATATGATCTGAAAGTCCAGGACTTTCTGTTTGCCAAAACAAAAGGCAAATTGACTGACAGAGTATATATGAAATAAAGAAGAAAAGTATTTACATATGAACATCTAAGCTGCATCGCATGCCTTGATGGAAACCATAGTCATTAGCAGAAACAAATCAAACTAAATTGAGAACCCCTGCAACACAATATGCAGGTCAAAGATTCAGAAGGACAGGGACATCAATTATTTGGGAACATGCATTTTTTTTAGATAAAGGATAGTTTATATCCGGCTTCATCTACCTCAAGGTAGAATCAGGCCAATTATTACAGAGTTTGGTTCAGCGACCAGCACACAGTCCACAGCGTTCACACGCTTTATAAAAGAACACAAGGAAAACAAAACAGAAAGTAAAGTTCTGACTAATGAAGACGAAGAAATCTAGTCGATAACCATCCATTGGAGCTAAAGAACTGCAAAGTCGACTAATCCTGTAGGTTGTTGCAAAGGAGCGCCCTCGGGCTTCAATTTATCTCTTTTCCCAGCATGGCCAAGGCTATATTATCGAGCAATCTGAAAAGAAATTAGCTTCCACAACTAAGAAGCAAACTGATTTTAATTCTTTAAGACATCTCCATGCATTAGACTTGAGCAAATAGAGTTCATTTTTACATAGAGCTAAGAAAATACATTCGTAATAAACAATAGAAACGTAGTATGTATAGTCATAATTGAGAAAGGAAGGCAGAATCAAATGGTAAAACAAATAGTATTTCTTTTGTAAACATCCAGTGGTAATATAACCCAACCTATGGTGCACTGGATTTCTTACTTTACT
This sequence comes from Eremochloa ophiuroides, assembly GCA_038502445.1. Classification (NCBI taxonomy): domain Eukaryota; kingdom Viridiplantae; phylum Streptophyta; class Magnoliopsida; order Poales; family Poaceae; genus Eremochloa; species Eremochloa ophiuroides. The sequence goes on along the minus strand of JAHLJS010000001.1, from coordinate 7,771,982 downwards.
GAGTCCCTGACTAACTAAATTTGGATAGAAGATAAATCTATTCTCTCAAAGTCTCAATGAGTATGTTGTAGCACTGCTTGCATTTTTAATGCATGCATCCACACTTATTTGTACACATTAGTTACATGTGTGAAATACTCAAATGACGGAAAAAAAATGATAGGTTTCATCCTTTCTTTCTAAACCAATTAGTCTACCATATCAAAGAAGAAGATCACCAAAATAATCCAGGCTAAACATTTAAGAAACATATGGTACAACATAAATTTAACTACAACAGAAAGACAATAGTACCTGAACCAGTTTTTTAAGCATTTTACCTAAACTGTAGTTTGTTCTATCAAGTGATGCATATAAAATATATGCTAAATATTTAAGAATGAGTCTCTTGTTTGTTTAGACACAACAGTAGTGAAATATATGAGCTCATGAATAGGAATAAATAAATAATAGGAAGAACTTTCAAGAATAGCAATCTATAATAAAATAGCATACTTGTCGTATTAAAATGAGGGTGGAGATAAGGTAGTGGCTACATTAGAATGGGGCAGTGCATTTATAGTACCCATGAAAACTCAGGTGCTACTCCCCTCCCTGCAATTTTTCTTTTTAAGCTAATGCAGGTATAACCAGCAGATGATCTCTGAATGGTACTAACTGGGATCAAAGGCTGAGGTGGTACCCCCCCTCCCCCTGCATATTATTGATTTTCTTTTTTTAAGCTAATGCATGTATTGCTAAATAGTTTCTAAATGACAGTACATGAATCAGAGAATTTGTTTACATGGGTATAATGCGGATAACACAAAGCCTATTTACCATTCAAGTTTAGGACACTATTATTGGATAACGTCAGCTAATAAACAATAAAATAGTCCAGGAGATTTAGAAGTGGAGAAGAGCACAATGGCTTTCTTACTTGATTAGGTACATCCATTTTATATACTATCATCTTACCTAATCACAATACACATGGAAGGCTCCATGTCTGTGCACGGCAAATCAGCAATGCACCATTTTACTCATTAGTCACTGATATTTGGCCTAACTCGAAGCCTGTAGGTAGCATTAATAAATTCCAGATTATGCAGAAAGCCAAAAACAAATAGAATGTATACACCCAGCAGGCTCATATCTTATAATCTAGATAATGTAGCATTATATTTTAAAAGAATTTCCAGATATAAATATAGAGAGGTAGTTGCAGTTCTGAAACATGACCAACGAACCTTGAATCAGTTGTGCGCAATTGTGCAGTTCTTTTTGGGTGAACATGCATTCTATATATGTGTAGGCTAAGCATAGATTAGAAGCAAGAAGAACTGTCGGGCAAGTTTACCTTTTAGAAACAATGTAAATTCCAGCTTGTAAATGTTTTCTTCCCTAATGAGTATATAGCATCATGGAGTACTATTAAGAAAGCGGTAGCAGTTATAAGGCAAAGGCAAAGATAGTAATATTGCAATATGTGGGGTGACTCAACTGTTTGTGCTGCTGGCCTAAGAGAAAAATAAAAGGTTTAGATCTTGAAGAAATAAAGTGATTTTTTAGGAAATGAGGAACTATCTCTGTATATATGCTAGTAAAGCAGCGAAACAGGTGGCAAAATATTGCCTTCGTAGGTGAAACATGGGTATTTAAGAGGCGCCCATGTACTAAAGCGGTATGCTCAACATGTTGTATGTAAGAACACATGATTAACATCAATGGACCTCAATTTGCATCTAACATTAATCCTCACGGCCACATGAAGACAGTAAGACTGAAAATAAGAGGTCTGACCTTTACTCTTTGATTTTGTACTACATTCTTCAGTATGATACCTTTTTTTAGCAAAAATAGTACATGCCTGTATTGTGATAGATGCATATACATAACTGATAATCACAGTTTAATTTAACATAGGAATGTTCTTATCTGAATATGCGATCTGGAGTACATCAATGGCAGATAGCAACGCCAACAAACTAAAAGTGCAGTTTGCTTTTCTCCATATCAGCACAAATCCAATAATTTATCATGTGGTGCATTAAATTTCTTACTTTAGTGCATCATTGACTAATTGTATTTGGATAGAACATTAACCAGGCTGTCGAAGCGCCATGTTGGTCACATATTATTTCGTATGCATACATATTGGGCTGCGGACATTAGGCAAGAAACGATGGAAAAAACGATAGGTTTCATCGTTTTTTCTAAACAATTAGTCTCTTAGATAAATGAAGAATCACGGAAATAATTGAAGCTAAACATGTAAGAAACACATGTGAGCGACATAAATATAGCTATAATAGAAAAACAGTAGTACCTGAACTGTGTTGTTCTATCAGGTGCTGCAAAATAATGTAGGCCAAACATATAGATTGAGGTTCCTGTTAACATTCCTGAAACGAAAGCAGTATTGAATATTTCATCTTAATGGAAGGCATGCAAGAAAATCAAAGCATGTTGACGAAAAGAATCCAGTAGTGAAAAATGTCAGCCCATATATAGGAATACAAAATTGAAAGAAGCTTGAAGCATAACAACAGTAAGAAAAAATAGGCCACTGAGTGTTTTATTAAAATGGGTATACAAATAGGCTATTGACTATAGCATAATTTTTTTGGTGTGTGTATGACCAGGCCTGCTATGTGCAGGCTAAATATATCTACAAAGCATAGAAGCAAGAAGAATCGATGATAATAGGGCAAATTTACCTTTGAACATCACATGAGGAAGTGAAGTTGTATCAAGTAAATTGGTGTATGCTTATTGTTAGCTTATTTTCTGAAGTGCCAAAAGTATGACATGAGAAACAATCCATGAACCTAATAAAAAAGATTTATGATAAATGATAGCACTGTTGAATAAATGATAGAAAGAAAGTTCATGCCTCTGGAAACCTGGAAAGAGAAATATGGCAGAAACATGCACAATTACCATCTTGCTGATGGCAGGAGATGAATAAGGATCATGAAGGCAATAGTGGGAAGCACACAAGTTGATGAGGACCCAGGGTCTTAATCGTATATTACAGCTGAATACCGTGGATGATATAGTCTGTAACCAATCAAAACCGATAAGACAACAAACATTTTAGGCTAGAAGCAGATACACAGATCTTCTCCAGGTGTAAACGGAATAAATATTTTCTTAAAAAAATCAGAGAAATATCCTAGCCACTGTTTCCTTTGTTCCATACAGGTTTGTACGTTGCCACTATGCACCTAGATAGCTCATTGAAAAATATTGAGAGGGAGGAGTGAGGGTCACCTGGCTGCTGTCATCCTTATTACCAAATAACTGAAATCTAGGAAGAACATCGAAGTATAAATGATACCCTCGAAGACGTCAAATAATATCATCTGGGAAGAAAAATTGGAGACAGAAAAGTGGGGGTGCACCTGATTTGGGGATTCTGGATCCAAAGTTTGCATGATCGGCCAGCTGATCTTGTTGGGGAGAGCTGGATCTGGGAGAGGGGAGCGGATGTGAATAAGCGAGGGTGAAAAGAACAGGCTTACCAGCAGCACGTGACGGTGATGGTGCCGAGGATGCAAGCGGTTGCAGACACCGGGATCGATCTTTGAGGAGGAGATTGGATGGGAAGGGGGCACCGCATCTCGCGCGACCACAGTCCCTATCGGCAGTCAGATGATCCATGGAACGGAACGGATGTCTGGGTGCATTGCATTGCTATTGCATGCATACGCTGGCTTATCCGTACGTACATGTACGTGGACCAGCCGGATTCGGATCGATGGATGGAGCGCCCTAACTGTGCGCGCGTCGCCGTTTAATTTGCGCACGTGCCTGCCATCTGCCGCGCATGCGTGCCGCAGCCCAGGATCTGGGCGTTCGCAGCAAGAACGGGACGCCGCAGTCGGCGTCGCTCCGGTGGATTTCAGACAAGCCACGCACCCACACACGCCAAGCAGAGGTTACTCGATCGGCGAGCCGGGGAAGCTCGCAGTCCGCGCGGATGAGCAACACGTGAACCCCAAGGACCGGGTGTTCGCGTCGCTCAGCAACATTGGCTGCTGAATACTAATTTATTGTAAGAGAACGATATTTTTCTAGAGCTAAAAAGAAGTTAAAATATTACCGACAACCTAGACTTCAACAACGAGTTCGATCACATTAACAGGAGGTAATATGGTCTCACGAGGGGAAAATACATTTATTTTAGCATATCAGCTATACTTCAGTCGCCTGAAAGGTCAGGCGATGTGTTTATGAACTGCTGCTGTTTTCTTTTTTTTTTCTGAAACGACCTTGATTCCCACGAAGGGAAATCCACAGGCTCGAATTGTAATTCAACAGATTGTTTGGGACAATTCATGAAATTACCCATAGCTCAGTTGACACCAGGATCCATACAACGGTAATTAAGTCTTACATAAACACTTATTACATCGCCACACTGGCGGAATCAACATTCAGAGAAGCTTTAGAAGATGCGAAAACGTTTCATCCTTCACGGCCAACTTGGGTGTAGCACGTGACCCTATTCCTCGCCATCGTCTTCCTCGAAATCGTACTCATTCTCGTCACCTGACAGCAAATTTATCAGTACGATTTGTACTGGCCACGGAGCCCACCTATGCAGCATTTGCTTTGTGGAAATTGGATGCAAGGCTATTCAAGCAGACCTATAGGCTGAGGTTTCCTATGCAGTTGTAATTATTGTTTAATTAGTCAAGTTTTATCTCCAATTACACCATCATCCCTTTTCCCATCACCACATCTCACATACCCACACCTCACTCTCATTCGACAGGCCCAACTCCCTCTCGGGCCTATCTCAGCGGCACACTACCACAACGGGTACACTGCCGGAAAAGTGTCATCCAGGGGGAGAAGAGAACACTCACTACACTAGTAGAAGCTTCACAGGAAAGGTCCATAGCCAACGAGTTGGCATATGTATCGATCGATCAACCGTACACTCTGCAGAGGTTTCACTACCCACAAGATTAGCCATCATAGGTGTTGCGCAACACCTAGGTAGAATTCCGGGTGCTTGCTTGCCTAGGTCGATGCCACCCTACCACTCAGCCCTGGGATATTCCGCATCTTACACCGTTATGCTGAGACTGGAGACACAGTACCGGGCCCATCCAGTGGTACTGCGCATCTAGAACAGAACGGGAACCCATCGACTGTCTCCGCCCACCCTTATCACCTCTCAACCTAGCAGTAGTGGCACCGTCCTACCAAGTAGTCCAGCCGTCTCCCGCCCATCAGAAGCGAGTGAGTAGAAAAGGATTCCCATGAACCTGAAACTAGTCCGTCCTAAGTTTGATCAAGCAGGCATCTTCACTTAGGGGATACTCTCCCCGTGCCATCACAGCACCTCCGTCCACGGGCTTCAAACCACCAAAGTTATCCCACCCGGGACCTCCTCAACAACTTTACCCGCCACAGGTATCTCGCTTGGGGATGCCCAGGTTGCACCCCCGGCACGACTTGCCCCACGGGCTTGTCTCACATCCCACTTGGTCGACATCAACCCTTACCACACACCCAAGACGTACGCAGCACTCTCTCCCAGTGGTTATAATCAGTAATACACCGTCCCAATTCCACCACATAGCATATAGCAAGTAGAAAGTAGTGGAAGAGTAACAGTAAATTAAGCAGCAGCTAACCTAGCAGCGGATAGCAGGGTAAAGTCTTATCAAGGCAGGGAATCCAAATACACTATCATGCAACCAATCCATACATAATCATAAAGCAATAGCAACAATGCCATTTGCAATGCGTAAATAGGATCTAAGGATTTTGTGGGACGTGGCACCTTCGTAGTCGTCTCCTAACTCCTGAAGGTACTCGTGGTCGTCTTCATTAGTCAGATCCTCCTCCGGCTCTGAAATCGAACACGAAATAGTCGCGTCAGCGACTCCTATAGAGTATTTCAGAAAAATCTAATAAAATAAAGAGTCAAATGCACACAAACATAGTCTTAAATTGTAGATCTCATTTTTCTGAGAATTTTGATATATGGTGCGCAATTTTTGGACATCGTATGAATAAGTTATGAATTTTCGAAGATTATCCTATTTTCTGAAAATGGAAAATGGTTGGTTAATCAGGGGCAGCTCGGGATTGGTCCACGTGGCGCGCGGGTCCAGTATTGCGGCATGTGGCGCCTCATCAGAACACAGACCCGATGGTCGCCCACCAGGTGTTCGATGCTGGTTCCCAGAGAGTCGCCGGCGTCGGCGTAGCTCGGCGGGGCTCGGCGTGGCTCGGCGGAGCTCGGGCGAATCGGAGATTCGGGGCGCCGAGGGTGCCGCTCTCCCGAGCTCTCCTGGGGAGGCTCGGGCGAATCGGAGATTTGGTGCGCCGAGGGTGCCGCTCTCCCGAGCTCTCCCGGGGAGGCTCGGGCGAATCGGAGATTTGGTGCACCGAGGGTGCCGCTCTCCCGAGCTCTCCCGGGGAGGCTCGGCCGAATCGGACATTTGGGCGCAGAGGGTGCCGCTCTCCCGAACTCTCCCGGGGAGGCTCGGGCGAATCGGAGATTTGGTGCGCCGAGGGTGCCGCCCTCCCGAGGGTTGGCTGTCATTAGTGAAATGATGTCGTGGGCCTCCTTCTCTCCCACGGCATACGGCGGTTCTCCGACGAGGTGGAGGCGCACGTAGCCAAGGCGACAGACATGATTCGGGGCTCGGCTATCTACGCGGCGGTGTCGAGGCAGACTTGGCGAACCTCGTCGGCCTTTCTCCGCAGCACGAGGCGATCGGGGGTACTCGGAACGGATTTTAGGCGAGGCGGAACGTGTCGGCAGCGATCACGTTTCCCCGAGAACGCACCTCTCGGTGTTCCGGGCTATGGAAGTTCGATCTTCCGCAACTAAGCTTGTCCGAGGTGGTCGGTGAGTTGATGGTCACGCTAGCGGGTCGCGTCGGCGGTTTCACGGCTTGTGCGCACGGGAACGCCGTCGAGGTGGCGGTGCTCCAAGCACATGTGACGGCGATGCCCGTCGGAAGTGGCCTGACGTCCATAGCTGATGTCCAGTGGTTTGATGGCCGGTCTTGTGCGCGTGTTGTGTGAAGTGTTCAGGGGCCGGAAACAGCCCGCGGCCTACACGCTCGTGATGCCGAGCGCCATGACCGTAGTACGGCGAGGTTGGATGAGGTGCTCGGTGGCTCACCGTGGGGCTGGTGAGGTAAGGATGGCGGTGCAGTGACGAGGTGACGCTGTGCAGAGTGGTCGCAGTGCCGTGCCGCTCCTCGTCCGCAGCTCGGGCTTCTCCTCCATGTCCGGCTCCGGCGTGCTCCGCGGCGGCGGCGCTCCGGCAGCTTATCCTCCTCTACTCCGCCCTTCTCCCTTCTCCCTCTCCCTCTATTGTGCGATGTGGTGTAGTGGTTGTGCCGCAGCGCGGCGGCGGCGAGTGGGACGAGGTCTAGGGCTTCGGGGCGACTCCTTTTATAGACGGCCAGGACATGGCGTGGCGGCGGACGATGATTAGCGGCGAAGAGGGCACGTGGAGACCATCGGTGCTCCCGAGCTAGGGTTTCCCAGTGCGCGCGGCTTCTTGGCGAGCAAGGCAGGGGACAGGCGAGGGACAGCGGGGTCAGGGCTCTGCCATGCGTGGCGCTGTCGGTCACGCCATTTGCGTGACTCTGTCGGCCACCGTCTTTCGCGAGGTGAGAAGAAGAATAGTAGCGAGAGCGGCTGACAGGCGGGGCCGGGCGGTCAGCGGCTGCGGGGGAGTGGGTGAAACGGTCGCGCGCGCGCTTGCTCGGTTGGGCCGCAGCTGGGCCGACCGGCTGGCTTCCTTTCTTCCTCTCTTCTCTTTTTTTTTTCTTTTCTATTTTCACTTAAGTGTATTTATATACATATATTACCCTTTTTAAATATTGAGTAAATACAAACATAAATTGCAATAAATCCCTATTGTGATGCATAAGCTATTATTTTATGTGAATGGAATTAAAATGCAAGCTATACTCCTTTATTTACCAAATTCATAATGAAACCTATATGCTTGCACAAGAAAAATGGGTTTTCATAATAAATAAATGAAAAATTTTAATTGGTTGGGATTTTTAGGTTGTGTGGGTTTTTAGGGTTGTTACAGTCCTCCCCCCTCATTAGGATCTCGACCTCGAGATTCAGAGATAACTTACCCATCGAAGAGGTAAGGAAACATAATCCGCAAGTCCGATTCTTTCTCTCTCGTAGCTTCTCTTTCAGTGTGATTGCTCCACTGTACCTTGCACATCGGAATAGTCTTGTTCCGCGTCTCCTTCGTATCCCGTGCCAAGATCTTGATCGGATGTTCCTTGTATTCAAGTGTGTCTTGCAGGTCTAATGCATCCGTAGGAACTTGCTCCTCGGGAAGCTTCAGACACTTTCTTAATTGCGAGACATGGAACACGGGGTGTACTCCAGATAATTCCTCCGGTAGTTCCACCATGTAAGCAAGCTTTCCAACCCTTTTACAGATCTTGTATGGCCCAACATATCTTGGTGCCAATTTCCCTTTTACGTGGAATCTGACAGTGCCACGAAGCGGAGATACCTTAAGGTAGATATAATCCCCAACCTTGAACTCAAGCTCTCTACGTCTTCTATCTGCATAGCTCTTTTGCCTACTTTGTGCAATCCTCAAATTCTCTCTTACTTGGGCAACACCTTCTTCTGCTTCCACAATCTTAGCAGGACCGAAGAATGTCCTTTCACCTGGTTCCGACCACATTAGCAATGTTCTGCACGGTCTTCCGTACAATGCTTCAAATGGCGACATTTTAATACTTGTCTGATAACTGTTGTTGTACGAGAACTCGGCGTGGGGTAGACAGCTCTCCCATCCTTCCTTGTACCTCAATACGCAAGCACGTAACATGTCCTCAAGAATCTGGTTCACTCTTTCTGTTTGCCCAACTGTTTGCGGGTGGTATGCTGTGCTGTAGTCGAGCTTGGTCCCGATGGACTTGTGCAAGGATTTCCAGAACTGTGATACAAACTATGATCCTCGATCAGATATAATGCTCAGAGGTGCCCCATGTAACTTCAAAATGTTTGATACGTACAGATCTGCTAGCTTTTCAACTCTATACTTTCTTTTGACCGGTATAAAATGTGCAACTTTGGTTAGACGGTCCACTATTACCGATATAGAATCATACCCATGCTCGGATCGGGGCAGTCCTATTATAAAGTCCATGAATATGCATTCCCACTTCCATTCTGGTATCTCAACTGGTTGTAGCAACCCTGCTGGTCTCTGATGCTCGGCCTTGATTCTATTGCATGTATCACATCGGGCTACATGCCCTGCAATGTCTGTCTTCATATTCTCCCACCAGAAGTGCTTCCTTAGATCATGGTACATCTTGGCTGACCCTGGGTAAATGTAATATTTGGAGTCATGCCCTTCTGACAGAATCTCTTCTCGTATCGCTGAATCCGTTGGTACGCAGATTCTATCTTTGTACCATACAGTTCCCTGCTCATCTTCTCGGTATTCGGGGCCTCTCCCCAGTTTCATCAAACCACGAATATAGTCTATCTCAGGACAGTTCCTTTGTGCTTCACGGATCCGTGAGGTGAGATTGTACTCGACGCGAAGCTCATTTAGCATGCCATAGGAGACTACCTCGAGCTGGAATGCGTCGAACTCTCTCCTGAGCTCAGGAGGCATAGAGTTGGTGATGAGGGTATGGCAGTAGCTTTTGCGGCTAAGTGCATCAGCGACAACATTAGCCTTCCCTGGGTGGTAATGGATCTCAAGATCATAGTCCTTGATGAGTTCTAGCCATCTGCGCTGCCTCATATTCAGATCTTCTTGCGTGAAGAAGTACTTCAGGCTCTTGTGGTCAGTGTAGATGTCACACTTGTTGCTTATTAGATAGTGTCTCCAAATCTTGAGTGCATGTACCACGGCTGCAAGTTCTAGGTCATGAGTCGGGTATCGCTGCTCATGTTCTTTCAACTGTCTTGAGGCATAAGCTATCACCCTTCTTTCTTGCATTAGTACACAGCCCAAACCTTGCCGAGAGGCATCACAATATACAACAAAATCCTTGTGAATATCGGGCAGGGCTAGTACAAGTGTAGTAGTGAGCTTCTCCTTCAAGGTCTGAAAACCCTTCTCACATTCTGGCGTCCATATAAACTTGTTCTCTTTCTTCAGCAAGTTGGTCATGGGTCTTGCAATCTTGGGGAAATTCTCAATAAATCTGCGATAGTATCCTGCAAGTCCCAAAAAGCTTCTGATTTCTGACACATTACGGGGTTGTTCCCACTCTTTCACAGCTTCAATCTTGGCTGGGTCCACTGCAACTCCTTCTCCTGACAGTACGTGACCAAGGAAAGCAACTTCCTCAAGCCAGAATTCGCTCTTGGAGAATTTGGCGTATAGCTGGTTGCGAGACAACCTCTCCAAAACGGTCCTCAGATGATGTTCATGTTCCTCTTTTGTGGTTGAATAAATCAATATATCATCAATAAATACCACCACAAACTTGTCTAGCTCATTCATGAAGATCTTGTTCATCATGTTCATGAAGTATGCTGGAGCGTTAGTGAGTCCGAATGAGACTACTGTGCACTCATACTGTCCATATCTAGTGACAAATGCAGTCTTCGGGATATCCTCTTCCCTGATCTTCATCTGATGGTACCCTGATCGGAGATCGATCTTTGAGAAGTACTTGGCCTTACTCAATTGATCTAACAGATCATCGATGCGGGGCAATGGGTACTTATTCTTGACTATAACCGCATTCAGATTCCGGTAGTCAATGCACATCCTCATCGTGCCATCCTTCTTTTTGACAAACGAAACGGGAGATCCCCAGGGCGAGGCACTAGGCCTAATGAAGCCCTTCTCCAGTAATTCCCCCAGCTGCTTCTTGAGTTCCTTCAACTCATCAGCCGACATTCTGTAGGGTCTTTTGGCAATCAGTGCAGTTCCTGGCATCAGCTCTATAACAAACTCCACATCTCTATCTGGTGGCATTCTTGGCTACTCCTCTGGAAATACGTCATTGAATTCACAGACTACTGGCACATCTCTGAATGTCAGCTCCATTTTATCTGTCTTAGTCTCCAGAGCACATAGGAGGGCTTGGACTCTCCCGGTTTGGGGTATACATCGGACGGCTGTTCCCCAAGAGTGGGTTACCTGAACATATCTAGGTGAACAAGATATCACTCCCCGGTGTTTGGTTAGCCAGTCTATGCGTAAGATGACATCTAAGCTATTGGAGGGTAGTAGGGTTAGGTCAGCTCGAAAGTCAAGTCCCTCGATTGTGATTATCACTCCCCTACATATGTGAACGCTTCTGAAGGTTCCTAAGGGCGAGCTAGTTAGGATGGGGTTTGCTCTCGGGGTTACAGGTATGTTATGCTTACGTGCATATGCAGATGAAATGTATGAACATGTAGCTCCCGAATCGAACAAAACTGTAGCCATGTTACCCTGAACTAGGAACGTACCGTACACAGCATCAGGTGCAACTTCAGCTTCCTCAGTGGTCATGTGGTTCAGTCTTCCTCGGGCAGCAGATCCCCGGTTCGGTGTGCCCTGTGTAGCTGCTGGTGCACGGTTGAGGTCGGGGCACACAGCCACACGGTGTCCAGGCTTTCCGCACCCGAAGCAAGTGAAGGGCGCACTGCCTGCTGTGGCTGTCGCAGGAGCCTTCCAATTGCTTGTCCTCGGTGTGTTGGTAGCGGGGGCGGGTGTGTTCTGCGCAGCTCGAGTCGGCGCAGGGTAGGTCTGAGCGGGGCGGTGATAGTTGCTGCTGTTAGTACCACCACCACGGTTCGTTCCCGAAGAAGGTCCCTGGCGTGTCCGGAAAGGCGGGGGTGCACCTGTTCGCTGTCTCTGGGGTGGAGCAGTGCGAGCGGGTCCCTCAGAGCGGCGCTTCTTTCCCTTGTTCTGGGCCTCGAATTCCAGGCGTGCTTCCATGCGATCCTTCTCGATCTCAATACAGCGGTCAATCAGCTCACGCAGAGTGTAGCTCTTGTTCCCTGACAGAGCCAACCTGATCTTGGTCTGAAGTCCCTTCCTGTAGTAGTACATCTTTTCCTTCTCGGAACTCACGCAAGACGCAGGTGCGTAGCGGAGCAAGCAGTTGAAGCGGGTGGTGTACTCGTGGATCCGGTCAGCTCCCTGGGAGATGTTGCGAAACTCGTTCTCCTTGGCCTCCATGACTCCCTCAGGAATGTGGTAGTCACGGAAAGCCTCGGTGAACTCATCCCAGTCAATGCGGGCTGGGTCCTCGTGAGCGCTGGTGTAGTTGTCCCACCATGCTCGTGCAGCACCGGTCAGCTGGTGGCTAGCAATCCCAACACACTCCTCATCGGAGCAAGTGGTCAGGTCCAGCTTCTTCTCCATCTCCTTAAGCCAATCATCGGCAGCGAGGGGATCGCTGTCGGTCCCGTCGAAGGTAGGTGGCCTCAGCTTCAGGAAACCCTCCAGTTTCCTTTGGAAGTCATTCTGGGGTGGCCCGTGGTGCCTATTCATCCCAGTAGCTATGGCATTCAGCAGCTGGGTTTGCTGTGCCATCACTTCTGCCAATCGTCGGTGGCGGCGGCGGTGGCGGTGGCGGAGGCACGTTCTCGCCCTGTGGTGGCGGATCGTTCACCGGCGGTGCATCCTCTGCCCGGCGCAGCTCTTCTTCTAGGTTAACTCCAGCACGTCGGCTAGCTGGGCGTCCACGGTTGCGACCACGCCCGCGTCCTGGCGCAGGTGCGGGGAGGGCTGGCGGTTTTCCAGACGCGCGGAACGTCTCATCGACATCTGAATTTATTAGGTACGTGCTCAGTGCAGTAATAATCTTGTAGTGGTTTAAGTAGGAGTTAGATGTTTTCAACGATTTAAATGAATAAAAACATTTTTCATGCTATCCTACACTCAACCAAAGAAGCATAGAGAACCATAAGAAGCATAAGATCCAAATGTCACTCATCACATGGTTATTATTACATAAAGGACGTTCCTAGCTGCTAAGAAGATCGTGCTATGCGCAGATAGCTAATGACAGGACAACTCATGGTATCACTAGTCTAAGGGCCACGCCGGGTCCCATAAGCTACTGGTGCATAAGGTCGAGTACGGCGTCGGGTATGCGGCTGTCCTCTGCCTCGATCTCGTCGTCGGTCATGGTCAGGCGCTTGACATAGTCGAGAGCTACAGCTAGCTCTGGGGTGGCCTCAATCTCCTGCATCCTTAGAGACGGACACGCTCCCAGGTTGAGCGTAGTTGGTGGTACGCGGAAGTCTCCCTCCCGGGGCTTCACCATCTCCAGTGGGGGAGGCGAACTCTGTACCTTCCGGACCTCAATAGCTCTCCTGGCGTCGGACTGCTTCCAAGCTGTCTCTGTCCTCCGTAGCTTGTCCTTTAGGAACTCCACCATCTTCACGCGGTCGATCAGAATCCCTTGGTTGCGGGTGGACTTCTCCTCGGCTTTCTCCAACTGCTTCTCCAACTCCCTGATCCTAGAGCGCAACGTGCTCATCTCGACTCCTCTGTCTCTGCTCCTCTGCTCCCTCTCAGCAAGCGCTCTCTCCTTGTCGTCCAGCCTCCTCTGTAAACCCAATACTCTGCTGTTCAGGTAGTCATTGCGAAGCCCAAAATCCCCGATCTTGTCTCGCAAGTCGGCGATCTCGGCTCGGTGTAACTCATCACGGCGCTGCATCTCCAGCTGCAAGTCAGTGACTGCTCTACTCAAACTCTCCAGGGTCTGAGTCCCTTTCTGCAAACTGTCCTCGACCTCTGCCATGCGTGCTCGGTCACGCTGCCTCCTTTGCTCCAATGAGCTAATGAACTCATCCTGCTCCTGGAGGTGGTGTGCTACTGTGCGTAGGCAGGGGTCAGTCTCGGCCTGAACGATCTGGCTGGTGTACAGAATCCTCTGGATGGGGTCAGGGTGCAGCTCCAAAGCCTGAGGTAGCAGACGGAAATGGGTCCCTTTGAGGTACTCATAGGCGGTGTACACAATTGCGCGTAGTACCTTGCGGGAGACGGACTGTACTCTGTCCTCCACAGCCTCTCCAGCAGTGTAGTCAGTAAAAACCGGCATTCCAGGAAGGGTCAGGCTGACGGGTGTCTCAACTCTGGTAGTGACAGGTCCTTCAAACCTCTCAGCCTCGACAAGCTTCCCTCGGCTGAAGTACTGGATCTGGTCAGACGGTACTCCCAGCTCCTCCAATACCTGGCGTAGTACCATGGCAAATCCGCCGTGGTTCCTTCCGTTGATCGGGATCTTAATAGTGCCATCGTGCAGTGGACGAAGTGGTGGTCCAAGGCTGGTCATCTGCGAATTTTTCAAGAAACGGATTAGCAGGTCCTTGTATTAGATAAGCCATTGCATAAAAAGTGAATGCAAGGTCGGTAATATAACCGAAAGAGAGTCTGGCTTCCTATTCTATCGTCCATTTTCTATGGGTCTCGTCCTACAGTCAAGTATGTCTCTGATACCAACTGAAACGACCTCGATTCCCACGAAGGGAAATCCACAGGCTCGAATTGTAATTCAGCAGATTGCTTGGGACAATCCATGAAATTACCCATAGCTCAGTTGACACCAGGATCCATACAACGGTAATTAAGTCTTACATAAACACTTATTACATCGCCACACTGGCGGAATCAACACTCAGAGAAGCTTTAGAAGATGCGGAAACGTTTCATCCTTCACGGCCAACTTGAGTGTAGCACGTGACCCTATTCCTCGCCATCGTCTTCCTCGAAGTCGTACTCATTCTCGTCACCTGACAGCAAATTTATCAGTACGATTTGTACTGGCCATGGAGCCCACCTATGCAGCATTTGCTTTGTGGAAAGTGGATGCAAGGCTATTCAAGCAGACCTATAGGCTGAGGTTTCCTATGCAGTTGTAATCATTGTTTAATTAGTCAAGTTTTATCTCCAATTACACCATCATCCCTTTTCCCATCACCACATCTCACATACCCACACCTCACTCTCATTCGATAGGCCCAACTCCCTCTCGGGCCTATCTCAGCGGCACACTACCACAACGGGTACACTGCCGGAAAAGTGTCATCCAGGGGGAGAAGAGAACACTCACTACACTAGTAGAAGCTTCACAGGAAAGGTCCATAGCCAACGAGTTGGCATATGTATCGATCGATCAACCGTACACTCTGCAGAGGTTTCACTACCCACAAGATTAGCCATCATAGGTGTTACGCAACACCTAAGCAGAATTTCGGGTGCTTGCTTGCCTAGGTCGATGCCACCCTACCACTCAGCCCTGGGATATTCCGGATCCTACACCGTTATACTGAGACTGGAGACACAGTACCGGGCCCATCCAGTGGTACTGCGCATCTAGAACAGAACGGGAACCCATCGACCGTCTCCGCCCACCCTTATCACCTCTCAACCTAGCAGTAGTGGCACCGTCCTACCAAGTAGTCCAGCCGTCTCCCGCCTATCAGAAGCGAGTGAGTAGAAAAGGATTCCCATGAACCTGAAACTAGTCCGTTCTAGGTTTGACCAAGCAGGCATCTTCACTTAGGGGATACTCTCCCCGTGCCATCACAGCACCTCCGTCCACGGGCTTCAAACCACCAAGGCTATCCCACCCGGGACCTCCTCAACAACTTTACCCGCCACAGGTATCTCGCTTGGGGATGCCCAGATTGCACCCCCGGCACGACTTGCTGAAAGGTCCTAAATGGCTAAGGGGGGTGAATAGCCTATAAAAAATCTATAAACAACACTTAACAAGCCGATTAGTAACAATAGCAAGCTTTGCAAAACACTAGCTCTAAACTATGCTATGCAAGCCACCTAAACAAGTATACTACACTATGATCACTAGTTCACACTCAAAGGCTATGTCACTACTATACACTACTCCTAAGTGAGCAACTAACTAACAAGCTACACACGAGAGTAAGTACACAAAAGTAAAGAGAGAAGGTGATTTCAATACCCCCGGTGTAGAGAAGATATGAAGTCCAATATAACCAATCAATCAAATATAAGGAAAATCCTCGGTAGAGAGATGACACAAGATTTTTACCGAGGTTCACTTGCTTGCCGGCAAGCTAGTCCTCGTTGTAGCGATACACCCACTTGGAGGTTCACGCGCTAATTGGCATCACATGCCAAACCCTTCTCAAGGGTGCCGCACAACCAACACAAGATGGGGATCCACCAAGCTACGAGCAATCCACTAAAGATGCCTTTCGCGATCTCCCGCGGGGATAGGCTCAAGAACCCCTCACAATACCTTGATCGGAGGTGGAGACAATCACCAACTCCCCTCAACGATCCTCGCAGCTCCAAGCCGTCTAGGAGTCGGCAAACTCCAAGAGTAACAAGAGAAACTGCTGCGAAATACCACTACCAAGTGCCTCTAGATGATCTCAAACAATGCAATGCACTTGATGCTCTCCAAACTCACCAAATGATGAACACAATCAAGTAGGATGAGTGAGAGTGGAGTGGGAAGGCTCACAAGTATGTTATGATGTTTAAGAGTGCCAAGAGATGCTCCCCAAACCGGCCAAGTGACTATTTATAAGCCACACACAAAGAACTAGCCGTTTAGACTTTTCTGCGTACCGTCGGACTGTCCGACGGCCAGACCGTCGGACTAATCTGCACGGTCCGACGCCCCGGATAAATGCCACGTGTCACTAGCCGTTTGAAGTCGAACGTTGGATCACAACGGCTAACTTCCCGCGCTAAACGAACGGTCGGACTGTAGGCCGTCGGACCAAACCTTACGGTCCGACGCCCACTGCCATTGCACCGTCGGACTGAAAATACACTCCGCGTCGGACTAAACGAAACCACGGTCCGACGTTTCCAGAGAGCTCCCCGAGCCCTGAAAACCGTCGGACGTTGGTCCGACGCTCACCGTCGGACTAATGCTGAGAGTCCGACGCTCCTCTGGTCTCCACGTGTCGACCTGCTGCGGCTCTGCACCGTCGGACCCTGAGGACAATGGTCCGACGCTCCGAAATCAAGCGTCCGACGCTTGCTGAAGGGGTTAGCCATCGGACCGAAGACAATGGTCCGACGCTCAGTCAAGTTAGAGTCCGACGCTACTTTTTCTTATTGAAACGTTTCCGAAATTCGCTATCATGCAACCAATCCATACATAATCATAAAGCAATAGCAACAATGCCATTTGCAATGCGTAAATAGGATCTAAGGATTTAGTGGGACGTGGCACCTTCGTAGTCGTCTCCTAGCTCCTGAAGGTACTCGTGGTCGTCTTCCTTAGTCAGATCCTCCTCCGGCTCTGAAATCGAACACGAAATAGTCGCGTCAGCGACTCCTATAGAGTATTTCAGAAAAATCCAATAAAATAAAGAGCCAAATGCACACAAACATAGTCTTAGATTGTAGATCTCATTTTTCTGAGAATTTTGATATATGGTGCGCAATTTTTGGACATCGTATGAATAAGTTATGAATTTCCGAAGATTATCCTATTTTCTGAAAATGGAAAATGGTTGATTAATCAGGGGCAGCTCGGGATTGGTCCACGTGGCGCGCGGGTCCAGTAGTGCGGCATGTGGCGCCTCATCAGAACACAGACCCGATGGTCGCCCACCAGGTGTTCGATGCTGGTTCCCAGAGAGTCGCCGGCGTCGGCGTAGCTCGGCGGGGCTCGGCGGAGCTCGGCGTGGCTCGGCGTAGCTCGGCGGAGCTCGGGCGAATCGGAGATTCGGGGCGCCGAGGGTGCCGCTCTCCCGAGCTCTCCCGGGGAGGCTCGGGCGAATCGGAGATTTGGTGCGCCGAGGGTGCCGCTCTCCCGAGCTCTCCCGGGGAGGCTCGGGCGAATCAGAGATTTGGTGCGCCGAGGGTGCCGCTCTCCCGAGCTCTTCCGGGGAGGCTCGGCCGAATCGGACATTTGGGCACCGAGGGTGCCGCTCTCCCGAGCTCTTCCGGGGAGGCTCGGCCGAATCGGACATTTGGGCACCGAGGGTGCCGCTCTCCCGAGCTCTCCCGGGGAGGCTCGGGCGAATCGGAGATTTGGTGCGCCGAGGGTGCCGCCCTCCCGAGGGTTGGCTGTCATTAGTGAAATGATGTCGTGGGCCTCCTTCTCTCCCACGGCATACGGCGGTTCTCCGACGAGGTGGAGGCGCACGTAGCCAAGGCGACAGACATGATTCGGGGCTCGGCTATCTACGCGGCGGTGCCGAGGCAGACTTGGCGAACCTCATCGGACTTTCTCCGCAGCGCGAGGCGATCGGGGGTACTCGGAACGGATTTTAGGCGAGGCGGAACGTGTCGGCGGCGATCACGTTTCCCCGAGAACGCACCTCTCGGTGTTCCGGGCTATGGAGGTCCGATCTTCCGCAACTAAGCTTGTCCGAGGTGGTCGGTGAGTTGGTGGTCACGCTAGCGGGTCGCGTCGGCGGTTTCACGGCTTGTGCGCGCGGGAACGCCGTCGAGGTGGCGGTGCTCCGAGCACATGTGACGGCGATGCCCGTCGGAAGTGGCCTGACGTCCATAGCCGATGTCCAGTGGTTTGATGGCCGGTTTTGTGCGCGTGTTGTGCGAAGTGTTCAGGGGCCGGAAACAGCCCGCGGCCTACACGCTCGTGATGCCGAGCGCCATGACCGTAGCACGGCGAGGTTGGATGAGGTGCTCGGTGGCTCACCGTGGGGCTGGTGAGGTAAGGATGGCGGTGCAGTGACGAGGTGACGCTGTGCAGAGTGATCGCAATGCCGTGCCGCTTCTCGTTCGCAGCTCGGGCTTCTCCTCCGTGTCCGGCTCCGGCGTGCTCCGCGGCGGCGGCGCTCCGGCAGCTTCTCCTCCTCTGCTCCGCCCTTCTCCCTTCTCCCTCTCCCTCTATTGTGCGGTGTGGTGTAGTGGTTGTGCCGCAGCGCGGCGGCGGCGAGTAGGACGAGGTCTAGGGCTTCGGGGCAACTCCTTTTATAGACGGCCAGGACATGGCGTGGCGGCGGACGATGATTAGCGGCGAAGGGGGCACGTGGAGACCATCGGTGCTCCCGAGCTAGGGTTTCCCAGTGCGCGCGGCTTCTTGGCGAGCAAGGCAGGGGACAGGCGAGGGACAGCGGGGTCAGGGCTCTGCCATGCGTGGCGCTGTCGGTCACGCCATTTGCGTGACTCTGTCGGCCACCGTCTTTCGCGAGGTGAGAAGAAGAACAGTAGCGAGAGCGGCTGACAGGCGGGGCCGGGCGGTCAGCGGCTGCGGGGGAGTGGGTGAAACGGTCGCGCGCGCTTGCTCGGTTGGGCCGCAGCTGGGCCGACGGGCTGGCTTCCTTTCTTTCTCTCTTCTCTTTTGTTTTTCCTTTTCTATTTTCACTTAAGTGTATTTATATACATATATTACCCTTTTTAAATATTGAGTAAATACAAACATAAATTGCAATAAATCCCTATTGTGATGCATAAGCTATTATTCTATGTGAATGGAATTAAAATGCAAGCTATACTCCTTTATTTACCAAATTCATAATGAAACCTATATGCTTGCACAAGAAAAATAGGTTTTCATAATAAATAAATGAAAAATTTTAATTGGTTGGGATTTTTAGGTTGTGTGGTTTTTTAGGGTTGTTACATTTTCTGCTGAGCTGGCCCATACAACAAGAGAAGCATGTTGATGGCCAACAACATCGTCTGGTTGTTTGGAAAAAAACAGGCGCATGTAGAATAACAATTCCCTTATTTTAGATAAGAAAGACAATTAAAAAGAGAAAAATGTCGTGTATATAACATTTCAAGTGTCGTTTTAACGAAATCCATATTTTAAGTCCTATAATAACGAAACTAATTATCTAAAGCCCTATAATAACAATTTTCTCGTACCAAACACTTTGTTGAATCCCTAATCTACACTGGAGCTGCTCCATGGTGGATCTTAGTGGAATAGGCCAGTTATCTAGATCTGTTTTTTTTTCTAGAGCCGGAGCTCTACCAAACAATCTCTAAAGCTTTTTATTTTCCGCGACTGCGGCCTCATATGTTGGAACTTTCACCCTAGCGCTAACGCCTCCGTCTTCCACCACCTCTTTTGTAGCTATTCACAGTGGGTACAACTTAGATAAAAAATATTTTTTTTATATATATGTTGTATTTCAGAGTGCTCATAACATGTTTATCATTTAGACGGAGTTGCCCTCCATCCATTGGCTACAACCTCTATCCTCCCTTGGACTTTTCCAACACAGAGAAGACACGGTGCTGAGAGCTGCCAGTGAAAACCTCGAGCATAAGAGAAGTTAACACCGATGGCGGACCATCTTAAGCTGTCATCAACAAGCTAGGCATGCAAGACGATACATCATGTACACAAGCATACAAATCGAGAGCAACAATAGTAGAGGCAAATCCTCCGTATGACCCAAACAATGCTGACGTTGCCGCCAGTTCTCATAACCGTGCATGGAATCCATATTCATGTGCACCCAAAAATATTTTCATCAATAGACAGATACAGTCAGCGACGGAGCTAGCGGTGGGGCGGGAGAGGCTGGAGCCCCTCCTACCGCCGCTAGCACCATGGGAGCCCCCCCTCCCCCAACAAGCCCCTCCTAGAAATTAGAGAAGCAAGAAGAGGAAAGGAGGGGCTGCAGGAGGAAGAAGAGGAAGGAGCCCCCCCTGGTAGTCACTACTGGCTTCGTCCCTGGATACAGTGCAACAAATCCATCCGAAAACGTCCGGAAAAAGGTCCTCTGTGATTACTAATTACAGTAAAGCTTATATAATAAATAGAATTAAATTCCTGATGGAAAAAATGGACTCATCGCACGCGGTTATTAGGTGCACGGTTGACCGTCCGCTCACTCATCTGGAGTTAAGCACGTTCGCTAGACGGCGGTACACCTGCACGTACAGATCGGGTCGATCCAACTGCACAAGTGTCCTCGTCGTCCCGTCGTTCCCAGTACGGCGTCCCACGACACCAATACGTGCACATTTATATATACAGTGTGACGAAGCAATGCACAGCGAAGTGAAAAAAGAAGTTTTTTTAGTAAGTGCAAGAAAAAAAAAGTTTTGTTGTTCTAATAATATTTGCGAGACGAAAATACTTTGTGACGAAAGGAGTTGCTCAGGCGCCACCCTGTCTGCTTATTTGCAAATCGGCTTCTTTCCGTACATAAAATAATTTTTTTCTCACAATAAATCAGCAGCAATCAAAATAAGTGCATCTTGGCATGGAAGTCAATTTTTTTAATAAGTGCAAAGTTCTGTTCTTCTAATAATACTAGGCAGCATACCCGTGCGTTGCTACGGGACAATTAAACTTTTATATAAAAACACATAGATCGCACGATAACATAATAATACTATAAAATTAAATACTAATATTAAAGTGGCATTTAATTTAAAAGGTAAAGTCTGAAATAAACACGGTCACAATAAATGTTGCTCTCTAGTCGCAGGCAACTCACTCTACTATATACCCGCCATGCTTTGGTTTCTTTTCTCCCATGATGTTTTCTTCTGTTCCTGCACCATTGATTCCGTGCGGACATGGTGTCGCACGGATGGCAGGTCAGACGTCTCGTAATTTTTGTTGCCCCAAGATGGTGTCCATCTCTTGGACTTTTTAGTTGTGAGATATTGCCATAAGGTAACAAGGAACCATGGAACAAAGTGACATCACTATTAAACAATTCAATTAATGAACAAGAACCCTATAAACTAATCACAAATTTAGAGAACTGCCGGAATCACTGGTCCCATTAGTAAGGAACTGACCACGGATGTCTATGGACTAAAACATATATTTTCTTGTCACCTCTAGTGCTCTGCAGGTAGACTGAAAAATAATTTTTTTCCTTCTAAAAACAACTTTTGCAGTGCGGAACAAAAAAACTCATGCTTCTGTAATCATAGTCATTTGTAAAATTTGCCTTATAGCCCGTAGACCATACCTTCAGTTTAGTAAAGAGAAAGAAAGCCCACCAAGTATTTACTTCAGTCAGATGGAGCCTACAATAGATTTGCAGAGATTGAAATATTTTGTCTTCCAATTCAACATGTAGATGTATTTCTAAAAAGTATTTCTTCATCGCCCTTCTCAAATTTACCTTATTGCAGTTACAAACCTCATAATGTTCCAATGCACAATAAGCCTACAAAATGAACATGAGTTTAAAAATTGTGACATACCAAGGTAAAAGAGCACATTGATATAAAAGCAAACAATAGAACTTTGGTAATGTCATTTGCATAGCTTTTGTTAAACGGTAAATTCTTTAAGCTGCAACGAACCAAAATAACTAACAATTCTTCAAGCATAACATTAATGCGTGCAATTAGGCTCAGTTATTAATATGGTGGTATAGGATTCTATGGCCAGGAAAAATGTTATATAAATATAAAGAACTTGTAAAGCACGGAAACTCATGGCATCAATCTAAAAAGCATTACAATATGACCATATAGTGCATTTTCAACCTGATCGTTTAGGACACATGGAAATGGGTAACCATTTTACACTTCCGAAGCTCTTAACTGTTATTAAGAACGAGTAAAGCATTTAAGCACACAAAGAAGAAAGAATGGAATGTACAAATGAAGATGTAATGCACCCAACCCCAGCCCAAGTTCTGCATGTACAAACTAAATGGGATGCTTCCCCAGCATCGGCTGACTCGAGCCTCTCCAAACTCCCCTTCATCTTGTCTCCTTTGGAGCAAGCTTGGATGAGCTCCCTTTGACCGCTGTCATCATGACAGTTTGTCCATATGTATGGATGTAGAAGCTGCAATGAATCAACAAATTCAGCATTAATCAGTACAACATAGTGGTGACATGAAGGTCAAACAACAAAGCATAGTACCTTTGTGAGAGCCGAATGCAGCAGCAGCAGGAGCAGAAGTGGCTATCGAAAACCGGCAGCCGAACAAATTCATGATATCAACACTGCAAATTTGTTTCATATGTTCACACATTAATAGATTCAAAATCGATTGGCATATCAAACTGCAAATTTTGTGCAGGTGCAGGATATTCTATCACCATACATGTGCAAACTGCAAATTATATCTTGGGTGGTAATCTTACTATAGCTGATCGAGTTTATTTACCAGTAAATATGCTAGATGTCCATAAACATACATACCTGCTTGAGTATGGTGGTTGCCCCTGACGCAATAAAAACAAGGTTCTGGGTTGTTTTTTCAGGTAGTCAGGGAATGGCTTGATTTACCATGTTAACAACATCACCGCCAGATTGATTAGTTACTTTATTAGGTGTGACAACGTCAGAAGAAGCTTCACTGTAGACTGGTGAGACATGCAGACAAATTGAAAGTTGGTTAGTTAGCAGATATTTCCTTTAACATTTTTTTGGCCTTCCTCTTGGCAAGTCACATTAGCCTTCACCCAAAATTGAGGTTTCTTACCATGCTACACTCCTGCTAATTGAAATCAGACATTGATTTTTAATATTCTTTAAAAAAATCTAGTAGCAACATATGTCAAGATCCAGTTGTAGAGGGATAAAACCGGACTATTCTCCAAAACAGAAGCATACTTAAACCACAACACCAGATGACAAAATCATTGTCTATTTATCATAACCAAATGTTCTTGCATGTATATATAAATGTTTTCCCATTTCGATGGACATAGAAGAGTGTGACAGATAAGAGAGTTGAGAACGAGGGATGAATGAAAAAAAATAATTTTACTACTTTAATATTAGGTGAATGTTTAGTTTTGCCCTGTTAGTAGTATCTGCTAGCATCTTCTATCACCCTGTGAATAGTCAAGTGCAGAACTAATAAAAGAACTAAAATAAATCTATTAGTATATTTTCTTTGTACAAAATCAACCAAGCTCCTCATGCCCAGTCGATCTAAAGAATCAAATTAAAGGTAGTACACCCGTGCTAGTCAGCAGCGACTGCACCTGCTCAGAAAAATTCATTCTTGGACAGAGCATGGAGATGAGAGATTGTATCACTGTATCATGTCATGTGCGAGCTCTTTTTCCTCCAAAAATACTCCTAACAGCGCCAATAGATCCAACAAATAAGACTAGTAGGGACAGCAGCGCCCACCTCCATCTCCTAATCACCACCAAGGCCACTTCACCAAATCTGAGCACAAACCTTACAGAAAATTTTGCGAGCAGCTGATGGGCATCAGCTGAGTTGCGAGGGAGTTGTACAGCGCCTGCAGTACTGGTCACGTCCTTCCTCGTGGCCGGCCGCCGGCACGAACGCCACAACGACTGGCCAGCAGTAGTCACGTCCCATCTCACGTCCGTCACGAACGCTTTGGCTCGTCTACGCGGCAGTGGCGGCCTCCGACGACGGCGCGGGAGTGACAGGGAGGGAAAGCAGGAGGCGTCGCAGGGGCCTGGGCGAGCGCGAGTAGGCAGCGACGTGGGCGAGCTCCGCGGATGCGACGGGGCAGAATGAAGGAGGCAGCTGCACGGTGTGGAGAAAGACGTCGTGCTGCAGAGAAGGGCGAGATCGTGAGGGCAGGACGGACGCGTTTGGCTGATAGCCGCAAGACACGGCGAGCGCGTGCCGGCGCGTGATTGACAGGTCGCACGGGCGCCGATTGATTTCTTTCCTTCCCTTCTCACGAGCGGGAGGTGGACATCGCAGGTGAAAAGCAGGACGATGACAAAAAAAAAAAGTCACACGAAGTTTTTATCTACACTTTAGTTTTATTAGTAGTTGATTTGGGAGAAGAAAGCAAAAGCTTTTGTTGTCCTTAGCCAAAAAGCAATGAATATACGAAGACGCAATGACGATACACGCAACACGGCCAGTACATGAACGTACGCGTCCGACCGCCAGCTACCAACTCCCCTGCGCGGTGATGTGGACGCTAACCTGCGTCGGCCGTTTCTCAGCTCGGCAGCTGCTCCCTCCCGCCTTCATTCTTCTCCCGCTATAAAACGCGCGATCTAGCGGCCAAGAGGTGATCAGCGCGCGCGCCACAGCGAGCGGCCGGAGTCTTCGTCATGGAAGAAGAAGCGTCGGCGGATCTGGCTGCGGCGGCGGACGGCGAGCAGAGCAAGGACGACGACGTGGACGCGGCCGCGGCGGGCAGGCTGACCTACGAGATCTTCTCCCTGCTCGAGTCCAAGTTCCTCTTCGGCTGCGACGTCCCGGGCACGGGCGCGGGGCGGGCGGCCAGCACGGGCACGGCGGGCAACAAGGTGTGCGTCCTGTCCATCGACGGCGGCGCGCGCGCGTCCGACGGGCTCCTGGCCGGCGCCGCGCTGGTGCGCCTGGAGGCCGCGCTGCGGCGGCGCGCGGCCAGCCCCGGCGCGCGGCTCGCCGACTTCTTCGACGTCGCCGCGGGGTCCGGCGCGGGCGGCGTCCTGGCGGCGCTGCTGTTCGCGCGCGGCCCGCGCGGCCGCCCCCTGTGCACCGCCGACGAGGCGCTCGCGTTCCTGCTTCGCCGCCTGCGCCGCCGCCACCACCACCACCGCGGTGGGCTGGTGGGGCATCTCCTTGTGGCGGCTCGCCGCGGCGGCGGCGCCTTCGGCAGCAGGGCGCTGGGCGAGCTGACGCTCCGCGACACGGTGCGGCCGGTGCTGGTGCCGTGCTACGACCTGGCGACGCGGGCGCCGTTCCTCTTCTCGCGCGCCGACGCCGCCGTGTCCGCCGCGCACGACTTCCGGCTGCGGGACGTGTGCGCCGCCACGTGCGCGTGCGGCGGCGGTGGCGGTGGCGGGGTGGTGGAGGTGGCGTCCGTGGACGGCGGCACGCGGATCCGCGCCGTCGGCGTCGCGCTGGGGAACCCCACGGCGGCCGCCATCACCCACGTGCTCAACAACCGGCGCGAGTTCCCCGCCGCCGCCTCCATCGACGACCTCCTCGTCTTGTCCATCGGCACTGGCGCCGCGGGGGACGCCGGCGGCGGGGTCGCCAGCATCGCCGCCGAGGGCGTCTCCGACATGGTACGTAACGTACGGCACATTGCGCGCGTGAACGGCAGCGAGCAATAAATTCTCGTGTGACGTACTAGTATGCAGCCGCGCACGAATTGATTGATTGATGAGCGCCTCTGCATCCGTTTGGTTTTCGTTCGATTCCGTAACGTACGGTGCGTGATCCCATCTGGCTGGCGTGTACTCAGTATGCATGTTGCTTGCATTTAGGTGGATCAAGCTGTCGCCATGGCGTTCGGACATAGCAGGACGACCAATTACATCCGCATCCAGGTAAAAAAAGGACATGCTAGTAGTAGTAAGTAGTAACAAGAGTAATTACTACAGTAAGAACTGGACTGTCAATGGTGACACAACAGGCATGCATGCATGCATGAATGTGTGTGCAGGGCACGGGCGGGCGGTCCGGCGGCGGCGGGAGGGCGCCACGGGCGTGCGGCGGCGAGACGAAGCAGGAGGCGGTGTGGAAGGCGGAGGCGATGCTGCTGCAGAGGAGCGTGGAAGTCGGTGCTGTTCCAGGGCCGGAAGATGGCCGTCGAGACCAACGCCGACAAGGTGGAGCGGTTCGCGCGCGAGCTGGCCAAGGAGCACGCCCGGAGGAAGCAGCAGCAGCCGCCGCCGCCGCTGATGAGCCCTGGCGGCGGCGGCGTTGTCGTCGCTTCGGCCGCAGCAGCACCGAACAATGACAAGCATCAGCAGCCGGCGACGACGAATTCGAAGGTGACCACGTCGTCGGCCACCGGCCCCACCGTCGCACTGGCGGCCCCATCGATCAGAAGGTGCCGCCGGCAAGCGGCGGGCACGGCGGCCGCGAAGAAGCACGCCCCGGCGAAGTCGCGGTCGGAGTCGGACGGCTTCACGCGGTAGACACGAGATGACGAGACGCCGTCCCGCGAGCTTGTACTATGGAGCTAGATCACGTTTTGCTAGCTCCGATCCATCCTCTTGCAAATGGATGAATGAATGCTTCCGGTCGACGTGGGGTACGTACGAATGCCGAGGCATCAGGTCGATCTCGTCGAGCTGTGCAAGCTGCCAAAGCTATGGGATCGTATCCTGCTCAATGTAATCCGTACAACGTGCGAGCATATTATTTTGAGATTTTTCGCCTGCACGCAAATCTATGGGAGCCCGTACCGTATCCTATACAGTAGTACTACATACCTGCTGCAACCTGCAGCCGTGCAGCACAGTATGTGTTGTGTCCCGGTCGAAATGCATATACGTACGGAGTATAGTCAGCTGCTGTAGCTTGGGGGGGGGTTGGGGGGGGGGGGGGGGGGGGGAGGTGTTGGGTTTGGCGCTGGGGGCGGGCATTGTGCACTGCACGCTGGGGGTACTGTACGTAATGTACGAGCTCGTAATTGTTGCCTGTCACGTCTTGGATGCGGTGGGCGTCTGGCAGACGACAAGCTACGCCGCTTTAATGCTTCCTGGTACTCGTTCCGTGTAAAAACATGCGACTATGGGTAATATAAAAATACATTTCCTAATTAATCTAGCTATGCTTATTTCACATTATAAACATTTATAACTTTTTTATTTATAATTAGTTAAAATTGTGACATACTAAAATATGCTGCTATGGTAGAATTACATGACTCTGTTCGGCTGGCTGGTCCAGCTAGCACCAGCCAGCCATTTAGCAGTGTTTTTCTCTCAGAACAATCAGCCAGCCAGCCAGCCGTACCGTACTAGCCAGCCGAACAGAGTGGTTTTCTTGGATGCATTTTTTCCCCATGAGAAAAATAATACAGGGGAGTTGCATGCCATGTGTACCAGTAAGTGTTAAAAGGTAGCTAGGCAAAAGCTATATGATGAAAAGATAAGGTAAAAGCTAAATAATGAAGCTCCGCCTCTGACGGCAGTATTGGTGGAAGTAGGCACACAGTTGGATTGGTAGGCAAGGGTAGGAAAGAGAGGGGCAACAGACATAAGATTATTATTTTTATTTGTTTCAGATAATGAAAAGAGTTCTGGTTTCGAATTTCTTCAGAGATGATCAGAAGAAGCATCAAATAAAACGTATTACAAAACTTGCACACCTTAAAGTTGAACTTGTCATCACAAGCACATAGCTAAACTCCGGTACGAAAGGCTAAGCTCATTGGCGTCGCCCGGCAAGCAGTACCGTTTCTCCGGTGTCGTATTTGTCGGGCACACGCGCGGTTGCGTACGTAGCTCGCCTCCCCATACGCACATGCACATGCATGCATGTACGCCGTTGTTCTTAGCAACACACAGGCATGCATGTACAATTAATCATCATGCACATGGTGCAGATCGATCAAATGCGTGTGTCGATCGGGTCGTTCTGCTGCGATCAGGTGGCTGGCTACGGTAGACAGAATGAAATAAAATTACAAATAAAGCAGATCCAGCCGTCCATTAATAAGTTCGCGCGAGGAAGAATAAAATAAAATTGGGTACTAATTAATTGAACCCATCGCGATAAAAAATTACAAAGCAGATAGGACACATTGCATCGAACCACATCGCTGGAAATCTGTTTATTAGCGTAACATGGCAAACGGGGTAATGTCCAAGGTTCACTGGACAGAAGGCCGGTACAGCTGAGGAAACGAAGAGAGTTAAACCCTAGCTACCCATGCATGGACGACATTGGACAGCACCAAGGAATTGAAGTGATGGATGCGTGCCCATGACGAATGCTACCTGCCGGTCTAGTCGTCCGTTGTGCATGCAGTAGTCCTAGGCTCCTACCATATCATGCATGGACATGGCTAGGACACACCGCACCGGTTCCCTCTCCCTCGCATCCGATCTCCTGAGAGCAATGCTAACAATATATATAATTGTTGACTGCACTACTACATAAATTTTTTTACGAGGCGTTTTACTTTTTTTTTCTCGAGACGGGCAGAAACGATAACCCACTTGGCATTAACCGAGGCGTACACTTTTATTAACCGAGGCGGTTATCCTTGAAATGCCCACCATGGTTAATATACATTTACCGAGGCAGACATCCTTATCTAATTGTCTCGGTAAATCATTAACCGTGGCAAGTATTATAACTGAACCGCTTCGATAAATCAAACCCATCCCTTTATTAGCCCACACCGACCTTATATATATATATATATATATATATATATATATATATATATATATATATATATATATATATATATATATATATATATATATATATATATATATATATATATAGCACTTATTAGGGAGTTAGGGTTTCACTCACCAAGCGCTCTCTCTCTCTCTGCCGCGAGTGCTCTCCCTCTGCACCCGCGCTCCTCCCATCCCTCCCCGCATCCGCGCCTCTCCCTCCCACTCCAAGACCAAAGGCGCCCGAGCTCTCAACTCTCTCTCTTCCATGGAGAGGTCGGGTGGTGGCTACGGCGGCCGGCGAGGGCTGCGCGCAGGGGCGCGGGCGGGCGGTGGCCATGGTGGCGCAGCTCGTCCCGGTGTTCCCCGGCTGCCAGCGAGGGCATTGAAGTGATGGATGCGTGCCCATGACGAATGCTAGCTCCCGCGGCTGGTCTAGCTAGTCTGTTGTGCAGTCCTAGGCTCCTACTACCATCATGCATGGACATGGGCACACCGCACCGGTTCCCTCTTCCTCGTATCCGATTGCCTGAGAGCAATCCTAATAATAATAATTCAGTCGACTGCTGTAGCTCTCAGCCAACTTAGGCTGCGTTATAGTTAGAGAAAAGTTGGCAAAAAGTGCACTATAGCACTTTCGTTTATATTTAACAACTTTTGTCCAATTATGTCCCTAAGTAGACTCAAAAGATTCGTCTCGAATTAGCCAAGTAAAAAGTACAAACATATAACAGCTGCTACTTCATTTAGTGCTCCATGCAGGCGGAAAAGTACAATCGATGTGACTGGAGAAAGAGAAAAATTTTAGAGAAATAAACGCTGCCTTATATAACACTAACTTATATAACACTAGGACAGCGAACCTTCATAATGGCTGTTCTAGAACCAATTTTACTAGCGTTTTAATTTGCCCGCCAAGTAAAAATCGCGACAGCCACCATCGACACACGTTTGTAAGCGTTTTCTTTCATTTTCGCAAGATATCCAAGCATATGTGACCCCCAAGAATCAAACGGCACCTCTATCCTATCGCGCTATGTCCCTTACCACCGCATCGCAAAAGTCACTTGTGACTACTGTTGGCGCGAAATCTGGTCCTGTGCTTGGCACACCAGCGAAAGCGGAACGGTCTTGTAGAGAACAGAGCGAACAGACCCAGTTAGCTTCGACACTTGAGCGTGGATGAGCACCGATAATTCCAAACGTGCCAGTCAATTTGACCTGCAATAGACAAGGGAGAAAAAGTTTGGATCAGTAACATAATGTGGAACCACTGGTGTGTCTCGAGTGGTTCCAAATATCCGACCCAATGGGTCTCCTCATTCGGCCTATCAGTTAGAAAGCCGATATCCGATCACATGAATCGATTGCATGAGTATAACAGAAACATCTGATGCGTATTTAACCGATTCAGGGATAACATGAATGAAAGCAAGTTATATTAAAGAGATCTAAATCATATATTGTCCTTATGCACCAATACATGTCTCAATCTATCACATCCATTAATTAGGATCGACCGGATCGTTACAGCTAACAATGCACTTGAATCAATCTTGAGATGATCGAGACACAGGACAACATATAAAAGAGATCGGAAAAATACAACGTGCAGCAAGCAAGCGCATACAAATTCGGCTGAACAACCGATCTGATTATAGTATAGGCAAGCCTATAAAGTAAACGATGCTTTGACCCTTTAACCAATCTACCTAACCCGTCGCTTATGTCAAGGGGATCGACCGGATCGTTGCAGCCCATGACGTAAGCTAATGATTAGATCTATTAATCAAAGACTCTCGACACAACTTACTTTATTACTTGAGTACGACCTATACACAATCAAGATCTGAACTAATCGGCTAATGACAAACAGATCTACTCGCCTTAAACATGATGTTCAATTAATGTTCATTTAAACAAGATAGATACAAAGGATTTAAACCGACAAAAAAATGATTGGATAGATTGATGATGCTTAAAAGTAAATAAATAAACAATTAATATTCATAAGTAACATCGGTAACTTAATGAATCTAACTAAACATGCCAATTTAGTTAGAGCCGATAACTAACCATCAATTCAACTCAAGCATGATTTAAGTCAAACAAGGATCGATAACTACTCGAATCTATCTAGCAGTGGGGTACGAGACAGAATCGTACAGGCCATACATGATAAACACGAGCGTGACGATATTTACAGCAAGCTTGGCGTCCACCGGATGACACCTAACTCGTCGAAAAACTCGTCGGATCTACGTTACTCCTACTCCTAGGGTTTTTGGCGGGAGACCGAAAAAAGAACTGTTGTTTTGATGTGTGCGTGTTCTGTTATAATACGCTCGGGCTTATATTTGTACCCAGCAAGTAGAGAGAAATCTTAACTGAATGAAAATCCTAGCTAAAAATAAGGAAACACTAAAATCACCTAATTCTAAAATAAATCGGAAGCCAGCCTTTCCTTTCTTGTGGGCCCCTTCCATGATGGCTTCGTCAGTGGCCGCTGCGGAGTCCATCTTCGTCCGATCCGATCTCCAGCTTTCGTTGACGTCATTAGATATCCAATCCAGAACTCCCGATCGGCTATTTCCTTCTTGCGGCAGTCGTCTCTTGACCCGTCCAAAATCTGGTGTAATTAACTACCTATCAGAAATATTCCATTAGTACTCGCTCAAATAGATTTTGAAATTGAGATATGAAGCCCTAAACTGATTCAAATGAAAAAGTTTCAACTACAAAGTTTCATATCTCATCGAGATTTACAACTTCGCTTTTGGTCGTTTTTCCATCGGAGGTCATTTGGGAAATTGAAAAAAATATGAATTATAAAATCATTTTTCTTAAAACATAATTTTTTGCACCCTAAATGTTTTTAAACGAAAAGGTTTTCGACTACAAAGTTGTAGATTGTTTGAATCCTACAACTCTTCTTCAAATTATTTCTCCAACACTGAGATCATTTTGAAAGCTCAAAAAAATAATTTCAAATGATTTGTAGTGGCGCTAGTTTAAGAAAACCACCACTATAAATGTATTTTTACCGGCTGTTTTCTTAAGGCTACCGTCAGTAGAAATGATGTAGTTTTACTGGTGGCTTTCTTAGGAAAACTGACTGTGCTAATTCATGTACACTAGCGGGTCTTGTCTCGGGCCCATCATTTCTTCTCTACTATTGTTAGTTTTTGTAAACTGCTAGTGAAAAAAGCCAGCACTGAGAGAAATCATTTCTCTACTAGTGCAATTTCCTAGTTCAGCAGGATTTACAGTGGTCAGGGCTTATTTGTAGGGTTAAATTGTTGTGGGTGAAAAACATTGTTCCATGGCTAAAAAGTTAGGTTGATTCTAATTTCTTATTGATAAACTGAAGTGAACAAGTTAATTCAGCATGTTATTTCTTAGTTCTCTCACACGAAGCTCGACTCACAGAAGTTACACCTTTAACAGATGACCCACTTGTCTGTTTCATAAAGTTTTTTTTTGATTCTTGTGCGAAGTTGACTATTAAACTTATAGGTCGTTTCTAATATCTCTCCGCCATATTAGTATTTAACCTATTTTGAGCTTATTAATCCTACTTTACAATCATATAATAGTATTTTTCTTTCGTAACAAATCAGTTACAATCGAAATAAGTTGTGCTGATCGAGCCTATTATACTTTTTATACTTCTGGATCCGATCCGCCTCGGATTCCATTCCTTGTCACAGTTGAAAGCAGCACATTTGCACTGTCTGTTTATAATGTTCCATGCATATGCCTGTTGCCTGCCCTGCCCACCGACCACAATCAGCCATTCAGAGGACAGGGTTTTGGCTTGTGCTTGGCGGAGTATGGTGTCAACATGTGCAACAGTAACTACACTGTAGTATAATCGTACACGGCTATGCAGGCAGGGGCGGATCTAAAGGGGGGCTGCCGGGCCCCCCCCTCCCCTACCTTGGTTGTGTCAATGGAGCCTCCCATTGAAAAATTTAGCCATAAACCATAGTTAAGGAGGGGTTGGAGGCGTTTCTATGGCTAAGGGTGAAGGCTGAAGACGGCCTCTTTTTGCTCTAGCCCCTCCTAAATTTTTCTTGTAGATCCACCACTGTATGCAGGTGCACATTCTATATGTAACAACACCGTACTTGTTGTGTTTTGATTCCCTGATGAACGAACTCGACATGTCTAGCAGGGACATGTCGAGCAGGGTGTGAAGTGTGATGATGATGAGTCAGCCATATGCTGCTGTGTGTGTCAATCACTGTCGAATCTATGTAATCTTGTCTATGCTTATTGTGATGCAAACAGCAGGAACATCATCGATGTATCGCTGTGTGTTTCGCCAGTAGAAACTTGCTAGTACTAGAGCAGAAGTGCTGAGACAATTTGGATGCTTGCATTTTGGCCCTGATCCTTGTTTTTTTCCCTCTCTCCCTTTGTTTTGATGTGTTTCGTGTCCTGCTGGCTGCAGTTCCATTATTCATTCGCTGCTAGCCATGCCACTTGCATGCCCACTTGGCAGGCCCAACTAATGAGGGTCTGTACTATGTTGGTTCTTGGTTGCATATGCCCTACCCTCTTCATAAACGTACTTCCCCTCTAGTCTCAAAACAAAAAAAAAGAAGGAATTATGGTAGCTTCAAACTATATATTAAATCTGATTAAGTTTATAAAAAAGATATATTATCATCACTCATGACTATAAATAGGTATTACTATAAAATATGTTCTACACGAGTACCACAGTAGCAAAAGAGCCATCCTAGGAATTGATTTTCATATTGTTGACTTAATATAACAGCATTTGATTGAGGAGATTGCCTAAGTCAATCATCCTTGAAAATATCTGTTAAACTAATAAATTTTATATCTTTCTTAAAATGAAGACACAATTACACATGAAGATCAACTTTATATCAAAGTTAAGAGAACTTGGTGGTGGGTAAGTAGTTTGGACTTTTCTCCTTTTTATATAGGAACAGGAGAGGGACACGCCCTTCACCCTTCAGTGGTTACAATGTGCTCTTGTGCAGAAGTAGTGTGACAACTGACAAGCACCTTGTTTGGCGGCAATGTCCGTAGCAACAAATTTGTTTTGATTCCCAGATGATGGAACTTAGTTGAATTTGTCAAGGATGGAATGATGACGGTTGACGAGCCAGTCTTTACCAAGTGGTAGGTGCATCCTCTTGTGTTTTGCAGCTATAAGCGGCCGCCAGTTGTTGTATTTGTATACGACAACAGTTTGTTGGCTGCTTCCATCGATCGTCTCCCAGTTGCATTGCATGCCCATTTGATATGCATGATGGAGGCAGGACCATGGCACCTGCATCTTGGCGCCTAGCTAGCTTTTAGTCTTCATCACACACGAGACACAACACAACACACGAGTACACATGCATGCATACATGCTAATACTAATAACAACAGTGTCAGTGGAGAGTTTCGTAACGTTATTTTCAAGATTATCATGTCATATAAGATAAAATAAAATTTAGATGAAATACCCATTCATGTAAAATTTCATTCTATAGTTTCATCAACATTAAATTTCATGACTCGTACAGAGTTGATAATCGTGGCAAGAGAGTTTCATTTAGATGAAACTAATTTGTTCTCTCTCCTCTTAAATGCACCGCCATGTCATCAAATATGCCTACGTAACAACTCATTTAATACAAATAAAATTTAAATGAAACTCTCACTGAGACTGGCCTAACCGGTCGACTCACGCTACGCAAGAAACGATTTATAAAAAAAACTTAGCATAGAGACGGCTGGTTCTCAGATGAGCGCCACCCTACATACAGATCCATTTGTAGCGGTGGCTGCACCAGTACACAAAAGCTCTGTGCTGGCGGTTGGGAACGCATTTCTACAGGCGTTTCTCCCAACCGCCAGCGGGAAAGGCCAGTAGAAATCTGGCGGTTTCCTGTGAACCGCCTGTATAAAAGGTATTTCTAACAGCGGTTTCTAAAACGAACCGCAAGTAGAAAACTGATTTCTACAGGCGGTTTCCACAGGCGATTCACATAACTAACCGCCTGTATTTAGTTTTCCCGCCTTTTTTCAAAACAGGTTGTGCACTGTTTTTTAATATTATAATACGATATAATATTGAATATATTAGGTCCTATTATACAGTCATTATCAATACATATATACAAAACATGCAATTAATTAATTAATTATATGTACAAACATATTTAATATATACTTCTAAGTTTTTACATCACATGCGATATCGAGATATATATATATACAAATACACATGCATCGATCAATGTTTTTACATTGTTCGTGCCCTAGCTAATAATCTTCACGCTGAAGATTTAGGCTGCCAATATCTGTTAGCGCTCTATACTTGGACTGTGCTAAGGCGCCGGTAGAATCGTGATAGTTGCCATCGAATGATATGATTTGTTTCAACATGAAATTGCACATGTCATCGACGATGCCCAGCAAAGTTTGTTCTGACATGTTATTTGCCCTTTCTATCTTACATCTCTGTCCCTGTATAAACATCAAATTTTTTAAATTGATTATTACACATTAATTTGAATTTTAATGACATATTATTGCTTGTGCATTGATTACCTCAGGGTTGTTGACGTATCGTCCGTTGACTCTAATGAACTCGCACACGTAATATCCACAGTGGACCGATTCATATGATTGCTTATGGCACTATATACAAAAGACAAATAATTAAGTTGCCAACTTCATATATATGTGTCATGTGTATAGCATATATAATAAGGTATACGTACCGGGTAATCATAAATTATATTCATTGGAGGAATATTCCCCAACGACTTTTTCTTTCCCTTTCCCTTTTCTAGATTGGACCACCGTCAAGCCCTATATATAACAACTCGAATTAATCATCACCAAACTATAATTGGACTACATGAACTAATGAAAAAGATAATTAATTAAGTAAGCCTAGGTATAACAAGAAAACCCTAACTAAATGAACTAATGAACTAATAGAAAACCCTAACTTAATAATTACAATGCAAAAAGAAATAATCATTTATAATATGTATATATATATATATATAACATGAAAGGAATAATCATTTATTAATAATGGTACAATGGAAGATATATACATAATTAAACTAACTATAATGAAAATAAAAACCTAACTACAAAACCTAACTAAAAAACCTAACTATAAAGAAATTAACTAACTAATTAAACTAACTATAATAAAAATATATAAAAACCTAACTATAATTAAATGAAAACCTAACTAAAAAACTAACTAAAAACCTAACTATAATTAAATGAAAACCTAACTAAAAAACCTAACTAAAAACCTAACTAAAAAAACTAACAAAAAAAAAGAAAAAAAATAGACGCCGCTCGGCCCCTAGTAGGCCGGCCCAATAGCAGGCCGGCCATGCTAGCCCCGACCGCGGCGGGCCGCCCAGCGCCCGCCGGCGCGCCAGCCACCTCCGCCGCCGCCGCGGACCACCGGCGGCTACCGCCACCGCCGCACCACCACCACCACGCGGCCACC
Organism: Eremochloa ophiuroides; assembly: GCA_038502445.1. NCBI lineage: Eukaryota > Viridiplantae > Streptophyta > Magnoliopsida > Poales > Poaceae > Eremochloa > Eremochloa ophiuroides. The sequence continues at coordinate 7,735,551 of JAHLJS010000001.1, read as the reverse complement.
TGCAGGCCTGTGCGTGCTCGCCGCCGACCATAGCCAGCGCCGCCACGGGCCGCGCGCGCCACTGCCCGCGGACCGCCGCTGCCGCGCCACCCCGCGTCACCACCGCCACCGTCGCCGCGCGCTAACGGCGAGAGAGATAGCGAGAGAGAGAGAGAGAGCCCTACCGGGGAGCAAGCTCGGCGACGCAGCTCCTGTCGATGGCGGGGCGCGGCGCGCGTGGGTGGACGGAGAGGCACCACGGGAGGGTCTGCACGGCAGGCGCGGCACGGAGCAAGGCGGAGAGAGAGACGGCGGCGTGGTTGGAATCGCAGCGGCGGCAGGTGGCGATTCCGGCAGTCTGACGGCGTTCGTGAAGAATGCGCGGCCTTCGGAGACTTAGTGAAAATTTAGATTCGGGGCGCGGAATTTATACTGTGGATGTTTCTGCAGGTGGTTTTCTTAAGGAACCGCCTGCAGAAATCATTTGTGCAGGACGGTTGATATAGTAAACCGCCTGCACAAATCGTGTTAGTGCAGGCGGTTGACTTAGAGAACCGCCTGCACAAATGATTTCTCCAGGCGGTTATCTAAGACAACCGCCTGTAGAAATGATTTTTTATTTTTACAAGTAATCTTATTCTATTTTGCACATAATAATATAAATATGTTGCTATATATTATTCTGGACTAATTATGCTATATTTAAATCATGCAATGATTAGTTTTGGGTTAACCAATTATTAATTATGGTTTAGCTATGGTTAAGATAGGGTTTACGTAGGGTTAAGATAAGATAGCGTCGATTGACATATTATCACACATGATGGTGGGGAAGATAATATTTATGTTCAAATGGATTACAAGACTCATAAATGGTATAAGATACATGATCCTAGCTAGCTAGCTATCCTGCTACTATTCTTCCTTCTCCATCATGGCGCACCTATGGCAATGCAGTTGATGGGATGCTTCGCTCAACATTCTTTATCTTGATTGGATGGTCTTTAAAGACACTCATTTCGTCGAATTGGTTAAAATCCTTCAAATCAGTTACATCGTCAACTCCTATGGCTTGTTTTTTTCCAGGAAAAACAACATGTTTCGGCTTGTCGGTGCTTTTCTTCTCATTCTTGGAAAGGATCTGTTCAGTATAGAAGACCTGTGCAGCACGGTTAGTAAGGATCCATGGGTCATCTTTGTAACCTACTTTACTTAGATCAAGAACTCTGAGCCCATAGTTATCCACTGTGACATGTTTGTCTTCAACCCATTGGCATCGAAACACGAGGACCTAGAATGTACCATAATCTAGTTCCCATTTATCCTCAATGAAGCCAAAGTAAGTAGTGATTTCACCAGTTCCATCATCTATAGCTTCGCACCGAACACCAATGTTTTGTGAGATACTCTTTTGCTCCTTGGATTTGGTACAAAACGTGAAGCCACTAATGTCATAGGTTTGCCATGTCGTGACCTGGCGTGATGGTCCCGATGCCAACTTCTTGATAGTTTTTTCCTCAATTGTTTCCCCATTTGGAATGTTCTTCTCACTTAGCCATGTGGTAAACCGCTGCTTGTGTTCTTTCATTACCCAATCATCAGTGCATCCAGGATTGTGTTTTCGAAGCTCATTAATGTGTTGCTCGATGAAAGGGTCAATTAATGATAGTTGTTGTAGGATGCTGTGGTGTGCCTCAAGGACTATTTTGTAATTTGAAGAGATGAATGATTTCCGTCCCATCCTCCTGCGTCCATGCTGCCTACCCTCATGTCGTGTGAGAGGCAAACCTATTGCAATTTGGTCTTTTAGGACATTATTGCAGAAAGGACCTCCGGACTCTATGGCCTCTTCGGTCAAGTACCCCTCTATTATGGATGCCTCAGAACGAGCACGAGTTGAAGCATAGCCATTCAATATTAACATGAAACGCTCATATGTCCACATTTCATGCAAATACATGGGGCCCAATACTTCTATTTGTCCCACTAAGTGCACCATGAGGTGTACCATTATATTGAAAAAAGATGGGGGGAAACACATCTCAAGCTGTGACAATGTCTCCACTACGAATTCTTGTAGAGAAGGCAACTCATCGCGGTCAATTACCTTCTGTGAGATCTTATTGAAGAAGTAGCACAACCTTGTGACTGCCATCTTTAAGAACATTGGCTTTATAGCCCTAATGGCAAGAGGGAGGAAGGTAGTTAATATGACATGACACTCCTTAAGTTAGAGCAGAATCTAGATGGAACTTTCAAATTCTTTCAGCACACACATATCGTATGCTGCTCATCTTTGTTGAGGTTGTAGCTTGCTGCTGGGAGGTGGTACTTCCCATTTTCAAGAGGAATAGGGTGAAGTTCCTTTTTTATGCCTAACTTTACCATGTCTAGACGTGATTTCAGTCCTTCCTTCGTCTTGCTCTTCATGTCTAGTAAGATGTCAACTATGCTCTCAAACACATTCTTCTGAACGTGCATGCCAACGATCGCGTGTCGTACGTCCAACTCTTTCCAATATGGCAAATACTTGAAGAAAACTGACATCTTCTTAAATGTAGCCTCTGGAATTGGCTTGACATCCTTTCTGGCCTTCCCTTCTTTTGTCTTCTTCCCGAAAGCGAACTTGATGTTTTTGACAATTTCAAAAACTCTTTGACCTTTGCTGTTACCTGATTGAGCAGTAGAAAAGTTAGCTATATAGTTGGATATGTTCAACATTATCATCGACCAATGAGCAAAAGATTATCTGTTGGAGCAGTAGAATGTAGTTCATCCATATTGTCGAAGTACTTATCCATCTTACGCAAGCGGAACTTGTGTCCTTTCGGTAAGAAACGTCTGTGCCTCATGTAAACTAGCTTGTTTGATTCATCTAGCTATACACAAGCTGTTTCATCTATGCATATTACACAACCAACCTTCCCCTTGAACTGCCCTAATAGCACGAATAGAGTAGGGTAGTCATTGATGGTAACAAATATAATTGCTTTCAGTGTGAATGTCTCTTTGCGGTACTCGTCTAACACTTTGACACCTTCTTCCCATAATTTTTTCATGTCCTCCATTAAGGGCTCCAAAAAGACATCCATGTCAACTCCAGGTTGTGTAGGTCCAGAAATAAGAAGTGTTAGTAAAAGGTATTTTCGCTTCTGCATCAACAAAGGAGGAAGGTTGTATATGGTGAGGATCACCGGCCATGTGCTGTGCTTGCTGCTCCTCTCGGCAAATGAATTCATTCCATCCGTACTCAGAGCGAACCTAATATTTCTTGGTTCATTAGCAAAATCTAGGTGACTTGCATTGAAATCTTGCCATTGCTTACCATCAGCTGGATGTCTTAACTTTCCATCGTCCTTGTGCTCCTCAGAAGCATGCCAACCCATAAGCTTGGCATCGTCAGGGTTTGCAAACAAACACCTCAATCGATCAACCACGGGAAGGTACCACATCACCAGAGCCGGAATCTTTTTCTGCGCATAGTAGTCTACTTCCCCTTTTTCTTTCTTTGTGGGTTTTGAACTCTGCTGGGTTTTCTTTTTTCCTCTTACCTGCTGTAGACACAGAGGCTACGTTCTCTTCCTCTCGATAGTCTTTGTTCGTCTTGTACCTACTTGCGCCACAATTTGGACAGCTCTCCAAGTCTTTATAATCACCACCTCGATAAAGGATGCAATGATTTCTACAGGCGTGGATCTTTTCGACACCATAGTAAGCGGACTGATTAGCTTCTTTGCATAGTAGGTATTAGCTGGCACGTTGTTCTGCTTTGGAAGAATGTCTGCTAGAATACTCAAGAACGCATCGAAGCCAGCATCACAAAGACCATATCTAGTTTTGACCATCAACAACTTTATCACGGACCGTAGGGTCGTAAACTCTTTCGTACAACCCTTCGACTCATCGTAAAAAGTCTCTTCTGCTGCCTTCTTCATGGCCTCCATACCTTTCACGAAGAACATTGATGGATCAGTATGACGACGCAACATTGCGTCTAAGAATTCTGCATCTTCCTCAGCATCTGGTAGGACATGATTAGTTCTGTCGTCTACATTTCCTCTAACGAAATCATGATCAGTAACATTTGGCACTACATGTTCACTCTGGGTACTAGGCTAATGTGTCCCTCGTACAAACTTATCCAGGCCATCGGCGCCGATGTTCTCACGGTTTTCAGCTAAATAAGGTGCAGAACTATCCTCTCCATGCTTAGTCCAAATCAAATAGTCCTGCATAAATTCTCGACGGACCAGATGAGAAAGGATTAGCTCTGTGTCATCGAACACAATAATATTTTTGCAGTCTGTGCATGGACAATATATGTGCTTCATGTCTGTTCTCCTAGCATGGCTCTTAGCGGCATCAATGAACCTATTGAGCTCAGGTAGGTATGATGGATCGACTCTCGGTAACTTATACATCCAGTATGACCTCTCCATCATTACCTATAAATAACAAATTAAATGAAAAGAGAGACAATAATGGTGGAACACGAGATCCAAAAAATGGCTAAATAGAGTAAGAATGGTTCAAAAAGATGTGAGAGGTATAAACTAACCTTTTTTTAGAAATCTTCTTCTAAAAAATGAAGATGAAAACCTCTCCCCTTGTAGAGGGTGAAATGCATGTAGACCTCCAAATCGCCTCCAATGAAAGTTGGCTGCGAGTTCTGCTTAGATCGAGGAGGAAGAATGGGTATTCACTATTATAATGTTCCATTAAATCTTGTTAATCATACTACGCATGCAAAGTCATACAAATATGGCTTAAATGCTTATATTATTTTATGATGTAATTAAAACTAATTAATATACACCGAATAAATAAATATATGATTAAAACATAGCTAATAATATAAATTTATATATAAAAGTATAGAAACAAGGAGTAAAAATAAAGATATACTAACAAATTAAATAAAAGACATTATCTTTCTCTCTCTTCATGCATATAACACACCATTAATGGAGGTGAACTAACCATGTTGAGAGATGGGAGAAACTATTTAAACTAAGAAGCAATCATGATAGGGAGAGAGGGAAAACTTCATCTAATCGTGTTGAGCAACCTCATTTGAAAAAAAAAGACAATAACCTAGCTATTCCTCTCTTTAGCTCATGGTGAAACCTTAGATCCAAAATTTGGCTAAATGGAGTAAAGAATGGTTAAAACGAGGTTAGAAGTAAGTAAACTAACCCTTTTTAGCAATCTCCTTCAAAGAAATGAAGATCAAAACCTCCCCCTTGTATTTGGTGAAGTCTGGACCACCAAAATCGCCAACTATGGAAGTTGGCTGCGAGTTACTGTTCGGCTCGGGGAGAAAGAAGGGGTATTTATAGCAGGGTGAACCGCCGTAGAAAACCATTTCTACAGGCGGTTCACTTAAGGAAACCGCCAGTAGAAATGTCCTATTTCTACTGGCGGTAGTGAACCGCCTGTGCAAACTGATTTGCACTGGCGGTTCTTATCTCTGGCCCCACCGTTTTTTTCTGCTGACGTCCGGTAATAGGAACCGCCTCTACAAATAAAACAGTGGCGTCGGCGTAGAGCTTTTGTGTACTAGTGCTGATTTAATTAGACACCTCTACAAATGTGTCTATTTTTAGGGGTGGCTCAATATACACCAGCTCCTACAAATTGGATTTATAGAGGAGGCTAAATATAGAGCCGCCACTATAAATAGACACCAAATATTAAAATTGAAGTACTATATTTTGAATTTAATAAACGATCTTGGATAGAGAAATGAACCAAAATAAAAGTTATAGATCTCAAAAAGTTATGCAACTTTAATGTTTACAACTTTCTTAATTTGAAATCATTTGCTGTTTCAAAATATTGTTTGAAATTCTAGAATTTAATTTGCACGTTGTTGAAGAACTCTGATTTCTCTTTTTAATCTTTGGCTAAAACTTGTAATACTAACTTAAAATTTGATGATTCCTTTTTTTCTAAAAATTTCTAAAATCATTCTCTATTAAGTTATTATGTTCTTGCTACCATTTTTGGCAATCTTTTCATTTTACTTTCTTTGAACATTTCAAATTATGAATATCAGGTAAATGATAATTTAAAATTACATTTTAAAGCAGTAAATAATTTTAACTAAAAATATTATGAACATGAAAGTTGTAGAACCCGCTAAAATCTACCTTTTATTTTATCTTTTTAGGTTTCATGATATATATGTGATGTTTAAGTTGTATACAGGTACTGTTCTATTCTATATTTATAATGTTCGCGTAGTATAAGTGTGATATCATATGATGTATATTGATGTTCAGTAGTATACTTAGCTATGTTTTCATTGCTATATTTTTTATTTCATTGTTTCTTTCATATTTTTTGCAAGGCTACATGACCTTTCTTTCCTTTTTCTTATCTTTTTCCTTGTTTGTTTTTCTGTTACGGGTTTTCCTTATTTCAAACGAGAGATTTACAAAGTTTTATAAAACGGAATGACACAAACGAGCGATTTGCAAGTCTTAAAAACGCAATAACACAGCCAAACAAATTCGATATATTCAACGGAGATTTCCAAAACAAAACAAAAGGGTAAAGAATAAACGTGTGTTGGGGGGCCCTTTCCCTAAAGCCCGGCCCACGGGAAAATGGTAGACGGGAAAAATCTCACACCCTCCTCTCTCCGGAACTCCGACGTCGAGGTTTTAGCTCCACCACGAGCTCGCACTGACCGCCACCGCCGCGATGACCTCCCTGCTCCGCCGCGCCCTCGCCGCCTCCGCCTCGTATCCGGCCGCCGTCTGCCGGAGACCTCTCCGCGCCGCGCTCCTCTCTCAGCCAGCGGCCCCTCCCGGCCCATGCCAGGCGCCCGCGCCATGGTCTCCGGCGCCGCCGTGGCGGGGGTTCCACGGCTCGCCGGCCCCTCTAAGGTTCAGGTCCACCCCAGCGTCGTGGGCCGAGCCTGGGTCGGGGGAGGGCGTGGGCGTGGATACGGGGGCTGAGGAGGGGCTGGAGATCGCGAGGCTGGGGATCTCGGCGCGGATCGTGGAGAAGCTCGCCGCGCGGGGCATCACCAGGCTCTTCCCCATCCAGGTCCACCCTCTCGCGTGCTAATTGGATGATGATGCAGTCTGCCTCAGTTTTGTCTGTTTTTGAATGGAAATGGTACTCTCATCCTTTTAATTTTTAAAAGCTTCCGAAATCCGAATTGTTAGGATCCTGTGATGTGCTATCGTAAATGAAATTACCCGCCATTGAAACGATAGTTTTCACTGGAGCTCAATGAAATTGTTTCGTGGAATGGAGAATAATGCATTTCTTAGTTTTGTAACATCAGGGCTGTCTAGTACGATAATAATAATAATAAATGATGTAAACTGCGCTTCTGATACTGTGCTCTGCAACCTGTTGATGCGTTTGCAAATTCGAACAAAAATACATGTGCACTTTGACTTCAGCAGTGATTTTGGTTCGAAACCTGTGAGATTATAGGGTTGCTCGGAACAGGACCCATAGTCATTGTGCTCCATTCTTCCAATGAAGCTTCGACGTGTATAACTATAAGCTGCCTTTTTAGTAAACTGCTAAGTCAATATGATGTCTCAATGTGTTCTAAGGTAAATGTTAATCAACTAGATTGATCAGAAATTCAGAACAAGTGCCATGCATCTGCACCTATTTACTGCCCCATCTTAATTGAAAAGGGTGCTATATGTGTAAATTCTCTGGGTTCCCAATCTGATTCGCTTCATGCTATTTTGCTGTCCAGAGGGCTGTTCTTGAGCCAGCAATGCAAGGAAAAGACATGATTGGCCGTGCTCGAACAGGGACTGGGAAGACCTTGGCTTTTGGTATTCCTATCATGGACAAGATCCTCAGTCACAATGAGAAGAATGGGTTCGTTTCTCTTTCACTGTTGGAAATTCTTTTAATTTAGCTACCAGGGAGATAGAATATATTGTAATAATTGCAGAGTGTGATGCATGCAGAAATGGTAGGAATCCTTTAGCCATAGTCTTGGCACCAACAAGAGAACTTGCTCGGCAGGTTGAGAAGGAATTTAGAGAATCTTCTCCCTTGGACACCCTCTGTGTCTATGGAGGTGTTCCTGTCAATCAGCAAATGAGAGTTCTTAACTATGGTGTTGATATAGTGGTCGGAACTCCAGGTCGAGTTATTGATCTTCTGAGAAGGGGTGTTTTGAACCTTTCACAGATCCAGTTTGTGGTTCTAGATGAAGCTGACCAGATGCTGGCTGTGGGTTTCGATGAAGATGTTGAGGTGATCATGGAGCAGTTGCCGCAGAACCGTCAAAGCATGCTGTTCTCTGCAACAATGCCTAGTTGGATAAGAAAGATTTCGAACAAGTACTTAAAGGATCCAGTTATAATTGACCTTGTGAGTGACTACTTGTGCTTTTTGCCTGTATACAAGTATATATGGAGCCCTGCATTGAGTAGATCTTCCTGGGGATGAGCACCAAAGCTTTCCTTTTATAATTTTAAAAATGAATACCAAATCAGCACCTGAACTTTATCTGGATTTATTTTCTGCACAGCATAGGCACATTCTAAGGGGAATTTCATCGGATGAGCATCAAAGCTTTTCTTTTATAATTTTAAAAGTGAATACCAAATCAGCACCTGAACTTTATCTGGATTTCTTTTCTGCACAGCATAGGCACATTCTAAGGGGAATTTCCTGACATTTGCTTCCCTTCTTCCTCAGGTTGGTGACTCAGACCAGAAATTACCTGAAGGAATCTCTCTGTATTCCATTGCCTCTGAAAACTTCGGGAAGCCATCAATTCTTGGTCCTTTGATTAAAGTGAGCATCCTCCTAACTGCACATGTGTTTTATGATTTACATTCCATAAACAGTACATAACCGTTTCGCCACTCACGTCATTAGGAGCATGCCAATGGTGGAAAATGCATTGTGTTTACTCAAACTAAACGGGAAGCAGATAGATTGGCATATGTCATGGGAAGGAGTTACCAATGTCAGGCACTGCATGGGGATATTTCACAGAATCAAAGAGAGAGGACACTATCCGGATTTCGTGATGGTCGTTTTAATATCCTTGTGGCAACTGATGTCGCAGCTCGTGGATTAGACATACCCAATGTTGATCTAGTAAGTGACCTGGGGTATACTATATGCAAATATATAGCACGCAAACTTTTCCATTGTTCAGAAAATACACCTGCTGACTCTTTTTATGTGCATAATTTTGAGTTATTCCCCTTCATCCATTCAGGTGGTACATTATGAGATTCCAAATACCTCGGAGTTATTTGTTCACAGATCTGGGAGAACTGCACGAGCAGGGAAGAAAGGCATTGCTATTTTAATATACACATATGAGCAGACGAGAGCTGTCAGGGTCATCGAGCAAGACATAGGATGCAGGTTCACAGAGGTAGAGTACTTTAGGAACCATGCATAACGAATCGTGATGAAGTTATTTTTGTAGTTGAGACGAAATGTGGAAAACTCATCCACTGATTTCTTATTGCCGCTTGCAGCTTCCGAAGATGCCAGTATCAGATGAGGCTGCAGACATGTTTAATGTCGCGAGAGATACTCGCTCTAGATCAGCTGGAAGCAGAAGAATGGGCGAACCTTTTAGCCGTGAAGGTTATGGTGGCTTTGGAAACCATCGTTCCAGCGGCTTTGGTGATTTTGACAGTTTCAGTGGTTCCTCTGACCGCAGTGGTGGATTCCGTGATTCTGGTTCAAGGTACCGCGGTGGATCTGGAGGTTTCAGACGATCTTCCAGTGACTTTGGCAGGCCTGCTTTCAACCGTTCTGATAGATTTGGTGACTTTGGCGACGGTGATTTCAGCAGAAGTGGTAACACTGACTTTGGGCGTTCCCGGAGCTCTGATGATTCAGGCTACTCACGTTATCGCAGAGGTTCTAGTGGTTTTGGCACGTCAGATTCCGGCAACTTTGGTGGCTTCAAGGATTCCAAGCGATGAATGGGATAAGGTTTTCTTGTACAGTTCTGAGCCTTTTCTAACACCTGTTGTTTCTTCCTTCCCTGAGCAAACCAGGAGCACTTGATTGTGCTGTAGGCCCTGATCACGAGTAGTTTGGTACTGTAGCCTGTAGGGTTGTTTCAGAACTTCTGTTCTTTTGGGGCAAGGTTGTTTCAGAACCTGCATCACTGTATATGCTATGATTATGTTCTATTTAATAATCCGATGAAAGGTGGCTTTTGGTTTCTGTTCATGCACATGTGTATTGGTTGTCGAGCTGTTCCATGAACTCAGAACTTCTGGGTTAAATGATTGATTTTCCAAAAGAATGATTTTGTTCTCCATATAACATGGAAGTTTTACGTGTTTGCGTTAAAAAAGGGAAGTGTTGTGTCAGGTTAAAACCTCACGGGGAGGCCCGAGATTCTACCAACAGCCATAAGCGCTAAAGGCTAAGGGTGTGTTTGGTAGGTTTTCGATTCACGGAAGAAACGGTTGAAACGCTGAACGTTTCAGTTTCAGTTGAGAAATGTTTTTGTCAGAAACACCAAACCGTTTGGCCAAAGTGTTTCACGAGCGAAACACCTATTCGGATGTTTCACAAGTCTAGTTCAAAATCCTAAAACGTTTTAAGTGTTTCAGCGCTGAAACGTTTCAGCCGTTTAGCAAGGCTTCAAGTAATGTGTGAAACTGAAATGTTTCACCGAGCGCAGGTGGGCTGGCCCAAAATCGTCCAGGGCCCGAGAAAACAAACAAAATGTCACGTTCCCGGTCAGAGAGGCGACCACGACGGCGACGGATTGGATTGGGTTGGGGGACAGAACGAGCGACGGCGAGGAGACGGCGATAAGATTTGCCACACCTCGCGCTGTAGCTGGGAGACCGCACGGACGGCGGCGTCCACGAGTCACGGGGAGCCTAGCCTAGAGGCTTCTTCTCTCTTCACAGCAGCAGCGGCAGGTCCGCTGATGCCAGACTCCCCCCAGCTCCGCCACCCGCCTTCCCCTCCCGCGCCGCCGCCGGCCAGCGCACCACCAGCCGCTTCAGCGGCAGCAAATGCGCAACCCAACCTGGTACTCCACTCCTGCCCACCATTTCTTCTTCTCGATTCCTCTTCCACAGGGGGGAAAAATCGGGTCTTTGCTGAGATTGCTGCTGCTTACATTGTTCCGTTGTCCAGATTGCGGTGAAGCTGAGGAAGCTGAGGATGATCATCAAGGGCGTGCTCGGGCGGTACCAGCGCTGGAACCCCGTGCACCCGACGGCCGGCGCCTTCTGGGGCGTGGGGCTCGGCCTCGGCTGCGGCGTCGGCTGGGGCCCCGGGTTCGGGCCTGAGGTGATTGGGTACGTCGGCGCTGGGTGTGGGGTGGGGTTCAGCGTTGGGTTCACGCTCGCTGGCGTCGGCATCGGCCTGCCGCAGCACGGCCTCATCAGGAACCACGACTACGGTGGTAATGAACTATGCTCTGTTCTTGTAGCTGTGTTCCCTTCAACAAGTAATCATACACTGCGGTTGGTATTGATGGACTAATTCTTGGATTTCGTGGGAGTTTTAGTGTAGTACTATTATCTCTACCTGATATTGTGAGAAACATAATGAAAATTAATTATGCTCTGTTCTTGTAGTTGTGTTCCCTTCAACAGGTAATCATACACTTAGTCTAGTACTATTATCTCTACCTGATTATTGTGAGAAACATAATGAAAAATTTGGGTCAGATAGCAAGTAATCGGTGAAAAAAAAAGTATTTTTAGTAGAATGGTTACCATGCTCTGGAGTGGATATTCAGTCAACCATGCTTCACCTGTCCTTGTTAATGCTTTTGTACATATATAGGACCCCCTGCAATCTAGCAGGGGATATGGTTGGTGCACATGAATTATCAAGCTGACAGTATGATATTCCGTGTCCAATTGTTTGTTGCTATTCCCAAGCCTTTGCATACAAGCATCTGACACAGAATGACAGATCTGCCTTCCGAATTTTACCTGTAGGTTTTGCGAGTAGTGTCCCTCTTGATTCAGCAAGATTTTACGCCATAACCATCGTCAGAAGTTTGGTATGGGATGCCATCAGCTATGCAGGTAATGTGGTGTCTATGAGGAAAGAATCTCGACAGAAGCTTCTGAGGTTCCAGGACAACCCTCCGGTTGCTGGAGGAGTTGATCTGCCCAAGCTGGGGAAGGGCGTGTCAAGTAGCATCCAGTCCACAGTGGAATGTATCAGGGCCTTCAAAGATCAGCATTGGCCTCCTTAAAAGACTTATTGGATTCAAAGCGGGTTTTAAGTTACAGGATACCACCACAGAAACTTAAAAATGGCGATATTACCAATTTTTGTTTGTTTTGATATGAGTCCGTCGCGCCACCCCCCCCCCCCCCCCCGCGGTTATGGAAGGTGAAAGTAGTAGTTATTCTAGCTTATGGAAATGCAGGAAGCATCCTAGATAGTTTTTATGTAGATGCATCTGTAAATATGACAGCTGCTCTTTTGCTCTTTATTCAAGAACTGATAACCATGTAGCCTACATTTGTGTTAGTGTAAGTACTCCTTAGCATTGAACTATGGATGCCGTCGAAGTCTGAAAGCGTATGATTGAAGCATGCCTTCAATGTACTCTTGGTCATTTTATTAACAGTTTCTGGTTGTTGTTTTTTTTTTTGATAATACGATTCTGTATTTCTAGACAAAGAAAACGTGTACATACGTGTACAAGTACAGAAGCGTATAGCAAGGATACAGAGACAGCTGACCAAGCCATACTTCACAGAGGACCCTGAAAGAAAAGTAAAAAACACAAAAGACCCTAGGACCTCTGCTAACCGAAGACGCCCAATCTCGTCGTCGCCGGCCTCCGCCGTCGAGGAAGAAGATGGGCCAATCCAGGAGTTGGAAGAACCCCATCGCACATTGGCTTTGAAGGAGTCGAAGTAGACACCCGTCGCAAGAGACGGGATGAAGCCGTCGGCGGTCACCCATCGACCGGGGCAGCACCCCAAGCTCTTCCAGTCCAGGACCAAAACTCGCCGTCGACGGCCGCCACCGCTGGGGGAAATCCGAGCCTGGTCCACCACCAGCCATCCGCACAACCCACAGCTACCTCTCCACCCTTAGACAACAAACCAGCGAACTCATCGAACGATGAGCCGCCGGCATCGGACTCCTGTACAGGGGAACCACAGAAGGAACCCCTCCTCCACGAACTCGCCGACGGTGCCGGAGCGGAACACCACCGAGACGGAGAAGAGCTCGAGAGGACCTTATTCCATGGTGGCGTCGTCGTCGCCACAGTCTCGACGCCGCCGCTGGAAACCTAAACCTAGATCTACTAGGACCACTACCCCGACCGGCTAGAGCACGGTGGTCTCCACCACCTCCCCGAGGCCCGAAGGCCATCGGAGGCGAGGAAGACTGCCGGCCCCGCCGGCGGGGACCAGAGCACTCGCGCTCGCCTCTCTCAAAAAGTAGCTGGACGAGAGAGTTCAAGAGAGGCAACCCACACAGCTTTAACAACGAGTGCTGTTTCTGGTTGTTTTGAGGAGAGCAAACGATCGAGATAGCTCAAGGATTGCCTGAGGAAGGTGTGTGGTTCTGCACTGCACGCACAAGTAGCCGTCTGAACTCCGAAGGCATGGAATGGAACTGGATCTTGTGGGTGGCGGCTAGTAGCTGGTGCTTCAAATTCTGCACGGACGAGAGCACCACCGTGAGCTACTTGAAAGCAACAGTGTAGCTACAGGCTACAGCCATGGCTAGGAAGTTTGCTCTGGTTGCACTTTGCTCACAGATGCATTTGTTGCTTTCCTGAACTTTTTAAGATTCGTGGGCACGCTCGCTGTCTTGCCTGGAAACGCCTAGTTCCTCGGAAATGCTTGTCTGTTAGCATGACCAGCCGCGGATCTCTTCATCACTCGTTAAATTAGCCACGGCTTTGTGGCTGATGCACAGGAGCAGGCTGCCGCAGCAAAACCAGCAAGGTTGCTAGAACAGCAGGTTGGTGCCCGTGCATTCATGGTGTGGTGTGTGGACTGTGGTGCTCCTCCACTCCTCTCCCTCTGCTTGCAATGCAGGCCGCAGCCTGCCCGGCCGGTCAGAAAGGCCTGATCGGTCTCATCTCAAAGGCCTTCAGCCTGAAAGATAATCTGCCAGTAGCTTTTGTATATCTCGATCAGCTTTAAGACATTAATATAAATAGCATGATTAATCCATTGTCATGTTGGTGCCTTCACTAAGGAAGGAGATTGTTTCCTCCAGCAACAATAGGGGTAGGCGTTATGTGTTGCACGCGTGGAACAAGACTAGGGCCAAGACCAACGACGACTTCGCATACTGGAGGGTACTAACTTGGACCACCACCGGTCACGATGCTACAGCGGAAGAGGTCTGCGGCCCATTTATTATTGGCTCGCCATCTTATTTATATGAAATAAGTCAAAATTAGCTTCCTCAACTATCATGGTCCTCCGATTTTTCTCCCTAATCTATAAGACCAGTTTTTTTAGCCTCTCTCAACTTTTGAAAACCGGTCACTTTTGCACCCTGGCAATTTTGATGGTGGTTTTTTTTACGCCTCTTATCTGGATATACCTGTAGCATCTGTTCGTATACAAACACACACCTACACCCCACACAAACCACCAGCTTGTACACAACCAAACCTTACAACTATACACAGATATTAAGTCGCTATCCTTGTAGAGATCACCATCTCCCATTGTAGCACCACGCGCTGAGAGGCTCAACTGAAATTTTAAAGGTGTAACACCTCTGGTGTTACGGTCAATTAAACTGTCATGTCATCAGTATTAGACTGCTAATACTCCTGCATTTTTATTTACCTGCTTATGACTGTGCATAGGAACATTAGAATTGGATTTTATGTATTGATGTGGTTTGATTGCATGAATGAAGAAGTAAAACTCAAATAAAAAAGAAAACCCTAATTAAACCCTAATTTGACCTTAAAACCTAATTCAAAAACTACAAGGATTTTGGTGAGAGTGTATTAATAAAATTTGTGGATCTTTTAAAATAGAATAACTTTTATTTTGGGTAAATTTGAAGATCTTAAACAGAAATTTGAATTAAACCCTAATCACTATTTGGAAATTCAAATTTGAAAGGTCCAATTTAAAAATTATAAAGGAATCTGGTCAAACTTCCTTAATAAAGGTTGTAGAGTTTAACAAGTGGAACAACTTTTATGTTTACAGATTTTCATATTATTATGAAAAATTAAGAGAATTATACAAGATTGCAAATTAAATTCAAAATCCAAATTTTCCCCTTTTTGAATAGTTTCAAAACTGTGCAGATTTTGAATTTGGTTCAAAAACCAAAGTTGTTCAGAATTGAAAACACTACAACTTTTGTATTGATGGATTTTGAGTTTGTACACAAAATTCAGATAAATTGGTCAAAAACAGAATAATTGGGGTGGGGGGGTCAATGCGCTACAGTGAATCGCCCCCTCCTTGTCCTTGCACTGTGCCAGGGGCACACCGCCGTGCTGTGTGCGTGCGGCGCCGCCCTGTGCCGACCGGCCGCGTGCTCCCCGGCCTAGCTGAGCTTGTGGGGGTCCTCACGCCGCTCTGAATCGATCTTGTCCCCTCCCAAAACCCACTATTGAAAGCCCATGTTTGGTTTTGAGTAATTGATGAAACCTAGTTTGCTAACGATTGCTCTAAGTGTTTCATGAGAATTGATTAGCAAATGGCAAGATGGAGCAAAGGACCGGGTCGGTGGAGGTCACAAGTGAAGGGCAATGACGGCGTCCATGAAAATGGTGTAAGTCCATCAACAAAGGAGAAAGCCCTATTGACGGCATCCATGCAAATGGTATAAGTCCATCATCATAGGTGTTCACAAGGTCCATCAAGAGATGAGAAGGAAGTTGATAATAAACCGGGAGCTCAAGGCAAAGGTATAACCAATAGGAGCTCTTTTGGTTTTGGTGATCAAGACTCCATAGAGGGAGTGATCACATTAAGGATAGATAGCCGTACTATTAAGAGGGGCGAAATCGTTGATGAAATACGGTTATCAAGTGCCACTAGGTGTTCATGATCATTGCATATGCATATAGATGCTAGTGACACTAACTTGACCCGTGGAAAACTCTTTTGAAAAGGCTAACACACGTGCACAAGGTGTAGAACAATTGGTGTTAGCACATGGGAACAAAGGGTGAAAGGTTTGAGTGAAAATTCTGAGAAAACAGAGCGTCGGACCGTAGAGTCTCAGAGCGTCGGACCAATGTCTTCGGTCCGACGGCTAACACTGCTGTGAGCGTCGGACGCTTAGTCTCTGAGCGTCGGACCATTAGCCGAAGAGTCCGACGGTGCAGATCGTGCGAGAGATAACACGTGGCGAGCTCTGAGAGCGTCGGACTCTCGGCGTTAGTCCGACGGTGAGCGTCGGACCAACGTCCGACGGTTTTCAGGGCTCGGGGAGCTCTCTGGAAGCGTCGGACGGCCGCGTTCGTTAGTCCGACGCGCTGTGTAATTTCAGTCCGACGGTGCAGTGGCAGTGGGCGTCGGACCGCGGGTGTTAGTCCGACGACCCACCGTCCGACGGTTCGTTTTGGCGCGAGGAAATAGCCGTTGTGATCCAACGTTCGACTTCAAACGGCTAGTGACACGTGGCGTTCATCCGAGGCGTCGGACCATGCGGTTTAGTCCGACGCTCGGGCCGTCGGACAGTCCGACGGTACGCAGTGAACTCTAAACGGCTAGTTCTTTGTGTGTGGCTTATAAATAGCGACTTGGCCGGTTTGGGGAGTATCTCTTGGCACTCCTAAACATCATAACATACTTGTGAGCCTTCCCACTCCACTCTCACTCATCCTACTTGATTGTAATCATCATTTGGTGAGTTTGGAGAGCATCAAGTGCATTGCATTGATAGAGATCAACTAGAGGCACTTGGTAGTGGTATTTCGCAGCGGTTTCTCTTGTTACTCTTGGAGTTTGCCGACTCCTAGACGGCTTGGAGCTGCGAGGATCGTTGAGGGGAGTTGGTGATTGTCTCCGCCTCCGATTGGTAAAGTTGTGAGGGGTTCTTGAGCCTATCCCCGCGGGAGATCGCGAAAGGCATCTTTAGTGGATTGCTCGTAGCTTGGTGGATCCCCATCTTGTGTTGGTTGTGCGGCACCCTTGAGAAGGGTTTGGCGTGTGATGCCAATTAGCGCGTGAACCTCCAAGTGGGTGTATCGCTACAACGAGGACTAGCTTGCCGGCAAGCAAGTGAACCTCGGTAAAAAATCTTGTGTCATCTCTCTACCGAGGATTTCCTTTATATGTGATTGATTGGTTATATTGGACTTCATATCTTCTCTTCACCGGCGGTATTGAAATCACCTTTACTCCTTACATTTGTGTATTTCTCTCTTGTGTAGCTTGTTAGTTAGTTGCTCACTTAAGAGTAGTGTAAAGTAGTAACATAGTCTTTGAGTGTGAACTAGAGATCATAGTGTAGTATACTTGTCTAGTTGGCTTGCATAGTGTAGTTTAGCGCTAGTGCTTTGCAAAGCTTGCTATTGTTACTAATCGGCTTGTGAAGTGTTGTTTGTAGATTTTTATAGGCTATTCACCCCCCCCTCTAGCCATTTAGGACCTTTCAACTATAAGGACCACTGGTCGCTCCTCTGCTTGTCCCTCCCCGCTCTGGTCGCCGTCGTGCTCCCCCTCGGTGCCCGGCCAAATACGCCGTGCTCCGTCCACCTCCATACGCTCCACCTTGCTAGCACTATCGCCACTCCTTTGCACGCCTCCTGATACGCTTGGGTTAGCCTGTTGTGGCCAGGGCCGACCCCGGGCCTCAGTTTCTTCTTCGGCTCCGCCGAGCTCTGCTGTGACCCGTTTCGCCGCGGTCAGTCTCTTCTAGGTGAGCCTGGCTACGTTCTCTTGGCATTTCACAATCTTCATGGTGCCTGGATTCTCATGCGCTAAGTGGATTGGTCTCTAGAATCCTAGGTTAGCCAGAACGCGAGCTCATCAGCCGGTCCGTGCCGTCGCAGCCGCCGTTGTCTGTCAAACTCGCCTTCCTGCACCGCCTCGATCCTAACCACCTGGTCTGACCCTAGTCTCGGTGAGCTACTGATTGTTCCCGACCCTTCCTTTTAAACACTTACCGCACTCTGGTGGCCGGAACGTGACGATCGCGCCGCCGTGTCCGCCATGGGCGAGCTCGGCCTCGTCGAAGGTGCTTAGCTGTTGGGTTCGGTGTTTTGGGGTGTTTGATAGGTTCGTGGGTTCGTGATGGTAAACTTGGTTGGGCCGTGGGGGTCGCCGTCGGCTCCACGCCAGCTGGCGCACGCGCGCGGGAATCCCTCCCGGCGCTGGGAAGAAGAAGGGGGGGGAGAGGGTGGTCGGGCTGGGCCTCACTGGGCCGATTGGGCCGGCCTAGTGACTCGGACCGCGCCAGTGAGAGATGGAGGGCGCGCGTTGTTCGGTTGGGCCGACGGCTCCTTCGCGGGCCGTCTCGGGCCAGATTGGCGTTTTTCTATTTTTAGCGAATATAAACTGATTTTATGAATATCAATTGTTGGGAATAGTGCTAGAGTTTGTTATTTTTGTCATAATAAATCTGTTGCAGTATAACTCATGAAAATTTTTGTGTAGGCTCTCTGTGATATGTAGTATTTAATAAAAATATCAAATAAACTGTTTTGGACAATTTCTGCAGGAACTAAAATTGTGCATATTAATTAACTTTGAGTAATTTTAATAAATTCTATGTTAACCCAAAAATCATAGAATTTAATGTGGCACTGTTTTAGGGTGAGAACTGTCTGTCGGAAAAGTTTGGGCTTAAACTAAAGTAGTTTGACTATTTATTAAATAACCGTTTGATTAATCGAATAATAAAATATATAGATAGAAACATTAATCCCTATAGTTTTGTGTGATTTTTGATTGATTGTGTTCATTGAATCTTTCACTATGGTGATCCTTAGCAAAAGTAAGATTGTCACTAGGTAGTAATAGTAAAGCTGTGCAGCGGCTATCTATGACTGTTAAAATGGTTAATAAAAATGAAATATATGAACACCGTTTTACTTTATGAAAACTACTTTGCAACTTTACCGTGAAGGAAAGTTGTACTCAAGATTTTATATTATTTATTATTGATTCTTGTATTCCGTATCATTGCATCATATTAAGCATGCATCATTGCATACGTGTAGTGCCCGCGAATCGAAGGAGTTAAAGTTGAGGCTTCTACTGAGGAGGTGATTCCCGAGGCGATTCAGGCTTTGACATCTGTGGCACTGATCCGGATCCACTCTCTAGGCAATCCAAGGACAAGCCCCGGTGTATTTAAACCCTCCCTTGTGATTTACAAAGTTTATCACTTTGAGTTAAATTATTGCATTAAGGTTGATAGGAGTTGGTTGATACCTAATTGCTGCATTACCTGTCTTGATATATAATACCCTTGAAACCTGATTTAAATGGGGTATTTGAAAAATGCTTAGCCCTGCTTGAATTAAATTAGCTTTTGCCATAAAAATGCTACTTTCAAGCTATGTGACTTATTATTGATGAATCATGAAAAGGAAAAAAGATAAAATGATTCCGTTCGGTTGATGTGCACATGGGTTAGAGTCCCGATGTCTTGTCACAGACGGAAGTGGATTTGAGACCGTATGGTTACTTGTATTTAGGTTAGAGTCCCAATGCATTGTCTCCAACGGGAAAAGAATTAGGGACCGTTCGTTGTAGGCCTGCAGTGATCGAGACTTTGCAACTAGCCATATAATCCGGGAAGCCCTATCTCCGGTAGCTCTATTACTTGAACCGACAACCACGCACTGGGAGTGGAGAGATGGCGAGAGTAGCGTGTACCCTCGTGGACGGCGTGCCTGGAGACGAGAGGAGTACTGTGCTCTCAGGTGGCGCAGGACCGGTTCAGGTTTGGAAAAATCATGATAGATGGGGTTGTATATGCAAGGTTAGGTGCTACATATACAGTGTGGTTAGGAATCCCCAGCTGGGTACTAATCGATTCGAATCGTCGTTGCTCCTCGGTTATGGAGACTTGATCCACTGACCGTCATCGAAAAGTGGTTCGAAACTAGGATGATTTTAAGAATGATTAAGTATTTGGAATCGAAGGATACATGTGAAAGAATTAAGAACTATTACTATTGATTAAAATAATCTTGAGTAAAATATTGAAAATAGGATTAGTACTGCTTTTCTGCAAAATACTTTGACTCTTACTAAAGCCTTATCTTGACTCCCCTCAGCCTGCATTCTGAGTCTTCTCCCCATTTTCTTTAGTCGGGTAAGTCTTGCAGAGTACCCCAGTACTCAGGGTTTGTTAACCCTTGTTGCAGGAGAATCACCGCAGCAGGTCTGTCTGGCTCCCTGCTGCGTGACCATTGTTCAGGAAGGAAGTGAGGAAGAGTGAAGTTGGACCCGTGGGCAGGGTTTCTGTTATCCCTTATCTAAGTATGTTGTATTGTTGTTCCACTACTACCGTCTTTAATTATGATTTGTAGTAACTGCACTTAAATTCTATTTGGACAACTGGTCTGTAATCTAAGTACTATGTAACCTTTCCGTACTTTTACTCTGATGTATTTTATTATGAAATGTTGTAATTCTGTAATGGCTTCGCAATGGGATTCCTGTTCGGAGAAACGGGTGCTGGTGTAGCCCGGCAGGACCTTCTAATCATCTGGAACACGGGCCCGGCTGTCAGAGGTCATTAGTGACAATGATAGGTGTTTGTGGGCCATATGATTTAAGCGGTTCTATTAAAAAAGGAAAACACTCTTAGGGAAACACTATTCCCAGGTGAGACACCTAGGTGCCGATGCTAGGCATCGAACCCGGGTGGGTTGCCTGCACACCCGCAGAGCGTAAATCCTAAAACCTGGTGTCTAGAAAATTTGTTTTAGCTTGGAAAGTTAAGGTTTGTTTTTTCCTAAAATCATGCTACACGCTATGGACTATGGTGGCTAGCCAAATATCTTGTTCATGTCACTTGATTATATCTGGAACAAATATCATGACCCTTGTGCTACCATCTAGATTTCATGCCACGTTACGTCCTATAATTCATTGCATTAAAACTTAATTAAATTTAAATTGACGTGTATTCCGTATCGGATTTAGAAGTCGTTTAGGAAAACGATACGGTCTTCAAAGCATGACTTTAACTTCATATTTCTATAAAAGTATTTAGTGAAAAGTGATATATGCATACTTTTATTTTTTTTAAAGGATCTAGAGGGGCCAGAGCCCCTGCAATAATTTATTAATAAAAACAAATAGTTTTATAGAAAAAGAACAGATGAAAAAAACAGTAATTTAGGCTTTTTTTAGTTTTTTTTATAATGAAAAATTTCGGATTCAGCCTTCTTCTAAAGAAGCATCATCAGTCTAAACTTATTACAGTCTAAACTTATTATAGTAGTACACTCATAACTAAACTTATTACACGTTCAAAATTAAAGTTCAAGACCGTAAATAAATTTTTTTTAATTAGATACTATATATAGTCGAACTTAAATTTGAGACAGATGGAGTGAGTATGTAGTATAGTCTACTGTAATTGATTTTCAGGGGAATATGTAATCCATCTCTGAGCATCTAGGACACAAATAAGAAGAGGCGTAGCTATTGCTCTGTGTTTAAATCAATATTCTATGAAGGATTCGGCCCACTCTTCTGCTCCTTCCTAGTCTCCCCGCCCGATGGCCCAATACGACCCAAAAAGGCCCTAGTTGCCTGTCTCATTCGGACCTGGCCACAGCCAGCCTATCAGCAGGCATCGTCATGTAGATTTGTACCATTTAGAGCTATTCTGAATTCACACACTGCATGTAGGTTGAAATAAGAAACGTTTTGTTGTTGCAGTAAGGTGTACATTATTTTCTATTAATCCCATCATGAACAATTTATTATGGTTGCTATAGTATGGTATTGGGTTTGATGTATAATAATTTTTTATTAGTCTGAAATTCTAAATTTTAGTATACTCACCGTAAATAAATAAATATTTATAGAAGAGTGATTTTAGATTATGCAATTATAACTATTCGGCATTATACATGCAGAATATTATCAAGCTTTAGTTGTAAAAAAATATATTGTTGAATACCCACCCTCAAAATTCTGAGCCCGCCACTGTGTATACGGGGCCGGGCGCGGGCAGAAACCTGATCGAGTCTGCATGCATGCAACAAGTGAGAACTGAACTCGATCGTGCTGCTGCCATCAAAGTCACTAGAGTCAGGCAGCCATCATACTCATGCATGCATGAGGTGCAGCCGACTGGGCGGCGCCGGCCAGCAACGTGGATCCGGCCGGGCCCCCATGGCCATGCGTGCATGCAGTTCAGGTCACGCAGTCATGCATCAGGGCAACAGGCCAGCAGGCGGTGGCAGTGGCAGAACAAGACGGCGAGCGGAGAACGACAAGCGCTAAGCCTAGGCAATGGGCCGCGCCGAGCGAGAGACGAGCACCCACTCAGCTAGCTAGCGTGGACGCAGCAGCGGTTCTGCTTTTGATGCTTTGCCTGCCTTGTTGGCTAGCGGCCACGCCGAATCTTCTCTCCGCCGTCCCAGCTCAGCCGCGCCGGCGGGTGAATCATCTCTCACCTACGTATACCGCTACCACCGTCGTCCACACAGCTAGAGCCCTCGTGCACGCAACTTTACGTACGCACGTGCAGACGTGGCCTGAGTGTATGTAGTATGTGCTCGCGATTATTCTCTGTTTGTTCTATATGTTATGTTATGGTACCCTTGTTGGTATGTATGGGATCGGATCGGTTTAGTTTTGAATTCCAATCCTAGAGAGGAAGAAAAAATAGGATTGTAAATAAATAGTCTTCACTACCAGAAATCGGCACTTTGCCGAGTGTCTGAAGGGTTGCCGATCGAGTGAAACATCTCGTGCACTCGGCATCTTTGCTGAGTGCATCTGGAGGGACACTCGGCAACACTCGGTAAAGAGGTCTTTGCCGAGTGCCACGCGCTAGACACTCGGCAAATAGCTGACATCACCAGTTGGTGAGCAGCTGACAGCCATTACACCTTTTCCGAGTGTTGTTATTCTGGCACTCCGCAAATAGCTATTTACTTAGTAGTGTTTTATAATTGGTACTCGAGAAAGAAATAAGTCTTTTTCCTTTCCTGCACTTAAACATTTTCTACTCTCCCCATACAACATGTATGGTGTTGTTTTTAAAAAAGATCTTTGCCAAGTGCTAGACCCTAGACACTCGGCAAAGAGGGCAAAAAATGTTGCCGTCTAAGCTACCTGCTCCGTGGGTAACTCTTGGTAGAGCCTTTGCCAAGTGTTTCTCGTGCTTTGCCGAGTGCCATCGATAACCAACTGATTCCGGTAGTGCTTCCATTTGAGATACCCCAATAAGCGCGCAGATCGTTGTTCTTGTCGTCTCAACAAAGTTTGATGCTTTGTTTTCTACACTATATGTAAGTAGTGGTTAATAAGCTTTAATTTGAAGATTAAAGAAACTGTTCGTTGCAAATGATTTGATATATACTCTCAAACCATTACAGCATGTAGGTCTTTCATTTTAATTTCTAAGTTAAACTTCGTTAACTTTGGCTAAATTTATATAAAAATATATTTAAAAGCAAATAAATGCTTGGATGGCAAATTTCCTTTTTTTTACATAAAGGATGGGAAACTTTATGATGGATTTTGTATGACGATGAAAATATAATTGAATATCTTGAGATGTTAGTTGGTTTGTTTTTGTATATGATCAAAATTAATTTTGACGATATATACAAAACTGAACCAACCAATATCTATGAACAGATGGAGTATAACCTTGACGGGTACATTTCGTGACTCGCATGTCATGCATAGGCCCTGTTTGTTTCTACTATGATTCGATTCTCGGTGAAAAAGGTGAGAATCCCACCAAATGCCTTGATTATTTCAAATTCTTTTGACTATTACTTCAGAACATTGAACTAGCACAATCGAGAACTGAAAATATCTCCACGGTACGATGATCAAAATCGAATCCATTATGAATGGTCACAAACCAGGCCATGATCGGGCTCATGGAGGGGGCACACACACACACACACACACACACACACACACCGCCACCAAAGATAATGAAAGTTGCTCTTGTGGCTATAATATTGTTAGGTTTTGGGAGGTGGATTGATCGCCACATGAACAAATAGTGATGTTCCTCTTGTGGCTAGATAGCATGCAATATCGGTATGCATGTGGGGACTAAATAAAGAGCAAGATATATAGTGCGGAAGTGGGGTGAGACTGTGAGAGATGTAACGTAGGGATATTAAGATCTGGATGCTTGGTAAGCGAAGTCGATTGAGAGTAATAAGGGATATAAACCATCACGATTCAAGCTTTTCTTCGTGATGGTGACAAAGTTTTGGGGATGAAAGAAGAAAAAAAAACTTGGAACAATAGCTGGAAGATGCATATGTTTAGAATTTGAAGGGATATATGGCCAACATTTTATTATGATCATGATGTCATAGTGTTGAAGCCATCTTAGAGAATCATAAAATTTTATACAAAGATCTGCCATTATTTGACATCCCATGGTCATTATTTTTGGAGCGCCCCCCTCCCCCGCGCCCCAACCACGCCCGAAAAAAAGTTTGATATTTTGCTCTTATACATGCATTGTAACTAACTATTTCATTAAGGATGAACCCTTTAATTTGTAGTGGTTAAGTTTTGAAGGTGCACGAAAAACTTCCCCATGGCTTCAATATAATAGTGAGGAGTTATCATACATATTGGTATTTGAAAATTGATAAATCACCTGTCATGATGCGAGTATATGCCTGCTGGTTAGGTGGGATTATTAATGCATCAGTATGTATCATATATATCGCTGTGGAATTTATATATATTGAGTAGAAATTGCATTTTTTTGGGCCTGTTGAGTAAAAAGTAGAAATTCGCGCATGTACATTGATACTAATTCCTACTCCTACGTGCCAAGTACAAAATGTTAAGGAGAACGGACAAGATGAGATTCTTATCAAGCGGTTCACCTACTATACCATTTTAAAATAGACGAGGAAAAGGTAAAACGCAGCTAGAAATTAAGGGCTGCGATATGCATGCAGTGCAGGCTTCATCTTTTACCGTGATAGTAGAAAGAATGGGTTAGTTCCTACACGGTTCACGCAAGGTTTGTCATAAGTCCTGGCCTTTCCCTTGGTGTATAGGGTTGATTTCCTTGTTGGAGAGGACGATTAGGGTTCAGGGCTGGCCTCGGGGACACTGCTATATGATATCTGCTCATGCATGCATGCATGCATGATAGTACATCTGACCATATAGACATGCATGCAATGGCAGTAAAAAAGACAGAGGGGGTGGTGAAACAGTGGCTTGACCCACTCAAGTCTGGTCCACGCCGCAGCTGGCAGGGGAATCCTACTTGTTGCCAAAGCCAAGCACTGGGAGACAAAGCCCAGTCCAGGAAGGACAGCACTACTGTGCAAAAAGGGGAGGAGCGAGGGAGAGGTTGCACGCAAGCGTCCACACAAAAAGCTCTCAAGGCGTTCTTGGTAGGATGCACATATACTAGTATCTTAATACTGCTTTATACAAACACTCGCATTCAATTTAATTCCGTGGTGTACATGTTGTTGTTGTGTTGGAGAGATGCTGCATCAGGGCCTTACGCAGATGTGTACAAGCACAAGATTTTACACATGTATGGGCAGCAGGGCAGGTAGCATGACGAAGGAAAAAAGGCCCCCTGCTGGTGTGGTGACAGTGCAGCGTGCGTGGCATGCATTGTCGCCGGCCGGCTAATACTAGTGCTCCGGCGGTCCGGCCAGGCCATGCCTGCATTAGGGTTTCCCGCGCGCGGGCATCTGCAGGTACGTATATTTTTGTCCGCGCTTGCTTGCATATTGCATGCATGCGTATCATCATATGCATGTTTGCGTGCGTATGGTATGAGATCGAATCATATCTGTCAATCTATATGTTAGCTAGGGTTTTGCTTTGCTTGGTTGGTGTGCATGATGAGCTAGAGGGTGAGGCAGAGGCAGTGTGTGGCCATGCTGCAAGTGTGCTACTACAAGCTTGTGTTGTGTGGATGGGTGGGTTATGTGGGATCATTTATTTTAGTGCTACTAGTGCATGCATGTTGGGGGACCTCAGTTCCACCCTGGGAGCCCGGCCGGGGGAGCTATATATATGCAACTTCTTGCCAAATACCATCAACAACAACAGCTCGCTCGCTTGCTTACATCTTCCTAGCTACTAGCTAGTAGTCTCCATTTTCATTCTTCTCTCCATCGCCGTGTAGTTCTAGTTCAGATGTGTGTGTGTGTGTGTGCGCGTGCGTATGTGCCATGAGCTAGAGAGGGAGAGGGAGCAAAAAAGAATATGAGCGTGAGCTATATATTGGAAGATCTTTCATGCGTGAAGAATATGGTGTCCTTTGCGCGTTCATGGCCATACATGGCATATCGGAAGCTATACAAGGCATGCAATGGCGGCAGGAGGAAGAGAGGTGAAAGCTAGGGAATATGCCTGGCTCCCTGTATGCCACTCGCACGGCTACCCACCGGCGGTGGCCGCTGCGGCTGGCGTGCGAGGTGCCAAGCATGGCCCTCATACATCTCTCTCTCTCTCTCTCTCTCTCTCTCTCCGTCAAAGCATTTCTCATATTGTTCACATTATTACTTGGTCGTCGATTCGTGCACTCGCACCGTACCGCACGGGCTAGCTAGCTAGATGCGACATGTTTAAATTCTTTATTACAGCCCTAAGATTCAAACTCAAACTAACCACTGATCCATTTTACGTTACTTACAGGAGTGATTTTGTATTCCTTTCGATCAGATTAATTAATTACAATGTTGATTATATATATATATATATATATATATAGTTCGATCCCTGTCATAGTTAGGCTTTTATTTAGTCCGATGCAGTGTCGTGTGCATTCCCCCAAAATTGGTATATATAGGATCCATTTGATCTTCTCATCATAATATGTATACAGTCCATGTCTGTTGCACGCCTTGCCTCTAGTTTAATATATTTTCAATATATAGTTTTAATATTTGTGAATTTAAAAACATTGTCGTTGAGGATGTTATGACCATAAACACACTTGTGAATTTAATATATATTGATATTGATCATATACATATTTGACCTTGGATGTCTATATTACTACTCATGTACAACTTGCTCTCCAGCTATAAGGAAGCTGACCTATATGACTAGGCTGTGTTTATCTATACTCGGCACATACAATGGTACATAAAAATGTACATTCAGTGAGAATAATAAGCATACTACTCAGCCCATTTGACTATTTGAGGTCTTCTATATGGGCCCTCATACATCTCATTTGGTCGATCCATCTACTATTTGTTCACATTAGTCGCCGATCCGTGCACTCAACACGGACTAATCTAATCTGACATATGCATGCTTTTAATTATTTACAGTCCTAAGATTCAAACTCAAACTAATCACTTTATTTTTATATTTCATTCTCGTCATAGAATTAATTGTATTCCTTTAGTCAATTAGAAATATATAGTTACAAACTTGAGTATACATCATGGATCCCTGTTAATTAGGTTTTGTCATAGAAGTCATAATGTGCATGTATAATCCGAATACATGCCTGTTGCCTGCCTGCCTGTAGCTAGTTTAATATTTTTTGACATATGGTGTTTTTGTGAATTAAAAGGCCATGTCGTTGAGGGTGTTATGTCTATATGATTATATTTATCAAAGTACCAGTATTTGCATGTTATACACACACACACACAACATTATTTGAATTTGATATATATTGATTTGTGTTATGCGTATACAACATTATTTGAATTTGATATATATTGATCTTGATCTTAGTCATATACATATTTGACCTCCGACTTATAGTACGGATCAATACTCTTGTAGTACAACTTAATTACTTTCATCCCTCCAATTCATACATACATGTGTTGCTTATCATTGAAGTGAGCTCTTTGAGTCCTGCTACGTACCGAAGTATGTATAAATAGTGGCATGAGAAATGGAAAATGCAGTACCTATCCAGTGAATTCTTCTCACTACGGGGAGAAGCAAAATTCTCCTTGTACACAAAATTCCTCATTCATGTCTAGGTTTTTCTTCATTTTCTATAGAAGTCTCAAACATACATACACATATATGTAGTATTATTGTAGGAGAAGCTGACTGCCTACAGTCGTCGTGGTTGGCTAGACTCGATCGGCATTCAGTGAGAACAAGCATACCCAAGTCAGTTTGGTATGAATCCCAAGCTGCTCCCAAATGTACACACTGCCGCTCCAGCTCAGCTCCTCGTCGGCCGTGGAATCAATGGAAGAAAGCAAAACGCAACGCAAGATGCCAATAACCTGGGCCTGGGCTCGTGAACATGGCGATCAATTTCTCGGTACAAAGCCCAGCTAAGTAATCTGCAACCCAGCCTATGGCCCAATGCATGCAATAAAACCGGCCCAAATGCCCCCACGCCCAACCAACCTTATTTTCCTCGGCGAATTAGCCACGAGCCTACGATGGAGTCCGCGGCGAGAGCGGCACTTGACCAATTCCATGCGATTGTGGCGCGCCGTGACCATGCCGCAACTAGCTCTGTCTTAACTCTTAAGACAGCACTAGCTGGTCGAAATGCAGACCATAGATCAAGTATGGAAGAATTCTGGGAACCGGTCCTGTTGGAATAGTGAATTCCAGCAAGTGAGGTCACGGATCTCCGCATGACAGCGAAGGCTCAAAAGGTGACACGCGGAATTGGGGTTTTCTGCGGACATAAGTGAGAGACTTAGGCTCTGTTCGCTTTAGCTGAAAAGCTGAGCTGATTTTGGCTGAAACTGATTTGTTGTGAGGGAAAATACTGTTCCAGAGTTGAAAAATATCAACGGAGTTCACTTGGCATGTTGGTTGGTTTATGGTGTGTAGGTGTTGAGCACGGAAGCAATGGTGGAGTGAACGTCAAATGAGCGGGCCGTGCCGATTAACTGAGAGCGGTGAAGGACGGACACGGGACTTGGACCGAGGGACTTCGACGTCGGAGCGCTAGTTGCAGTGGTGGACACTTGGCGACATCGACAAATGCAATCGAACATGGTCGAGGGACTCGGAATGGTGCGTGGGCTGGCGCGGTCGATGACCGGCGGACGCGGCCCAGGACGGTTTGCTGGTTTGGGCCTCAAAACCAGCGGTGGACGGTTTTCGGGTTTGGGTCTCAAAACCTAGGCAGAGCTGCTTCCAGGGGGAAGTGGGGCGACACATGGCGGAATCTTGGAGGTTGTGTCCGAGGCGACGACAACTCTAAGGGTGTTTTCGTAAAATTGTAATAAGGACGATAAGAAGGGGTATGGCAGTCCCCTCCCTTCTCTATCACTCTCGCACACTCTCATTCCCGTTCCTTGCTTAGGGTTAATACACTTGATTAGTGAGAGATCCACAACTTAGGTTCATGGTTATGTAAACTCGTGATTTTGAATGGGAATCGAGGCCCTAACCTCGGAACTCCTCCGGGATTCGAAGTTAAGTCATGTGCTCTTCGCGTTCTTCACTTGTTCTTCGTTTCCCCTTTTTGTGTGCTTTGATTCACGAGTTCTTGATCGTTTCGATCCGTTCCTTTTGTGTGCACTTGATCTTTGGCATGTGGAGAACATCTTGACCGAAGGAAATTTTCGGATTCCAACCTACTTGTAGATCGGGTCGTTTCTCCATCATGAACTGAGTTCAAGAGTATTTTTAGGGGACTTTTCGATTCGTCGTTGATTGAGTTCGAATTGGGATACGATCTTTTGGGAGTAGCTTCTAGATTGCCTCAGTGACCTTATGGCCGAAAATTTGGTGGCAGTTCATCCGGATTTGATCGCGTGCTCTTCGTTTTTGGATCGAGGCGATTTCGAACTGCGCTCTGTCTGTACAGGCGCGGACAGTTCCGCGGGTCACCCCCTGGACAGTCCGGGTATCGGGGTCGAGCAGAGTGGGCTGCAGCAACCTGCTCGGTACAGAGTTGCGGACAGTTCGCCCTCTGGTCAGCGGACAGTCCTGAGACTGCTTCCCGTGGGTGTCCAGCAAGCTCTCCCGAAGTCTGTTTTTTGGAGTGTCAACGTCGGACAGTCCGCCGATCTCACTTAGACTGTCCGCCACTGAGCTTCCGACAGAGTCTAGCAAGTTTTTCAGAAGTTTGGTTTTTGGATTTTCACCAGCAGACAGTCCGTCCCTAGTGTCTGTCCAGTGCACTGTTGCCTGATAGATTTTGCCACCGGACAGTCCGCGGTCTGAGCTCGGACAGTCCGAGGGGTCTTGGCCGGACAGTCCATGCCTGAAGACCGGACAATCCAGGACTGTGCAGAGATTTTCCGTTTTGTTCTTTGCTTCCATGTCTTCTCCGAGGTTTGAGTACCCCGCTCTGTCTCTCTAGGCATCCAATCACTTGTTGATTTGAGGATAACTTTTTTGCACACGGTTGCTTGGGATTGTGTTTGGGACAGAGGTCTTGATAAATCTCGGAAGAAATTTTTGAGGCTCCCATTCACCCCCCCTCTTGGTCGCCTCTTTGGTCCTTCATTTTCATATATATATAATGAAAATTTACATGTGATCCCTCGAAAGGGGTGTGTATTAAAAGCTACTCTATGGCACTAGTTGGTTCTGTTCCAGAGAGACTTAGCCAATATGGGCTCCCCCAACAGTAGCCCCTCAGCTACTAGGTTTTGACCTAGTAGATATTCATACATGAAAAGGAACAACACAACTCAGAACCTAGTTACATAAAGAGTCATGAGATTGAGGAACTATGAAGTAGAGGCCAAAAAAAAGAGGAGAATGCCTCGAGTGTGGCGGCAGGGGAGCGAGACGTAGCCTTGGTTTGGAACAGAGAAGAATGGTGCTGGGGACGGACGGTGGCACGAGGTCCGTGGATGGGTTGTGCGAGGGCATGCACCCGAGTAGCCTGGCGACACGCAGCCGGCCAGCGCGGGAGAGGGGGCGACATACATGCGGCCCAATGAGAGAGGCGAGTGGAGAGGAGCGGCGCGAGGAGAGAGGGGTGGCGTGGGCCTGCTAATTTAAGGGGTTAAAACCCACCCTATACCCACCCCATAATAAATTAACTATCTTGTTTAACTCATCTCACTCCATATCCTTTTAGTTTCAAACCAACCCATTCGAACCCATAAACTAATTATAATTTAAAATCTCGTGTTCACATCTTAGAATTTTATCAAAATTGGCTGGAATTTATTACAGATGATTTAATATAGCAAGCTTGCAACTTTAAGCCAACAGACAACACCAGATGGGTATGTAGGCCCCACATCAAATGTGGACCCCAAATAAAATCTCGCGTTCACACCTTGAAATTTTATTAAAATTGACTAAAATTTATTACATATGATTTAATATAGCAAGTAGCAACTTCATACCAATCGACCCTGTCAGATGTGTATGTGGACCTCGCATTAAAGCCGGACCGTAGAAATAAAACCTCGTGTTCACACCTTAAAATTTTATCAAAACTAGCTAAAATTTATTGTAGTAGATTTAATATAGTAAGAAGCAACTTCATGAGAACTTACATTGCCAGATCAACATGTGAGCTCTACATCAAATCCCAACCCATTTTCCTATTATACTAACCTCAACCTAACCCGCGAACTCAATCCATTACTATCCCATCCAAAATATATCCATTTGAAAACCCAACCCGTTATACCTATTTCAACCCAACCTAGCAGTGTGGCGTGGAAGGTGAGTCGCGACTGCGAGGTTGCGAAGTCGAGCTGCGGCACTGCGGCAAACTGGCAAAGTTACGATGCGGGAGGAGGCGAAGTCATATCTTTGGGATTTTTTTTTTAAATTTTTCTTTCAGGTTCCTTTTGGCGCACAGGCTCGGCCCAATCGGCGGGAAAACTTTGGTGAGGCGGGAGGAATTCAGTGTTAAGTTTTCACATAAATTTTCTGTGTAGCGCGAACAGAAAATAAAATATTTTACATGTGTGTAGCGTGAACATCGACAGAAAAATTAATTCCTGCCGGCATATCAGCCCCCACACAGAAAAAAAAAGTAATTTTCCTGTTGGTTCTGCAATATTTGTATCGATTTACATGTTCGACAAAATAATTGGATACTATTCTTGTCGGTAAAGGCAAAACTGACAGAAAATTTCTCGTTTCCGGTAGTGACTAGTTATATATCTAATAGAAGGAATTTGATCCATATGAATATGGGCTCTCCCAACGAGAGACGAAGCCACCACTAGGGCGAGCTAGGGCAGTCGCCCTAGGTCCTTCTGGCTGTGCACCCCATCCTCATCTCTGTCGAGCCCCTCTTCTCCAAGCGGACTGCTCGTTCCTGGCGCTCGGCTTCTTCCTTTTTTTCGTACGCAAGCGACGGCGCCACGGCTGAGGAAGAAGACGACTTGATGCCTCTGCCTAACGAGAGTTGGGCCATGTTTGGGCCTAGTGGGCTGTGTATTGAATCTGCTGAGCCTATGTGGAAGCTGGAAGCTGAACCCTTTTTCCCTAGTTCCCAAGCTCTGCTTGATTGGCTAAATAATTTGATGACATATCTATGAAACGGTTTCATATCATATATTTAAAAGACTTGATGAAATATCTATGAAACGGTTTCAGGCCATCAAAAGACGAAGAGTGGATTAATAAATTTTCTACATGCTTTCCTACATAGAGTGTTCGATCTTCAATTAGTGTGTATATATATATATAGATATATATATGTATATATATATGTTTATTCAAGATCACTAGACTCACCCAATGCCTTTGAATGTGGTTTAGTTACGTTCACGATCAATAATGAATGGGGGAAAATCCATTTTTAGTATAATTGGAACATGAAGCGATTGTGGCATTTGTTATAACTATATATACCTTATTATTTTATCGCATTATTATTTCTTATC
Organism: Eremochloa ophiuroides; assembly: GCA_038502445.1. NCBI lineage: Eukaryota > Viridiplantae > Streptophyta > Magnoliopsida > Poales > Poaceae > Eremochloa > Eremochloa ophiuroides. The sequence continues at coordinate 7,702,682 of JAHLJS010000001.1, read as the reverse complement.
TTATTCAATATATAAAGTTCGCCCCAGGTGGATTTTGATACTGGATCTGCAACTGCTCCCAACAGGTCCGGTGATATGCCTGTTACGAAGCTTGCAGGTCACCCTCCAGAGAAGACCTTATTGGATCAGAGCAAACTCTTTTTGGTTAATTTGAATTTGAATTTTTGTCTGTTAAAGTGTTACTTATAATATATCTTGCTTGGTTTTGTAAGGGACGTGCCAGGGCTTCTCATCAGGCCTTGATGATCGTCTGTTTGATTCCCTGTTTCCCCAACTTGTTCATTGAATTGTTTTGCTACAGGTATGGGCATTCGAAAATAAATAAAAAAATGTACTGCGTGAGTATCCGAATCGAACCTTATACAACACTTCAAATGAGTTCAGACATACCCATTGCAAGATTAACAAATTTCTGTCCATTGAAGAGGTCTTAAATCCCAAGACGTGTATTTTCTGGGTGCCGTATCTACCAAATCGACCAGCCACCCGGCCGGTACACATTTCCTGGTACTGGTAGCAAAACAGACAGCTTCCCCAACTCCCAGTGTGTTTAGGTATTGAATTTTTTTAATATAGTTGAAGAAAAATAAACGGCTCACGAGCACCGATCCGATGGCTAAAAAAAGAATAGTAACCAAGAGGTACCAATTTTAGAGTAACCAAGAGGTACCTAGCATCTTTTTCAATGTTGAGGTTATAGGTACCTGGCACATATTGAAATTGGTGGGACCAACGTTTAGAAAAAGAGGCGTGATAATATCATTTTTGAAATTTTATTATGTAATTAAGGGTAGAATGGTAAATCCATAAAAAGAAATAATGTTTTGATTACAAGGGCGAGGTTAGGCCAGCGGCGCACGACGACGAGGTCGATGCGGGGAGTGAACCTCGCCATCCGTGACCTCCGATCCGGCGGCGCGCAACGACGAGGGCGATTGCAAGGGTGAGGTTAGGCTGTCGGCGTCGGCATCGTGCACGTCGTCGCTGCGGCACTGCGCGATGAGCGCGTCGTCGAAGCTCCTCCGTAGCTCGCTGAGCCGCAAGTCGATGGGGCGGCGTAGCAGCATGGTGATGTCGGTGTCGATCGAGGACGTGCGCGACGCGGAGGAGATGAAGCAGGTGGACGCGTTCCGGCAGACGCTGGTGCTGGAGGACCTCCTCCCGGCGCGGCACGAAGACTACCACATGATGCTCCGCTTCCTGCGCGCGCGCAAGTTCGACATCGAGAAATCCAAGCAGATGTGGTCGGACATGCTGCAGTGGCGCAAGGAGTTCGCCGCCGACACCATCGTCGACGACTTCGTGTTCGAGGAGATGGACCAGGTGCTGAGCACTACCTGCTGCAGGGCCACCACGGCGTCGACAAGGACGGCCGGCCGGTGTACATGGAGAAGCTCGGGCAGATCGACACCACCAAGCTGCTGCAGGTCACCAGCATGGACCGCTACGTGCACTACCCGCAGGGCCACCACGGCGTCGACAGGGACGGCCGGCCGGTGTACATGGCGAGGAACAATTACTGTACTAACCCTGACCATCTAAAATTAATTAAACATAATTTCTTGTATAGGTACCAGGAGTAATTAGGAAGTACCTCCAACCACCCTAAAAGGACTCTTAGGTATTAATTGAAGTCGACTAGTATTTCTTTCTTAGCTAGCGCAGCGCAATGAAGGGGGAATTAGATAGTTACAACATTTGAATGGTCATTTCAAGTTACACAACAAATTAACCAGATGGCAATATGCCAATATCGAACTGCTAGAACGAATAAATTGCCTTTTACTCCGACTTTGATGTCTCATAACGTAGTTACTTCCCTTTTGTCTTGCGACATTTCCATCCAATTTCACAACTCTTGTTCTGGGGAGATATCTACCATAGTGAATCCACGCTCATGGCCGATCAATATCCTACAGAAATTATATAGACAGGTGAAGAAATAAAGATAGTTTAATTAGTGTACAGAAGCGTTCAGAGTTGTTTATATTTATGAACATAAGACAAAGAATCTGTTAGGCATGCAGTCTCAAACCACTGGTTAGAGTTTCAGAAAACCATAATCTTGTCCTTGACATGGGTTAAAAACATTACCTTCTTCCTGTAGTTAAACATGATGCTACAGTACAAATTCTTTCCCGGACAAAGCACAGGTATCTCATCTGCCTAGCAAAATGTCAAGAAATATGTACTCTTACTATATTTCTAAAACATATAATTTTTGTGATGTACAAAAATGTTGAAGGTAGGCTAAATCAGAAGCTATGGCAGTGAGCCGTTCTGCTGAATGATAAAACACCAAATTCCACAAAAAAGATATTGAGTATTGCAACAGAACAGTTAAGAGAAGTTGACTTATTGCTGTCAGTACCTGTAGGTATTGGGGCACCAGAGCGAAACAACACCATCATTTGTTCCTGTTATTATAGTTTTCAATTGAGGATTATAGCAGGTAGCAGTGACTCCATCTGCATGTCTAAGTGTTGCTTCAGGTTTAATAATTGATTCAAGTCCATGAGAAGAAGTTTTAGGAAGCTCTTCATTGTATTTCCACACCTAATTCATAGGAAATAATGCCTTTTTATCATACACAATTTTGTTATTATATTGTGCAATGAAGATAGAGGTGTATATATTGCCTATTTACCTTGGCAGTCTTATCCATAGATCCAGTAATTAAGAAGCATACATTATTGTAAGTGAAGTAACTAATTGAGCATATTAGCTTTGAATTGTCACACAGTTGAAGGTAAGGCCTCCGAAGATATGGGAGCAAATTATTAGAACAATTATCGGAACACCATAGCTGAGAATAAAACACAAAACAAGTATCAGTATAAGGACAGAATGCCTAAGCCAAGCTGCTACTCATAAGCAGGCCAATTCCTCATATAACAATGCAACACTACAGATCGAAACCCAAGGGCCAACCACACAAGGAATCCTATTAAGTAACTGCAACAACGCTAGAATCATTCATGGTGAGGAAATGGACGATGTTTATTTTAATAACAGATCGATTTAGTATTACACATTACATTCTAAACAATTCACGCTGTTCGCTTGAGCTAGTTTCAGCTTTCAGCTATGCACAGAACAGTATTTTTCTTAACAAATCAGCCATACAATCTAACTAGCCGAACATACCAAAATCTGGTGATCCCCACAGCTTAATTAGCAGTATATATCTAACATAGTCTTTTGATATTTTATTTTAATTCGTTCTTGTGTGAAGCATTTGATTTTGTATTTTAGGAAGTTTATGTATATACATGGTATCTTTCTTTTTATTGTGAAGGTATATATACTTGGTAGATCAAAAAAACAATGTTTTCAACCTGTCTGCAGTGGACACAATAATTTCTACGTTTATATGCAGCAGTGAAGTTATAGCCTTTCAAAAGAAATTGACTCCATATCTCACCATTAGTGTTGGTATATAAGATGATGATATTTCCAGAGACATGCTTCCGGCAAATCTTAAAAAGTTATATGAACATATAGGGTGTGTGTGAAGTGCATTCACATATCATATATATACGAACCTCAATGTGCAGTAGATGATATATCATAGCCGAGTAGGAAGAGACCAAACAATGATCATGCGTACCTTTACTTTTCCACCACAGCACCTAGTAGCAAAAACTCTAGCGTCATTAGTGTTATAAGAGGCATGTTCAACTGTTTTGAAGTAGCCAGGGCCGTGATGCATCCTAATGCACGTCCAGTCCTCGGTATTCCAAACCATCACGTTGGAGCCAGTGGATACCAGCGCATGAGGCTTGGATGGATGGACAGCTAGGGACCTGATGCCTTGCCCGTCACCGTCAGCAGTAGTAACGTCGATAGATTTGACCTTTTTACATGAGCAGGGCTCTTTCGAGAAGTAGTATGCATGCACGACCCCACGGTCATCACCGGCCACGATGTTCCATTCTTTTCCTCCCTTATTATTAAATTTAGCTGAATGAACTGCATGCAACAGGTAAAGATATTTTTAATTTAGCTACATAATATACCGTGGAGGAAATAAAGAAAGGTTCAAAGGCATGCCTGGCTTGTCGCTCAATCGAAATGATCCGTACGATTCCTGCGAATGAAATAAAATATGTTTGCAACATAAATATATATGCTCAGTTGTGGGCAACATAAATATGTTTGCAATAAAGAAATATATATAGGAATATATATAAATTAAATGTTTGCAATATAATTATGAACAGCATAGTACACCTAATCATAATTTTGCTTGCTTGACATAAATACACAGAAACAAAACCAGATTCGAACGAAATTTTGTGTGCGGCTGGTTCTTGTTGGTGTTTTTTACAGTTTCTGTGTAAAGAAGCTCTTTTATAATAACTAGCAAAAATGCCCGTACATTGCCACGGAGTATATAGTTTATAGTCCAGTCACCTAGACAACATGTGGCTTGGAGATTTATTCAACAATGGTGCCATACATTATCAATCATCTTGAAATCAAACTATATACCATGTCTAGCCGTGCTCTACTCGAACTTGTATAGACATATGATACTTTGAGATTTATCCATTCCAATGATGGTCCATGTATTCTAGTTTATCTTGAGATCGGACTCCCAACCATATGTGAGATGTGAGTGAGCAGTGATAAGAATATGCTCCATACTTTAAAATTAGCATATACCACCTTTTAAAAAATAAAGTTCATATTGGGAATGTTATCCAAAAGCACTGTCTTTCTACACTAAAACATAGGGATCGGACAAACAAAATTTAAGTTTGAACGGAAGAAACTCTCAATTGTCCAGTAGTTAGAGGGAGACCGACAAAAAATAGGGAGAAATTTTGCCTCTTTATTATTAGGCATAAATATATATAAATTTGCTGTTTTGAAATTCCTTTCGGATCTGATAATCCATGCCCTGAGGAATACTGGACAGTATTCAGTATTTGTGTGCGTGTATAACAAAAACCAATAGTAAAAATCTAACTACAAGAAGTCCTAAAAACTGTAGCTCAAAAAAACATGCCCTAAAACTAAAAGGAAAATATAACGACTGGAAGTCAAAAGGCCGAAAGTCAGCTTTTGAGCTAAAAGCCTCAAAACTGTAGCTCAAACAAACATGCCCTAAAACTAAAAGGAAAAATCTAACCATTATAAGTCAAAAGGAAGAAAGTTAGCTTTTGAGCTAAAAGCCTAAAGACTATAGCTCAAACTAACGTGTCCTAAAATTAAAAGGATAGCTTCACTCAGGAGTTTGTGTACTTTGGGCCGAGATGGCTGGCCGAATTTTTTTTTTCCAGTCCTAACAGCCTAAGACTCTATGTTGTATACTATCAAGACTTAGGCGTTACATGCTTTATTTTTTCTTGTAGTTTAAAAATACCTTTTGAGATGAAAAGTTACTGCATATGCTTTGGGTTAGACAGGTGTTAAACTTTTGTTTCCTATGGGGCACTATGATATCTCTTTTTGAGTCCCAATATGTATTTACCTATCGATGTTTCGTGTGCAGTATAATATGCTCTATATACATTACAATAAGGAAATATTTCATACAAAAACAACAAATAAAACCATGCCATTTAAAACTAGCTAATTTCTTACTTTGCTAATGTAGTTCAAAATTTCGATGCAACCTGACGACAAGCTTAATAAAACCCTGCATATATAAAGTGTTTCACTAATCATCAAAAAAGTATCCACCCATATAACATATAAGATGCATGGAAGGCCAAATTTAACTAAATCTCCCATTTTCATATAAAGCAGTATAACTCGATGAGAAGTTCTTTTTGTTCTTGCCAATAAAAGGCAATATATCTACCCTCCCTCCACACATCCTAAATGCTAAACGGTAAACATTGGTCACCTGCCGTTTAACCCATTATTCGGACAAAATGGATATTTAAACGTCAAAATCTACCCAAGCTTCGTCATTAATAAAAAGAACAAAAGGCTAGCTCTCTTGACACAAAGACAAAACAGAAGGGTACTCTCTTGTCCTTATCACCACTGGTTCCAAAGCAACTAATAAAAAAAAAAATCTATATTATGCTCACTCAAGGAAAGTAGATGTAGATAGGGGCTTATCGACATTGATGCGCCAATAGGGATTACTTGTTCTGGTGTAGTGAGTGCTGCGTTCACAAGATTATTTTCAGCGATTGTTTCCTACGGGAGATGTAATTTTTAGAGGCAACTAATGTTTGCCACTATCTCTAAAAATGACCTATATTTTTAGAGGCGGTTGGAAATCCTACCCGCTTCTATAATGTATTTGCAGAGGTGGTCTATGAGTTGAGCTCCTATAGAAGCGGTTCTTGAAAAAACACCTTTGAAAATCGTTTAATACCCTACTAATTACGAAACTCAATTATTTTCTATACACAATTGGACATATAATATTATTTTGTCCTTCTATTCACACATTTCAAAAGAACATTATTGGCATTACGCTTATGTGCGCTAAGCTGCTAAGAATAAAAGCACCCCAACACAAGGTCAACAAAGGCTTCCCACTCACCAGGGGTCATCTGGGTGCACATCCATGTCTTGCGGCGAATTCAAGTCCTTCACAAACACAGCCTGACCCAAGAAAGTCAACATTAATGAGATAATAACAAGTCAAAACTTTAATGATCTTTTACAAAGAGAAGCTCTCATCACCTCAGTAATATTTGGGTCCAATGCCTGCATTAGGTCACAATGCCACACCATAAAAAATACAAAAACAACATTGTTAAAAAAGTTTAAGTCCCCAACAAAAAGAAATAGTCGTGATCTGTTTGCAAGGCAAAGATGAATTGATTAGCAAACAATGCTCAAATATATGTAATGTTGCATAAAATGCTACAAGTAATAGTATTTAGTCTATGACCATGCTTGATTTATGATCATACTCCCTGACCGTTTCTACTTCCACATTTGTTGGGAAGGGTAAGATGCTGCTTTGATAATTACCTTTCAGCATATTTACACACTACAAGATGTTTATATAGTACAAATATGTCATCATGAATGTACTTTTTAACAATGTATCTAATGATGAAACTTTTGTATACCCAAGCTAAACCTAGTGATGCTGACAAAAAAGGAGCAGATGTTGTAGATATCAAGTATTTTCATCATCTGCTTGTTTATAGTACGTATTAAAGGTTATTTATTGTGTTCTTCATGGTATTATATATGTTTCTAAAAATCACTATTAAGTTCACTTAGTAAACAAAGATCAATAGTGAAATTCTACTTACCATATCAACAATTTGTGATATTTCCTTTATCTTGCGCCTGTGATTCCTGTTTTGGTCCATGCAGTTCAATGCAATCTTAATGCATGTTTCCACTTGTTGGTATGCTTGCTCCAGTGAGTGTCCTCTATGATGTTCTAACAATTTCCGGTTCCATAATGTTAATTCCTAGTACAGATTTGATTGTTATTGTGAAAAAAAGTTAGTGACAATCATAGTAAGCATTTGGACCCCAATATATCTTCTGAAAACAATGACCCTTTGAACCATACAAGACATACATACAGCCAGAGATATCATAACTGAAAATAGTGTTCAAGAATATTCGTCCCAATAAAAAAAAGAGCGAGTGCATTGCATCGATCTGATATCATCCGTTCTTTCTCTAAATTCCTAATAAAAATATTTAGCCAAAATTCAAATGAAAACTGCTCATAGAATATAAAAAGTCATACATTTGCCAAATATAAATGAGAGGAAAACAGATATCGCTAGAAAAAAGGGAAGTGTTTGCATTTAGTTGTACTTTATTAGTTTTAATTGTTCAGGCGAGATGAGAGAAGATTTTTGTCATACAGGTATTGATGGACCATATAATTTAAAAATTCTGAATGTCCCTTTTATGCTTTTGATAAATTCTTAAAAATGCCCTCGCTCATGTTGGATTGGAGTATAATCCTAATACGCTAGGAAATTTAGGAAAGAATAATTTTTATTTGTGGACCAATATTTGGAGTATACTCCATTATTGTCATATTTGTTGTACTAAATATGTAAAGATAAAATCACCTGTTGTGTTTCTATATATGTATTGTCACGTATTCGGTTTTGTATAGTATTTAAGTTTATGAACAGAGAGGGAAAGATTATTGCATACATTCTATATATTCATGATATCATGTTTTCACAATGGTGGCCATGGCGCCGAATAATATTCTCTTATTGGAGTCAGATTAGGTGCTCTACAAGACAAAATACATGGAAGATTCCAGCTAACCTTGGTTAGGTACATGTCGACCTTTTCCTTTGCTGTACTTCCACTTTGATAATCAAAACCAGGGTATATAGACCCTGTCACAAGTTCAAGGATTACAACTCCAAGACTATATATATATATCTGTCTTGTCTGACTCAACGCCCCGAAGTATGTATTCTGGTGCCATATACCCCCTGTGTTCAAGACAATTTGAGGGTTGCTTTCAATAATGTCTCGTTCAAGACAATATGTGAGAGTTCACCAAGAAAATTTTGTTACAACGTTAATTTTTTTCAAGAACAATACTTTATTAGCACTGTGAACTCACCGTGTTCCAAAATTATTCACAGTGTTGCGTGTGCTTTGATCATCAAAGAACTTGCACAAACCAAAATCTGTAATTTTTGGCACCATATCGCTATCCAACAGAATGTTGTCTGGTTTCAAGTCCAAATGAATATACCCTTCATTATGAATATATTCCAGACCATAGCAAATTCCCTTTATTATCTGATATGTTTGTCTCCATTCTTGTAGTCCCCCAAGCGCACCTGTGCAGGTAAATAAGGAGCGGCATTTATGTGTGATTGAAATATTATATTCATAATGAATCTGGACAAAAAATCTCTATGAGAAATCAAATAGAGCAATGGTATTTTTTTTTTCTCCAATATGCAGGAGAGGTGCATATCATCATTGTATAATAGAGCAATATATGAGACGTGTTAGTACAAAAGTTAAGGCAAAAAATAGGTTCCACCATGTTCAGACTAATCATCAATATAAAATGATACTTATAGCTACTTACGTTCCTTCTTAATGCTCCCATTAGGTTCAAATTCGAAGCACAACAGCCTTTCTCTCCTGCTTTCGGCAAGAATGTTTTGGTTTTTGTGTATATATTCTCTTATTTCTGTGTGAACGCAATAGCCTAGGAACCGCACTATGTTCTCGTGCTTGAGCTTCTTCAGAGTTTTGACCTCAGCATGAAATTTATCATCATCTAAAATCTGTCCGTTCATCTTAAGTCTCTTAATGGCAATCTCCATCCCATTTTGAAGTTCACCCTGTCATGTGAGGCCGCAGTTTTTGTCTGAACTACTAGAAGAATTCCCATGATCTATATAATGAAGCAACGAAGAACTAATTACCTTGTAAACCACTCCATATCCTCCATCGCCGATTATAAGTTTATCTGAGAAATTTTGTGTGATGCTTTCTAGAAGTGAAAATGGCACCTCTTGAGCCTCTGCCTCGGGATTCAGTAATATGTCCAACAGTGCATTTTGTTCACTCCCTGAATCACCCATTCTTAGTTGCAAAAATAGAGTTTCACGTGATTTTCCTGGCTTGGAAACACAAATAGGTGAGCAATTATATGTAAAAAATATCACATACAAACCTAGCTTATCAGGACAAAATTACAGTGGCACAATTGGAACTCGCAATATCATCGCCCGGCCAGGCCGAGCAAAGTTGGTGGCATTAATTTGGATCCTTTGCTTTCATAGTATTTCCTCGCTAGAGCGAGTCAGCCGATTCGACTCCCCTCAGGTCGCAAGGCCTAGCCTTGCCATTTCCCAGGCATGGCGAGGTGAATCGAGGCTAGTGAGCAGATAATCAATCAAGAAAACAAAGGTGTAAAGGGAGAGAACAATCTGCCTCCTCCCCTCAGGGTGTGTGTGTGTTTTATCGGGTTGTTTTGTCAGGAAACTTTTTGCAAAGGAGTAAAGCACTGAAAACTTGATGGCAAATAATCACCAAGAATATGAAACAACCAGATCCAGATGCAAATCAAAGAGGTACGTTGCTTGGATATGCTTAGCACTAACCTTTGTTTTTCAGGCGGCAGATGGGTCGGTGAGGCTAGCACGCAGCTCCTGCTCCTCTGCTTGATCCGAGCTCCATGCGATCCACCGAGCGCGAAACAGCTATATGCTCCTCTCCCCCATGGCTTCCAGTTCCATCTGATATTGCTGCTGATTGTTCGGGTCAAACGATTGAATTGTCACGTGCATCCCAGTGCGGCTCAATCAGAACGGCGAAGCATTCCACATGGGATCCAATCTGAACATCATTGTTATTCTAATTGATTACCAAGCTGTCACAGAAAATAATATAGGACGAAGGGTCGGCTCTATGTATTGTTGACCCAGCCTGTCCTCCTATTTCCTGTACAGACTTACCAATATTTTATTCAATTAAATCAAATAAGGTCATGTTTGACACAGCTCAGCTTTAATAGTGAAGTTATTTTTTTTTATAAAAATAGCTTCATAAGCAATTTTTTTTATGAAGTTAAGCTGTTTTAGATATGTTAATTAGGAGAACAGCTTTACCAACAACTTCATGCATGGTTGATAGAGAAAAAATATGGGAAAGAGCAATGATAAGCTATTTTTTAGCTTCATGCTAACTCATTCCCTTGTGAGAGGAAAAAACAGCTTTATCCTATGAAGCTGTTTTAGGCCGTGTACAATGGACGGGCTCCTGTGGAGCCGCTTAGGAGGAGAGAAAAATATTATTGTCAGCAAGCATCCCTACAGGACATCAACGTACAATGGACCTCATGAAGCAGCGATGCCGCCCGCAAGCGTCTCAGACTCGCCGTGCTGGAGTCCACCGTGGAGAAATAACAGAATACAGGCTCAAAACTGTCTGTAAGCGTCGAGCGTTGTACGTGGCCTTAGAAAACCTGTTTAGCTAAAAAACAGATCAACACAGTTCTGTTTTCTACAACATATTTAAGCAGCCAGATGCTGAAGTCAAGCTATAGGACCCTCATTACGTGAACTAGAGGATCAAGAAACCCCGATGACAAGCTGTAGGCTGCAGCTCCATCCCTACTCTCTTGTCTATAACAGTTATACATTGGTAGCTATGATTTTTTCTTGCTCCAGCAATTCAACCGTGTGGGGGTATAGACTCGTATATCCGCACCGTGCCATATAGGCCAAATCATCCGGTCAGACCTGGACTGCCAAGTACGCGTCGTCTACACGTTCTCCAGAGAATCACGTATATCTGCCGATCTAGAGCCTTGGCGGTTAAGGAAATAGCTTTCCTAATATCTAACCGATAAGTTTCCTTATTCGGTTAGGATTGTAATCTGATATACATGGTAAATCAACTTATAACCCTGCCCCCCGGACAATATAAGGCGGGTAGGGGATCCCTTCAAAACATCTCATATCATAGCAATACAACCCACTAACACACAGGACGTAGGGTATTACGCCTCGCGGCAGCCTGAACCTGTATAAATCTCGTGCCTCACGCTTTCTGCGTTACACTTATTCGTCTCAAGCGCACCTTCACCGATCAATCTACTAGCTTGGGCATACCTCTCGGTAGACTATCGACGATATTCCGTTGACAGTTGGCGCGCCAGGTAGGGGGTGTGCTTCCTGATCCCATGGCGAGTAAGATGGTGATTTTTTCAAGCTCCATAGTGCTCCCGACGCCGGGCCAGATCTTCACGGTGAGCTTCATCACCTGGGTCATCGGTCTTGACGGCGAAGGGAAGATCCTAATGCGGCTCAAATCGCATCTACTCCAGTTTCACCGACGGCCTCCGCTCCGGCAGGAAGGCTGCCGTGCTACGTCCAGAGGACCGTCGACAACAGCGACCTGATCGGATCTATAGATCGGGTCTCTCAAGGCTTGTCCGAAAGTCTCTAGATTTTGAAGTCGGCTACGGATTGATTAGCTGCAAATCGCCTCTGGCGCCCATCGGCGGCGCGACGCTCCTCTTCGTCTCGGCAGGACGCAATTCTAGTCATCACTGCCACCCCTGTAGGGGAGCATCGTCGAGCTGCAACCCCGAGCAGTCGCGGCTCCAAGGGCTTCCGACCACGACCTCCCAAGGGGCTACATGCCTTTCGGCCTACGGAGCGCGGTCTCCAGTTTCTCGTATCTACTGCGCTGCCTGACCATGCCGGCACCAACTCCACCTTCATCGTCGCTGAAAACAACCACTCCGACCACGATGACGCTGAAGATGGCAATCTTCCTGATCTGCCTCCTCCTACTGGTCGGTACATCGATGGACCCTGTCATTAGTGACGACAGCGCTCTGGCGCCAAACGAAGATGAACAAGCCCGAGCTGCTTGAGAAAAGAAGAACGCCGACCGAAGATGACGCCGCGAGCAGCGCGCCGAAGCAAGGAAGGCCCCCCGTACAGAACCTGGAGCAGGAATTCGATCTGGTCGGTAACCACCAGGTCTACAAGACTCCAAGCGTGAACGTCGTCTGTGTGATAACAAAGGCCAAGCACATGAACCAAACTCCAGAGGTCGAGCGCCTCACGGCTCTCCTCAAGGTGGCCCAAGTTCAGATCAATGAAGGACGCCAGCCCCCCCATCGCACTCCACTGTATCAGCCAACGAGCTTATTCATGAAGATGGCGGCCACTCCCGCGGTGGGCGAAGACGTCACCGCCAAGACGATGACCAGGAGGTAGACCAATCTGATCTTCGTGAGAAGCTGAGAGATAAAGATCTCCGTGGTCGTATCGAGGGTCGGAGGGAGGCCAGACACTCAGCAGAAGCTGAGCGCCGCAAGGAGTATGATGAAACCCATGGCCCTCCGAACAACAACAAGAACTCCCCTGAGCTGCCATTCATAGCTGAACTCTAGGCGGTGTGCTGGCCACCGAACTTAAAGGTTGTTGGCGTCGAGACCTATGACGGCACTGCTGATCCCACCAAGTGGCTCACCGTCTACGAGATCGCGATCAAGGCTGTCGGAGGAAACTCAGATGTCGTGGCAAATTATCTGGCCATCATGCTCAACGCGTCCGCTAATAATTGGCTACTCAGTTTGAGGCCAAACTCCATCGACACCTGGGACCAACTGAAGAAGCAGTTCATCAGCAACTACCGTGCCACTTGCAAGTAGCCAGGCACGAATATGACCTCGAGAAGCTTCAGTAGGCATCATGTGAGACCCTACAAGATTTCATTCGTCGATTCTCGGAGACCAGAAACAACATCCCTAGCGTCACGGATGCAGAGGCCATCTCTGCTTTCATACGTGGCCTCTGACCTGACGAAGAGCTTCAGCGGAAGCTGTTCCGCAGCAGATCGAGCTCCATCGCCCAGATGCTATGCATCGCCAACAAGTATGCCAACGGGAATGAAGCCGCTCATTATTCCATCCACAGCCGTCTTCGCTTCCCTGACCGTACACGCCACGAGGACGGAGACCGCCGAGCTGATCGGCGCCACGACGACCGAGGGTCGCGGCGGGATTATCGTCACGATGACCGCAATCACCGCGACCAGCACCGTTTCGACCGGCGCTGCCACGACGAACCAGAGGGTTCCAGAGCTGGAGAGAGACGTCACCACTACCAGGTCTACAACACTCGACCAGCCCCGAAGCGCAACTACGATGAAGCCTATGAAAAGCTCTTCGACAGTCAATGCCCTATCCATAAGTTTCATAACCATACCATGAGAGACTGCTATGGCCTCTCCAGGACATACAGAGAGGAGGAGAAGAAGAAGGCTCACCACGATTCTGACAAAGACAGGCGCAATGATGATGATGGCCCACCTCCCGGCTTCACCGAGGCCCACAAGACGGTCTCCACAATCATTGGCGGCCGCATCACGATGGAGTCAAAGAGGGAGCAGAAGCTCGTCGTTAGACGCGTCAACTCTGTCGCCAACTATGATGCCTCCATCGTCAATCCGAAGTTCCCTCCCTGGTCGCATAAGCCCATTACCTTCAGCAGAGACGACCAGTGGACGGAGATCCCATACTTGGGTCATTTCCCACTGATCCTCGATCCAGTCATTCGCAAGACTCGCTTCCGCAAGGTGTTGATCGATGGCGGCGGTGGCCTCAACATCCTCTTCTCCGGGTCCGCCAAAGAGCTTGGGTTGCAAGTAGAAGACCTAGAGCCGACCACAGCTCCGTTCTGGGGTATTGTCCCAGGGCAGTCTTCCTACCCTCTGGGATAGATCAATCTACCTATCCAGTTCGGAACTCTGCAGTGCTTTCGTATCGAGCACATCGACTTCATGGTCACCGACTTCGACGCCGCGTACCACACCATCCTCGGCCGTCCAGCTTTGGCCAAATTTGGAGCCATCCCCAATTACACCTACCTTGTCATGAAGATGCCAACGGAAACCGGCATCCTCACGGTTCGCTCCAACCTCCAGACTGCATACGACTGCGAGAAGGAGGCTATCGCCATGGTTGAAGCCACCGACGTCTCCATCCTGATGAACACGTGCACGGCAGACGCACAGAAGCTGCCCCCCTGAAGAACAGGAGATTCGAGAGAAGACCCCGTCTAGGGCTACGACCAAGAACAAGGAGACAATTGATGTGGTTCTCATCCCCGATGACCCGAGTAAAATTACTCGCATCGGGACGGATCTCGATCCTAAATAGGAAGACGCGCTCGTCGGCTTTCTTAGAAAGCATGTCGGAGTGTTCGCATGGAAACCTGCGGACATGCCCTGGCGTACCCAGGAAGCTAATCGAGCACTCTTTGAATGTCTCAAAGACCATCAAGCCCGTCAAGCAGAAGCTCCGGTGATTCTCTCTAGACAAGAAGGAGGCTATTAGGGTAGAACTAGCTCGGCTCCTAGCTGCCGGCTTTATTAAAGAGGTGTATCATCTTGATTGGTTAGCCAATCTGGTTCTTGTAAGAAAAAAGAATAATGAATGGAGAATGTGCGTTGATTACACCGATCTCAAGAAATACTACCTTAAAGACCCCTTCGGTCTTCCCGCATCGATGAAGTCGTTGACTCCACCGCCGGCTGCGAGCTGCTCAGTTTCCTCGACTTCTACTACGGCTATCATCAGATCACCTTGAACGAAGAAGACCAAGAGAAGACCTCCTTCATCACCCCCTTCGGGGCCTATTGCTACAAGACTATGTCCTTCGGCCTGAAAAATGCAGGCGCCACATACCAGCGGGCTATTCAGGCATGCCTCGGTGACCTTATTCCGTACATCGCTGAAGCCTACGTTGATGACGTCGTCATAAAAACCAAGAAGGCTGAGGACCTCATCTCCAACCTCAAAGAAGTCTTCAAGAAGTTATTTGCCTTTCAGCACAAATTGAATCCCTCCAAGTGCATCTTTGGCGTTTCATCAGGCAACCTGCTTGGCAACATCGTTAGCAAACACGGCATTCTCCCCAATCCAGGGAAAGTTGAAGCCGTCATGAGAATGAAGCCTCCGACCAGCGTCAGAGATGTCCAAAAACTCACTGGGTGCCTGGTGGCCCTGAGTCGATTCATCTCCAGCCGAGGAGAAAAAGGGCTCCCTTTCTTCAAGCTACTCGAGGCCGGCGAGAAGTTCGTCTGGTCAAAAGAGGCCGACCAAGATTTCAAGGAGCTGAAACAGTTCCTGGTGCATCCTCCGCTGCTTACAGCACCTGTGAAGGATGAGACTTTGCTGCTCTACATCGCGACCAGCAGGGTCGTTAGCACAGCCATCGTGGTCGAACGAGAAGAAGCAGGTCATGCATATCCGGTCCAGCGACCGGTCTATTTCATCAGCGAAGTCCTAAACGAGTCTAAGACTCGCTATCCGACAGTGTAAAAGTTGATCTACGCCATCCTCATCACATCACGCAAGCTCCACCACTACTTTGAAGCACATCCAATTGTGGTGGTCACTCAACACCCTCTCGGCAACATCCTCCATAACAAAGAGTCATGAAGTGGGCTATGGAGTTGGTAACCTATTCCCTCGAGTTCCGTAGTCGAACAACGATCAAGTCAAAAGTACTGGCCGACTTCATTGCCGGATGGATAGAGATGCAGAGCCAGTACCTCCCGAGCAGGAGGAGCATTGGACGATGTACTTCGATGGATCCCTCAGTATCGGAGGCGCCCCTTCCGGTGAGCGCCTCCATTATGTGACAACTTTAGTGACAACTTTTCCAGTACATCCAGATATGTGACAACTTTTTGCAGATTCAAAGTCAAACCCCCTCCGTGGGAAAGAGTTGCATGTCTACCGCCAAGAGCTCCGCCGCCGGCTTCGCCTCTTCCTCCAGTTGGTCTTCTTGTTCCTCAGTGGTCCCATGGGCATACCTGTCCTTTACCCTATCATTCTTCACGCCAGGGTAGTAAGAGCGCACAACACCGAGCACATGGGCAGCCACATTCTCCGCCACGTCAGTGCAGAAGGTCTTGAAGTGCTGCAACGCTTGACGGCTGCGGTGGACGATCTCGAACGGCCCCGGCACTCTATCTCCGAAGGCTCCAACAGGCGGATCAACGGGCGCGTACTCAATGATATCAAGTACGGGCTTTATGCCCTCTGCCATGGCGTCATAGCATCCTTGGGTCGCTTGAAGCCACTGCGACAAGTCATGAAGCTGTGCCTGCGTCCTCGCCTCGGTATATGCACACCAAAAATGAGTTGAGTACAACCAGCAAGGAATATCGTAACAACTCCAAGACCCAAGAAACTGACCTTGGCATATCTCTTCATTCCTCCGAGCTGCCTCCCGCAACATCAACGCTTCGTTCTCTAGCTCCTTAACTGCACCAAGAAGAAGATGAGCCAACAAATACTAGCAGGGGGCGCGGCTAGAAAAGCAACTAGAAGGGACACGAACCTCGGTTCACCGCGCTCTCAAAATAAATTTGCAGCTCTGCACATGAAAGCTTCGAAATTCATAAGGGAGGAGCAAGCTAAGGTGAATTAACCAGAACTCCGATAAGCTCCATACCTTTCTTCTCCTGCAGAAGTTTCCGCTCAGAGTCTTCCAAGTCGGCGACATGCTCCTGCAGCTCTTCATTTTTCATGGCAGCGCCGGCCAGGCGATGGAGGGCTTGTTGGCGGTCCTCAGCTGTATCATGGACTACCTGGTTGACGAGAATGAAACAATTAACGGCGAGAATAAATATGACAAGCAACTCCAGAAGTAAAAACAATCACCTGCACACGTGAGGCCAGATGACCCAGACGGCGGAGCACCTTCCTAAGGTCGGTGCGGGTCTCGTTGATGTCAGCCTTCAGCGCATCCAGCTCCTCATCCGCCAGTTCCTCCTCCACTGCAATGGCGTAAGTATCGCTAACTCGTCAAAAAGTGCGTAGCACCGCTGTCAGAACCGCTCCTGCAGCCTATCGGGTGATCTCCTCGACGTGTTGCTCGGGAGGGGCCGCACTTGAAGAGGGCCGATCGTGGTGCCCCTGGCTTGACCCTGGCATACCCACATATGAAAGGGTTGCCGGCCTGCGCGTCTACTCCTTGATCGAAACCAGCTAGTGGCACCGACCCATGCGGATCAGGATCCGATTCGTGACTCCTCTCGACATCCTCCGGCTGCTGCTCTACACCCCGAGCTGACGGCGAAGTTGGTGGCGTCAAGATGGGCGGTGGTGGCTGCTCTAATGGTGGTGGTTGACGCCCAGCCGCAGAATTCTCTTGCGGAGCTTCTCTCGTGCTGGAGTCTGGCCATGGCTCTGGCTAGCTCTTCGGTGACTTGTGGTCGGAAGGTGCTGATGGTCGATAACGTCAACTTTTATTAGAACTTTAGACACAAAAGGGCACATGAAAACATACTAGTCTAGGGTTTTAACTGATAATTTTCACGAGTTTTGCATGTTCTGTATTTTCCAGGAGTTATTCCAGAAAAGCATAAAAGAGGGATTAAAGTGCATAATTATCACAAAACGTAACCGCGAAGGAAACATCATCAACGGAGCACTAGAGGCCTCTGGAACACACCAGAAGCGACCGGGGCCCGCACCCTGCCGGTGTGGGGCCGACCGGCGCCACCCGGCTAGGGTTCGGCCCCGTCTTCTGGAGTCTTCTTGCGCCGTCCCTTAGGAGTCATCTCGACCCTATGTTTAAGTCGGTTTGATCCTACGGCGCGTTCATCCCATCGGGCTATAAATAAAGAGGCAGACCCCCCTGGAGGCATCAATCAATCATTCATCGAAGGCAACAAGTCTTCAAGCCATCAAGAGCCTACTAGTTCATCAAGAGTCTCCTAGTTCATAGTTCTAGCCTAGTTAGATTAGAGAGTAGAGGAGATCTAGTTTTTCGGCGGGATCTGGAGCCCCGGCATCCGTCTGGAGCGCAGAGTTCGGTATAGTTCTGGTTCTTTCTATTATTGTATTCTTCATTATGATTAGGGAAATATTGTTCTTAATAGTTTATATGTTCTTGATTACATTACTCTTTGTCTACTTTAGTTATATGTCTAGTATAGTTGGATTGATCTTATTGAATTCATGTAATTGCTCGTATAGCGTTTGTCCAAACGATCGTTGGGTAGATGATGAACAATGTGTAAAAGTGGTGTCAAGATATTACGTTTATCTGCGAGTGCACCTTGATGTGTCGGGCCGTGTGGTAGTTCGCGTAGGTGACAGCTACGTTGATTCCTCTGTAGTCCACCCCCCGTATGTTGGCCAGCAGGCACGGTCGCGAAGTTGGGTGATGACTCTGTTTCACACCTTTCCTAGATGATGCCCTTTGCATGTGATCATGATACATGACTAATCTGACAATGATTGCTAGATGTAATTGCACTAGTTAGAGTTATTCATTGACGTAGTTATAGAATTACCTTAGATATTAGTTCCTTAGTGTTGGTATAAATTAACTGCACTCTATTAATGATTATTATTATCAAGGTATCCGCAAGCGCACAGATAAAAAAACCGATGTAGCACTTTACCAGACAATCCCGGTTTTAATATCGAACCCAAAGGAACAGTAGGTGATACTGACTAAGTCTATTGGCTCTTAACCCGATAATACAATCAATCCAGAGAATATCAAGAATGAGGAGATAACAAATGATTATCTAGATCCGACAACTGGCGAACTTTGAATAATATCGTTCTAATCGGGCAGTGACATGAATAAGAGGCGAAATCAGAGTTCCCTCCTACCAGACACTTATACACCTATCGATCCTATCAACGGGAAGTGGACTACAGAGGACTCAACGCAGCTGTCACCTACGAGATCTACCACTATCCGGCCAATCAGGGGACATTCACAAGTAATTATAGCCCAGACACCACGTCTACACTACAAACTACTACTTCAACCAAGGAGCTACCAAGATCAAAGCACTCAAATAGATTTGTAAACTTAAGAACGAATAAGAACAAATGCTTACTTGAATCAGGATGTTGAATACAAAAGTACCTCAGAACGCAACTCCGGGCGAGGGAGCTGAATCCAGACGAACACAGCTACGAAGAAGCTCCGACAGGCCGGGACTCCACCGAATCTATACTCATCTACTCTATCTCTCTAATCTCTCCCTTGATTGCTAGCCTAGATCTAGTGGATATCTATCTAATGCTTCAGGGTCTTCATCTCTTGATCTGGCTCTCCTCCAGGGGGGTATGCCTCTGTATTTATAGCCCGGTGGGATGCACGTATGCCGTAGGATCAAATCGACTTGAAACAAGGGCCCAGATGACTTCTAATAGGCGGTGGTAGAAGACTCCAGAAGGTGGCGCGGGGGAAACCCTACGTGGGCGCCGGCTGGACCCACCCTGGCGCCGGCCGGCCCCACCCTGTGGGGTTTCGGGCTCCGGTGCTTTGGGTGTGTTCCAGATGCTTCTAGTGTTCTCGTGAAGATGTTTCCTTGACGGTTAAGTTTCGTGGTAATTATGCTCTTTAATCCTTCTTTTAAGCTTTTCTAGAAAATCCTCTGAGAAATAGACAATTCACCAAAACTCGTGGAATCTGTCAGTAATAACCATATTCTACTGGATATTCTTGTGTAATGCAGGGATAATTGATAATAAAATTTGGATTATAACAGGTGTCAACTATTACCCCCACACTTAGGCTTTTGCTCGTCCCGAGAAAAATGTTGGTTTTTAAGATATAAGATTCTTAGAGGGAATGGAGCATTTAAAACATAACTTGAGAGTACATTATATAAAACTAGTCTGGTCATGCATGTACTATGGAATTCAAAGTGTCTACCACGAATCTTTGAGTAGTTGAAGAACAGAATAGCTTGAAAACAAATCACTGTCTTCCTGTAGTTAAGTCAATTGGAGGGTATGTAATTTTGCAAATAAACTTAGCTTTACCCTCTCCTTTTGTAGTACTCTCGAATTACTGATATATATATCTAGTATTTTTGTATCCTTACCAAGGCATTAATGAAATTGCCTTCATTATCCTACTTCTAAAAAGTTTATGTGGATCTCAGGTAGGTAGAATGTGAAAATATACTTGCATTGTATTTATTGTAAAGTCAAACAATGAATCCACAGAGAAATGAGGCATATAATCGAATCAAGCTTTATTTGGCGGAATATGGTGGAACCTAATTCTATCTTGCTCCTTTAGAAAATAAATCTCTCTTTTATACAATTTGAGCTTATTCAGAGAGTATGAGCTATCTCTTTCTCTTCTCTCTTTTTTTTCAAGGGAGGCGAGCATCTAAGTACTCATTGTTTTAATTTATTCGGACACTTGTCCATTTTTTATACTCCCTTATTCTTTTGCATAGCTCATACATCTTTTGAATTTAGTAGTTGACAGACTTTAACAAAACATAGAGCAATTATTTGGTAACTATGCTATATAATTATTTTTGGTGTTTTCTCCCAGTGTAGGAGAGAAACATTTTTAATAGAATGACTCGCTATTACTCTGGATTAGAGTAATGCTTATGTGGAGTTGGCACTTGATTCGAAAATATGACAAATTTCTTCAAAAGGGTTACAAAGGTTGACCAAACTCAATACAAAGACAAGTGTTATATGTAGCAGACTTCTATCCTATATATGGCTCTGGTAGGATAATATTTTTACCACAAAGGAGGGGTATAACTAATCATTTAAATTTTTGAAATAAAATCTCCAAGGACAAAACATCAGGGGTTGAGTTCACATTATTCAACTATATCATGTTTCACAACAACTTAAGCAATCATGGGGTCCCTATAAATAGTTTCCAATAGTAACATGATTCCTAGAAAAGTGTTATATAATTTATTCTTAAGCTATGAATTAAACAATCTTCTTCTTCTCTTTTAAAAGTAATTTAGCATGTGAATTTTAATTCGGATTGAAACGGAAATCGAAACATATGCAATTATATTGTACGGGGATCAAACCTGACCATGACCGAGAAGGGGATGCAGAGGGTGCAGAGGGGGCCAGCCGGCCCAGGTAGGGCGCCGGGCGGCGCACCTCTATGGCCCCACGAGGTCCACTTCGGTGCGCGAGGTCCTCGTTTGATTATCTTTCGAATTACGTGATTTTTACAAGCGAATTGATTTTCATAGTCGCGATGTGCCTCCCCCACACTTATTTTCCTGCATACTTTTCTGCGCAACATGTGGCGACAACATGCGTACCAAAAATATAGAGAGTAGAGTGAACTAAAACATTAGTATTGATAAAAAGAATAAGACACTTTATTCATTAATAATACTAGATAACTCTGATAACCGACTGAGCTAACGACTGCTCTAGCTCCATGGACTTACTTAACACACTTAATATTATAAATCAAACCTAGCACACTCGATAATATAATCAAACCTAACACTTGTGCCTTATTACATAGATAACGAGGGCAACTTAAGGCTGCCCTTTCTTTGCGAGCTTCCTAATTTCTTCCTTAAGATCACTAATCTTTTCTTTCAGGTGATCTTTTTCACGCTTGAGACTGCGAATTAACTTGACATTGACTTCTATCTGCTTAGTCATGTCGCTCATAATCTTGCTCCTTAAGTCTTCATTCCTCTCTATACCCCTAACGGTGTTAGAGAGAGCTTCCATCTTCTCATTAAGGATGCGTAGAGAGAGCTGGGGCTGTCTAGGGACTTTCTCTAGTGCTGATGTAGATGTAGTCCGCTGTCTCTTGGGCGGAGGTGGTATGAACTCGGTGTAGCGGACTTGGCCTGGACGTGCACGAACTCCTTGGATGGCAGGGCGAGCAGTGGTGTACTTCGCACATACCAGCGTCCCGTTCTTGTCGGTCTTGACCGACAGGAGTCGCTCATTATCTCTAGGTGGAAGAAGTGGGGTGCCTCGGGGAATAGCTATATGCTTCCCCCTGGTACCATCTTCTAGCAGTAGTCTCTCAGGTGGCGATGGCTGAGCAGACTGAGCATGCGTGTAGTAGACTTGCTCGAACTGCTGGGCACCGTAGCAAGATGCTTCGGTGGCACCACGGCGAGGTGCTTTGGTGGCACGATGGCAAGGGGCTTCAGCTGCGTAAGGACGATGGCCTTCGAGTCGTCGCCTTGGAACTTGCCAGAGTCAGCGTCGACGATCGCTTTGCTTGCCATTGCTACTAGATCTAAACTAGAGAGTTTCTTTGGAGGAGAAGAAGGCAATGATGATGGGATGGCATTCAAGGGTGGTATAGGTGCGTATTTATATGGTTTTCAAGAGACAGGATAAGATCAAATCTAGGTTCTATAGGATTCGTACGAAAGATTATCCTTACGCACCGGGAATCTATGGGATTGTATTTAGGAAAAATAGAGAAAGAAAAGGGAACTTGAGTCGGGACGAGAGGGGACAGGGGGCGCTGCCCAGCCCCACTAGGGCGCTGGCCGGCCCCACCAGGTGACTCCCTGGTTGGCCGAGCTCGTGAAGCCTCTAGACTCTTCCTACTTCCTGTTAGTTGCGATGCGCGATAATTTTTCGTAACGGATAATGACGGGACTAAAAAGTGGGTAATTGGACAAAATCCAGCCCATCAACAACTTCTAAATTAAATGGTTCTAAAAATAATTTAAGTCGGTGACCATTTACCTTGAATAACATACCTTCGTGTGATTGTAGAGTTACCGCTCCATGTGGTGATGCATTCACAACCGTAAATGGTCCTTCCCATTTACTTCGTAGTTTTTCAAGCCCGAATAATTTAAACCTAGAATTAAAAAGTAATACCTTATCTCCTGGTGCAAACTCCTTCTTCTTGATCCTCTTGTCATGCCATCTTTTTGTTCTTTCTTTATAGATCTTTGAATTGTGATAAGCCTTTTCTCTCCATTCTTCTAATTCTGATAATTGTATTTTTTTTCTTTTCTCCAGCGGCTTCAAAGTTCATGTTCCATCTTTTAATAGTCCAGTGAGCTTTAAGCTCTAACTCCACTGGTAAATGACAGGTCTTACCGTATACTAGCTGGTAAGGTGACATGCCCAAAGGTGTCTTGTATGCGGTCTGATATGCCCAAAGTGCTTCAGGTATCGGTCCTTCCATGCAGTACCCATTTCATTTACTGTTTTCTGTAGAATATTCTTGATTTGTTTGTTTGATGTTTCTGTCTGGCCACTTGTCTGAGGATGGTATGGAGTAGCTATATTGTGACGGATGCCATGAGCTTGCAAGTATCGGTGAAACTTTTTATCAGTGAAGTGTGTCCCTCCGTCACTAATGACCATTTTTAGTGTTCCAAACCTTAGAAATATAATATCTTTGAACATCTTCGTTGAATGTTTGGAATCAACCTTCATGCATGGCATAGCTTCTACCCACTTGAATACATAGTCAACTGCCACCAGAATGTATTCACAATTTCTTGATTTCACAAATGGTCCCATGTAATCAATTCTCCAGACATCAAAGAGCTCAATCTGGAGATTGTTGGTGAGTGGCATAGCATCTCTTGCATTGATATTCCCGTGCCTCTGACATGATCCACATCTCCGGACAAAATCTTTGGTGTCTTCATACATAGTTGGCCAAAAGAACCTATTCTGCCAGATTTTAGCATGAGTGCAGAATGCTGCATAATGACCTCCATATGGTGATGCATGGCATTTCTGAATGATCTGCATGCCCTCTTCTACTGGTACACATCTTCTAAGTAATCTATCTGAATAAATTCTGAAAAGACATGGCGGATCCCATACGTGGAGATGACTTTCATAAATAAGCTTCTTTTCATTTTTCCCTGGTGGTACATAATCTACAACCATAAAGTTGACAATATTCGCGTACCAAAGGTCTAACTTGGTGTGTTTAAACAACATGTCATCTTTCAATGAGTCATTAATAGGCAATTCCTGAGGTTTCTCAAAGTGTATTCTAGACAAGTGATCAGCAACTGGATTTTCTATTTCTCTTCTATCTTTAATTTCTAAGTCAAATTCTTGGAGTAACAAAATCCATCTTATCAAACGAGGTTTAACATCTTTCTTAGTGAGCAAATATTTTAAAGCAGCATGATCAGAACAGACAATTACATTTGCTCCTACTAGGTAAGATTTAAATTTATCAATAGCAAAAACAACAGGCAGGAGTTCTTTTTCAGTTGTTGCATAATTTAATTGTGCTCCTGTCATAGTTTTACTAGCATAAGCAATTGGATGATGCTTCTTATCTTTTGTTTGTCCTAATACTTCTCCTACAGCATAATCACTAACATCACACATAATTTCAAAAGGTAAAGACCAATCAGGGGTTGAATGATTGGTGCTGATGTATGTGCTTTTTTAAGAATATTAAAAGATTTTAAACATACATCATCAAATTCAAAAAGAATATTCTTAGCTAGCAAGTTAGTCAGTGGTCTAGCAATATGTGAGAAATCTTTTATAAATCTGCGATAAAAACCACAGTGACCAAGAAAACTTCGGATTCCTTTTATATTAACAGGTAGAGGTAATTGTTCAATTACTTCAATTTTTGCCTTATCTACCTCTATACCTCTTTCAAACACTAAATGTCCCAGCACTATTCCTTCTCTAACCATAAAATGACATTTTTCCCAATTAAGGACTAAGTGCTTTTCTTCACATCTCTGCAAAACCTTATCTAGATTTTCTAGACAATCATCAAAGGTTTTTCCATAAACTGAAAAATCATCCATAAAAACTTCCATGATTTCTTCTATCATTTCAGAAAATATAAACATCATACATCTTTGAAAAGAAGTAGGTGCATTACATAATACAAAAGACATTCTACGATAGGCATAAGTTCCATAAGGACATGTAAAAGTGGTTTTGCTTTGATCATCAGGGTAGATAGGAATTTGGTGATATCCAGAATAACCATCAAGGAAACAAAAGAAAGAATTATTTGCCAAACGCTCTAACATCTCATCAATGAAGGGTAGTGGAAAATGATCATTCTTGGTTCCTTTATTAAGTTTTCTATAATCTATGCACATTCGCCATCCTGTAACAGTTCTCTGGGGTATCAATTCATTTTTATCATTTTTAACTACGGTCATACCACCCTTTTTAGGTACAACTTGAACAGAGTTTACCCACTCACTATGCGGAACAGAATAAATAATTTCAGCATGCAAAAGTTTCAAGACCTCTTTCTTAACAACCTCCCTCATCGCATTTTGAAGCCTACGTTGGGGCTCTCTAGAAGGTGTAATCTCTGGGTTGGTTGGAATACGATGGGTGCATAAAACAGGACTAATCCCCTTAAGGTCTTGGAGTGAATAACCAAAAGCAGCACTATGTTTTTTTAAGACAGTTATTAATCTAAAAGACTCTTCATCAGAAAGTTTATCACTAATAATCATGGAAGAATTTTGATCAGAAGGTAGTTGCTTAAGCTCAATAGAAGGCTTAGGTGGCTCTAGTAATTCATCAAGAGGTTCAGGATCAATCGTATCCTCTTCCTCTTTATTAATGAAGAACTGAGTATCATCCTCTAAATTAGGTTCAATAAATTCCTCAAATGACACAGCCTTAATTTCCTCTATCGGATCTAACTCAGGAGGTGGCTCTGCCTTAGATTTTAATACATGAGTTATAGGCACTGAGAGATTAAATCCCTTCCCAAGTTTAATTTCTAAATTGCCCGCACAACCTTCTCGCAAAACTTTTCCTATTGGTAACCCAATCATTACATCAAAATCCCAAACATCAAAGATATAGAAATTCAGCAAAATTCGGAATTCGTTAATCACAATAGAAAGAGAATATAAAACACCTGAACTAGAAATAATATATCCTGAATGATTTTTCAATAATTTATTTGTAGGAATTAGTGGCATATATTTTAAGAATGTTTTATCAAATGTAAGAGACATGATATTGATACCTACTACTGGATTATAAAAGGCATCAAAAGGATATGCATCAATTTGACATTTAATAGTAATGGTAGGAGAATTTAAACGAATTATATCATTTGAAAGCTCAGATTCTATCAACCACTCATTACTCATAACAAAAATCAATTCTCTAGTTATCTCTCTAACTAATTTTAAATCAGCAGGATATGAAACCTTAAAACTTTTAAAATTCATAGACTCTTGTGGTTTTATAATTTTATGACAGCGTGAGGTGTTTCCATAATCATCAAAAAGTTCATCCTCAAATTCAAGCATAAAATCAGAAATAGGAATTATCTTCTTCTCATTAGATAGTTGTCACACCCATATTTTAAGAACAAAATAGGATGCTCAAATAACTCATATGTGCCCCAGAAATAGTCACACATATAAGCCGACAAATTATAAATAGTACCATCACAGTGTTTACAATACGAATAGACATTTATTACATAGTCTCGAACAATTATACATCAAATCTATAAATAATAACTAATGTCGAAACGCTCGCGGAAGCTCCAACACAGGGACACGTCGACTGGAAGACACCAAGCCTAATACTCATTGCGATAATCTTCACTCCATTCTTCATCTGTGGTGGTGAATTGCAAGAGTGAGCACATTTCGTACTCAACAAGTATAATATGGATTCATGAGGCTCAAAAGGCTAGACACTGTTTGACTGCATTTAGCTTTTAATATTCATGTTCATTTTAGCAGTTGAGTAGCATCAAGATCCCAAACCCATAATTAATCCAATGATCAATTGTAATAAGGTTAATAAATAGCAAATGCATTAACAACAATAATAAACATAGCATGAATGTAATAGTAACCATCTAGCTGTAAAAGTTTCAAGGCCGCTTGTGACCGTGAGCACGGCTATCATGATAGATTATTAAACTCTGCGCAGAGGGGTACACTTTACCTGTGAGTCATGATTTTCTAATGCATGAGTTCGTGACGCCCACACACTAGCTAACTATATAAAGCTATTTAAAAGTTCGTCTAACAAGTTAGGGCCGCAAGGTTTCAATGGCAGCCAGGTGTAGAATCCCCCCTTTTCAATATGGCACATTCCTTCACGGCTATACTCATAAGACTAGAAGCTGTACTACACCCAAGGTGGCAAACCCCTTTCGCGCCCTTTCGGGTAACCACTAACAAGCTAGAAAAGATCTTTTAAACAACTAGAGCCAGAGCCATATAGCCCTCACAGTTATACGTATGTCCCGGATTAAACACTTACAGAAATCCTATGGAGAGAAACTAGAGCCAAACCATCCAACCCAAGGCTCTAGCCCCCTTTTGAGCAGTAATAAAATCATATTAAATGTTCATTGCATAATCCATTAATCATATCACAAGATCACTGGCATTAAATAAGCACTAGCAAAAGCTACCCAATGCACATCCCAAGAGGTGAACAAGGAATCAGGAATTCAATAACTAAATTATAATCTCTAAGGTTGTCAAGGTAGACACATGCATATATGAATGTGATTATTGTGAATAGGACAACAAGGATGATCCATGTTATACTTGCCTTAAACTTGAGATCCTTTCTCTGATGCAAACCTTCAATTGATAGCTTTGAGAATCATCACGTAACACTCACTGTCTATACTCGATCGATCACCACATCAACACACAAACATTCGAGCAAACATACACAAAACAAATAAGAAATAATAATTAGAACAATACACCAACAGTATAAAACAGTTTGAAAATAGTATAAATATATTATACTCGTTCTTACGATCACATCGATATAAAGATCACGAAAAACGAATTTAAAACGTAGAAGTTATGATTTTTCCAATATTTACTATAGAAAAATAATATTATTAACTTGAAATTTAAAAGTTTAATAATTACTTGACAGTAGTATAAACATGTGAAGTTCGAAAATACGAACCTAACGAAACATGAACGGATCAAATTGGAATTAAAACGAATAAATTAAACTTTGGCTGATCTTGTTTGGTGGGAAAATCGTAATTACCAATCATAATTATCTTGTCCTCCTCCTAGTGCAGAACGTACATAACATGGCCACAACGAAAGCTCTGGTTGTGGGCATGGACCGGAGGATCAACTTGATGTTGTCGCATCTTCCTGAGATCACTTCGTGCTTGCAATCGTGTCGCAGCGAGGAACAACAGCATGCCGGTCTTGTTGAACGTCAAGGCTAGATGCAGATGGACTGGTGCATATAGCCGTCTTGAAAGCTTCACGGACGCATGCAGTCAAACAATAGATGGAACACTGATGATAATCGGAATAGACATGCATAGGTGCACAGGAAAAAAGGTCGAGACTGATAGCATACCCGTGTGACCCAGCAACAAAACTGCGACGTCGTCGAAAGCGAGACGAGCAGGCAGCTGCCGTCCATGGACATGTCAAGCGGCCAGCAACGGCTTCGGTAGCTTGCGAGATCGAGACGTCCTTGCACAGTCAGGCATATCAGGCAGCAGGACGATGGCACGCCGCGGTTGCTCCTAAGAAAAACTAGGGCATAGGATGTTTGAGAAATTAACCACGCCTGGATTTGTCATGGCAAGATACACGTCTTTACGTACAAGTCTTGAGTCCATGTGGTGGTAGAGTCCATCTGGAACACGGCAACTCAAGGAGATCGACTATGCATTATAGGGAGATAAGATAGGAAAAAAAAACGCAAGAAACGTACCAACTACACTTGCATGGGGATCGGATCGGCACTTGTAACTTGCAGCACCTGAGATGGCTGTGCTCGCGACAGCCGAGAATCAGGCGATGGTGACCGGACGACCGTGTGCTTGATGCAGAGGGTGATGAGATCAGGTTTGTCGTGAATGGCTTCTTCAATAGCAGATCGGTGTTGCATAACTACGATCGATGACTAGAGATGGTTAAGAAGAAAGGCATCATATAACGTGCATGGCATAGGGCATGGTGATGGTGTACACGATCAGACCTGCAGAACAGAAGTGACGGCTTCCGTGATCTTTTGGCGGACAACTCTCCAACGGAGTTGTTGCAGTCTCCGCGGCTCCCGTGATGAACTTGAACAACGGCACCAGGTGAACAGATTGAAAGTGGTGGCTGCTATCTAGGGTTTCTCGTCAGCGGCAACGGCATGGACAGATCACTCCTCACCTCAATATTAATTAGCAACGTGGTATCCATTAATGGGCCTAATAATTGTTGAAGCCCATTAGTAAATATAGGCAATGGTCTTGAGATTAGGATTATTGCACATGGGCTTTGAGTGCCGAAGAGTAATGATAATTTTAATCATTTTCGGAATGAAATAATTTTATGGATAAAATAATTCTAGAAAAGTCCAGAATTGATATTTGGGCTTCGAAAAAAATATCCAGAAGGCTCCAAAAATTATGGAAAAATTCCTGGAGACATATTGGAACATGATGAACCTAAATAAAGTATTTGGAGCTTAATAAAAGATATTTTGGAGCATCTAAAAATTAGATTTTGCTCATAGAAAAATAGGAAAAAAGGTCTAAAAAAGCCGGAAAAATTGCCGAGATGTTTCTAGAGATAAATTAATGAATGATGAGCATGAAAGAGTGATTTAAAGCTGAAGAAAAAGTTCTTATAAACTCCAAAGAAAGAATCTGAGTTGATAAATGAGAAATTTAATTGTAGAAAAAGACAGAGACATACTATAGAGAAGATCGTTGTACTAAACGTGTTTACAAACTTTATTCACTCACATCATGAAATCATTTACAAAAGAATTTGAATAATTTTTTTAGTTTTGGGAAAGACCACTCAACCAAAATAAATCATATGCAAGAGCATGAGTGCACAGACATGTTGTTAAACCCTAGTTGATTTTTAACTTAATGAAAATTTTTAATTCCCTATGTTTTATGAGCACAGAAATACAAAATTAAATTAATTTTGCTCTATTTCAAAATTAGGAAAATTTGGGGTGTTACAATAGTTCAGGTAAAGCTTGAGATGAATCAGACAAAAGTTTAGAATCGAATGACAAAAATTCATCTTCTAACAACTTTTCTTTTTCTTCAGGAAGATCAATTAAGATATTAGTAATAATAGTTTTAGCATGTGAAGCAGTAATATGCATAAATGCTCCTCCTGCGGCCAAATTAAGGTATTCTTTATTTTTATCATCAAGGCCTAAAAAGAAATGTTGCAAAAGCATAGGTTCTGACAAAGCAAGATTAGGTTCAGAATTTATAAATTCATCAAAGCGTTCCCAAGCCTTGCCTAATGATTCGTTATCTAATTGTTTAAATCCAATAATTTTAAAACGAAGTTTAGCGACCTTTTCGATAGGGAAAAATTTAAGACAAAAATTAGCTCGCAATACTTCCCAATCACCTTGACTACTCCCAACATGGCGATTATACTATTTCTTTACTTTTCCCGTTAATAAAAACGGAAAGAGTTTCCATCTTAAAGTTTCATCTGCCATGCCCTTAATGTGCAAACATGAACATGTCTGCTCAAAATCAGCTAAATGGGAATAGGGGTTTTCGCTAGAACTATAAAAAAAATATGATCTTGAACTAATTTAATTAATCCCGGACGTAACTCATAGCCAGATGATGTGATAGGTAAAGATGATTTTTTTTTGCTAGAGATACAATCCCGATGGTGCTCCATATTGATATAAAAGTTGGGACGTGGGTTCTATACTTTGAAAAGGTAAATGATAAAAGATAAAAGTATAATACATGATTAAGATAGATTAAGCCAAAATCAGCAAACTGTTCCCCGGCAACGGCGCCAGAAATGCTTGTTGGTATAAATTAACTGCACTCTATTAAAGATTATTATTATCAAGATATCCACAAGCACACAGATAAAACAACCGATGTAGCACTTCACCAGAAAATCCCGGTTTTAATATCTAACCCAAAGGAACAGTAGGTGATACTGACTAAGTCTATTGGCTCTTAACCCGATAATACAATCAATCCAGAGAATATCAAGAATGGGGAGATAACAAATAATTATCTAGATCCGACAACCGGTAAACTTTGAATAATATCATTCTAATCGGGCAGTGACATGAATAAGAGGCGAAATCAGAGTTTCCTCCTACCAGACACTTATACACCTATCGATCCTATCAACAGGAAGTAGACTACAGAGGACTCAACGCAGCTGTGACCTACGCGATCTACCACTATCCGGCCAATCAAGGGACATTCACAAGTAATTATATCCTAGACACCACGTCTACACTATAAACTACTACTTCAACCAAGGAGCTACCAAGATCAAAGCACTCAAATAGAGTTGTAAACTTAAGAACGAATAAGAACAAATGCTTACTTGAATTAGGATGTTGAATACAAAAGTATCTCAGAACACAACTCCGAGCGAGTGAGCTGAATCCAGACGAACACAGCTACGAAGAAGCTCCGATAGGCCGGGACTCCTCCGAATCTCTACGCATCTACTCTATCTCTCTAATCTCTCTCTTGATTGCTAGCCTAGATCTAGTGGATATCTATCTAATGCTTCAGGGTCTTCATCTCTTGATCTGCCTCTCCTCCAGGAGGGATGCCTCTCTATTTATAGCCCGGTGGGATGCACGTATGCCGTAGGATCAAACCGACTTGAAACAAGGGCCCAGATGACTCCTAATAGGCGGTGGTAGAAGACTCCAGGAGGCGGCGCAGGGAAAACCCTAGGGGGCGCCGGCCGGCCCCACCCTGGATCCGGCCGGCCCCACCCTGTGGGGTTTCGGACTCCGGTGCTTCAGGTGTGTTCCAGATGCTTCTAGCGTTCTCGTGAAGATGTTTCCGTGGCGGTTAAGTTTCTTGGTAATTATGCTCTTTAATCCTTCTTTTAAGCTGTTCTGGAAAATCCCCTGAGAAATAGACAATTCACCAAATTTCGTGGAATCTGTCAGTAATAACCCTATTCTACTAGATATTCATGTGTAATGCAGGGATAATTGATAATAAAATTTGGAGGATAACAGGTGTCAACACTTAGTTTATCCATTGGCTAGCTATTACTATGACTAGAAAGTGCTCTGATGTTTATCTTTATTAATGATGCTTGATCATACTTATCACCTGTATTTATCCTTATTATCTTAAGACCTCTACTTGTTATGAGTAGAGTATATGACATCGGTAACATCACTTATTCGTTGTATGTACATAGTTGTTATCAATGTAATAGATTGTAGTTTAACCAAGTCCTTTCCAGTGGTATAAATATAAATCGACAACCTGGTAGAACTCTTAGGTAAATTGCTACAATGGTATAATTATCTGTCCGCTTGCAGAATTGTTCTTAGTTTATATTTATTTATATTTTTGCCTAGTCACATAGAATAATAAATAAAACCTTTATTTATTCTTAGCATATATAATTAGGATTGACAACCCAGTTCATGCGAAAGAATTTTGGTAATAGATAAGTAGCTAGTTGCTAATGATCAGTTTATTAATTGCCATACATCTTCTAATCTTGTCTCTAGTGTTAAAGGTTATAAAGTTATATTTGGACGATGTTAGTAGATGTCAACAAGCATTTTTGGCGCCGTTGCCAGGGAAGGCACATTAAACTTAGGAAATATTGATAACACATATGCATCATGGATAAGATTGTATTACCGATTAATCTCTTCCAAACAATTTCACTGACGATCCAGAGAAACTCCTGAGAAGAAAGAAGTTTGTAGAGGCGAGGGACAATTTCAAGCTACCATCAAGAACATCCATCGCTGCTCAAGTTAGTTCATCAAAGGAGCCAGCTCCAACATTGGAAGAAGTACACTTAGGAGAAGATTTGTCTCCTGTGTTTGAAGACATGGCGGAGAAGACCTGTGCGAGTTCTCTGCCCCAACAACAGAAAACATCAGGACTGGACCAGCAGCCAACACGGGGGAGAATGGATTCGAGCTCAAGCCTGCTCTTATCACCATGGTTCAAGCCAGGCAGTTTTGTGGAAAAGCTCATGAAGATGTAAGTGCACACTTACACCACTTTTTAGAGATCTGCAGCACCTTCACAATCAGAGGAGTACCAAGAGATGCTATTTTACTCCGTCTTTTTCCATTTTCACTTTTGGGGAAAGCTAACCAGTGGTTCTACACCAACAAAGACAAGAACACTACAAGAGACCGATGCTCAACTGCTTTCTTGGCAAAGTTCTTTCCTACAGGCAAAATAAATGCTTTGCGTGAAAAAAACTCAAGCTTTCAACAGCAGCATGACGAATCATTCACTGAAGTATGGGAGAGATTCCCAGATTACATTGAAGACTGTCCTCATCATGGGATAGAGGATTGGCTACTGATGCAGACCTTCTACCACGGGCTTATGTCAAGCACCCTTGAGTGCCATAGATGCTGCAGCTGGAGGAGCTTTTCGGTCGCTGAAGCTTCCAGAAGCTCAAGCACTTGTAGAGAAGATGGACTCAAATCCGAGCTGTAATGAAGAACGTACTCAAGCTCGCAAGAGAGGAGGAGGCATCCATCATTTGAAGGAGACCGACATGGTCACTGCCAAGCTAGACCTTATCATGAAGAAACTCGACATAGAGAAGAAGAAAGTCATGCATATTGATGATTTCCGCATAACCTGTGAAGAATGTGGAGATTACGGGCATTCAGCTGTCAATTGCTCTACGCTGCAAGAGGATGTGAAGTTCATCAACAATAACACCTACTATCGTCCTCAGCAAGGTCAAGGATGGAACCAGCCAAATCAAGGATGGAATCAGCAACCTCGACAAGGTAATTACCAAGGTAACAACCAAGATAATAATTACAATAATTATAATCTTCCACCTTTAAGAGATTTAGCTGCTGGTCAATCTAAATTGATAGATCAAATGTCTAGAAAGGTAGCCTCGAATGATAAAGCTTTAGAAAACATAAATACCAGAATGGATACCTTTGCTTCTGCTATAAAGAATCAGCACAGCTTTAATAAAATGTTAGAATCACAATTAGCTCAGCTTGCTGCTGCTGTCCCTCCATTTGAGAAAGGTAAGATTCCGGACCAGCCGGAAGATTTGGAAACTGCTAACCTTGTTGATATTCACAATGCAACACAATACCAAATTGAGCCTGCAGATATAAAGTGGATAGATCACTCACTACCTGAGAAGATGGGAGAGCCTGGAAGACCTATCATTCCTATCTCCATAGGATGTCACAGCTTTCCAGAAGCTATATGTGATTTCGGCGCAAGTGTCAACATAATGCCTAAGCTAATCTATGAGAGAATATTAGGTGATCCTTTGTTGTACACATACATGCATTTGCAGCTTGTAGATCAGTCCATTTGCCACCCCGAGGGAGTACTAGATGAAGCTGTTATCAGAGTGGGGCAATCATATGTCCCAATTGACTTTGTGATCATGGATACCGGAGAAGATGAGAAGGCATCCATTATCTTGGGACGACCATTCTTATGCACAACCAAAGCCATCATCTATGCAAAACACGCCAAGATTGTCCTCTCCATCAAGGACAAGAAGGAGAGATTCTCATTCAAGAACCGCATCCTGAAGGATCCAGCAGTCCCGAAGCAATTCCATTGACAAGAAGAGCATCAACAACAAGTGCCCAAGAAGAAGAACAATAGAAGATGGAGGAAGAACAAGCCCTGACATGCACCTGAAGAAACCGCTCAACTAATCAATGCTATTAACACAGGAAAATGATCATAATGCTTCCGGAACCATTTCCAATAAAGAAAGGTGACCCAGGTGTACCAATCATTGACTGCACAATCAGAGACATCACTTTTCCCGACACCGTCTGCGACACTGGATCAGGCATCAACGTAATGTCCAAAAAGGTATATGATGAATTATTTGATAATTTACCATTATACCCAACATATATTCAGTTGCAGATGGAAGACCAATCACTGAGATTCCCTGAAAGGCATAGTTAAGGACGTTATGGTAAGAATTCAAGATAAATATATACCCGCAGATTTTCTAGTTCTTGACATGCAGGAAGACAACGAATCGTCTATTCTTTTGGGAAGACCGTTCCTCTACACCGCCAATACTATCATCTACATCAGGTCTAGATAGATCCACTTCAACCTACCCACTGGAAAGGTATACTGTTAATTTAGAACACATCTTAACCATGAGCAGAACAGGAAGCAATGCAATAGGTGGAAATGCCAAGCCCGCCGTCAGGCTGCCTAGCCTCATTGTGGATGGGAGGAGTTCCCTGATAAGATTGTGAAGTATGAAGACTGCTACAAGGAGCAAGAAGAAGCCGTACAAGCACCATGCTGGAGTGAGTGAGAAGCGGAAGCTGAGAGGATAGACCAGATTGCTAAACCAGAGAAAGAGGAGATCCAGGTACAAGTAGAAGAATGGATGAAGAGAGACGAAGAATCAAGAGAAGCATACAAGGAAGAGCTGGAGCTAGAAAAGAGAGAAGCAGAAGAGATGGAACGAGAAAGAAGAAGCACCTGCTACACCACCGCAAAATAGGGAATTGACTGAGGTAACCTCAGACTGATGAACCTACTGAGTAAGTACTCTCCTCTATCTAAGTCCTATCGGTAGACTTTAAATTCCGTACCCTAACCATAAGGTTAGAATGGTAGTTATCTAATTAAGTTAGCATTCATTAATAATTTTACTTTAACACATTTAGCATAATCATTTTTGCATATTAAAACTAAAACAATAAAAATATTTACTATTTATTTACTGCATCATAAATATTAAAGCCCCATGTGAATAAACCTATGGTAATCCTGTAAGCATATTTACTGTGGTGGCATAAAAAAAATAAAAATAACAATCTATATTTACTTTGTTGCATTATGAAAATCCTAAGCCCCATGGAATGAATATTCCCTGTGGTGGCATAAAAAACATATATAGCGTGCATACATTTTTGATTGCTGCATAAGAAACTTAGAAAAACCCCTAAAAAGAGAATCCTGTTAGAATCCTGCTGAAATCTATTAATTAAAATCAACTCAAAGAATAATGAAAGTGCTCATTGCCTGACCGCTAACCCCTTGATAATTCGAGCCTCGAGTTTTGGTTTTCTTGTTAGAGTATAACTATGCAGGAACAATATTGTGACTAAGGAGAGAGTCTATTAGTGGTAACCCACCAGGACTACTACTAGCTCACTCTGAGAAATATTCAAGCACCAAGTATTGCAAACATCAAGTTTGGAGGAGGAGCATCCCCTAGATATCAGGTAATTATACGGTATGCGTTTATTGAGTCTACTTTATACAAGCACAAAATACGAAAAATATGTGAACACATGAAGGTTCACCATAGTATCATAGAAAAATCTAAAAATACCAAAAATATGTGGGCACATAAAGGTCCACACCTTTTGAAAAAAACCCAAAAATATGTAGGCACATGAAGGTCCACTCAGTTAGGAAGGTTCTGCTAGAAATATAAAATCAATTACTTACCATAGAATGGTACTAAACCTAACCCCTCTCCATAAGATTTGGTATCTTTGTTGGCAATTAAGTTTCACAGAAAAAAACAAGATCAAAAAGCTAGTCGACCTGACACCCTTACGCTGCTGAGACACTTGCTTCCAGAAGGATCACTCAATTTATCAAAGACCCTGTCAAACATCAAGCTTGGGAGAGGGCGCCCTCCATTTTTAGTCCAGTTAAGTATCAGTTTCCCACACTATTATTCTTGTCATTATTACTATAGTCGCTTTGTCGCGTGAGTTAGCTAGTAAGATAAAATTTGAAAACCAAATTAATATTTAGCTATATATTAGAATATGTTTAGAGTAAGTCTATGCTAGAATAAATTAAAAATTGATGAACACTAAAATTTTGTTTTGGAGGATGATGAATAGTTGCTCTGCCATAATTCATTTCAAGTGCCTAGTTGTCAACCTTAGATTCTTCTGAGTTTTAGATATTACTATTTTAATATGAGAATTTACTCTGAACCTGAAACTTGTGGAGGCATATGCTTGAGCTAAGTTTAGGTAATTGATTAATATGATTCATGAAGGTTGAGCTGCTATTTATCTTATTCCTAACATTACTAAGTTCTGGAGATTTATTTTTGAAAACTTAAAATCTACATGATGAGCTCTTGTATGACAAAATATGAATTCCTACCAAAGCCATATATTATACATTTAGAGATAGGAAACTTTTGCACATTCATGCTGCTTGCTTTACATTGAAGTTTAGTCAACCTTTGTTGAATAACATATGAATAACATATGAGAGTCTTGTCATTCTTTTAAAACCAAGATCACGTACACACTTCAGTACATATGCATTATTCCTACTCTGGGAGTAATCACTACCATTTCACTTTCATCTATATTCATCATAAAAATATTTTCTCCTGCACTGGGAGTGAACACCAAAAATATATAAACCCCATAGGACAGCCCTGTTATAAATGCTCTAAGTTTTCGCTATTGTTATCTCTCCAAATCATGTATTGGATGATGTGGCTATGCAAAAGTATGAAAAGAAAAGGGAGTAAAAGATAGACAAGTGTCCTAGCCATTAAAATAATGGGTACTAGATGCCCGCCTCCCGAATGAAAAACGAATAAGAAAAAAGGGGAGAGAGAAGAGAAAGAGAAAGACTAAAGATAGCCCATGTGTTCCTCCAAGTTCCAAGAGAGATCTATTTCTAAAGAGCGCATAAGTAGAATTAGGATTAGCCACTAAATACCAGATATACACCTATCCATCATATTCCATACACATGCACATCTTAGATTTGATTGTATGCCTCGATTCTCTGTGCATCCATCGTTTGACTTTATAACATATGAATTGCAAGTATGTTTAAACCTTGTTATTGCCACTCCTATGAGCTCTATTATAATCTTTAGTTATGGGAAGGCATAATATTAATGCCTTAAGTGAGATCCACAAATACCATATATACTGAGAGATTTGAGGGTGTCATACAATTAAGCTCTGAGTTTTATTTCGAAAACTTGCAAAACTCCGAAATACTGGTACTGTGAAGAATTTGAAACGTAGTGCTTGACTTAATTGTTCTATCTTTCAATTGCTTAAGACTTATGCGAGAGTTGTAAAGCTCCATAGTTAAATGTGAAACGAGTAAGTCTGAAGGTTAGAGCAGTTATTGTCTAATCTGGAGGAGAATTTCTGTTTGAAACCATGTGTAATTGGAAAGAATGAAAGCATTATAGCAACTCCTGATCCAAATACATTAGTAATTAGGCATAGTTTGTTTGCCAAGGGACTGGGAAAAGATAAGCTTAGGGAAGTTGTTGACGGTCGATAACGTCAACTTTTATTAGAACTTTAGACACAAAAGGGCACATGAAAACATACTAGTCTAAGGTTTTAACTGACAATTTCCACGAGTTTTACATGTTCTGTATTTTTCAGTGATTATTCCAGAAAAACATAAAAGAGGGATTAAAGTGCATAATTATCACGAAACGTAACCACGAAGGAAACATCATCTTCAGAATACTAGAAGCCTCTGAAACACACCCGAAGCGACCGGGGCCCGCACCCTACCAGGGTGGGGCCGGTCGGCTGCCAGGGTGGGGCCGACCGGCGCCCCCCAGCTATGGTTCAGCCCCGCCTTCTAGGAGTCTTCCTCCGCTACCTTTTAGGAGTCATCTCGGCCCTATGTTTAAGTCGGTTTGATCCGACGGCGCACCTTCATCCCACCGGGCTATAAATAAAGAGGTAGACCCCCCTGGAGGCATCAATCAATCATTCAACGAAGGCAACAAGTCTTCAAGCCATCAAGAGCCTACTAGTTCATCAAAAGCCTTCTAGTTCATAGTTCTAGCCTAGTTAGAATGGAGAGTAGAGGAGATCTAGTTCTCCGGCGGGATCTGGAGCCCCGGCATCCATCTGGAGCGCAGAGTTCGGTATAGTTCTGGTTCTTTCTCTATTATTGTATTCTTCATTATGATTAGGAAAACATTATTCTTAATAGTTCATATGTTCTTAATTACATTAGTCTTTGTCTACTTTAATTATATGTCTAGTATTGTTGGTTTGATCTTATTGAATTCATGTAATTGCTCGTATAGCATTTATCCAAATGATCGTTGGGTAGATGATGAACAATGTGTAGACGTGGTGTCTAGATATTTCGTTTATCTGCGAGTACACCCTGATGTGCCGGGTCGTGTGGTAGTTCGCATAGGTGACAGCTACGTTGATTCCTCTGTAGTCTAACCCCCCCGTATGCAGACAAGCAGGCACGGTCGCGAAGTTGGGTGATGACTCTGTTTCACACCTTTCCTAGATGATGCCCTTTGCATGTGATTATGATAGAGGACTAATCTGACAATGATTGCTAGATGTAATTGCACTAGTTAGAGTTATTCATTGACGTAGTTATAGAATTACCTTAGATATTAATTCCTTAGTTTATCCATTGGCTAACTATTACTATGACTAGAAAGTGCTCTGATATTTATCTTTATTAATGATGCTTGATCATACTTATCATCTGTATTTATCCTTATTATCTTGTGACCTCTACATGTTATGAGTAGAGTATATACTTATTCATTGTATGTATATAGTTGTTATCAATATAATAGATTGTAGTTTAACCAAGTCCTTCCCAGTGGTATAAATATAAATCGACAACCTGGTAGAACTCCTAGGTAAAATGCTACAATAGTATAATTATCTTGCCCACTTGCAGAATTATTCTTAGTTTATATTTATTTATATTTCTACCTAGTCACATGGAATAATATATAGAACCTTTATTTATTCTTAGGATATATAATTAAGGATTGACAACCCAGTTCATGCTAAAGAATGTTGATAATAGAAAAGTGGCTAGTTGCTAATGATCAGTTAATTACCATACATCTTCTAATCTCATCTCTAGTGTTAAAGGTTATAAAGTTATATTTGGCGGCGTTAGTAGATATCAACAAAAGGCCAGGTGGCAGAGATACAACCGCCATCGCCGCTCTTCGCCGACTCGTGTCCAACCACTCCGCCACTCGCCTGCCCCCTCGACGTCTTTGGTTGAGGGCCCCCTGGTTAACGATAAGGACCTTATGGTCACCGACAAACAGGCAATAATACTCGACAGAAAAAAGGACATGAATTACTCGCATCTCCGACCGGCGGCGCTTGCGCGCGAACTGCTTCTTCCGACCTGTGGTCCCCTCATCGGGGCCGGGATTCTTGGTCGGTGGGACCTCCTCCCTTCTGACGCTTCGAAGGCGGCTCTTCATCAACACTCGAGCTCGGGATCACTTGCCTGACGACGATGTTGTCCTTCATATATTTTTACTGGCTTTTCGGATCTCCGACCTCCGCCCTTCGAAGAGCCGGTCTTCTCGCTCACCGGCTGCTTACCGCGAGCTGCTCGGCGAGCAAGGGTTTCTTGATCCTCTTCATCCTGATCGTCTTCATCCTCGGCTTCAGGTTGTTCAAACTCCTCGTCCTCGCTACCAGGCTGGTAACTGTGTCGAGGAGCCACGCCTTGAGACCACTCAGCAGTTGGCACCTCCGAGAAGTAGAACTTCCGGTCCTGGCCATTTATCTTTCGACCAATCAAGTAAGATACAAAGGATCAACATCTAAAGCAGAAAACACAAAGGAGAAATTTACAAGCAACATACCTCGGGCGGTGGATTTCCAATATGCAAGGCTTTCTGTTGCCCACGATTGTCGATTGGTGTTCGGTTATCAAAAAGATCCTTCAATCTTATTGTTGCCTCAGAAGCTGACATGTGCTCCAGCACCTCTTTGGTTGGATCAGAAGCACCTAACCACTCATAAGCAGGATGAACCCGCTCCTTACAGGGCTGTACCCGGCGCCTCACAAAATTGGCGGCTACCCTAACTCCATTCAGAGTCATGTTCTTCAGGATTTCTAACAACTCATGTACTTGATACATCTCATCAGGCCCTAGGTTTGTCTGACCAGCATGATCTCCTCCCCGGGATCTGATCGACGGCACACTGAATAGGCGGATCTTGGTTCGGCAGATATAACCATCTCTTATTCTAATCGCGAAGGCTCGTGTTGAGAGGGATAGAATGATATTGCGCAGACATCCCATCCCTAAGTTTCAGGTACACTCCCCCAGTGATTCGAGAACCCCCGCCGCTTGATTTCACGAGCATGAATAGATGGCGGAATAAATTGAAGTGGGGAAGAATGCCGAGGAAAGCTTCGCAAAGGTGGATGAAAATAGAGACATGGAAGATAGAATTGGGATGCAAATGACACAAGGAAATCTCGTAGAAATCCAAAAGACGGTGAAGAAAGGGGTGACAAGGAACGCCGAAACCACGCAGAAAATAATCAGCAAAGACTGTTACTTCATTGGTGTTGGGCATGGGGTATGTCTCACCATTTGACGGCCTCCACCCGACGGTGGCCCGATCCGGCAGTGTCCCTTTCGCCACCAGTGGTAGAATAGTCTTCTCCGTCATCGAAGACCGTTGCCATTCCTGGTCCCAGGGAACTCTCCAGGCTATGGCTCCTTCTGCTTCTTCGGAACGCTGCGCGCTCTTCCTGGGAGCCATTTCCTCAAAGTGCGTACAGATTTGCGATGGCAGAAAGATGAATTGGAGGAATCCGAGCGAAATTGGATTTTGATTTGGTGATTGTGGAAACCCTAAATGGTGGCGGCTAGGGCAAGCAGTGGCTGTTCCTTGCTCAAAGGGCTACTGGGCGTCGCGCAAGTGTGAAGCTGAACCAGTTTTCATTTCCCCTCTAGTCAATTATAAAGGAAAACACGTCGATTCGAATACTCGTATAAGGATTACTGGATACTTGGATCTACAAAGCTCGGGCACTTGCTGTGCTCGGGGACTTCGTCGTCGCCTCGTCAGCGTTTTCGAGCAGTTGCTGTGCTCGAGGACTTTGGCCTTGTCTCGTCAGCGTTTCCGAGCACTTGCTGTCCGCGGGGACTTCGTCATCGCCTCGTCATCGTTTCCGAGCACTTGCTGTGCTCGGGGACTTCGTCGTCGCCTCGTCAGCAGTTTCCGAGCACTTGCTGTGGTCGGGGACTTTCATTGTCGCCTCGTCAGTGTTTGTGGATGTAAGACTCGATGGTAGGTAATTAACTCCATCAAGGAATCATGAGCAAGAATTTGAATTTTATAAATCAAAAACTCTAGTTGGTTCTTACTCATTCCTTAGGCAGGGTAAAAGATCTACTTATACCGACTTCAATCTTATAAGAGCATAACTTAGGTTACTAGCATGTGCAACCCACAATAGTATTTGACTTAAGACAAATTTTCAGATATCACACTCAAAACTTTCATAGTAAGGGGTTGCATAACAAGATTTTGCAAATCATCACAGAGCAATTGTTCATCATTTCCAACTAAAGATATATTATGTTCTTCTTTTCTTGGATATTTTCAAGGCAAAATTAAGAACTACTTTTCGAGCTTATAACTCATAGCAAATAAGAAAGGTGCTGGGGATAGAGATCATACCTTGACGAGGATGACGGCTCCCCTAAGCTAGCTTCTTTTGCAGGGTCGGAGTTTCTTCTTGGTCGGGTTATTTCCTCTCTTGGTTCTTATTTATTATGATCACTAGCTACTAGGCTTTGCTTTTTATTTATTGCTACTATGATAAACCAAATTGATTTTTTTATTATCATCTCTCTATTATTATTATTATTATTATTATTATTATTATTATTATTATTATTATTATTATTATTATTATCTTAACTAAATGCAAGACATAATCTTAAACATGTTTCTAACAATTTATTGATTTAATGCATAAAGAAGGGAAATATGCAAATGTAGTAATTAAAGATAGAGATAGAATACTTACTCCCATAATTGTCC
Organism: Eremochloa ophiuroides; assembly: GCA_038502445.1. Taxonomy (NCBI): domain Eukaryota; kingdom Viridiplantae; phylum Streptophyta; class Magnoliopsida; order Poales; family Poaceae; genus Eremochloa; species Eremochloa ophiuroides. Next base: position 7,659,655 of record JAHLJS010000001.1, on the reverse strand, counting down.
TTCCTCGGAAGAAGGATTCTTCCTTGACCGATGTCTTCTTCTCATCTTGTCCTTCTTTGACAATAGTGTGGGTCTGGTGTAGAGGCTGTAGATAATGGTTCTTTTTTAATCTCATCCCTATCCTTCTTGCTTCTCCTGATTCTGCGTTCTCTTCTCCTCATGGATCGACTCTTATTTCTCTGCATGTTAGTTGTATGGTGCGGTGCATAAGAGAAAACAAATCTCTCTTTCTTCCTATTTATATAGAAATCCATGTTACCACTAGCAATAAATATACATACATTCACAGTATTCAAGAAAGGTCGGCCAATCATGAGGGGATAAGTTGTCTCTATTAGCCATGTGTAAAATCATGAAATCAGCACATTTGATCGAGCAGCCAGTTGCTGAAGTCGGCCATAGTACCATCGTAGCGTGAAGTGAACTAGAGGCAAAGAAATCGTGAGTTCAAGACCATGAGATGAAATTTCATTTATTTGAAGGCTGTGGTGGCCCAGTTTGTGTCAGTAAGTGGACAATGCAAAGACTTGAGCGCTTAGAAGATTGAAAAGAAACAAAATAACCGGTCTAGAGCATCTTCACTATCCTCCAATATCTCCATTGGCGCTATAGAACTGTTATATTTTAGCCGTAACTATAATTTCTTTCCTTGCTCCAACAGTTCAAGACACCTTTAAGATTATTGGGGACCGGTGGAGATGCTCTATAAAATTGAGGTAGGACAAAAAACTGGCACTACTACAGATCTAAAATATCATTGCCTGTTTACAGCACCACACAAATGATTTTGCAAGACACTCTGAAAACTTAACCGAGACGGGCACACATTTTGTCTGCCATGGTTAATGCCCACGATAACGGAGGCAGGGCATTTTTTTTATTTACCGTGGCCGGCAAATTTTACCCACCATGGTAAATCGATTCACCGTAGTGGGCGTCTTAAGACAAGCCGCCTCCAAAAATATCCTATTTTCCGAGGCGGTTGTCTAAAGATGCCCGCCACGGTAAATCGATTTACCGTGGCGGTTGTCTTAAGACGCCCATCAGTTAATGCCAAGGCCCAACAAGCCCAGGGCGAGGCCCGATACCTTGTCTGAGTATAAAAACTACACTTAGGGTTTCAGTCCTTCACTCATCTCCCACCCATAGCAACGCGCGCGCCTCCATCTCATCACCAGCTCTCCCCTCCCTTCCTTCCACCCACGGATCCCTCTCCTCCAAGCACCGTTGTCTCTCTCTCCTCCTCCCTGATCTCCTCTAGGCACCAGGCTCATTTCATCCATGGAGCCGCGGCGAGGAGTGGCCACGGCGCCACTGGGCCACGGCAAGCAGGGCCACGGCGGCGGGCAGCAGCGGTGGCGGCGTGCGGCATCATCTCCCTCCCATAGCGTACGACGCGGCAGCAGCGGCTCCCACCGCTCCTTTGGATCCGACCCCAACGACCCATGGAAGGCCGGATCCGGTGGCGGCGCATGGAAGGCCGGATCCGGTGGCCGGCGCATGGAAGGACGGATCCGGCCCCAGCGACCCATTGAAGGTAGGGTTTCCCTCGCTCCCTACCTCCCTGTGTTCCACTCCTATGCAGATCCGGACCAGGAGCGCCACCGCCTTCCCTTGGGCCGCCCAGATTCGACGCTTGGAGGCAGTGTTGACATCTACTAACGTCGCCAAATATAACAATATAACTTTTATTGTGAGAGGCGAGATTAGAAGATGAATGGTAATTAATTAACTTGTCATTAGTAACTAGCCACTTTTCTATTACCAACATTCTTATGCAAGAACTAGCTTGTCATCACTAATTAATAATGCTAAGAATAAATAAAGGTTTATTATATTAATCTTTGTGACTAAGTAGAAATAAATATAAATATAAAATAAGATAAGTTCTGCAAGCGGACAGATAATTATACCATTATACCACTTTATCTAGGAGTTCTACCAGGTTGTCGATTTATATTTATACCACTGGGAAGAACTAGGATAAACTTTAATCTATTATATTGATAGTGATGGTATACAATGGATAAGTGACATTACCGATATCATTTACTCTACTCATAACAGGTAGAGGTCACAAGATAAATAAATATAAAGGTGATAAGTATGATCAAGCATCATAAATAAAAGATAATCATCAGAGCACTCTCTAGTCATAGTAATAGGTAGCCAATGGATAAACTAAGGAATTAATATCAAAGGTAATTCTATAACTATATCAATGAATAACTCTAATTAGTGCAATTACATCTAGTAATCATCGTTAGACTAATCCTATATCATAATCACATGCAAAGGGCATCATCTAGGAAGGATGTGAAACAGAGTCATCATCCAACTTCGCGACCGTGCCTGCTGGCCCACATACTGGGGGTGGACTACAGAGGACTCAACGCAGCTGTCACCTACGCGATCTACCACACGACCCGGCACATCAGGGTGCACTCGCAGATAAACAAAATACATAGATACCACGTCTACATACTGTTCATTATCTGTCCATCGTCTGCATGAATAAACGCTATACGAGCAATTACATGAATTCAATAAGATCAAACCAACTATACTAGACATATAATCAAAGTAGACAAAGACTATTGTAATCAAGAACATATGAACTATTAAGAACAATGTTTCCCTAATCATAATGAAAATACAATAATAGAGAAATGAACTAGAATTATACCGAACTTCGTGCTCTAGACAGACGCCGGGGCTCTAGATTCGCCGAAGAACTAGAACTCCTCTACTTCTAATCTAACTAGGCTAGAACTATGAACTAGGATGCTCTTGATGAACTAGGAGGCTACTTGATGTCTTGAGGACTTGATGCCTTGAATGAATGATTCGGTTTTATTCCTCCAGGGGGGTCTACCCCTCTATTTATAGCCCGGTTGGATGCACGTGCGCCGTAGGATCAAACCGACCTGAAACAAGGGCCAAGATGACTCCACAAAGGTGGCGGAAGAAGACTCTAGAAGGTGGGCCGAAACCCTAATGGGGGGGCGCCGGCCGGCCCCACCCTGGCGTCGGCCGGCCCCACCCTGGTGAGTCTCGGGCCCCGGTGCTTCGGGTGTGTTCGAGACTCTTCCAGTGTCTTCGTGATGATGTTTCCTTGGCGGTTAAGTTTCGTGGTAATTATACTCTTTAACCTTTCTTTTATGCTTTTCTGGAATAGCCCCTGGAAAATACAGAATATGCAAAACTCGTGAAAACTGTCAGTTGAAAACCCTAGACTAGTGTGTATTCATGTAGTATTTGGTGTCTAAAGTTCTAATAAAAGTTGACGTTATCCACCGTTAACAACACCCCCAAGCTTAACTGTTTGCCAGTACCTTGGCAAACAAACTAAAGCCTAATTACTAATGTAATTGGATCAGGAGTTGCTACAATGCTTTCATATTTCCCAAGTACACATGCTTCAAACATAGATTCTCCTCCAGATTAGACAAAACTGCTCTAACTTTTAAACTTACCCATTTTACCTTTAACTATGGGGCTTTACAATTCTTGCCTTAGTCTTGAGTAATTGAAAGAAAGAATAATCAAGTCTTGCACTATGTAGCAAATTGTTCACAGTTCCAATATTCCTGGAGTTTTGTAAGTTTTCAAAATAAAACTCAGAGCTTTAATTATATGACACCCTCAAGTCTCTCAGTATATATGGTATCTGTGAATCTCACTTAAGGCATTAATGTTATGCCTTCCTATATCTAAGGATTATAGTGGAACTCATAGGAGTGGCAATAACAAGGTTTACGCATACTTGCAATTCATATGTTGTAAAGTCAAACAATGGATCCACAGAGAATCAAGGCATACAATCAAACCAAGATGTGCATGTATATGAAATATGGTGCATAGGTGTATATGTGGTATTTAGTGGCTATTACTAATTCTACTTTTCCTCTTTCAAAATGATTCACTCTCCTTTGTAACTTAGAGGAACACATGGGCTATCTTTATTCTTTCTATCTCTTTTTTCTTTTTTTTATTCGGGAGGCGGGCATCTAGTACCCATTGTTTTAATGCTAGGACACTTGTCCATCTTTTACTCCCTTTTCATCTTTTTGCATAGTCACATGTATACTTTGAATATAAATAATTGGAGAGATAATAATAAGAACTTAGAGCAATTATATCGAGGCTGTCCTATAGGGTATACTTCTGGGTGTTTACTCCTATTGTAAGAGAAAACATTTTTATGATGAACATTGATGAAAGTGAAAATGGTTACGATTACTCCCAAGGTAGGAATAATGCATATGTGCTGAAGTGTGTACGTGATCTTAGTTTTAAAAGCATGACAAGACTCTCATATGGTATTCAACAAAGGTTGACTAAACTCAATGCAAAGGAAACAGCATTAATGTGCAAAAGGTTTTCCTATCTAGATGTATCATATATGGCTTTGGTAGGAATTCATACTTTGTCATACAAAAACTCAGTCATATAAATTTCAAATTTTCAAAATAAATCTCTAGAATTTAGTAATGCTAGGAATAAGATAAATAGTAGCTCAACCTTCATGAATCATATCAGTCAATTATCTAGACTTAGCTCACACATATGCCTCCACAAGTTTTAGGTTCAGAGTAAATTCTTAAGTTAAAACGGCAATATCTAAAACTCAGGGAGAATTTAAGTTTGACAACTAGGCATTTAAAAAGTATTGTGACAGAGCAACTATTCATCATCTCCAAGACAAAATTTTAATGTTCATCATTTTTGATTAACTCTAGTCTAGACCGACTCTAAACATACTCTAATATATAGATAGATATTTATTTAGTTTTCAAATTTTATCTTACTAACTAACTCACGCGAAAAAGCGATATAATAATAATGATAATAAGATAGCAAACTTATACTTAACTGGATTTTAATTGGAGGGTGCCCTCCCCCAAGCTTGAAGTTTGACAGGGTCTTTGATGTTGCAAATTGAGTGCATCCTTCTGGAAGCAGGTGTATTGGCAGCGTAAGGGTTCCGGGTTGACTAGCTCTTTGATCTTGTATTTTCCTGTGAAACTCAATTGCCAATAAAAATACCAAATCTTATGGAGAGGGTTAGGTTTAATACCACTCCATGGTAAGTAATTGATTTTATATTTACAGCAGAAGCTTCCTAACTGAGTGGATCTTCATGTGATTCACATATATGTTTTGGGTATTTTTTCTAAAAGGTGTCGACCTTCAGTGCCCACATATTTTTAGTATTTTTAGATTTTCCTATGATACTATGGTGAACCTTCATGTGTTCACATATTTTTTGTATTTTGTGCTTGTGTAAAGTAGACTCAATAAGCGCATAGGTATAATTACCTGATAACAAGGGAACGCTCCTCCCCAAAGCTTGATATTTGCAATACTGGGTGCTTAAATGATCTTCAGAGTGAGTTGTTTAGTAGCAGTCCTGATGGTTGCCACTGATAAACCCTCTCCTTAATCATAATATTATTCCTGCATAGTTATACTCCAACAAGAAAATCAAAACTCGATGCTCGAATTATCAAGGGGTTAGCAGTCAGCCAATGAGCACTTTGATTATCCTTTGAGTTGATTTTAATTAATAGATTTTAACAGGATTATAACAGGATTCTCTTTTTGGGTTTTTCTAAGTTTCATATGTAGCAATCAAAAAATGTATGCATACTAATAATAATTTTTATACCATCACAGGGAATACTCATTCCCATGGGGCTTAGGATTTTCATAATGCAACAAAGTAAATATAGATTGTTATTTTTATTTTTATTTTTATGCCACCTACACTAAATATGTCTACAGGGTTACCATAGGTTCATTCATATGGGGCTTTAATATTTATGATGCAGTAAATAAACAGTAAATATTTTTATTGTTTTATTTTTAATATGCAAAAATGATTATGCTAAATGTGTTAAAGTAAAATTATTAATGAATGCTAACTTAATTAGATAACTACCATTCTAACCTTATGGCTAGGGTACGGAATTTAAAGTCTACTGACAGGACTTAGATAGAGAAGAGTACTTACTCAGTGGGTTCATCGTCTGAGATTACCTCAGTCAATTCCCCATTTTGCGGTAGTGTAGCAAGTGCTTCTTCTTTCTCTTCCACCTCTTTTTTGTCTCTTCTGCTTCTCTCTTTTCTAACTCCAGCTCTTACTTGTACGCTTCTCTTGATTCTTCATCTCTCTTCTTCCATTCTTCTACTTATGCCTGGATCTCTTCTTTCTCTACCTTAGCAATCTGGTCCATCCTCTCAGCTTCCGCTTCCTACTCACTCCAGCGTGGTACTTGTACGGCTTCTTCTTGCTCCTTATAGCAGTCTTCATACTTCACAATCTTGCCAGTGAACTCCTCCCATCCACAGTGAGGCTGAGCAGCCTGACGGCGGGCTTGGCGTCTCCTCCTGTTGCGTTGTTTCCTGATATGCTCATGGTTAAGATGTGTTCTAAATTGACAGCGTACCTTTCCAGTAGGCAGGTTGAAGTGCATCTGTCCAGATCCGATGTAGATGATAACATTGGCGGTGTAGAGGAACGGTCTTCCCAAAAGAATACGCGACTCGTTGTCTTCGTGCATGTCAAGAACTAGAAAATCAGCGGGTATATATTTATTTTGAATTCTTACCATGACGTCCTTGACTACACCTTCAGGGAATCTAAGTGATTGGTCTGCCATCTGCAACTGAATATATGTTGGGCATAATGGTAAATCATCAAATAATTCATCATATACCTTTTTGGACATTACGTTGACGCCTGATCCAGTGTCGCAGATGGTGTCGGGAAAAGTGATGTCTCTGATTGTGCATTCGATGATTGGGACACCTGAGTCACCTTTCTTTGTTGGAAATGGTATTGAGAGCATATGATCATTTTCTGTGTTGATAGCATTGATTAGTTGAGCGGTTTCTTTAGGTACATGCTGGGGCTTGTTCTTCCTCCATCTTCTATTGTTCTTCTTCTTGTGTGCTGGTTGTTGTTGTTGCCCTTCTTGTTGATGGAATTGCTTCGGGACTGCTGGATTCTTCAGGATGCGGTTCTTGAATGAAAATCTCTTCTTCTTATCTTCGATGGAGAGGACAATCTTGGCGTGTTCCGCATAGATGATGGCTTTGGTTGTGCATAAGAACGGTCGTCCCAAGATAATGGGGCCTTCTTATCTCCTCCAGTATCCATGATCACAAAGTCAATTGGGACATATGATTGCCCCATTCTGATAACAGCTTCTGCTAGTACTCCCTCGGGGTAACAAATGGACTTATCTGTAAGCTGCAAACGCATATCTGTATACAACAAAAGATCACCTAAAATTTTCTCATAGATTACTTTAGGCATTATGTTGACACTTGCGCCGAAATCCCAGATAGCCTCTGGAAAGCTGTGACATCCTATAGAGATAGGAATCACAGGTCTTCCAGGGTCTCCCATCTTCTCAGATAGTGAGTGATCTATCCACTGTATATCTGCAGGCTCAGTTTAGTATTGTGTTACATTGTGAACATCAACAAGGTTAGCAGTTTCTAAATCCTCCAGCTTGCCCGGAATTTTTTCTTTCTTAAATGGAGGGACCACAGCAGCTAGCTGAGCTAATTGTGATTCTAATATTTTATTAAAGTTATGCTGATTCTTTATAGCAGAAGCAAAGGTATCCATTCCGATATTTATGTTTTTTAAAGCTTTATCATTGGAGGCTATCTTTCTAGACATTTGATCTAACAATTTAGATTTACCAGCAACTAAATCTCTTAAAGGTGGAAGATTGTAATTATTATAATTATTACCTTAGTTGTTACCTTGGTAATTACCTTGTCGAGGTTGCTGATTCCATTCTTGATTTGGCTGGTTCCATCCTTGATTTTACTGAGGACGATAGTAGGTGTTGTTGTTGATGAAGTTCACATCCTCTTGCAACGTAGGGCAGTTGACAGCTGAATACCCGTAATCTCGGCATTCTTCACAGGTCATGCGAGAATCATTGATATGCATGACTTCCTTCTTCTTTATGTCGAGCTTCTTTATAATGAGGTCTAACTTGGCAGTGACCATGTCAGTCTCCTTCAGATGATGGATGCCTCCTCCTCTCTTGCGAGGTTGAGTACGTTCTTCATTACAGCTTGAATTTGAGGCCATCTTCTCAACAAGTGCTTGAGCTTCTGCAAGCTTAAGTGACAGGAAAGCTCCTCCAGCTGCAGCATCTATGGACTCACGGGTGCTTGAGATAAGCCTGTAGTAGAAGGTCTTCAATAGTAGCCAATCCTCTATCCTATGATGAGGACAGTCTTTAATGTAATCTTGGAATCTCTCCCATGCTTCAGTAAATGATTCGTCATGTTGCCGTTGAAAACTTGAGATTTTCCCACGCAGAGCATTTGTCTTGCCTGTAGGAAAGAACTTTGACAGGAAAGCAGTTGAGCATCGGTCCCATGTAGTGTTCTTGTCTTTGTTGGCGTAGAACCACTGCTTGGCTTTCCCCAAAAGTGAAAATGAGAAAAGATAGAGTAAAATAGCATCTCTTGGTACTCCTCTCATCGTGAAGGTGCTGCAGGTCTCTAAAAAGTGTTGTAAGTGTGCACTTACATCTTTATGAGCTTTTCCACAAAACTGGCTAGCTTGAACCATGGTGATAAGAGCAAGCTTGAGCTCGAATCCATTCTCCCCCGTGTTGACTGCTGGTCCAGTCCGGATGTTTTCTGTTGCTGGGGCAGAGAACTCGCGCAGCGTCTTCTCAGCCATGTTTTCAAACACAGGAGATAAATCTTCTCCTAAGTGTTCTTCTTCCAATGTTGGAGCTGGCTCCTTTGATGAATGAGCTTGAACAGCGATGGGTGTTCTTGATGGTAGCTTGAAACTGTCCCTCGCTTCCACAAACTTCTTCCTTCTCAGGAGTTTCTCTGGATCGTCAGTGAAATTATTTGAAAGAGAAAAACCATTCATTCATCACTCTGTATAAGATAAGCAAATGATAAAAAACAGGGGTGTGCCTGTTTGAGTTAGAGATCAATCGGTAAAACTATCTTATCCATTATGTATACATATGCTATCAATATTTCCTAAATTTAATGTGCCTTCCCCGGCAACGGCGCCAAAAATGCTTGTTGATATCTACTAATGTCACCAAATATAACTATATAACTTTTAATGCGAGAGGCGAGATTAGAAGATGAATGGTAATTAATTAACTTGTCATTAGCAACTAGCCACTTTTCTATTACCAACATTCTTATGCAAGAACTAGGTTGTCATCCCTAAATAATAATGCTAAGAATAAATAAAGGTTTATTATATTAATCTATGTGACTAGGCAGAAATAAATATAAATATAAAATAAGATCAGTTCTGCAAGCGGACAGATAATTATACCATTGTAGCATCTTACCTAGGAGTTCTATCAGGTTGTCGATTTATATTTATACCACTAGAAAGGATTAGGATAAACTTTAATCTATTATATTGATAGTGATGGTATACAATGGATAAGTGACATTACCGATGTCATTTACTCTACTCATAACAGGTAGAGGTCACAAGATAAATAAAGATAAATGTGATAAGTATGATCAAGCATCATAAATAAAAGATAATCATCAGAGCACTCTCTAGTCATAATAATACCTAGCCAATGGATAAACTAAGAATTAATATCAAAGGTAATTCGATAACTACATCAATGAATAACTCTAATTAGTGCAATTACATCTAGCACTCATTGTTAGACTAATCATATATCATAATCACATGCAAAGGGCATCATCTAGGAAGGATGTGAAACAGAATCATCATCCAACTTCGCGACCGTGCCTGCTGGCCTACATACGGGGGGTGGACTACAGAGGACTGAACGCAGCTGTCATCGACGCGATCTACCACACGACCCGGCACATCAGGGTGCACTCACAGATAAACAAAATACCTAGACGCCACGTCTACATACTGTTCATCATCTATCCATCGTCCGCATGAATAAACACTATACGAGCAATTACATGAATTCAATAAGATCAAACCAACTATACTAGACATATAATCAAAGTAGACAAAGTCTATTGTAATCAAGAACATATGAACTATTAAGAACAATGTTTCCCTAATCATAATAAGGAATACAATAATAGAGAAAGAACTAGAATTATACCGAACTCCGTGCTTCGGACAGACGCCGGGGCTCCAGATCCGCCGAAGAACTAGAACTCCTCTACTTCTAATCTAACTAGGCTAGAACTATGAATTAGGAGGCTCTTGATGGCTTGAGGACTTGATGCCTTGAATGAATGATTCGGTTTTATTCCTCCAAGGGTGTTTGCCCCTCTATTTATAGCCCGGTGGGATGCACGTGCGCCGTAGGATCAAACCGACTTGAAACAAGGGCTCAGATGACTCCACAAAGGCAGCGGAAGAAGACTCCAAAAGATGGGCTAAAATCCTAATGGGGGGGCGCCGGCCGGCCCCACCCTGGTGGGTCTCGGGCCCCGGTGCTTCGGGTGTGTTTTAAACTCTTCCAGTGTCTTCGTGATGATGTTTCCTTGGCGGTTAAGTTTCGTGGTAATTATGCTCTTTAACCCTTCTTTTGTGCTTTTCTGGAATAGCCCCTGGAAAATACAGAACATGCAAAACTCGTAAAAACTGTCGGTTTTGCCCTAGACTAGTGTGTATTCATGTAATCTTTGGTGTCTAAAGTTCTAATAAAAGATACCGTCAACAGGCAGATCCTGGCCACCATGGCGACTGCTCGTCTAGGCAGGTCCGTGACCTCTAGCGGCGCGAGGTGGTGGACGCTAGCGAGCTCCATATGCGAGGACGACAACATCGAGCGCGTCCACGGCAGATCCGGTGCTCCTGGCAACGGGCTCGATTGGGCTTGCTATGGTTTTTGTTTTTTTTGCTTTTTAAAACCATTAACTATGGCGGGCATCCTAACCTGCCTGCCTTGATTAATTTTGATTTACCATGACCATTCATTCGAGGCGTATGCCTATGCCTGCCTCGATTAATGTAAAACGTCCACCACCAAAAAAGAATTATGTAGTAGTGTTAAAAACCCCATCACTGTCAGATTTTGAAACTGTACAACCAAGTTGACAGAACCCCCCATCAGCCACCCACACGTTCGCGCGTCGCAAGTAACAAGTCACCCAATTAGTGTGAAAAACACGCGCTTCACGGCCACAAATGCTCGAACCCACAACCTCCAACTTTACACGTTCATCACCTAACCACTTGAAAGCCCATGTTTGGTTTTGGGTAATTGATGAAACCTAGTTTGCTAACGATTGCTCTAAGTGTTTCATGAGAATTGATTAGCAAATGGCAAGATGGAGCAAAGGACCGGGTCGGTGGAGGTCACAAGTGAAGGGCAATGACGGCGTCCATGAAAATGGTGTAAGTCCATCAACAAAGGAGAAAGCCCTATTGACGGCATCCATGCAAATGGTATAAGTCCATCATCATATGTGTCCACAAGGTCCATCAAGAGATGAGAAGGAAGTTGATAAGAAACCGGGAGCTCAAGGCAAAGGTATGACCAATAGGAGCTCTTTTGGTTTTGGTGATCAAGACTCCATAGAGGGAGTGATCACATTTAGGATAGATAGCCGTACTATCAAGAGGGGCGAAATCGTTGATGAAATACGGTTATCAAGTGCCACTAGGTGTTCATGATCATTGCATATGCATATAGATGCTAGTGACACTAACTTGACCCGTGGAAAACTCTTTGAAAAAGGCTAACACACGTGCACCTAAGTGAGAGACACTTTGGAGTGTTAGTGACTTAAGAAACGGGGTGAAGTTCGGCGAATTTCGGAAACGTTACAATAGAAAAAGTAGCGTCGGACTCTAACTTGACTGAGCGTCGGACCATTGTCTTCGGTCCGACGGCTAACCCCTTCAGCAAGTGTCGGACGCTTGATTCCTGAGCGTCGGACCATTAGCCGAAGCGTCCGACGGTGCAGTTCGTGCGAGAGATAACACGTGGCGAGCTCTGAGAGCGTCGGACTCTCAGCGTTAGTCCGACGGTGAGCGTCGGACCAACGTCCGACGGTTTTCAGGGCTCGGGGAGCTCTCTGGAAACGTCGGACGGCCGCGATCGTTGGTCCGACGGCTTCGTCCCGCTGAGTCCGACGGTGTCAGCTGAGGGCGTCGGACCGTTTGTGTTAGTCCGACGACCTACCGTCCGACGGGTCGTTTTGGCGCGAGGAAATAGCCGTTGTGATCCAACGTTCGACTTCAAACGGCTAGTGACACGTGGCGCTCATCCGAGGCGTCGGACCGTGCGGATTAGTCCGACGCTCTGGCCGTCGGACAGTCCGACGGTACGCAGTGAACTCTAAACGGCTAGTTCTTCGTGTGTGGCTTATAAATAGTCACTTGGCCGGTTTGGGGGGTATCTCTTGGCACTCCTTAACATCATAACATACTTGTGAGCCTTCCCACTCCACTCTCACTCATCCTACTTGATTGTGTTCATCATTTGGTGAGTTTGGAGAGCATCAAGTGCATTGCATTGATTGAGATCATCTAGAGGCATTTGGTAGTGGTATTTCGCAGCGGTTTCTCTTGTTACTCTTGGAGTTTGCCGACTCCTAGACGGCTTGGAGCTGCGAGGATCGTTGAGGGGAGTTGGTGATTGTCTCCGCCTCCGATCAAGGTATTGTGAGGGGTTCTTGAGCCTATCCCCGCGGGAGATCGCGAAAGGCATCTTTAGTGGATTGCTCGTAGCTTGGTGGATCCCCATCTTGTGTTGGTTGTGCGGCACCCTTGAGAAGGGTTTGGCGTGTGATGCCAATTAGCGCGTGAACCTCCAAGTGGGTGTATCGCTACAACGAGGACTAGCTTGCCGGCAAGCAAGTGAACCTCGGTAAAAAATCTTGTGTCATCTCTCTACCGAGGTTTTCCCTTATATGTGATTGATTGGTTATATTGGACTTCATATCTTCTCTTCACCGGCGGTATTGAAATCACCTTTACTCTTTACATTGGTGTACTTCTCTCTTGTGTAGCTTGTTAGTTAGTTGCTCACTTAAGAATAGTGTAAAGTAGTAACATAGCCTTTGAGTGTGAACTAGAGATCATAGTGTAGTATACTTGTCTAGGTGGCTTGCATAGCATAGTTTAGAGCTAGTGTTTTGCAAAGCTTGCTATTGTTACTAATCGGCTTGTTAAGTGTTGTTTGTAGATTTTTATAGGCTATTCACCCCCCCTCTAGCCATTTAGGACCTTTCACCACTGCATTGTAAGACAGTTGTGTCCAACCAGGTTATTAGTCCTCCTCATTTTATATCACAATGACATTAAAATGACTATTTGGATCATTAAACGAATTCAAATAAAAAATTTATCAACTACAAAGTTGCAAAACTTTTCAAAATCTACTACAACTTTGGTATTGGTCGTCATTTAAAAAATTTGAATTTCAAATGTGAGAAAATTCGACCTTTTTTTCTTAGATAGATGATTTCAAATGAAAAACTTATCAACTACAACAACATTTTGAGACCTACAACTTTTGTTTTTGGTGTATTTCCATCCAAGGTCATTCGAAAAAAAATCAAATTTTAAATTATTTAAAACAAACATAACTTTGGTTGGATAGATGATTCAAAATGAAAACGTCGAAAGGGTCTTGATGTAGTGGGATCGTTCGGATTGTTACAACCTCTAGCAGATGGTTTTAAATTGATTCTAAAAGAACCTATTTCACCAAGTAGTGCTAATTTCTCCCTTTTTAGTGGCTATATTTATGTTAGTTGCATAACTTTTTAAGATCTATAACTTTTATTGTTGTCGCTTTTCCATTGGAGATCATTAAGTCTCACTACACACTCAATTATGGCTATTGGCTACTTTTTTATTAGCTCTATAAAATATTGCGGTGTATATTTGGACATCCAAATGATCTCAAATAAAAAAAGGTTGAGGTACAAAGTTGTAGATCTAGTTGAGTACTACAATTTAGGCATAAATTCCGTCTTAAACGAACATCATGTCAGAGAGTTATAAAGTTTTAAGTGCAACACATCAATGTGTTTTCAATTCACAAACCTGCAATGATAGTATTAGTGTTGGTTTTAGTTAAGGACCAACCGTGATGACCCAATATCACTGCCAGTGATGACCCGATTATTATTAGGTCGCGGTTGATCCTAACACTGACAGTCTTAGTAACAACGTCAGTCATGGGCTAGGAGGCACTATCACTGCCAGTATTTAAGAAACCGATAGGCACTTAATGCCAATTCTATATTAGTGTGGTTTTTAGATTGGTGAGGAAAATCAGACTAGAGTATTTAGTTCAGTTATAAACCAATTGTTGTACCTGCTCTAGTGTGTGTGTATATATATAGTGCCAACATAATTAGCTATCTAGCTCGGTCTCCTAGAACTTCTCCATACGAGCATCTACAACAATAGTAGCGCATAAATCGCTAGCTATGTGACCAACAGGAACAATAAAAGAAAGAACGTCAGAGCGCAGGAGCCGTGAATACTGTGAGAGATTTCGTGAAAAAACGTGCATGACTAGCTAGAGCCCAGTCACTAGCGCACTACTCCCTCCTTGTTCAGACCAATAGCATCTCAACTAGACTAGCTATTTGAACCCTAATGGGGACGGCGCTCTTAGTTAGATCCAAGAAACCCGAGGTAGTGCACGTGAAGGGTCGGGAGCACCATGAGCGCGCAAATTAAAGATTGAGTCAAGTCCGGGGCTCGTTATGTTTATTTTGTAGTGGTACCTCCCTCCATGTCTCGTCACAATCCTCTCCCGACATTAATTATATTGAACATTTAAAAATAATAACAACCTGCCTAATAGACACACAAAAACGTGAACTAATTAATAAATACGTAGTAATACTAGTTTTATCATGATAGTCACTAATCAAAAATAAGATATGTTAATTAGCATACTACTACCAAACAGACACAAAATGTGCACCGATCAACATATTAGGATTTGACGAAATTAATCTTACCATCATAATTATTAAGGAATAATACATGCTAATAAGTTTTAATTTATTTACTAATGATAAAGATTAAAAAAACATTGACAAGCTTATCCAACATATTTTTACGGACGAGTTTATTTGGTATCGTCGCAAACCAAATGTCGCTCCTCCATGGACCATCTTCACTCCAGAGATATGCACCAAACTAAACACATTCCCAATGACGAAGGTGTGGGCGGTTGGCAGCAGGCAATTAATTAATATATCCCCTTAGGGTCGTTTTTACTTTTGTGAATAACCACTTAGGGTCCTTTCGGTTACATGTAAAATCAGCCCAGGAATTATTTCAACTGATGAAGCTTACACAGATTTAACTAGCATATTCTAGCCTGGAACTTTTCCAATTAAGTGGTCGTTCTCGCGGAAAGGTTTGTTGATCAACGTGCCTCAGCCGTAGATCCGACGAAAGAATAATTCTACTGTATATATTGTAGTGTATCTTTTATTAAGATTTTATTTAGCTTATAAACAGGAGGAGTTCATAGTATTAGCCATGATATATAACATGTGAGGAAGCCGCCCGGATAGCAGCTTACGTTGGCTGCCTGTGTTCATACCTCGAACCACGAAGGCAACATTTCGTCATGCATGTGTGTTCAGTGGTGGCAAGCAATTAGTTACTTTACGCGGGGCTAGCGCTAGCAGCCTCGCGTTTGGTCAACGTGCATGAGCTGTAGATCTGATGAAAACATAGTTTCTTTAGGACCTCACCAAACAGATTCGCGCTAGCTAGCTAGCTATCTCAAGTCTGATCAGCGTGCATGAGTGGTACTTCCCATGAAGAAAACATTTTCTTTTATACGGATCGAGTACCGAGTAAACTTGTGTCATTCGTTACCGATCACAGCCTAGCTACGTTAATATTAGCTGGTCCCTACGCTAATATCATGACAATGTGCACGGGAAATAAAAATGCATCAAGGTCAGCTCGTTAACGTGCCACCTTGCCTTTGTTTAGGACCTAGGGTACGGTGAGCATACGAGCTACCTCGCTTTCCTAGAATTGACGCCACCACTCACTCTATTAGTAACAAGATCCAACAAATCCGGTTGTGCACATGTGAAGGATCGGAGCACTCCATCAGCGCAAAAAAATTAAGATTAAGTGAGTCAAGTCTTGGGCTAGCTACGTTTATTTTGTAGCCAGACCTCCCTCCAGGTCTCATCTCAGATTCCTCTGCCAAGTCCTGTTTAACTATGCATTTCCACACTGTATATGTATCCCTAGGATAGATCAGCATGCAGTATCCATCAGTTGCTAGCTAAACATCACAAGCACAAAGCTAGTAGCGCGCGCACAAACTCACACATTGACAGAGAGAAAGAAAGAGATCTAGAGAGAGCTCGCCACCATGGCGGACATGGCGCTTGGTTTGACGAAGAAGGCGGTGGAGGGGACTGTGAGCAGGGTCCTGGCGGCAATCGATGAGGACACGAAGCTGAAGGCGGCGGCGCAGCAAGACCTGCGGTTCATCGTTGGTGAATTCCAGATGATGCAGTCCTTTCTGGAGATGGCCAACGACAACAAGAAGCGTACAAGCAGCAAGGTAGCCAAGACGTGGGTGCGGCAGCTCCGCGAGCTGGCCTTCGACGTGGAAGACTGCGTTGAGTTCGTCATCCACCTGGACACCACCTCACACCGGTGGCCGTGGCTGTGGCGCGTCCTGCCGTTGCCATCCAGCATGAGACCGGCTTGGGTCGGAGACCTGGACCAGGCAGTTGCTGGCTTGAAGCTGCTCAAGGCCAGGGTGGAGGAGGTGAGCCAGAGAAACACCCGCTACAACCTCTTGGGCGGTGATGACTCCGGCTCATCGTCCACCGCCCCGACGCAGCTAGCGTTGGAGCAGCTCGACGCCGCCGCTGTTTTCCCCTCAACGATCGACATCCTAAGAGACCTGTGGAAGGTCAACTCGAAGCAAAGCACATCGCTCAAGTGCAACCTCAAATATTTGGTGGCCGATGGACGGAGCAATGAGCTTAGGGTGATCTCAGTGTGGAGATCTGAAGGAGTAGATCTTGAGGCCGCGCACATTGTGAACGTGGCTTACCGTGATCCAGAAATCTGCAAACAGTTCGAAGCCCGTGCTAGGGTGAAGCTGATGCATCCTTTTAACATCCAAGAGTTGCTCAAGAGCTTGTTGAATCAGCTCTACGTGACATCTCGTCGGAAGGACACACTTGGTGCTGACCTCCTCCGCACCCAGGGAGACACTGTGATACAGGACGAGCTCAGGCAACTATTAAACAGGCACAAGTATCTCATTATTCTAGAAGATTTATCCTCTATGGTGGAATGGGATCTAATCAGATTCTATCTACCGGACCTTCACAATGGCAGCCGAATCGTCATATCGACGGAGCACTTAGGGCTTGCACTTTCGTGCACGGGTGAGCCATACCGAGTATTGCAGCTTGCACTGCCCCACAATGATCGATACATTTACGCATTTTACAAGGTATTTAACCACACCTCTTATTAGGCCCAAAAATATTATATATTGCCGACTTCCATAAAGTTAGTTTCTCAACATTATGAAGCTATTATGTCCATTGAATCTCTATATCTTCAAAAAATAATTTTGTTAAAACCTTAATTAGCTTATACTATGGCAGCTCTTGGTGTAGCCTATATCTTATAACGTCATGAATCTAAATTTTGGTTTTCAAATATTATTGCTATTTGATTGCTACAGTTTTTAAATCCACAAGTTAAGTTGAAACTTTTATTCCTATCTTTTATACACTCTCTTTTTGTACTTTTTAAAAAGAATAAATTACACTTGCCATTCGTAGTTCTCATTAAGCTCCCCAAACTATAAAATTGTATATCTAGGTCCCCTAACTGTTTTATGTATACCATCCTGGTCCCAAATAACCATGTCACGGTCCATTAACTCTAGCGTGGAATCGACATGTAGATCCATAGCTCATAATTACAGGGATGGTTCCGTACGTGATTCTCATGTAGGTCCCAAACAATAAAATTAGTCATCTGGTCCCTAATCTACCAAAGTACTACAATCCCCATCCAAAGCAACCTCTAGTATGTATTTAGTTAAAACATATAGTGTTTAAAATTAAATTACAAATATTGATGTGACATAACGTTGTTTTATGGATATTGAGTTACTTTTGGTCATAGATATTAGGCCCCATTTGGTATGGTTCTCCACCGACTTTAGGAGCCATTTTCTCCCAAATGAGGTAAAACAAAACGGCTTCACCCAGGGAGCCTATTAATTTGTGCTCTTGTAGATCGAGATAGAGCAGAGTGGCTTCACCATGTTCTCGTGGGCCCTGCATGGAATTCTGTGAGAGCATATTTTAGGGAGATCTACATGTGAAGTTATTTTGCTTAATTGTTACCAAAATAGCTCCATCTCCACCTACTGACCTATTCATGGAGCTGAAGCCGAAAATAACGACTTTACTGGTGAAGGGAAGCTATGACAAACAGGTCCTTAGTATTAATTTATACATAGATTTAGGATTATAGTCAAGGTCGTAACATCTATTTTTCTAATAATATACACATAATGGCAATTTTGAATACATACGGTACAATAAGCACTAGAGTTTGAAATTTTAACACATGAATAAAATTAAATATCACTTTGTTCGGCTGGCTGGTACGGTACGGCTGGCTGGTTAATTGTTCTGAGAGAAAAACACTGCTGAATGGCTGGCTGGTGCTGGCTGGACCAACCAGCCGAACAGGGTAAATAATATAGTAGCAAAATGTAACCTCTACGTCTTCAAAAAATTATTTTGTTAAAACCTCAGTTACCTTAGACTATGGCAGCTCTTGTTGCAGCCAATATCTTATAACGTCATGAATCTAAATTTTGATTTTCAAATATTATGTTATTGATTGCTACAGTTTTTAAATCCTCAAGTTAAGTCGAAACTTTTATGTTTATTGTATATTTTATTAATGCTCTTTTGTTACTTTTAAAAAGAATAAATTACACTAGCCATTCCTAGGCTATTGCAATCTCTTCCAGGTCCTCAAACTATAAAATTGCATATCTAAATCCCCAAACTATTTATGTATACCATCATATCCCGGTCCAAAATAGCCATGTCACAGTACATTAATTGACATGGAGCTGAGCGTGGAATCACGTGAAATTGACATGTGGATCCATAGCTCATAATTATAAGGACAGTTCCTTAATTAACTAGCATGTGATTCTCATGTAGGTCTCCAGAACTATAAAATAGTTATTTGGGTCCCTAATCTACAAAAGTACTACAATCCCAATCCAAAGCAACCTCTAGTATGTATTTAGTTAAAACATAGTGCTTAAAATTAAATTACAAATATTGATGTGACATAATGCTATTTTAATGGATATTGAATTACTTTTTTATTAGATATTAAGCCCCATTTGGCACGGCTTCTCCACCACCTTCACGATCGCGGTTTGGAGCCGTTTTCTATCAAACACGATAAACAAAATGGCTGCACCTAGGAAACCCCTTAAATCATGCTCTCAAAAAGATT
Organism: Eremochloa ophiuroides; assembly: GCA_038502445.1. Taxonomy (NCBI): domain Eukaryota; kingdom Viridiplantae; phylum Streptophyta; class Magnoliopsida; order Poales; family Poaceae; genus Eremochloa; species Eremochloa ophiuroides. The sequence goes on along the minus strand of JAHLJS010000001.1, from coordinate 7,640,154 downwards.
TGATGGAGCCAAAAATAGGGGCTTCATCTACCTTCACCTAATTTTTATGGGCCCTGCATGGGCCATGTGAGAGCATATTTTGAAGAGCTACATGTGAAGTTGTTTTACCAAACGGTTTACCAAAACGGCTCTCTCTCACCGATAGAGCTATTCATGGTGCTGAAGCTAAAAATAATGGCTTTACTAGTGAAGCCAAACCGTGCCAAACAGATCCTTAATATTTATACATAGATTTAAGAGTATAGCATAGTTCGTAACATCTATTTTTTATAAATATACATGATGGCAATTTTGAATACATGGTACATTAAGCCCTAGAGTTTGAAATTAAACATGTGAATAAAACTATATCTAAATTCTAATGATAAGCTAACTAAATGTTCAATCCACCTATTGAGTCTTTACGTCCAAATAACACTGTGTTCATTTTGCCTTATTTACGTGCAGCCGTCCGATATTGGTTTCACAGAACTTGTTAAGCAACTTGGACAGCGTCGTGTGATCTCGCTGTGGGGCGACGAGGGTCGTGACACATCATGTTGTGTGCTAGATGTGGTCGAAGCCATGGCGAATGAGACTGCAAAATTCAAGGGAGTAAAATTCGACTGTTATAAATGGATCAATGTTACCAGTGCATTCAAATTGGAACACTTTTGTAAGGACATGCCGGATTATGTCGATCATTGTTATCATAATCCTCCCGAAACCTACTTTACTGAACGCTGGAGGAAGGAAGCGTGCAAGAACCACTACCTTGTCGTTATTGAGGGCCTGCAGTCCAAAGATCACTGGGACCAGATAAAAGCTGCAGGACTCGTGCCTGAGGGCACTAAGAGCTGTATCGTCATCATTGCAAATGATGAAGCGGTGGCCCAACATTGCGAGGATGATTCGTGGAGGGAGATGAACCGTGAAGAACAGGAAGAAGCCAAGAACGCTGCCATTATTGGTCCATTATTCGCACAAAAGGTATGTATGCATATTGCTCTGCGATCCTTTTAAATTTGGCAGTCTTCAGTTTTAGCACTATTATACTAGCTAGTAATACTTGCGTTAGCAACGTTTTACATGGATCCTGTTTGCTACAGCATACAATAGCTTTATGAGTTGTTATGCCATTTTTTTTCTTTGCTAGACACCTTTTTTTCAAAATAGCTTTATTTTTTCCTCACATAAAGATAAGTTGGGACAAAGCTAAAAAGGTATATTTTCACGGCTCTCTTCCTCATTACCCTCTGTCACTGTGTTTGAAGTTGTTGATGAAACTGTTTTGCCAAATAAATTTTCTAAAACCACTTAGCTTTACGTAGAAATTTGCACATGAAGTTATTTTAAAAAAACAACTTTGGTAGTTCAGCTCAGTTGTGCCAAATGGGACCATAGTACTCGATGGTATATGCACAAGTGCGTAATATAAAATACATACTTTATGTCTATAGCACACAACATCGGAATACATAAATTGTGAAAACAAATATATAAATAACAATACAAATTTTAGTTACAAGGCAATTAAGTCAATCGTATGCTATATATAAACAACATAACACAGCTAATGTCATTTTTTCCAACGTAGCTGTACTAAACAGAAAGTAAATAATAATATATACCATGTATAAGCCACATGGGTGCACTGGAGTCAAATTTACTGAGAAAATAGAACATCCTGTCTGCCAGTGTAAGGAGTATTTGGGATATTAGAGCGTCTTGCTCAAGAAAAAGGGATACATAACCTAGAAATTTTGTATTACCTGCACAACAATTTATATATAGATATAGCATCTACTTATTGCACTCTTTCGCTAAGAGGGTGCCCTTTCTCCGGTCATAATTTCCTTATAATTGGGCAGACGTGATACTAGAATATTACATTTTAGTTGATTAAGAAGTAATATAAGTTAAATATTAAGTCAGGTCCTATTTGGATTAGTTTTAGATTCTTAAAAAACAGTTTTGCCTCTAGTTTCTAAAATCTGGATTTGAGCAAAAACTAGTAGGGCGTTTGGATCCTTCAGTTTTTAAGAATCTAAGTTCTTTTATTACTCTATGGGTCACAAAAGCTAGCAAAAGCTAGGTACTTTCAGCTTCCTAGTTTTTAAGAATTTGGCAAAAACTGGCACAAGAAACTAGGGCTGTTTGGATCCCACCCAATTTCCAAAAGCCAGATTCTTAAAAATTGACAAAAACTGAGGGGATCCAAATAGGGCCTCAGTTGTTTATATTGAAGGACCGAAGAAGCAACCTAGAGGGGGTGAATAGGAGCATTCAGAGTATCAACTTCGGCAGCAAGATCATCAAGGTTCAGGGATACCTGAGATGCGGTGTCGTCGTCATGCGCCTTGCCCTTCTCAGTCTCCACTTCGGCGTCCTCAAGCGCCATAGTACAGAGGCCACCAAAGGTGGAGTTGGCGACGAAGCAGAGTCCGTTGAGCTTGTCCTTGATCTTCTTCTCGGCTTCATCATCGCTCGAGGAAGAATCGCGCTCGTCGCCAGAGTCGTCGTCGAGATCGCTGAGGGAGGTGAGAAAGGCTCTCTGCTTGGCTCGAATCTTTTTCTGGAACCTTTTCTTGTAGTCCTCCTTGTCGAAGCCCTTGGCCTTCTGCTTGTCACAGGTGCACTCCTTCTTGTCCCTTCGCTTGGAGAAGTCATACTTGGAGGAGGATTTGCCCTTCTTGGGGCAATTGGCGACGAAGTGATCCGTGTCCCCACACTCAAAGCATTCTTCCTTGCGGTCTCCACGCTGGTGGTTCATTCGGTTGTTATGGAACCGAGAGAACCGACTGATGAGGAGGGCGAGTTCATCATTGCCAAGTCTCTCCATCTGCTCCTATGTAATAGACACGAGAAGACAAAGCGAAAGACAATTGTGAAGGGTTAGAAGAAGATAAACCGTTACCTCCATTACCTGACACCAAAGCTATAGATGGAGAGGTAGGATTTCGAATCTTGGCATGGGTAGCTTGATCTATCTCAGCAACTTTGAGCTTGCTAAAGAGTTCATCTACTGTGAGGGTGTCATAGGAGGGTGATTCGGTGATGGCTGTCACTCGATGCCCCCACACTCTTGGATCTAACTCATGTGGAAGCTTTAAGGCTCTCTCATTGTCATCATAGGGGAGCTGGGCTTTGTTCACTCTCATCTTGTTGATGATGGTTTGGAATTGAGGAAACAAAGAGTTAATGGACTTGCCATCAAGTTGGTTGAAGTTCTCGTACTCTCGCTTGTACGTTTTAAAGAGTCTGTTCTTCACTTGGGCAGTGCCCTCGTGGAAGGCCTGAAACCTCTGCCAGATCTCTCGAACTGTCACACAATCCAAGACCCTCTCAAAATCCGAGATCTAAAGGCTAGCAAAAAGCACGCTGCTGGCATGACTATTTGCGTTGTTCCTGTTCTTTTGCTCCTGAGTGATTCGAGCTTCCAGTGCAAGCACAACGTAAGTCGCATCCTCAACGATTTCCCAAACAGCGTAGTTGATACCCTACAAATGCGCGGATATGCATATCTTCCAATAGGCATTGTTTGACCCATCGAAAAGAGGTGGTTTGCCGGAACCATGATCCATGTCGCCTTTGCGGATGACGGATCGATTAAGATGGAGTGATCCTTAACCGGCTTCGATACCAATTGAAGGACCGAAGAAGCGACCTAGAGGGGGGTGAATAGGAGCCTCAAAAATTTCTCGTGGCATTTGTTGAGGCCACTGTCCCAAATCACATCCCCAAGAAGCAAAGAAATCCTCACGAGATATTCAGGAATCAACAAGTGATTGGGTGCTTGAGAAGTACAGCAGGATACTCGAAAACACCGGAGAAGATGTAGAGGCAAAGCACAAACTAGAGCTCACTGTCCAGACTCGGACTGTCCGGTGGCTGAGGGCGGACTGCCTGCTGGACACAGCTCGGACTGTCCGCACCTTGAGTCCAGACTGTCCGCCAGCACAAGGTGAAGAGCTACGGTGAGCAAACCAGAAACTATGCACTGTTGGGTTCATAGCGTCGGACTGTCCGCGAATTTTAGGCGGACTGTCCAACATTATATTCCAAAAAACACTCAGAGAGCGAAGAGGAACTGTACAGTGTCGGGCAACAGTCCTGGACTGTCCGCGACTAGAAACTCAGCCCTAACACCCGGACTATCTCGGGTATACCCACGTACTGTCCGCGCCTGTACAGACAGCACGCGTCTGAAATTGCCCCAAGAACAAATCGAAGAGAGCTTGTTCAAATGGAGATGAACTGCCACGATTTTTTGGCCATAGGGTCACAAGGCAGTCAAGAATCAACTCCCAAAAGATCAAGACTCAATTCGAACCGAATGAACGGGAAATCGAAATGCCCCCAAAACTGCTCATGAACTCATGGTGGAGAATCGTCCGAATCTACTAGTAGGATTGGAATCAAGCGATTTCCTTCGGTCCAAAGACTCTCTGCATGGCAAAGATCAAGTGCACGCAAAAGAAACGAATCAAAATAACCAAGAACTCGCGAATCACATCACACAAGAGAGGGGGAAACGAAGAACAAATGAAGAACGCGGAGGACAGATGCCTTAACTTTGAATCCCAGAGGAGTTACTGAGGTTAGGGCCTTAATTCCCACTCAAAATCTCGAGTTTACACAACCAAGAACCAAAGTTGTGGATCTCTCCCTAAGCAAGTGTCATAGCCCTAAGCAAGGGGGAGGAATGAGAGAGTGTGAAAGAGATAGAAGGAGGATGGGCTGCCATCCCCTTCTTATCGCTTTATTATAATTTTACAGAAACACCCTAACTACTTTCTACTGCTAAACAGGCAAGCCAGTTAGCTCTAGAGCACTCTGGAACAGCCTGTGACTGTAGATGTGATCGGACGACACTGCTTTCTGCTCAGAGTTGCCGTAGCCTTGACTGCAACCTCGGAGATTCTATCACGTGTCGCTCCGCTTCCCTTGGAAGTAGCTCCGCGCGGGTTTTGAGGCCCAAACCCATAAACCATCCGCCGCTGGTTTTGAGGCCCAAACCAGTAAACCGTCTTGGGCTGCATCCGTCGGTCCTCGACCGTTCCGGCCCATGCATCGTTCCGAGTCCCTTGACCATGTTCGATTGCGCTTATCGATGTCGCCAAGTGTACGCCACTGCAACTAGCGCTCCGGCGTCTGAGTCCCTCAGTCCAAGTCCCGCGTCCGTTCTTCACCGCTCCAAGTCCATCGGCACGGCCTGCTCACTTGACCTTCACTCCGCCATCCGCCATTGCCTCCATGCTCAATACCTGCACACCACAAGCCAACCAACATGCCAAGTGAACTCCGTTGACGATCACTCATCACAGACCTGGATACTAAGTCTCCCACTTGTGTCCGCATATATTTAGAAAGATCTTTAGTACATATATTTGGATATCGATCTAATTTAGAATTTATTAGAGTATTTTTAGTGAGAAAGTATTCCTCTTATATGTGTGAAGGACCAAGACTGATCATATAAGTTACTATCATATAGTTCATATATATACCTAGTTGTGGTTTTCTTATAACTAGTATACATGCCCGTGCTAACGCTACGGAAAAACCAAAAGGACAATATGCCTCTTAAAAATGAAGTAAATATTGTGATAGATTAAGATTCCAATCTAATGGTTTTGGACTTGGATCCATTATACAGATATTTCTAGCCTACCGTTGGTTTAAGAATCAAAGCACTTTAGTCATCAGAAATATTTTTCCCCCCGTAGTTGCACGAAGCTCCAATTGATGACAGAATCAATGCCCTAACTAAACACATCCCTGGTCAATCATGGATTGTGAATTATTAAGGAAAGCACAAATGTTCACGCCATGGATCAGAGACCTGCACGGACAGATAGAGGGACCAGCTTCTCGACTAAAACCATGTGGAAGCATCATCTGATTTTTCAAAGCACAAGAAAACAAACTCAAGGCTCTCTGTCACGATCCTGTAATCTTGAGCAGCTTTGACCAACCGTTCATATGTTTTCTTTTTTGCATCCTGCTTAAATCCAACCAAAAAAAAAAAAAAGAAAACTCAGAAGGTATCACAACTGAGAAGCAGAAGGGAAAAATGCTTGATGCATCAGTCAGGAGTAGCAGAGTTTACTTGAATTTTATTCTTAAAATCCTCTCCTGAAAACTGCTACTTGGAGAAATCTTATTCTCTTTGTCATACCTGCTTTGTGGATCGATGTGGCAGACATGCACATTGCCATGGAAAAACATCGAGAAATAACTAAATTGACAAAAGAGTACTTGGAGCACACAATTTTCTATTTTCTATAAATGAAATAGAACATGTGCACTACAACTGCATAAAACCGCATTGATAGCCAAAATCTAGAGTGAGGTCAACAAATATACCAAAACCTTGAACAAATCTAGAGCCAAATACACCTGAAAACTGGAAATTCTTTTCCTGCTATGGAATTAGCAAGAAATTATGACATCCCACAGGGAACAAGAAAAAATAGAGATTAGATACATCGACAAAGCTAGAGCTTCTGTCCAATAGCCTAACATCACGCTTTATCAAGATTGATCACAGAAAAAAATAAAATCAGCTAACTGATTGTTATTTAATTGTCGTTTGAAGAAATCAACAAGCTGTTGCAAAAGTAGTACCCCAAGCTCTTCACTGTCCATTACATTCTCTGTGCTCTCCTAATGTTTAGGGATACTGGCAGCCAGGTCCCTTATCGTGCAGCTGGCACTCCTACAACAGGCTTTGAGAATGAATAACGAACTCTAATAAACAAACTCTAATAATAATAATAATAATAATAATAATAATAATAATAATAATATCTATTTACTTATTTCCTAAATGACGGCGGGGGATAGCAACAGCGGCATTGGCCAAGGTGTGGCCGGTCTGGGCCCTAGTCGGGCCACCATCATCCGACATATGACATATGACATACAACTTCTTCTTTCAGCATCCCATAACCTCACTCACAGTACAAATGTCATCCAAAAGTTAGCCAACCTTTACTGAAAAAATCCTTACCAAACTATAGAATATACTCTCTGGAAATAGAAGTCTTGCGACTACTTCTATCAACCAATTCAAGTTAGTTTTCATCTAATTTGATCCTATCTAATGGAAGGCTTTGTCAGGTTTATTGATAGAAATCAATCGTTTATTCCCAAATGCTTTGTCATTCCGTCAAAGCAAGCCACCCTATTCTATTACCAGACAAAATTAGGGTTGGGCCACGAGGGTCTCTTAACCCCTTGTTTTTCTGCCCATCGGACTCTAAGGAACTCGGCAAAATAGTCCCCGTAGTCTACCCTTTTTGATGCATTCGGCACATGCAATTTCTTTTCCTGCTAGATGATCTATACCTGCAAAACCTATTTTGAAATCAACAAATAGTTAATTTTGTAGCAAAGCCAGACAATTGACAGTGCAAACCTGAACATAAAGTCGGAGCACGACATCATATCCAACTATAATTTGGGAACCTTTTTCTGCATGTAGGGCACACAGCAAAATAAAATATGTGGAATAAACCTCTCAACCAAAGTAAAAAAAGTCTAATTATGTCACACAAATGCATAAGAAGGAAAATAAAGATAAATAGTTTATAATTCCATTCTCACCTTCAGATTGCATAGATGTTGTGTTCCCAATGTCAGCAAACTTGCGGTATTCGTTGATCAGAAAGTTGTGCTTCCCACCAATCTTCAGTTGAAAGTCAGTGCAGAGTATAACTTTAGCAATTGGAACAGGAATACGAAAAACACATCTAGTAATGAATAAAATAACATCAAGCTAAAGAACCAAGTAGATTGGCCTGTTACAGGGATTTTGCCTTTCAGTACTGGGCAACCCATTCCTATTACACATAAGGATAAAAGAGTAGCCTAAAAGATTAGGGAATATGTAATTGATGTGCTCGCAAAAACAACATGAAACAATCCCCTAACCTTCTTCAGTTCCTGCACTCTTTCTTCTTCCTATCTGGTTGCTTGCCGACATGTTGATTAGCTCAATTCTTCTTCAGTTCCTGCACTCTTTCTACTATTTTTGTCAGACAAGCAGTAGGTACCTGACCATGGAGCGGCGTCAGTGTGACAAACCCGATGCAAAACTCAGGATTATTAGTTGTGGGAGAATATTCTACAGCACTAAATAGAATGCTGAAGGGAAAAAAAGAAAAATACTAATATATGCTCCAGATTGAAACTTTCAGATTGTCTGAACAAGCTTTAAACGGCTTTGTCAGCCTCTGAATTCCTACTATCGTCGCCAGATAAGCCAAGCCAAATCCTGCTGGTTCCTTCTGCTATCTCCATCTCTCACTTGATCCCTTTGCCACGACTAGTTGTTCAACAGCTTGGCAACCAATCTTCTCTTGTCAGTCTTGGTACATTTAGCACGAGCTCAATGCAATGTTCAGGATCCGACAGTATGCATAGCTCTTCTCTGAAACCCACTGAAGTACATTCAGCACGAGCTCAATGCTCTATTCAGGATCCAACAAAATTCATAGCTCTTCTCTGATCCCAAAAGCCCAACCCCACCGAGGCCGAGGATATGGCTTGCCTCCTCCGTGACCTTGTCGCGTACACCTTCTCCTTGTTCTCCGTCGTCCTCCCTGTCATCTACTCGTTGGTGATTTCCTCATCACCCGGCTCCGACAGCATCTTCCTCTTCCTCTTGAGGGTCCCAGCAGCAGCCCCCACCGATGACATGCTCTCCATTGCCACCAGCGATCGAGTCGCAAAAACCGTCGTTGCACTCATCGATCGAGCCCTTTTCTCAATCTGATCTGCAGCTGGAATCCAAGATGTTTCGGCGCTGTTGATCTACAACTTGCAAGTGAAGGGAACCGAAGAGAAAACCAGGCACGGCTGTGTCACGGCCAGCAGCGGCCCTAATAGTTAAATCACCCACGCATATACCTGGATCTTGGTGCCAGGGGACGCGGTGGTTAAACGACGTCTTCGGATCGCGTCACCAGGTTCCTTCCTGCCCGGGACACGACGCCTGTCGCCAACCGCAACGGAGGCCCTACCCTGCCTGGATCGAGCGCTCGCCACCACTCTCGCGGTGTGAGCCTGGTGCTGCGACGACGACGTAGTGCGCCACGCAGTGATGCAAGGTGCGTCGCGAGCTCATGCGTGGTTGGGTGTGGCACGCGACGAAGACGTGGGAGCGAGTTGCGCCGCGAGTGAAAGCAAGAGCCAGGTTAGGATGAGGATATAGATGGGAGTCCACCGTAGGTTTTCAATTTCAAATTTGAAGCAATGGCACCGTGATCGCAGCAGGGATTTCCAATTCCAAATGCTACACCGGGGGAGGGGAGACCACAACCGGTGATTGCGTCTGCGGTGTGGGGCGCTCAGGGGTGGGAGGTGGGAGGGTGGATGAGTGATGATTTGTGATCCAAAGGCTGTGGGCCGTTGGATTCGAGTGAGTAAGAGAATATAGAGGTAGGGGTGTTTTTGGAGCGTTGGATTAAAAGGAGTTGGATTCCTGGGTACATGATTTGGGGTGCGCTTAGTCAAGTTTAGGAGAGATATAGACTGGAGGTTTGTTTTGGTGGGATGCGCTTAGTAGAATTGTAACTGGTGCCTTTTATATTAATAGAGATCAGGTGACACTAACTGCCCATTTGTAGTTATTATTATCTAGTTTAAGGGGGTGTTTGGATACCGGAGCTAATAACTAGCCCATGTTTTCATATACCATTTAGAAAGCCTAAATTAATGGCTTATGAGAGCTAATTAGTGGTTAGAGTCCATTAGCCGTTAGTAGTCTCTAATTAGTTCATGCTTAATCTATTTTTACAATGTGGGCTAATTTTAGCCCTGTGATCCACACAGGCTCTAAATTAATTAGGTCTTGAATGTGTCTCACGTATACGTGCAGGAAAACTATTATTATTGGGGCGACAAGTACGCTGCTTTCCGCAACCATGGTTGTTCTCATAGAATTGACAAGTCACTGTTCAAGTTCGAGCCGTTGACAACAGAAGCTCGTATATCAGATGTTATTGGGGAAATTGTTAATCGTTGCATCTTCGACAATGGTGTGCATGCGGTGTGCGGGACCACTGGTGTTGGGAAATCAGCTCTTGTCAGATTCTGCTACTATTTTGCACTGGCCTACTCATTTAAGATGATAGGAGAAACTGAGCTTCTTCCCACAAAGGAATATCTTGGCTATAATTATTCACTTGTATATAACTACGACCGCTACCGGTTTGAAAGGTTTGGATGGGTGGATGTGCCTGAGCCGTTTGATCTGGCCGAATTCTCACGCCGCTTACTTCTTGACTTCAATTCATATGATCCTGGGGCAATGGAGAAAACAGCAGTTGATATCATTCAAGGCCATAACCCAATAATTCAACGGTGTTACGAAATTATCCGTAACCAAAAATGCCTAGTGGTCATTGATGGTCTGCGGTCCACACGTGACTGGGACTCCATCAAGCAAACCTTATGGTGCCACCATCATCAAGAGTCCTCTATTTTGGTCATCACAGTTGACGAGAGTATCGCAGAACATTGCGTCACTAATGAAGTGAACTCCTGCAGCTATGAAAGAATCACCAATATTAGAGCTCTACAAGATAATAAATCAGCCCTCGAGCTCTTCGAAAAGGTGTGTTTACTTATTATTACTCTCCGCTCAAATACAAGTGGATGTATATATGTCCCTGCATGCGTGCTTTGTTTACTCTTAAAATTTATCCAAATATTTTTGCATGGAATTGAAAAAGCATCAAATTTGTTTACTCTTAGAAAATTCATAGGAATTTTGTTTTAGCTTCGAAAATTATGAAACTAGTGCCTAGCTTGCATGTGCCCTTCGTTTAATATAATTAATTAAGCTTTATAAGCTATTGAGTTTAATTAAGTTTTAAATGCAATGAATTATAGCATATATATCGATTTCCCTGCCGCACTAGGCTCCATAGTTCATTTTCTAAAACTTAATTAAATATAATAGTTTGTAAAACTTAATGAAATATATTAAACACAGGTGCATGCAAGCATATGTACGGTAACGGAAGCAACCAGTGTCCACTACGGTCATAACAAGGTTCCACTAGTGCTGCTACGTATTCTGAACAATCAACATTGTCTCATTATAATAGACAACAAGAGCTAGTACTAACAAATAAACCGCAAAATTTTATGTTTTTTAACTGCATTTTATTTCCATATAAAAATATTTGGATAAATTTCTGAAAATTTATTTTTACAAATTTTTGGATATTTTTTAAACACATATTTCTAGTCTGATTTACCTCACTGAACATTTAACTAGTCTAATTTACTTCCCTTTAACATGGCACCATGTCCGCAAAACCACTACCAATACCGTTCAAGGAGCACAAACAAACGGTTTTAAAAGTTTTTTCCCGGGGGAAGGGGCGGGGTTTGAGACGTCGGTTTTGTAAATGAGGGACGTAAATCGGACAACAAAAGTTGAGGGGTCGAAAGGACTCTTTCCTTTGGGAGTAGTACTTTCTCCATTCCAAAACACTACTACACAAAGCTTTTTGGAGGCGGGCAAAAAGGATTAATGGAGGCGGGCATTGTAACCACCTCCAATGTAAGGGCTCCGTTAATCACCGATAAACGGAGGCTGTTTCTCTGCCCACCACCGTTAATCGATTAACAGAGGCGGACTCTGTAACGCAACCGCCTCTATCAATATACATTAACCGAGGCGGTCGCGTTGGAGCGCCTGCCTCCGTTAATGTATTTACCGAGGCAGTCGCATTGGAGCGCCCGCCTCCATTTTTGCATTAACCGAGGCGGTTGCTCCTTACGTGTCTGTCTCCGTTAATATTTTTTATTTTTAAAAAAATAATAATTTGAATTTAAATTTGAATTCAATTTGAATTGTACTTGTGCAAATCAAACACCAACGAAAGACAGTAAATAGAAATATGAAGCATAAATAGATATATACATATGCATACGTGTATCATCACATTCGATGTTCAAGCAAAGCAAAGCAAGTCGTTTTTACATCGCAAAGATCGGATATTCAAGCATTGCTCGATCACCCATCATGACATGATATTCCTATTCTGATGTCGGGCATCTTGTAATCAGGGACACGTCGTATGGTGCTCCAGTTTCTGATCTTCTCGTATTTCTCTAGGTGTGCTAACTCCCTATTGGAGTTGAAGAACCTTAATGCACGCAGTTGTCTGTGACAAACTTACAGATGTCGGCCACTATTCTAGTGATGGTCTCATGGGTTAGCTTCATAATACTGACCCATCAGGTTGTTTGGAGCACTGCACGACATGTAATACATGGTATCACTAGTTGGAACATGTAGAGAGCATACACATCATATATAGAACTTTTGAACATACCCGGAAGTTGCACCTGACTTTCAGTGTTACGGGGAACTTCTTCTTCTTCTTCGATCTTCTCGGATCTTCCATCGATGCAGTCTGCATCCTTCATGTACTTGCAGTAAGCGCTGTACCAAAACCACTAGTATCAACGACAATATGAACAACAAGTACCGTCACTTACTATGTCAATACGTTTTCAAATTCTTTGTCCCTTCTTTCAGAACATCCATAGAGTTGAATACAACGGCCCTACCATCCTGAGGATAGATTAGAAATACAATCTAGTGGCCCATGATGCCCTCGCTGCACAATACAAATTTCAAATCTACCAACATATATCTCGCAGTATCCATTTTACTTAGCTGAACTAATGGGCGGCAAGGACACACCCATTTTTCCCGACCTTCTTCATGACTCTATATGAGTACACCCCTCGTTATATCTCAATTCGTTCTTTAGTTGTTTCTAGGCTTCTGGTCTCTCTTCCGGCTTCAAGTTAATTAGCTTCTCGTGATTGTCTGGTATATCGTAACCCTTGATGACTCTCTCGTTAATATGCATCAGAGAGAGATAATAAACATTTTTGCCCAATTTCTCGCATACATATGCTTGCATCCTGCAAGGACACATGTCATAGGCATTATTTCTATCATTGCTTCCTAAAGTACCATGAGCGATGCAAAGGTGTGAAAGTCGTAATTAACTTACAGAGAAAACGAGGTGACTTGAGCGAGGTCGAGGTCCTTGCGCTGCAGGAGCCTACGCATGTCGTGGAAATCTATGACGACTATATCATCTGCGTTGAAGGAGAAGTACTTCTTCGGCACATTGACAACGAAAGATTGCAGGCCTACTTTCGCCGCCTCCATGTACCAAAGATGGAACCTCCTCACCTCCCATGGCTAACATGAACTTCCCATGCTCCTATTGTTCAGGGCAGTCATCCGAACGGGACCAACCAACTGGTGACTTCGGCCTGTACATGAGAGATAGTCAGGAGTGAAAAAATTTGCTAGTAACTCCTACAATATCGTTTGGCTATTAATTCTTGCCATAAGCATACCTTGGAAACGTAGTTGAGCTTTGGTATTCTTTTGATACGCTGATGACCGCCTTCTCCACGTCGTACCCGCCGGGGGCACCACTTCTTGTGCCTACTTTTTTGGCGCGGGCACCTCTTGTTCTGCCTGCTTTTTTGGTGCAGGGACCTCTTGTTCTGCTTGCTTTTTTGGTGTGAGCGGACATGACTGTTTGTCTGCCTTCAGATCACTTGTAGGCGTTGTAGTGCTACCGGGTGCTGGTGCTGCCCATGTACCTTGCTGTGGATTGCTCGTGTCGGGAGGACCGCCTGAAGAATTGCCTGGCGGAGTGCCCCAGGTTAATTGTAGTTGTGGTGGTCATCGTCGTCACCATCGTCAGCCATTAGAGAAGACAAGCTGAGGGCAGTGACGGCATCCCTTCTTCAATTAGGTGTATGTCAAACTTGTCCCAAAGTGCTTCCTTGCCAACAACGCTTCTCAGGTACTTGGACCCGTTCGGAGTTGGTATCTTGATTTCATCGTCGTCGTGGTCCCCATGTGTATCCAGTTGATCAGCACCTTGGCATGCCTTGCCGGAATCCTCTTGTCGTCATAGATGCGTCTCAGCAATGCCATTCCTATGCCCACCTCCATCTATCTCCTTGAAAGCCTACCTTAGGGCACGGCAATCTGGCATGGTGTTGGTTTCTTGATATCATCGACCGGATAGCTGTCGAGTCCTCCGATCAGTGGCACTGGCTCCCCTTCTATGGCGGGTTGACTCAGCGACACCAGCTCCCCTTCTAATGCCGGTTGACTCCACGTCAACAGCTCCTTGCTAGCCTGGCAAAACATCTACGTCCTCAACTCCACCATCTCGGGGTCTTGGCTTGTGAATGCTTCCTTGATCTTTCCCATGATCAACTCCTGCGTAGCCTCGTTGCGGCCTTGCAATGCGAGCTTGTTCTTCTACACCTGCCTTGTGTGGTACGAGCTCGGTTAGATTGCCATGACTCGACAGTTTTTCAACTCTTTCTTGAGGAAATGCCATGTATGCAACCACGGTCCTCGGGGTTTCCCAGTGCCTCGGACAGCTGGTCCCTCTCTTTGCGAGGTTGAAATGACCTTCTCTTCTCGGCCGCAGCAATTGCTTGGAGCTTCTTCTCCGCCTCCTCGATCTGTGGCTCGTTGAACTTGGTCTTGCCCTCCTTCAGCTTTTTTGACATACGGGCTTTGACAAAGTCGCGGTCCCTCTCCTCTAAGTGTTCGTATGGATCCAGCATGCTGGCCTTAGCTGTTGCCCTTTCTTCCTCCTGCCACTTCGGCTTCTTAGCGACATACCCTGTCATGCCCAAGTGATGGTTGTGCACGTTTCTCTTTGCGAGCTCGGAGAACTCCTCGCTCTTGGACTTTGCTTCTGAGGTTTGCTTTTATTTGACAAAGCTTCCCATGCTTCTGGTGTGACGTAGTTGTAATGGGCGAAGGGTGTCTCCCCTTTCTGCACGTAGTCCTTATTGAGTTTGTGCCTGAAGTTTCGAAGGGCTTTGCCTGCTAGGTGCATCACATGTGCCTTGCACTTGTCTTCGTCAAAGCCTTCGTCTAGATACGTGAACTGCCTCTTCATCTCTCCCCCCACATGCTCCTTGAAGTCCTGCGGGACCGAACTTCCAATTCTGATAAGTGATCGGCACCTTCTCCCTAACTGTACGGGAGCACTAGTTGCTGAAGACACCAAGGATGTTAACTGGGCGCAATGGCCCTCCCTGCGGCCAACCTCATGTATCACATGTACATCATCTTTCTTCTTGTGCCTCCTGTGTTTGCCCCTTTTCCTCTAGGAACCGGTCGTTGCGGTTGTGCAAATCCCTGTGGTGGGAGCGCGTCGTTGTTCCTCTTCCACTTCTTCATCATCAGGAAACTCCAGACAAAGAGGCACCACTAGGTATCTGTTGAGGACAAGAACTCACATCAGTTGTTGTATACTTGCACGAGTTTGGGTGGAGTTGTTTAGCTAACTAACATGGAATGATGCAACTACCTCAACTCGAGGTGTTGTAGTATCCTCATCTGGATTCACTCGTCGTTCCATGCGAGGCTTCTTCTTTCGGGTTGTAGTCCCTATCTTCTACTTGTCCACAAGGTTTCTTCAGAGGCGGTGGTGTTAGGGACACCTCACTCTCGTAATCAGTGCTCTCTGATTTCCCTTTGTCAGCACTCACATCTGGGGTAGGCTCATGCCATTCGCCATGGGGCTCGGGGTTCTCCGAGTCGCTAGCCATTAATTCAAAGAGCTACGAAGAAGAGAGTTATATCGACATTTCATATAATTTTAGACACAAATGGAATCATTACATATAGACCATCTCAAAACATAATAGCTTCATTTTATTTATCTCATGACACAATTACATGCTTTTCCAATTACATATATGAGTATGGATACAAAATCTGAAGAAAAGTACAAAGGCTGAAGAAAAGTACAAATTTTTTAATAACAAAAATGATTTACAGTAGTTGGCTCAGATCTGCCCCATTGTCATCACATCGCTACTGAACTGGTTGCTTGTATAAGGTATACAAGACATCCTAGTTTAGTAGCTTACAAGTAGTGGGGGTGTTTGATCATCATAGCCACTGCCTCAAGCTTAAAAGGGTTCACATCATTGCATATGCCACTGCCTCAGCACACTACTAGAATCAAAAAAAGTTTATCATTGCGGGCATATGCCAAAGAATAGGCTATCAATCAAAGTAGTAGAGCCTCAGCACATTACTAGAATAAAAAGTTCATAATTGCATATGCCATATAATAAGTTATCAATCAAAGTAGTAGAGATTATCAAAGCCAAGTAGATCCGGAGTTATAACTGTACAGCTGAGAAACCAATTATGTAGAGTTAACGAGTTGTTTTCTCAGCACGTACAGTTATAACTCTAGATCCACCAAACGATGATTTATAAGCAAAAAAACTTCAAGTAGCATCGAAGAACTTGCCTCCCGATTCAAAAATACCCAACAGCATAAAGTAGTAGTAGTTAGGAGTAGTAGCAGAGTAGTATGATGGGTAGTAGTAGGAGTGGTACAGTAGTAGAGTACTACTTAAGAGTAGTAGTAAAAGTAGGAGTAGGAGTGGTAGGATAGTAGAGTAGTACTTAGGAGTAGTAGTTTAGTAGTAGGAGTGGTAAGTAGAGTAGTAGAGTAGTAGAGTAAGTAGAGTAGTAGAGACAGTAGTAAGAGTACGTACTAAGTAGTGAGAGTAGTAGTAGAGAGAGTAGAAAGAGTAGTAAGAGTAGTAAGTCGTAGAGTACTAAGATTAGTAAGAGTAGAGAGAGTAGTAAGAGTAGTAAGAGCAGTAAGAGTAGTAGTCATTTAGTATTAGATAGGTAGCAAGTAGTAGAGTAGTAAGTAGTAGTACTAGATAGTAGAGAGAGTAGTAGTAAGTAGTAAGACTAATAAGCACCAACAGCTACTAATCAAATGACAAAATAATTAACTTGCACAAATAAAAAATAGGTATTGGAAGTGGCTAATGCTCAATTTGGCATCTGTTCAATTTCAGATAAAGTTCAAACAAAGTTTAGAATTCATAATTTGGCATATGCTCAGCATCATCATAAAATTGACATCACAGGCAGTGGCATTTGCTTAGCAATGGAAACAATGTTCAGAATTTGGCATCATAGGAAGTCGCATTAATTTCTCAGCAAAAAATATCATTGGCATCACAAGAAGCAATATGGAAATTGGCATCACAGGCAGCAATATGGAAGTTTCATAGTCACACAGGCATCATAGGCACCAAATTCAAGGACGGACCTCAGAGCTGGATGGAGCTAAGGGATGGGGCAAAGATGACGCCAGCCCTCGTTGGGGATGATAGTGGTGGGGAGAAGCAGGAGCAAGAGCTCGTCGTTTGATCTGAGCATAGCAGGACCTCGTCGGAGCTCGTCGGGGACCACACTGGTGAGGAGGAATGGCACAGGGAAGACGGATGGCGGCGCGGCAGAGTTAGGGTTCGGCGGACGGGCGAGATGGATCTTCTCGGCGCAAACAACAAAAAGGAGGGGCCAGGCAGAGCTCGGCATGTGTGGGGGGCAGGGGTGGAGCTAGAGTTTGTTGAACGGGAGGACACCGGCGATGGCGGCGGTGGCGGCGTGGCGAGTAGAAATTTGGGCAGCCCTTCGGGGTCGAAAATGAACGCGCCGAAGGACTTAGGAATTTCATCAAGGGAGCTCTGACTTATATAGGGGTATATTAACCGTGGCGAGCGTTAAAGGTGCCCGCCTTGGTTAACATTAACAAAGGCGGGCTACTTAAGCCACCTGCCTCGGTTAATATTAACCGAGGTGGGCCCTGTTAATTGCTCGCCTTCATTAATGTTTTCAACTAACAATTCAAGTTAATCAAAAATGTTACTTTACTCATTGCAATTCATCCAAAACTGATATTTATTATAAAAGACAAATTAGTAGAGTAGTCGTAGGAGTAATAGAGTGTGGTAGAGTACTAGGAGTTGTAGTAGTAGTAGTAGTAGTAGTAGATGTAATACTAGCGGCAGAAGTAGTAGATGTATATGTAGTAGTAGTAGTAGTAGTAGTAGTAGTAGTAGTAGTAGTAGTAGTAGTAGTAGTAGTAGTAGTAGTAGTAGTAGTAGTAGTAGTAGTAGTAGTAGTAGTAGTAGTAGTAGTAGTAGTAGTAGTAGTAGTAGTAGTAGTAGAATAGTAGTCATAAATGGTTCCATATTGTTCAACACAAAGGACATAAATTTAAAAATCAGGTACTAGACAAACACCATGCATACATGTGGTTCCATTACACTACATTATTACATATATGTGCGCCATACATGCATATCAATTTGGTTTGTGCGCTCCCTCGATCTTCTTCTCACCGTCGTTTCGTGCCTAGGGCATCATCTTGGTCTTGTCGAAGCATGCCTCAACGCCCTTGATCTTTTGTGGATGATCAATAAAGAGCCCAACCTCTTCATAGTTGTTGTATTCTTGAGGACTCTGGGCCCCATCAGCTCCCAAAATTCTCTACTTTCCTGACACAACCGTGTGCCTCATCAACCTCTTGTCATTCTCCTTGGGCATTGGATGGTAGGATACTTGCGTGACGTGGCTTGCTAGAACCCATTGGTCATCTTTGTAGCCTACATTGTGGAGTTCCATGGTCTTTACACCATAGTCATCAATGACAACCCCCTTCGGGTTCACCCACAGGCACCTGAAGACGGGTATCTATAGGTCACCGCCGTAGTCAAGTTCCCATATATCTTTGATTTGCCCATAGTATGTCCTGGCTTGCCCCGTCGACTCGTCGATTCCCTCATATCAAACACCGTTGTTCTGTGTAGTGCTCTTCTTGTCCTTCTCTTTTGGGTGAAACCTGTATCGATTGATGTCATACCCTAGCCACATGATGATTTGAGTGGACAGGCCGGACGTAAGCCTCGCAGCGGTCTCCTCATCATCTGATCCTCCACTTGATATGTTTTGCTCCTTTAGCCACACCGTGAAATTGATATTGTGTTGTTTCTGGACCCATGCCTCCGTGCGAGTTCCGTCATGAGTGGCGCGGATCTCTTCCGGGCGCTTCTCAATGTAAGGATCCACGACCACTAACTGATGAAGGATGTTGTGATGAGCTTGTTGCACCATATCAAGCTGGCCATCAGTGCGTACATTCCTACCTATGCACCCCTTTCCAGAGGTTTTACATTCGTACCGATGGACGGGAAGCCCAATCACCCTGACATCCCGGATGTATTTGGTGCAACAGTTCATGGGTTGCTCAGTGGTGTATGCCTCGATCATAGAGCCCTTTGGGTGAGCACGGTTATGGACATATCTACTAAGGGTTGACATGTACTGCTCGTACGTCCACATCTGGTGTAGGTGCATGGGGCTCAGTTCCTGTATCTGATCAACCATGTGCATCATCAGGTATGGCATAATATCGAAAAAAGAAGGTGAGAAGCACATCTCCAGCTGGCAAAGAGTCTCTGCGATGAAGGCTCTCAGTTTAGGTAGCTCAGTTCATCAATGATCTTCTCTGTGATAAGGTTAAAGAAGTAGGACATCCGTGTGATGACCAATTCACATATTCTGGTTTGATACACCTGATCGCAATTGGAAGGAACACTGTCAACATGACGTGGCAGTCGTGGGAGTTGAAGTTGGTCAACGTGAGGTCTTTCATTGAGACCAAGCTCCTTATGTTGGAAGAGAAACCGATCGGCACCTTCACATGCTTCAGCCAAACGAAAAATGCCGCCATCTCTTCTGTTGTCAGCTTGTAGCTTGCGGCTGGGAGTTCGACCTTCCCATTCTCAGGTTATCCCGGGTGAAGTTTCGGCCTTATTCCCTGGTTAATGAGATCCATGCATGACTTTAGCCCATCCCTCGTCTTTGTCTTGATGTCTAGTAGCATGCCGATCGTGCTTTCAAAGGCACACCAGTCAATTGCATGGGGCATATGTAACTACTTCCAGTACGACAAGTACATGAAAAAAATCGATTCTTTCTTGAAAGGAATGAAGATAGATGGTTCCTCCATGTCATCCCGCTTTCTCTTCCTTGTGATGGTCTCGTCTTTGTCTTTCTTCTTCCTTCTGAACTCGACCTGATCCATGTCCTCCACCATCTCAAACAACTTTTTCCCGTACTTCTTCTCTAGCTCGTCAAGTTGTGGCTCATCAATGTTGTCGAAATAGCTATTCATCATAGCTCTTCGATACCTGTGCCCTTTCATAAGGAATCGTCTGTGCCCCATGTACACAGTCGTATAAGATCACTTGAGATAAGTGTAGAAGGTACCGTTGAGGCAAACTACGAAGTTGGTCTTCCCTTTGATCTGCCCTGACAATGAGAAAAGACCAGGATAATCGGTGATGGTGACAAAGATGATGGCTTTTAAAGTGAACTCATCCTTATGGGATGCATCCATTGTCTGGATCCCTGTTTCCCATTGTGTCTTCATGTCCTCCATTAACGGCTCCAGGAATACATCTATATCATTGCCAGGCTGCTTCTGTCATGAAATAAGCATTGTCAACAAAAGATACATGCGCTTCTGACATAGCCACGGAGGCAATCGTAGATGGTGAGGATGATCGGCCTAGTGATGTGGGAGCTGTTGAGATCCCCAAACGGATTCATCCCATTGGTACTCAATGTGAACCAGAAGTTCCTGGTCTCTTTGCCAAACTCCAGGAACATGGCATCGAAACATTTCCACCGGCGACCATCGGAAGGGTGTCGCAGCTTGCCATCGTCCTTCGTGTGGTCATCAAAGGCATGCCAGGACATCAACTTGGCATCCTCGGGGTTCCCAAATAGAGCACTGCAGGCGGTCGGTTACGTGCAGGTACCACGTCGACAGGGCAGGACTTCTCCTTTGTGTGTAACCCTCTCCCTCCTCATCCAGTTGAGGAGGGCCCTGCTTCTTCACAGTACTACTCTTCTTGGTCTTCTTCTTTGTCCTACTGGAGGGTCCATCGTCATCCACGTGATAACCAGCATTCCTTTTCCATCGCTGCAGTGTGGACAACTCTCCAATTTCACATACTTCGCCCTGATACAGTATGCAGTGGTTAGGGCAGGCGTCGAACTTTTTAAGTTTCATCACCACTAGGCAGATCAGCTTCTTCGCCCAATAGGTATTGGTTGGCACTTTATTACTCTTAGAAAAAGCTTAAACAAGGACAGTTAACAGCTTGTTAAAGCTAGTGTCTGACCAACCATTACGAGCCTTCACCATCAGCAACTTGACATCAAAACACAGTGTCATCCTATGCTTCGGACAATCACCCTTCTAATAGAGTGGATCAATTGCTAGCTGCATCATCTCTCTGAAATTTTCCAGCCACCTCGGGGACCCAAACAGGACGTCATCTTCGTTGAGGCGGTTAGCTCTGTTCTCAAAAAGCTTCGCATTCTTGGGCTCTAGTAATGTAGCAGCAGCATCATCACCACCACGTCCTCCACCATCGTCACCTAATAAATCCTCCACTGTGATGTAATCATGATGATCTATAGCAGCAGTGTCGCTAGCAACAGCGCCAGGCCCGCCTGCCAATGATGATGACGATGTCTGGTCTTCATTCATTGTCGTCGACAAGTTTCCTCCAACAGATGCACCGCCTACACTCGCATTTGCTCTCTCGCCATGGAAAGTCCAGACTGTGTAATCCTTGACAAAACCAAACCTGATCAAGTGTGATTGCACCATGCCGTCTTCATGGGCATTCGTGTTCTTGCAAGAAGAACACAGACATATGGTTATTCTTCGCAATGACAACAAACTTATTTACCTCAAACACGTACTCCATTTCTACTCTCTTTAATCTAGTACATCCATGCTGACCTTTTCATACCTGCAAACCTTGATCACAAGCAGCGAAAAAGACAAAACCATAACGTATTAGACAAAGAAATGCTGCAGATCAAACACTTAGATATGTTTTCTATCTCCTCCCATGAAAACTAGATCTAGATTAGATCTAAGCACAAATCGGTTGGAAAAGAGAGAAGAATGGCGATAGAGAGGAGATGGGGAGTGTGTATACCAATCTTTAGCAACCCTGTGGTGTTCTCCTGCAAAAATATGTAACAAATCAACACCTATAACTAGTTTCTCTCTCTCTCCATGAAAAACTAGATCTAATCCTAGATCTAGAGAGCCTCAAATGATGAAAAAGTGAAGAATAATGTATTAGAGAGTGTATACCAACCTCTAGCGATCTCCTATAGTGCCCTCCTTCAAGAAATCCAGGATCAAAACTTCTCCCCCCTATTAGAGCTCAAAGTCCTCTCTAATGTAGGAGAAGCCGTGAGGAAGAAGAGGGGCACTGGCGCTGGTATTTATAGGGGAGGATTAATGGAGGTTGGTAACATAAGGTAAACCGAGGTGGTTGCATAGGTGACCGCCTCGGTTAATCGATTAATAGAGGCGGTTGCTATAACTCAATCGCCTCGGTTAATAAAGATTAATCGAGGAGGTCTTTTTATAACACCCGCCTCCATTAAGCTTTAACCGATGCGGGCGCTGAGGCGGTGGGCTGGCCACCGCTTAATGGAGGCGGCCGCCAGGCCTGCCCGCCTCCTTTAATAATTTGACACCGTCTTGCAAAATCAAAAATATAGTAGTGAAAATGGATTTTGTTTCCTAACTTTGTCTTCAATCAATCTATAGAAAGTTTGATGAAATTAAAAGAAGAGACTTCCAATATTTCTGTGACCGGATCACGGAATTACTATCTTTAGAACACTATCACGTGGTACAACAGATATTTACACTCTCCTCTATAATACTGATCAGGCTTAATATTTCCCTCCTTAGGACAAAACTAGTAATGATGTATTTTTGGGAAACTTAAATTCAGATCCAAAACACACAGACATCTACTATACCACTAAAAATCAGGACCCTATTCTCTGTAGTTTGGTTTTGAAAAGAAATGAAACGAGGGCAAGTGCCCTTTGTTCGGAAAAAAAAAATGTTTGAAATGAGACATTCATGTTTTCTCCCACAGCTTTGCTAACCGAAGATAGGAAATCCCAAAACTTCAGAAACACATACTCGGGGACCGTGGTTTGATTTCTCCCTAGGACCCAAACAATCCATTTAAGTTGTTTGGACACAATGGTTCCCTGGTCTAAAAAGTATACCCTGTCACATCGGATGTTTGGGTATATGTATAAAGTATTAAATATAGACTAAAAAATAACTAATTATATATATTGCGACTATTTTGCGAGACGAATTTTTTAAGCCTACACTCTATGGTTTAACAATATAGTGCTACAGTAAACATATGCTAATGATGGTAGCTTTAATAAATTTGTCTTGTAAAGTAGTGTCCATCTATGTAATTAGTTTTATAAATAGTCAATATTTAATATACTAAAAAGTAGTCAAACATTCAATGTGATACGAAGTAAAAAGTAGTCCCTACAACCAAACATACATGCAGACTCACGCCTAGTCTCAATGCTAGTTTCACAAGAGTGTCATGACATTAAATGTGCTGACGTGACAAAATAGATACGGAGAGATATGATAAAAGTTTGATAGGATGAAATGAGTGATAGAAATGAAACTCATCTATACTGTTGAGTCTTGGGAACTGGGAGACAAAACTCGGATACCGAGACTAGCCAACGCACACACGAACGTACTTCCTACACATGATTTTTTTTTTTTTTTGGATAGTGAAGCTCAATAATGATTATGAAATGTCATTGCACATAGGTGACATACCACACTCTGGAAACAAGGAAAGATAAACTCGACTTTCCTTTGACCTGATAGCTGAATGGACTAGTACAAGAACTACTTTATTTTGCATCCTCGCAATCCTGTGATCCTGTACGCAATGCAGTTGCCAACTCGGTTCAAGAGGTTTTGAAACTACCACTATGTCGAGGAATCCATCTCTTGTTTTGTTCATGTGCTGCCCCCATCTCCTTATTCTTCCTGTGATTCTCAGTAATTAGCTTCTACCACTTCCCCTTCAATCTCTGCAGCCCGTTGTCGGACAATGGACAGGGAGGCACATATACGTTTTCAGAAAATAACAGAGCGTCCAATCGATATTTTTTTCCCCCCAGCGTTTAGCATACAGACAAACCTAATGAGCATTAAGAATATGGTATTATTAGTATACTATGATTTATCTTCTTTCAATCAATTTGTTCGTGCTCCTTTCTACAATTCAACAGATATGAGGATGCTTATGTTCAGTTGAGTCCATTGCTAAATCTTGAAACTGATTTTAGCGATTAATTGAGCTGAAATTCTTATAACAGCTTAAACTATGGAGTTAGTATTATTTGAAACTCAATTTGTATATGTTTTAGAAATTGACAAACTTAACTCCACATGCAGATTGTTGATCATCATACTGCCAAATGGAGTACTAAGGAAAAGTTGAAGCTTGCAAAACTCATCGTGCCCAAGTGTGGTGGACTTCCCAAAATTATAGATGCATGTGGCCAAATCCGATAGCTCATTCTGGGAGAATATAAATGATGACCTTGTGACCAAGTTGAAGAATGGCCGACAATTTGGTCATTTAAGGGGTGTTTTATCATGGATGCATTCCTATATTGATGGTCGTTCAGATTCAGTAAAGCCATGCATCTTCTATCTGTCGGTCTTTCCTACAAACTACAAAATCAGAAAGGGTCACTTGCTGAGGCGGTGGATCGCAGAGGGTTACTGTAGAGACACCAATGGTTGTAGTGTGAAGGAGAATGCTGAAAGTCTCTTTGATCAGCTTATTGATCGGGACATTATCCAGGATACAGAAAGCGATAATGTGTGGCAAGTCAATGGCTTCTTCCGTGAATACATCGTCTCGCAGCCAATGGAAGATAATCTTGTATTTGCACTGGAAGGACAACGTAAGCCAAACTCACAACGCACAGTACAACACCTGACCATAATGGAAAGCTGGGAGAGGGAGGAGCATGTGTTTGAAAGCATCGATGTATCGCGGCTGCGGTCTTTGACAGTGTATGGGAAGTGGCAGTCATTCTTCATCTCTGACAAGATGAAGCGGATCCGATTGCTAGATTTAGAGGCCACTTCTGGTGTAGAAGATGATGACCTCAAGCATATGTTTGGGATTCTGCTGAGTCTCAAGTTGATCTGTCTAAGAGGATGCAAAAACATTACCTGTTTGCCAAAAACAGTGGGTGGCCTTAGGCAGCTGGAGAGTCTAGATGTCATCGGCACCTCCATAGTCATACTGCCACAGGCTATCATTAAGCTGCAGAAGATTCAATACATTCGGGCTGGCCGTAATTTTTTGCTAGATGAAGACAGTGATGATGCGGTTGGAAGACCACAGCCATCAGGGACAACAGATAAACAAGTTGGTGGTGCAAGGCGAAACAAGTTGTTGGACTGCTGCTGGACATCCACCAAATCGTCGCAAGACAGTGATGATGCGGTTGGAAGCCAGCAGCCATCAGGGACAACAGCAACACCTGAAGCTGAAGATAGTGATGGCGGTCATCAGGGACAACACCAACACCACAATCAACGGTATGAGAAGATAAAGAAGGTGGACCGCCGCTGGACATCCAGACTGTCGTCGCGGTTGTCCCCCCTATTGCCCTGCAGTGGGTTCGATGATAAGAATATTATTAATGGTGGTGTGGTAGTTCCAGTGGGGATTGAGGACATGCCTGCCTTGCATACTCTTGGTACTGTGAATATCAAGAGTGCATTTGGGAAGGACGACTTTCTGGCCATGCTTAAGGACAAAACAAAGCTTCCACAGCTGCTCAAGCTCAGCCTATGTGGCATTAATAAGGAGAACTGGAAGGATTTATGTGATGCCCTCTCAGATCGTCATCATCTTGAATCCTTGACAGTGGTACTCGACAAGGATTTCACGGAAGATATGTACTTCGACGATCCACCTAAGGCCCTGAAGAGCATTAAGGTGTATCTAGCCTGGATCAAGGATGGTCGTGTGGAGGTCAATCCCAAAGAGTTTGTTGAGGAGATTTTATCAAGGCAAGAGGTCATGGATCAATCAGTGCAATCGTTGCCACGTACAAGGAATATCCAACGTTTTTATATCAAGCCGAGCCCACAAGCAAGAGAGCTAGAATTCAAGGAGATCATGAATAATGATATCAGTCGACCACTGGTTTTCCATGCTATTGATTGCAGCTCCAGAAGCATCATCAGTATAGTGTATACTGTTAAGAAGCTGATAATCGATTGCCATGCTAGTGAATCAAAATATTTCCGGATTTCTTCCAACGAGGAGAGTGGGCTTAACAGTCTACTTTACATCGACGAAGTGTGTTATAAGTGTAATTTTACACAAACAGAGTTCGAGGAGCACTTGAAGGAGCGTGTTGCCGCACATCCACGCAAACCTGTCTTCGAGTTTGAGGAACTATATCATTAATATACCGGGCCATGCATGTTACGTAATCTTAATTTCTGCATTGACAAAAGAAGATTAAATAAAGCTGCGTGTTTGATGGATTTTAATTGGTCGATTTATTAAGATCCTATATTTATTTTATGGGAGGCTTTAGTTGTCTGTCGACAGTTTTTTTGTCCAGATCTGTCAACTTTTTTTGACTAACGTGAACTAAAATAACAACAGATTTATTAAGCACCTATCTGTCGAGTTTATATAACGGTCAAGAAAACAGATAACGGGTTAACAAAGGAAACCCGTTAAAAGAAAAACTAAAACTGACAATAAAGCAAGCCCATGAAAAGAGCCCAAATCCAATAGACAAAAAGCAAATAGAATATAGTTTAAGCAAGCCCAACGCAGATAGCCCAATCCAAATAGACAAAAAACAAACAGGATATCTTGTAACAGAAGAAAGAAAGCGAGATCTGGAAAAGGGGAACGAAAAAACAACTCATCATGGAGGCAGAAGAACATCCAGAGTCACAAGATATTTCAAAGAAAGGTACGCAACTGTACTGATGCATCCCCAAAATCTTTGTTACTGAATCAATTACACTTCAGTCTTCTCAAACTGTTGACACTCAAAATTGACCGGTCAGAGTTGGAGTTCCGACCAGGCTATCCGACCAGGGTCGTGAATTCCGACCAGGTTTTCCAACCAAGCTATCCGACCAGGGTCACGAATTTCGACCAGGTTTTCCGTCCAGGTTGAGGGTTCCGACCAGACTTCCCACCAGGTGGGGAGTTCTGATTGCGACCTCCGCCTCGCCTGACCCCCCCCCCCCCCGGGGTGACGACATTGTTTTCCGTGTTGACCGAGGGTCGGACGACGATCTTCACCTCGCCCGAGAGTCGGACAATGATCTCTGCCTCATCCGACCTCTGGAAGATTCTGTTCGGATCTGATTTGTTAGGTTCAGAACCAAACTGTCAGAGGACTCTATTCGGATCTGGTCTTTTAGATTCCGAACCAAACTTTTCCTAACTTGTGGGAAACTTGGAGAGTAAGTTTTAGAGAGGTTTTCTACCGGGATAAGATCATCCCCCTCTATATATATGAGAGGATCATGGCCAATTCAGAACCCATCATCTATCAAATCGACATAAAACCAATCTACAACTCCTTTTACCCTTCTCTCTCTATCCTAACCCTAATATGTTGTTTATCTATCGATCCGACGACCAAGGATGGCGCCCTAGGCTTGCTGGCCGACCTAAGGCAACCCGGCGACGTTCATGCCCTGACGGGGTCCCTCCCGGGCAAGAGCTTCGACGATTTCTTTGCTAGTTTGCTTGAAAACTAACTGGTTCTTCATCACGCAAGCTCGTTGGTTACCCTTTGCTGGTTTGCTTGTAAACTTAGCCGTTCTTCACCACGTAAGTGTGATCCTTACATGCGTTCTTTGGTCTGCGGCGGCCCGGGCGTCCAATGCACTGCTAGTGTGTGATCCGGAACCTATTCGGCGTCAACACACTTTTTGTCGACTCCGCTGGGGAAGAATTTGCTTTGGCTCTACTTTGTAGCCGAATCTTTCTTTCCCTAAGCCTTATTTCTCATTGATCTATCTTCTTGTGCTCGCCAAATACCATTGCATCTGGACCAAAGAGCCGATTGCATCTAGTTTTGACCCCTTGTGATCTTACTTGCAATTTTGCAACGTGTGGCACTTGTTATTGGAAAATCCAGCAAGGCGGTCAAGTTCTAAATCATGGAGTACCGAGGTGTTGCATCACAAAACTACTACAATTACCCTGAGGTACAACTTGCAAACGCATCTTATGATTCTAATTATTGTTTTGCAATTTCTATGAACTCTCATATTGGTGTTGCTAGTCATGATAATAGTAGATTTGTTGCATCAGCTAATACTTTTGTGAATGATTCTCATTATACACATCATAACTGTTGACACCTGGGGTGGCAAACGGGAATAACTGCAAGCACACGATTATCAGAAGTAGCTTTTCCCTAGGAGTATTCCCAGGGTTTTATCGAATCCACAGGGAATGTGTGTGATAGGAGTCTAGAACTAATGATAGGATATGAAGGGAGGATTCTAATATGGTAGTCCAGATCAAATATATGATATACCAAAGAGATTTGCTTACTGTGAGCGTGCAAAGTCCTAAACTCGTCCAGGGTATGACTGATTAGGCACCGCACACCTACAAGCTCTACGATTTAAGAATTAGGGCGAACGTGGTGGAATCCAGAGGATTTTAGGGCTGTCACCACTTAGAACCTACCACAACTATCCGTGGGCCTAGCCAAATTCACAGGTAAGCTATAGCCTAAGCACTGCACCACGCTTAAATCTATAAACTTACTACTCTAACTCGGATCCTAGAATTAGAGCACTCTAACCAAGCAGTGAAACAAGCAAACAACTGCTTAAAGTATAACAATAATTAAATAAGACAGGGAAACTGGATTACCATAAAGAAGTGCAGAGGTACACCATAGAAGGGGTTGCCGACAGGCCCTGGCTCCTCCTTAGACTCCTCCTCTTCTCCCTTCAGAGAGGTGACACTCACACTCTCTAATGTGTAGCAATACTACACATCCTACTTGAGGCTATCTCTCTCTATGTATCTATTTCACTTACCTCTTCTTGATCTTCATAATCTCCCTCATGATCCTTACAAATGACCGAATGACCTCTATTTATAGTGTTTAGGGACCCCTGGGGTACTTGTAGGGAGTCTTGGAGTCGGTTTGCAGCAGGTGAGGCGGTGGGCGCCCGGTGGGGAGGGCGGCCGCCCTATGATCCACCGCATTTCGCATCCGATGGCCCTCCATCACGTTTCTGAGGCGGTTTGGAGTCGGTTGATACGTCGGTTTCCGGTTGGAGGTCGGTAGTTGAGTCGGTGGAGCTCTTGTGTGTATGACAAGTGGGCTCCCGGATCTGAGCGAAGCAATTCTGAGCCATTGATGTGAAATCAACATGCCAAATCTTGTTTGGGAGGATGTCACATGGATCCATGACGTGGCAGTGCACAAACGGCGCCAAGTGGGGGGCGGGTGCCTTGTCCAACAGGGCGGGCGCCCTGTGAATTGGCCCCTACGTGGCTCTGGTCACGTAGGATGCTCATATGTGCCTTGTTTCACTTCATTTTCACTTGTTTTGCACCTGCAACCATAATTCTCCAAGTACAAGTGGAACCACGTAAAATTCAAATATAATATGTCTCTTTTTCATAGATTTTTCACTTTTATCTTGTTATGTTGATGGTGTTTTGAGGTGTTAACAGCCGTCAACAAGCTCCCCCACACTAAACTCTTGCTCGTCCCGAGCAACTTGCTTACTGCAGACTCATGCTTTTCTTCTAAACTTGATCAAGCATAAACATTGTTCTATAATCTTATACCTATACTTGTGACCTTTCCGGTGGCTAAGATCATACCTTAGGCGGATTGAGAAGTGGAACAGCTATGAACAAGTGAGTCATAACTTCTAATATACCTTGGGGCTTTTTGAATTTTTAAAGAAAACATGATTCATTATCTCCTCATATGAGGCTCTTAGTCACTCAAAGTGTATGTTTCTTTTTCTGGAATTTATGAGAGTACTCACATCTATCTAAGGCTTTTGTGGAGCTCAAGGTGGGTGGAGTAAAAGAGCGTCTTTGATTTACTTATTTTGCTAAGTCAAACAAGGGATCCTAGGAGGGTTAAGTCATGCTCTCTAACCAAGATATGAGGTGGTATGTGTGGAATATGACTTATGTTTCTTGTATCCTTTCCTCTTTCATTCATCAGGGGATCATGGCTATCCTTATTATTATATTTTTCCATCAGAGCACTTGCTCTTTTTCTTTCTTTCTTTCTTTCTTTCTTTCTTTTTTGATCAGAGCACTTGCTCTCTTTCTTTTTTTTTAGCCATATCCCTGAGAATGAAGATTCATGGAATTTTGCTATCAAGGAGAATGGCGGAATTATAAGGTGGGAGAATACTTCGTGCATAGAAGTATCTCAGGGGTGTATGGAGTGGAATCTTAGTTTCTGAGGCATGACAAAACTCTCTACTTAGATCACCAAGCTTGGCAAAACTCAAAGTATAATCAGAAGAGCTATATGATGGTTTTCACTATTCTACTCTTTTGGCCTTGGTAGGTATTTTAACACATATGAGGAGTAATGAATTCATTCACTTTTTATGTTTGCAATAAAACAATCTCCAAGGTAAAGAAGGTGAATCACAAGTCATTACTATCTCACACTAATCAACAACTTAGGAAGATCATACTAAATAAAAGTAGATCACAAGTCATAAGTATTTGATAAGAACAAAGTTATACAAGTCATGTTTCGAGTGCTGGAGAGGGAGGCCATGGTTAGGGTTCGAGGGATGCTTTGAGTGCTGGAGAGGTGCAAATTCGTGAAGAGAAGAGAAGGGGAAGGGTTTGGTATTTGAGGATGAACATGGTAGAGGGATAAGCTCCATTGCACCATTTTAGGCGCAGCCTTTCATTCGAAATTTGAACGGAGAGGCGTTGCACCAGGCGTGGATCACTAAACACGTGTCAAGGGGGTGCGTTTTCGCCAGTTAGGGGGGTGGGCGCCCTATCCCTGGTGGGATTCTCCCACTTTAGCCTCTTGGGTGCACGTGTGATGGATCAATGCCTCTTAAAAAGCCTTTTCCACGGGTTGATTGGGCCTTTAAGAGGGTTAAGGGCAAAAAGGTGCTTCTACTTAGGATAAATATGGATAGTGTTCAATATTCATGAACTCTATCACATCTATTTCTCCTACTTCTTCCTTCACCAATTCATAATAAACCTTAAGGCGTTGGCCATTCACCGTAAAGATTTGCCCATCATCACTTTCTAGTGTGACGGCACCATGGGGTGACATGGCAACGACCATAAACGGTCCATCCCACTTACTTCGAAGCTTACCATGACCAAAAAGACGGACTCGGGAGTTAAAGAGTAAAACTTTATCTCCTAGGTAAAACTCTTTCTTCTTGATCCATTTGTCGTGCCATCTTTTAGTTCGTTCTTTATAGAGCTTGGCACTATGATAAACTTTCTCTCTCCACTCCTCTAATTCGGAGATTTGCATCTTCCTATTTTGTCCAGCCAACTCGAAATCCATGTTCCATTTCTTAATGGCCCAATGTGCCTTGAATTCTAGTTCTACGGGCAGGTGGCAGGTTTTGCCATATACCAATTGGTATGGAGACATTCCTATTGGGGTTTTATAGGCGGTTCGGTATGCCCAAAGAGCATCATGAAGCTTGTGGGTCCAACTCTTTCCCATCTCCTCTACAGTCTTTTGCAGAATGTTCTTTATTTGCTTATTAGAGGTTTCCGCTTGACCACTTGTTTGAGGATGATATGGCGTTGCCACATGGTGTTGGATTCCTTGATTGGTCAGATAGTTTCTAAAGTGTTTATCTATGAAGTGCGATCCTTCGTCACTAATGACTAATCTAGGAACTCCAAAATGGGAAAAGATGGTTTCTTCAAACATGCTTTTGGTATTCTTGGCATCTGCTGCGTGGCAAGGTATGGCTTCTACCCATTTAGACATGTAGTCTACGGCCACTAAGATGTATTCATAATTGTTAGACTTAGGGAAAGGTCCCATATAGTCTATGCCCCAGACATCAAACAATTCTACTTGTCGATTGTTTGTGAGCGGCATGGCATCACGGGTACTAATGTTACCGTGCTTTTGGCATCGAGCACATCATCGGACAAACTCCTTTGTGTCCTCGTACATGCATGGCCAGAAAAATCCGCTTTACCAGATTTTAGCGTGTGTTCGAAAGGCTCCGTAATGTCCTCCATAGTAAGCGGAGTGACATCTTTCTATTATTTTAGTTGCTTCTTCTAGAAGGACACACTTCCTAAGCAGCCCATCAGCACAGACTCGATAGAGATAGGGATCATCCCATAAATGAGTCCGGCTTTGGTAGAGCAACTTCTTCCTATTTTCTCCTGGCGGGATGTAGCCAAAGACTATAAAATTCACGATGTTGACGTACCATGGGTTGGTATATGTCACCTTTAAAAGGGTGTCATCGCGAAGAAAGTCATTTATAGGAAGGTTGTCCTGGTCTTGAATTTGCAAACGAGACAAGTGGTCTGCCACAGAGTTTTCTACTCCCTTTTTGTCTCGGATTTCTAGATCAAACTCTTGAAGGAGTAGGATCCAGTGGATCAGACGAGGTTTAGCATCTTTCTTAGTGAGGAGATACTTTAAGGCAGAATAGTTGGTATAGACAATCACCTTAGCTCCTACCAAGTAAGATCTAAACTTGTCTATTGCAAAGACAACGGCTAAAAGCTCTTTTTCTGCGGTTGCATAGTTAAGCTGGGGCCCTGTCAAGGTCTTACTAGCATAGGAGATAGCATAATGCTTCTTCTCCTTAGTTTGACCAAGAATGGCTCCCACAGCAAATTCACTAGCATCACACATAATCTCAAATGGCAAGTTCCAATCAGGGGGTTATATGATTGGTGCCGATACTAGAGGTTTCTTCAAAATGTGGAAGGATTGAAGACATTTATCATCAAAATTGAAAGGAATGTCTTTAGATAGAAGGCTAGTCAAAAGTCTAGCTATCTATGAAAAATCCTTGATAAACCTCCTATAAAAGCCTACATGGCCTAGGAAGCTTCTAATTCCTTTAACGTTCGTGGGCAGTGGAAGTTGCTCGATTATGTTGATCTTAGCTTTGTCCACTTCTATCCCACGCTCCGATACTCGATGGCCTAGGATAATCCCTTCTCGCATCATGAAGTGACACTTTTCCCAATTGAGTACTAGGTGTTTCTCTTCACAGCGTTGTAGGACTTTGTCTAGGTTTGCTAGGCAATCATCGAATGATTTTCCATAGACAGAAAAATCGTCTATGAAAACTTCCATGATTTGTTCAATCATGTCGGAGAAAATAGACATCATGCAACGTTGCAATGATGCAGGTGCATTGCAAAGTCCAAAGGACATGCGCCTATAAGCATATGTTCCATATGGGCATGTAAAGGTAGTTTTGCTTTGATCGTCAGGATGAATTGGGATTTGATGATATCCCAAATATCCATCCAGAAAGCAAAAGAAAGAGTGTTTGGCCAATCTCTCTAACATTTCATCGATGAAAGAAAGCAGGAAATGATCCTTTTTAGTGGCTTTGTTAAGCTTCCTATAATCTATGCACATTCTTCACCCCGTGACTGTGCGTTGAGGTATGAGCTCATTCTTGTCATTTTTAATGATCGTCATACCGCCTTTCTTAGGAACTACTTGCACAGGGCTCACCCATTCACTATAGGGAACTGGATAAATAATGCCCTGCATGCAAAAGTTTCAAAACTTCCTTCTTGATAACTTCACGCATGGCATTATTAAGTCTTCTTTGAGGCTCGCGAGATGGGATTGCATCAGATTCTATTGGGATTCGATGAGTACAGAGAGTTGGACTGATGCCTTTTAGATCTTGTAGTGAATAGCCAAAGATAGAATGATGCTTTTCTAGGAATAATGATAGGCCTCTTATCCTCATCGGTTGATAATTTATCACTAATTATGACAGGGGTTTC
This sequence comes from Eremochloa ophiuroides, assembly GCA_038502445.1. Lineage (NCBI taxonomy): Eukaryota > Viridiplantae > Streptophyta > Magnoliopsida > Poales > Poaceae > Eremochloa > Eremochloa ophiuroides. The sequence goes on along the minus strand of JAHLJS010000001.1, from coordinate 7,606,305 downwards.
GGGGTTATTATTTAGAAAAACATATTTAAGTCTAGCCGGCAGAGGTTTAAGCTCAATGGGTGTCCTAGTTGGTTCTTCGGACTTGTCTAGGTGGTATGGGTTGTTGTCTGGAGCTTCTTCCTCTATAAAAGATTCAGAGTCTTCCTCAAAATCTGGTTGGGCTAGTTATGTCTGATTAGCCATCACTACTTGTTCCAAAGGGTCTGGATCAAGAAGGGTGCTCGGTAATAGAATTTATTGCACGAGTAATAGGCAAAGCATACCTTTCCCTTCCTATTTTGACATCAACCTTCCCCTTAGACGGCCCGTCAAAAACTATTTTGGACCAAGTTGTCCTAAAAAGACCTTGAAAGTGGTAGTTTCAAAGATATAGAAATCTAAGTGTATTTCCACATTATCGAGGTAGCAAGGAATAACCTTAGCAATGCCTCGACTTTGTATGATGTCACCATAGGGGTCTTTAAGGCATTGGGATGTTGGTCAAAGGATAATATATGGGAAGTTCTCGAATAGATAGGTGCTAGACGTCATGTTTATGCCAAGGATGGGGTCATAAAAGGCTAAAACATAATTTCCACTAATTTGGCAGTCTATCTTATCGATCATGTTGTTTATGCGAAGAACCTTTCTTGCTAATTCGGCTTCAATGGTCCACTCGTGGCTCATGATAGCAGAAAGATTTTGCATATCTTGATGATCTGGAACTTCATTGGGAGAATCAAGGGATGATTTCGAAGGTGGTTTAGGCTGGGTCAAATAATTTATGGCATTTCCGTAATCTTCGAAAAGATCTTCGATTTCAAGAGGGAATTCTAGGGGTAATTCTCCTTTCTCCTCTAGGGTCGTAGGTTGAGATTCAGGAGGTTCGATAGAAGGTTCAGTTTCCTCAAAAACTGAATGCTTAGCTTCTACTTCTTCGGGAAACTCGCCATGGACTCCGGTGTAGGGGGTGTTCTCTAAGATTTTATTAAGAACATCTCTACCACCAAGTGTAGAGAGATGAAGAAATGAGCCTCCGGATGCGATATCAAGGTAATGAGCATCATCTCTTCCTAGTCCAGCATACATATGCTGTAAAAGCATTTGGTCTGGAATGGCCAAGTCGGGTCCGGAATTGACTAAATCAAGGAGACGGGCCCAGGCAGTGCCTAAGGTTTCTCTTTCCTGTTGACGGAAAGTGAGCATCTCGACTCGTAATTGAACTACTCGGGTTACAGGAAAGAAGGCCAAAGTAAACTTTGTGCGCAATTCTTCCCATTCTCCATTTACACTACCTACGGTTCGAGCGTGCCACGGTTTGGCTGCTCCTGTTAAAGTGAACGGAAACAACTTCCACTTAAGGGTCTCATGTGACATGCCTGGAATATTCAAGCATGAGCACATCTGCTCGAAGTCTCGTAAATGAGTATATGGATTTTATCTCTCGTTTCCTGAGAAAGTATGTTCTTGTATCATAGTTATGAAGCTAGGCCGTAGCTCATAACTATCGGTAAGAATAGGCTGAGATGATGAAGGTGGTTCCAATCGCGTACTCTTAGGAGCAGCGAATCGGAAGATAGATAATTCTTTTATAAAGGATAAATGAGGATAGATCTAGTTCTAGTCTCACTAAATTAGCTACCGTTCCCCGGCAACGGCACCAGAAAAGCTTGTTGACACCTGGGGTGGCAAACAGGAATAACCGCAAGCGCACGGTTGTCAGAAGTAGCTTTTCCCTAGGAGTATTCCTAGGGTTTTATCGAATCCACAGGGAACGTGTGTGATAGGAGTCTAGAACTAATGATAGGAGATGAAAGGAGGATTCTAATATGGTAGTCCAGATCAAATATATGATATACCAAAGAGATTTGCTTACTGTGAGCGTGCAAAGTACTAAACTCGCCCAGGGTATGACTGATTAGGCACTGTACACCTACAAGCTCTACCATTTAAGAACTAGGGCGAACATGGTGGAATCCAGAGGATTCTAGGGCTGTCACCACTTAGAACCTACCACAACTATCCGTGGGCCTAGCCGCATTCACGGGTAAGCTATAGCCTAAGCACCACGCTTAAATCTATAAACTTACTACTCTAACTCGGATCCTAGAATTAGAGCACTCTAACCAAGCAGCTGAAACAAGCAAACAACTGCTTAAAGTATAACAATAATTAAATAAGACAGGGGAACTGGATTACCATAAAGAAGCACAGAGGTACACCATAGAAGAGGTTGCCGACAGGCCTGGCTCCTCCTTGGACTCCTCTTCTACCTTCAGAGAGGTGGCACTCACACTCTCTAATGTGTAGCAATACTACACATCCTACTTGAGGCTATCTCTCTCTATGTATCTATTTCACTTGTGTCTTCTTGATCTTCATAATCTCCCTCATGATCCTTACAAATGACCAAATGACCTCTATTTATAGTGTTTAGGGACCCCTGGGGTACTTGTAGGGAGTCCTGGAGTCGGTTTGCAGCAGGTGAGGCTGGCGGGCGCCCGGTGGGGAGGGCAGCCGCCCTATGATCCACCGCATTTCGCATCCGATGGCCCTCCATCACGTTCCTGAGGCGGTTTGGAGTCAGTTGATACGTCGGTTTCCGGTTGGAGGTCGGTAGTTGAGTCGGTGGAGCTCTTGTGTGTATGACAAGTGGGCTCCCTGGATCCGAGCGAAGCAATTCTGAACCATTGATGTGAAATCAACGTGCCAAATCTTGTTTGGGAGGATGTCACACGGATTCATGACGTGGCAGTGCACAAACGGCGCCAAGTGAGGGGCAGGCGCCCTGTCCAACAGGGCGGGGGCCCTGTGAGTTGGCCTCTACGTGGCTCTGGTCACGTAGGATGCTCATATGTGCCTTGTTTCACCTCATTTTCACCTGTTTTGCACCTGCAACCACAATTCTCCAAGTACAAGTGGAACCAAGTAAAATTCAAATATAATATGTCTCTTTTCCATGGATTTTGTCACTTTTATCTTGTTATATTGACGGTGTTTTGAGGTGTTAACAGCCATCAATAATAACTATGGATATTATGGTCAAGATCCGATGTCAACTACAAATTCTTTGAGTTTTAATGTTTCTAGCGACATACAACATGTAAATCCCTATTCATCAGCTATAAGTTCACAATATGTGGTTCAACCACAAGACATGTCGATGGATGAGAGAATTGGCTATAACAATGCTAATCATTTAGCCAATTACTCCCAAAATTCAGCGCCATATGCCAATATTTCTTTTCATAATTCGGCTTCACATGTTGCTCCCTAACTCGAGCCAAATTAATGAAAATTCAGCAAGGTGTACTCATGGTAACACTCATGATTCGGCTTCATATGTTGCTTCTAGCTCGAGCCGAATCAATGAAAGGTGGGTAAATAGCAATACTCATGATTCGGCTTCATATGCTACCTCTAGCTAAGCCGAATCAATGAAGATTTAGCTAATGCTAGAAACCCATATGGTTTCTCTAAATGGAAGGTGCCCTCTTATCATAGGCCATACCCATTAATTTATGATTTCTTGGAAGCTCCTAATGGTTGGAGAGTGCCTAAGTTTTACAAATTTAGTGGTGAAGATGATGAAACCACTATGGAGCACCTTAGGGTATATTTCTCACAACTAGGTGACAAAGGTAGAGAGGATATTATGAGAGTACAAAATTTTCCTTTATCCCTCATCGGAATTGCCTTTGCATGGTTTACATCTTTGCCTGAATATGCTATTTGGTCATGGTCTGACTTGGAGAAGCAGTTCCATGAATATTTTGGAAAGATCAATGTGAAAAAGCCGATCACCTTTGAATCATCGGCTGAAAGGGGACTATTAGGAAGCACGAAGGAAAGAATTGATTCGGATGTGAGCAAACATTTGGCTATCAAAGCCAAACAATGTAATGTTCTTTCTAAATCAATCACATCTCGAGAAACAAGTCTTACTACAGAAAAGCGTGAAAAGTGCAAGAAACCAGCTGTACTTGATTTCTCAGGAGCTAAAGGGATTATATAATTTTCTCGTGAGTACTACATCATTGATGGAGATCAACCCCCTACAAATAAAAAAGGAGAGTTGCCCGCCTACTTAGAATCGGCTGAGTTGGCTTCAAAGCCGGATGAGCCGATTGCCGTCTGCTCTGAGTCGACTAAGCCGACTTCCCAGTCGGCCAAGCCAACTGCCCCTGCTGCTGTGCTTGATAGCACCCAAGTCGGCCTAGCCGACTCCCAGTCAGGTTAAGCTGGCTCCCCCAGTTCTTGCAGCCACCGAAGCATCCTCGGATGATTCGGCACCTGTTGTTGATCGTTCTCTGGAGGTGAAGAGCAACCTCATTCAAATCAAGGACATACACTTCTCCAACGTGATCAACAAGTAAATACAAATATTTTGCTCAAGTTCCAATCTGGTCATACTATTTCAATTTCTACATCTATTAGGGATATTCTTGTTAGTAGTCTCAAAAGACCGATTGAGAATGACATTCTAGTTGTTAATGATAAAACAAATTCAGATTCTATCGGCGAACACATTGTGCCATATGGCAAGGCCGATAGTAGTAGCTCATCAAAGTTGAGGCTTTTCAAAAGTAAAGGTGTGGCTGAATGGATTGATGTCAAATCTGATCCCTTCGTTTGCCTAGCTTTAAGGCCGACTCCACAAAAGAATCGGCTAAATAAATCAAAGTACACCTTTGACTTTACCTTTTGTGATCATGTCTTCGATATCTTGCTCAAGAATAGTTTTATTAGAATCATTGATCACAATGCTTTGCCATCTATTCAAAACTTAGAAGAGCTTACATATTGCAAGTGGCATAACTCGTTTGATCATAATACTTCTAGTTGCAATATGTTTCGTCGAGTGATCCAATCAACCATTGATAAAGGACGATTGAGATTTTCCTGAAGCTCAACAAATGGACCAATTGGATTCAATTGGTCCTGATGGGAAACATGTTTCGAATCGGCTTGCATTAGCCAATTCACCCAAGGCTCAAGGCTTAAATGCTAAAGAGAGAGACGTGGAGCCCTCAAGTGAAGACAAGGTTGTTGTCCATGAATTGCTAATCGAAGATATTCCAAAGGATACTAAAGTTATCACAACTTCAAAAGATACTGGGGGGCAGGTGAAATCTCTCCACCTAAAGCCAAGGCCGATTGATCCTGTTGAGCAAGAAGAATCAGCCAAAGATCCTCCTTTGGAGAATGACTATCAAGATAGGGAGAAGGAGGATGTCCATAAAGCTAATGGAGGTAAAGGCCGTGACAAGCAAAGGAATAGAAGGACGAAGCTTAGCGTCGATGAACTTCTAGCCAAATATGAGAAGATAGAAGCAAATGTCACCAATCGGCCACAGAAAGTCTAGTCATCAAGATTACCTCTGAATCACAAATCTCAAGAGCGGAATTGGCAGAGAGATAGATCTCATACAGCAGCAACATATCCTCCTTTTGAGCATCCAATTCCCATGTCATATGGACCATAGCCCACAAATTTTCATCCTTATTCTCCTTGGGGCTAGTTTAATCAAGAGGCACATGTTCCATCATATTTTGGGCCACAATACGGAGAGTACGTAGCTCCAAGATATTCAAATAGATCATCATCTTATAAAGACCGTTTGGATCAAAATTGGTCCAAAGTTCAACCAAAGAAGAAGGTGGTAAAACAAGTTTATCGTGTGAAGTATGATGGTCGAAAGAACAAAAGTTCAGATCTGACTTCAACTATTGAAAAGCCGATTACCTTGTTGAAAAATCTGGCTTTAAATGGCAAAGACATTGGAGCATCATCTATTAATATTCTAGATGCCGAATCTGAGCAAAAGATGGTGAGAGTGCCTGAAATCAAGGAAAATATGTCGTTGTCCAAAACTGAAATAAAACTGATATGCTCATTCGGTTTACCAAAGTGGCAAGAAAGAAAGTTGCAAAGACTTAGCGCAGAGAAGCTGAAAGAACAAGGCTTGGCGTAGGTTCCTAAAGGGAATGTTCAAGCTCATAAGAATGATGTTCAAGCAAGTGATGCCATAAAGGCAAAAGAAAGAAGAAGATTCAACAAGCAATTGCCAAGTTGGAGGTTTGCACCATCATCAAAATTATTGGTCATGGCATCATACATATTCTCTGCCTATGTCTGTGTGGTATTCATCCCCAGGATATGCATGATTATCCCTTAACTCCTTATTTTGATCCTTGCTATGGGTCTGTATATTATGGAGGGCTGCCGAGTCATTATGCTTATCGATGACTTTCTGTCAGAGCCGAAATATGTTATTTCGGCTATGCATATTTTGAGGATGAATTCATATGGCAGATACTTTGTTATTGTCCTTAGCATAAAACATAGCCGATGAATGCTTGCGACCATCGCGCTATCAGAAAAGCCCCCCATGAAATTCACTTTGCTAGTTTTAAGGCTCGAGGGGCATGATATATGCATTTTGAATTTACTTCATGGATGTGACGATGTGATTAATCGACTTGCAAATAAGGCCAAGGTGTTGGCATAATCATTATTTCTCACAACAGTGTTGTTTGAGGCATCAAGTCAGTTAAAATGCATTCACGCCATAATTCAGGCCGAATGTGAAGTTTTCTTATTCGACTTGGCCATATTACAATCCATGGAGTGTGACATGTTGAAGCCTTTGGTGATTCCTTGCTAGTGGTACAACAAGCATATGATGAGTTCAAATGTTTGGAAGATCACTCAAAGCTTAATTTGATATATGCCTTGATATTATTGCTTCTTTTGTCGAATTACAAATTCGGAATATTCTAAAGGCATGAGAATTATAAGGCTAACTCGTTGGCTCGACAAACATCTAGCTATGAGGTCCGGGGCATCATTTTCATGACAAAGAAAAGCCGGTGCGCAAAGATCTGAATTTTTCATGTGCAGGTGGTTCAGATTCGGCTAAGCCGGTTCCGGGAGCCGGCTCAGCCGGTTCCTCTGAGCAGACATCCCAGTTGGCTAAGCCGGCTACCCCAGCCAACTTGGCTGATTCCTTTCTGCCCAATGCGGTTGAATCGTCCGATGAGGTTCCAAATCGGTCTAGTGTGATTCCTAATGTTGTTGTGACCAATTTGAATGTTTGAAGATCTCCCATATTAAAATATTTGCATGATCCGAATACTAAAGTTGATAAGAATGTTCGGCGGAGTGCTTTCACATATGTCTTGCATAATGATGAACTCTATAGATGGACCACCGAAGATTTGTTGCTTAAGTGTTTAGGATCAGATCAAGCAAGAGTGACCATGGGAGAAGTTTATGAAGGAATTTGTGGTCTGCATCAATTGGCCCCAAAGATGAAGTGGTTATTGCGTAGAGCCGGTTTCTATTGGCCTACCATGATGGCCGATTGTTTTATCTACTACAAAGGTTGTGAAGAGTGTCAAAGGTTTGGTAATATTCAGCTAGTACCTGCTGCTATGCTTCATCCTATTATCAAGCCTTGGCCTTTTCGTGGTTGGGGGTTAGACTTCATTAGCCAAATTCATCCCCATCTTCATAGGGGCATCGGTTTGTCTTGGTTGCTATGGATTACTTTACTAAATGAACTGAGACTATTTCTTTGAAGAATATGACACACAAGGAGGTAATTGAGTTCATCACTAAGCATATCATACATAGATTCGACATTCCTCAAACATTAACTACAGATCAAGGGACATCATTTGTTTCTAAAGAAGTAAAGTATTTTGCCGAATCACACAAGATTAAGTTGCTCAATTCATCTCCATACTATGCTCAAGCTAATGGCTAGGCTGAGTCTAGTAACAAGACTTTGATCAAGTTTATCAAGAAGAAGATTGAGGAGAATCCTAGAAGGTGGCATGAAGTTTTGTCTGAAGCTCTATGGGCACATCGTATTTCAAAACATGGTGCTACAAAAGTCATCCCTTTTGAGCTAGTGTATAGTCAGAAAGCTGTGTTACCTGTCGAAGTGAATCTAGATGCATGCAGACTAGGCTAAACAAAATGATCTATCCACTGTTATGTATCATGATATGATGATGGATAACATCGATGAGGTAACCGACAAAAGAATAAAGGCTTTTAAGGAGATGGAGAAAGACAAAGCTCGAGTTGCCAAGGCATACAACAAGAAAGTTAAGAGCAAATCATTTCAAGTTGGGGATTTAGTTTAGAAAACTATATTACCGCTTGGGATGAAGGGTAACAAGTTTGGCAAGTGGTCGCCTAATTGGGAAGGTCCTTACAAAGTGATCAAAGTCATATTCGGAAATTCTTATGTGTTGGAGACATTGCAAGGTGAAGGTCTTCCAAGAGCAATCAACGGAAGGTATTTGAAAAAGTATTTTCCAAGTGTTTGGCAAGAAGTCCTAAGTGCTCTCCAAACAATGGCCGGAACATGTATCGCTCTCAGAACAAAAATGGCCGATGTGTACATCGTCCTTAACCGCTGAGTAGCCGATGAGATGGGTATCGTCGCTATTTGGTTTTGTGCCTGGTGTTTTCAGGTTCATGTTTTTATTCACCTAAAAACAGGGGGGCATATGTTGACACTCAAAATTGACTGGCTAGAGTTGGAGTTCCGACCAGGCTATCCGACCAGGGTCGTGAATTCCGACCAGGCTTTCCGACCAGGCTATCCGACCACGGTCGTGAAATCCGACCAGGTTTTCCGACCAAGCTATCCGGCCAGGGTCGCAAATTCCGACCAGGTTTTATGACCAGGTTGAGGATTCCGACCAGACTTCCAACCAGGTGGGGAGTTCTGATTGCGACCTCCGCCTCGCCTGACCCCCCATTAGGGTGACGACATTGTTTTCCGTCTTGACCGAGGGTCGGACAACGATCTTTGCCTCGCCCGAGAGTCAGACAATGATCTCTGCCTCGTCCGACCTCTGGAAGATTCTGTTCGGATCTGATTTGTTAGGTTCAAAACCGAACTGCCAGAGGACTCTGTTCGGATCTGGTTTTTTAGATTCTGAACCGAACTTTCCTAACTTGTGGGAAACTTGGAGAGTAAGTTTTGGAGAGATTTTCCTACCGGGATAAGACCATCCCCCTCTATATATATGAGAGGATCATGGCCGATTGAGAACCCATCATCTATCCAATCGACACAAAACCAATCTACAACTCATTTTATCCTTCTTTCTCTATTCTAACCCTAATATACTGTTCATCTCTTGATCCGACGACCAAGGATGGCACCCTAGGCTTGCTGGCCGACCTAGGGCAACCTGGCGACGTTCCTGCCCTGAACGGGGTCCCTCCCAGGCGAGAGTTTCGACGGTTTCTTTGCAAGTTTGCTTGAAAACTAGCCGGTTCTTCGTCACGCAAGCACGTTGGTTACCCTTTGCTGGTTTGCTTGTAAACCTAGCCATTCTTCACCACGTAAGTGTGATCCTTGCTGCGTTCTTTGGTCTGCGACGGCCCGGGCGTCCAATGCCCTGCTAGTGTGTGATCCAGAACTTATTGGAGCGTCAACACAAACTATCTTGTTGACACAAGAAAACCTAAAAAAAGAAGAGACAATTAGGTATTTGCTTTGGAATTTGAAGAACTGTAAGACGTGTTCTCATCAAAACCAAATAAAAATATTATGATATTGTAGTTCTTAGGTTGAGAAACTATATTTAATCAACTCCTTTTCAAGAGATTGAATAGACTACACGCTTGTTAGTAGTTACGCAAGTACTCATTGGTAACCTGGAGACATACAAACAAGGCTTTACCTTGGCTGAGATAGCACACTCAACCCAAAAGTCGGAGAACTTCAGGTTTTGTATGAATCAACCAGTTTATTTAAAAGACGGCAAGTATTATAGTTTAGATTTTGATATAGAGTTCAAAAGTGCAGCAAACATGCACACACACGCGCGCTCACACACACACACACACACACAGTGGAGCTTATTTTTAAATCCCGGTGGTACACAACCCTGCTATGACAAATATTCAACTGCATTGATCAACTGTTGAAAAAAACAATGAGTTATAGTCTTAAATAATCTTTATACATAAGTTCAGCTGAAAATAATCAATGAAAACACAATATTGCCATTTGATATTTACTATTTTTTTGACAAATTTCATGTAAACTCAATACAAAAGATCACATGATGGTAGTGGAATCATCAGCAACAAGTGGAGGCAGGTTCATGGAAGGAATACACAATGACAGCAAAAAACATGCAAGAGGGGAGGTGCTCGAACTAGAACTTATCTATTCATTATTTATTTGTGTTTTGGTCATACAACAAAAATAGCATGAAAAAACTAACACATGGTTTATCCCCCAATTGCAGAAAACAAGTATGGAACATGAAGGAGCACAAATAAATTGTGCCCAGACACAATCAGATATTGCGGATACTACATTCGAAATGGATGGAGAGTCAGTTGATATAACTCAAATGAGTTGCAGTCAATTGCTTCAGCAGATGATAGCGACAAGCAACACATGGGATGTGAATGATGAGCTGTCCTAGGATCATGATGGATTTACCCATACACAGCTATGCAGGACTTATAACAGCACCAGAAAATTTTGAGGTACGAAAAAGTAATTATAATACTAAGGGGATGTTTGGACTACATCTAACATAACAGCCCCTGATTACATACAATTATCAAGCAGAAAAACATACCTATAACAGGGGATATGTCAGACTCATCAGCCTTGCGCTTACTTATGCAAATAGGTGTGGACAATGGATGATCTGAAAACAAATAATAAAAAACACGTACATAATTAGAATAACTTAATGGGAACAACTAAAAAAAAATTCAGCTTTAATGTTAGCATTAAGAACGTAACTATGAACCGATAATCCGTCAACAACCAACTTCAATATATCAAATATCATACTCTCAGATTCCTCCTTCTGCTTTGTTGGTTTGCTAGAGCAATGTTTGTCAAATATATGATAAATTCCATCAAGAAACTACAATAAAAAAACATAATGTAATATTTGAAACCAACAAATCAACCAAACAATAAACACAGAACAATCTACACACCTTATCATTCATCGAAGAACCAAAAGCTTTTTGAAGCCTTGATTTGAAGCCAAACTTAGAGTGTTTAGAATCAAAGGAATCAGCCAAAACACCCTAAAAACAAAGAACATAAGCATAAAAACTTTAGATTTCTCATAAACAAACATTAACAGTCACAGACAAATATACAAAAATAAAATAATCAAACCTTTTGATTTTTTATATCCCTCAAAACAGAAGCACTAAACTTGCTTTTCAATTCCTTTATCTTCTGCAAACAAAAATTAACAACAAATAAACTAATGAAACAAAAACAACACAAGCAAATATGAAAAAAAAAATACAAACCTCCTTCTTATAGAATTGAAATAAAGCTTCATCTAGAGAATCATCATCAATAACATTAACACGAAGAGAAGCCATCTGCAAACTAAATAATTCAAATCAGGCCACAACCATATAGGCAACAATAGTGAGCACTATTTAATGAAATCCATCATACAGAAAAATGCACAACAGACAACAAGCACTGCTGGTAAAATCATAACCAACAAAAATATGCAGCAGGGTGGATATTAAGTTACTCCTACATAATTACATAATTAGATCAGACAGAACACTACAGATAAAAATTAACCATGACAAACAAGCCTACCCATCAGGAAAAAAAAAATAAACAACTACTACAAACCAATAAGCTCCAACTGATCACCCGGCAACACATACTACCTACCTGAGAAGCTAAAAGAAAATGAGGCAAGCCTGAGGACATGACTGACGCATAGTACAACAACAGGCTAATTGGCTTTGGTCTTTGGGAAACCAGCAATCAGCCGTTCATGGGGCTGCTGCTGCTCGACGCTCCGTAAGGCAGAAGATCCAGCGGCCGGCAAACAAACTAGACTGTCTCGAATCTTCCTATGGATGGGATGAGCGCAGGGTGGTCCGCGGCAAAACAAGCAGCACGCACTGACGCACAGCAGGATCAGCTCCTCAAATCAGCGGCAAAAAGAAAGAGAATCGAACGTCATCTACAGGAAAAACAAAATACAATTACCAATAACTGCGGCAGGTCCTCCAATCAACAACAGCAAGCAGCAGCTCCTCGGGCTGCCGGAACAGGGGAAACGGCGTCGACGACACGCCCCACCCAACACCTGCCGCGGCTCAGGGGGGACAGGCAGCAAGGACTGCGTTCCTCGCCACCCACCACCACCGTCGTCCGACGCGTCGCAGGGGAAGCCACGGCAAGAACAGCAACCACCTCCTGGGCGGCCTCGCACGGAGAAGATGAGAGGTCGCGGCCGTGCGGAAAAAATTGGGGAAAAGTAACCTGAACGGTCCGTGCAAAAGGGAAAAGATGGATGGGCGCGGATTTCGAAAAAAAAAACGGGCTCACGGGTTCCATATGCACCCGTTTTAGATCCATTAGCGGATGAATGATATAGCACGAATTCTAAAGCAAAACGAAGGAATTCAACAGATAAAAAACAACAAAAACTGTCAGCAGACAGATAACAAAACTCTTATTTTATATATATGTGCACTTATATGTGTACGCTCTTTATTTATATGCAAATACAAAAAAGATGAAATATGCACATTTGGTCACGTACAAGGAGAAGCTAGCTAATGTAACAGAGTCCATACGGCCGCAAGCCGCAGCTGCATGCGCCTATACATGGCAATGGTAATGTCAATGTCGTCTTACGCGCGCGCAGGAAGCAACTACTTCGTTCCGCGCTGAGGAACCTTTGCGGCCTATTATAAATAAGTTCATCTGACAAGTTTTATTCTGTGAAGTGAAAATTAAATGGCACTTCCGCCCTGTTCGGCTGGCAAAAAAAAAAAAGCACTAATTTTGTCTGATGCAGATTTATCGTGAGAGACAAACACTATTCCATGATTGGAAAAAATCACTGATTTTGATAGATAAGCTCAAGCAAACATGGCAGTGCATTTTAATTTGTTGGCTCTCTCTGGATCTCCTATTCTAAGCGGAACGATAGCGTTTCACGTGATTCCTGATTTGTAAACACAAATATATAGGTGAGCAATTATATATATATATATATATATATATATATATATATATATATATATATATATATATATATATAGTGTGTGTGTGTGTGTGTGTGTCATAAAAAAAAAACCTTGAAACTCATAGTAGCACGAATGGAAATTATTACTCTACATCATTGCCTCGCTAGCTGGCCGAGCAAAGTTTTGGCCGCATTTGGATACTTTGGTTTCAAAGGTATTTCTTCGCCGCTAGACCAAGTGAGCCGACTCCCCTCTGCTCGATCCAAGCTCAATATGGTAGGCCAACACCATCAACTGCTAATTGGGCTAATTACAAGTACAGATGTACGATCCGCCAAGCACGGAGCAGCAGGCATGTGCCAAACTCACCCATGGCTTCCAGACGCAGCTAAGAGGAAACCATTGCTGGTGCGGCGTTTGGGTCAAAAGCGATTGAAATGTCACGGGCATACGGCATCCTAGTGCGGCTCCCAAAATGGCGAAGGGGTGTCCAATCTCAGCACCATTATTAATTGTTCTATTTGATTAAGGGCAGTCCCAGTAGAGTAATAATGCTGGCTTCTATATTAATTAAATAACCTGCTAGCTAAGCAAATTCCTGAGCAAGAAACCGCCTCCTAATCTTGAACCGAGACAGCATGAAACAATTGGGAGGAAACTAGCGATTACTATCGACGTGGAGCCCGCCATGTGACCGTAAGTGCTCGCCTACCTGTGCCGCGCGCGCTCGTCCGCTTGCGCCACGCGGTCACGCGCAGACAGCCGCGCGCTCGGAGTCGGAGGAGCCTCCGCGAGAGCCCGCCGGAGCCCCGCGTGAGCCCGCCGTAGCCGCCGCGCGGTCGCCCAGCCAGAGCAGCACGCTCGCGCGCCGGCCGCAGTGCGCTCGAAAGCTGGAGCCGCAAGCGCTCGCCCGCTGTCGTACCGGCGCTGCTGTAGTGCTGTCTCTGGTAGTCTGATGCTTTGATAGATAGACATAGAATAAGACAGGACTACATGCCATTTGTTACTCGTAGAATACAGGTTGCGTGTCACATCCTATATTTCATGTCATGTCATGTCAAAAGAGTTTTTTATACTAATAAAAAAACTAATTACATAATTCGTTTATAAATCGTGAGATGAATTTATTAAGTCTAATTAATCCATCATTACTGAATGTTTATTGTAGAATATTATTGTCAAATCAAGGACTAAGTAGGCTTAAAACATTCAGTCTCGTAATTTACACGCAATCTGTGTAATTAGTTATTTTTTGTTCTATATTTAATACTCCATACATATGTCCCAAACATTAGATATGGTAGGTGCCAAGTTTTTACCGTGAAAACTAAACAAGACCTTAGTTTTTGTAGGTATGATTTTTTTTCTTACATGCTACTATACAAACTGGACATAGTTTCTAATATTGTGACTGTCCTGATAAGCTGTCACGCAAAAGATTATAGAAGAAAATGTCAAGTGGTTGGGGCTCTATTGACTATAGTATAGTTGACCTATGAAGGACCGGATAAGCGACCCAGAAGGAGAATGGGAGCCTCAAATTTCTTTCAAAATAATAAGTCGTTGTTCCAAACTCAACCCCACGAAACAGACACATGCGCAGCAAAGAAATCCATGAGCCAACAGGCGTATGGCAAGCACAAAAATAACCTCGATTTTTATGAAGAAAAAATGAGTGTGCGATTCAAAATACCCAAGTCGAACTGGTGACAAAAATATTGAGAAAAGCTCCTTGGATCGACTGAATACCTACGCAAAAGACCGCACAACAAACGGATCACAAACTCGCAGACGGCGGATAAAACAGTGCTGGACTACACAGACTCGGACTGTCCGCGGGTCTGATGCGGACTATACGCGATCGAGGTCAGGGCTGTCCGTGGTCGGAGCCCAGACTGTCCGACGGCACAAAACGTGGAAGAACAGTGAACTGAACAGATTATGTTCACGGCTGGACACAGAAGGGCGGGCTCTTCGTGATCAGCCCGGACTGTCCGTAGGTCTATTTCCAGAAAACCAACCGAACGGCAGAGGTCCTGTTCACGGTCTGAAAACTTCACCGGACTTTCTGCCACTTGGGGGCTGGACTGTTCGTGGGTAACTGACCCTGTCCACAGGTTAGGTTCCAGTAGCCCGACAAAATCGCCTCTAACACAAATTCTCCCGATTTGCGGCCAAATTAAAATCAAGTACCACCAAATTTGGTACACATGATCACAAGGCAGTAGGTGAGCTATCCCTAAGAGATCATCGCTCAATTTGAAGCCAAACAACGGGAAATCGAAGAAAAGCGAAAATCGGCCAAGAGCTACATTATGAACTTGATTAGGCCCGATCTATGAACTCGTGAGGAATGAGATGATTTTCTTCGGTAAAAAGATTCTTCTCACGCCTTAGTTCATCTCAAGGCAAAATAAATGAATCAAAACGCAAAAGAACACGAACTGATAATCGCAAGCAAACGATTTTCATCCCAAAAGCACGGAGGGCACAGTGATGTTACTAAGCATGAAAATGGTCGGAAACGGTCGAAAACGGACTTACGAAATAGAAAACGAAACCAGTTAGTTCGGTACATTTCTATATTTTAGCAATTAAAGAGTACAAAAAATGGCTGAAAATGGCTTGTTGAAACTGACAATTTTTTATGTTTGAAAACGGAATCATAATATAGAAAACGAAAGCGGTCGGTTCGGGATATTTCCGTTCCGTTTTCATCCTTAGATGTTACGGCCTCACTTCCTGAATCGAAAGAGTACATAGAGAAATTATGGCTAAAGCATCTGCGGATCACAACTGCTAGAGCTAGAGAGGGAGAGAGAGATCTAGTGAGTTCTAATAGAAGTGATAATAAGGAGGGGAAGTGGGTAGCCCTCTCCTATTTATAGAGGTTTATTACATTTTCCATTTAGCCTCTTGCTTATTCGTTAAGCTACCAGGTGAACCAGATTAATTCTAAGGTATTCTGAACAACCCTCTCTGTCGATCCGATCCGACGGCCCCGCTTCCTGACTGCACTTGTCGTCACCTCGACGCAACTTCCAAGATTCCGCCACATGCCGCCGCAGCTTTCTCAGAAGCTCCGCCCGGGTTTTGAGGCCCAAACCCGAAAACCCTGCCTCAGGGCTGGTTTTGGACTCAACCACCAAACCTCCGTGAGTAGCGCCCTCCGACACGTCCCACTACGTCCTGGGCCGTGTCTAGCTAATCCTCTACCGCTGTCGGCCCATGATCCACCACCATGTGCTCTTCCGCTCGTTGATTGTCCCCAGGTGTCAGCCACCACTGCTGGTCCTCCTGGCGCTCCGGTCCCTCAGTTCAAGCCTCATGTACGTCCTTTACCACTCTCAGTCCATCGTCACGAACCGTCTCTACTTGACCTTCATCTCACCATCGACCACCGCCTCCGTGCTCTATGCGCAGCACAAGCCAAGAGACATATTGAGTAACACCCTTTGACAATCACTCATCGTAAACTCGAACCACGAGAGCACATATCAATCTTGTGTTCGCAGACCCAGCTTGTCCTATTTTCTAGAGAGACTTAGCCCAGTCTTATTTTCTAAAATACTACAATATATTTGAGCAGTCAGTTACCAAATTCAGCGTAGCGTGAATCGCGAATTCAAGACTATGAGACGAATTTTCATTTATGTGAACGCGTGGTGGCCCAATTTGTGTCAGGAAGTGGACAATGCAAGGACTTGAGTGCTTAGAAGAGTGAAAAATAATAATAAACGGTCTAGAGCATCTTCAGTAGTCCTCCAATGTCTGCCTTGGCCCAAACTTTTATATTAGGGGTAACTATATAATTTTTCCTTGCTCGACAGTTCAAGTGTCACTTCTTAGATTATTAGGGGACGGGTGGAGATGCTCTAAATAATTGAGGTAGCACAAAAAAAATTGTTTTCAGATTGGGAAGGAAAATCGGACTATAGAGTTATATAGTCATGATGACGTGGTGATGGATCCAAACATGCAGCTTGTTGAGTGCCCAACAAGTTAGTGTAGGCGTGATCCAAAACAATTAACAGCATACAAAAAATGCAAGATTGAGGAAGGGGTGAGGGGATGTAACCGCCAGTTAGACCAATGCAACATTGCTGTCAGGATATGAGCTGTAAATCGATTTATACAGATTGAATTATTCAAGAGACAGTTTGGGTTACCTGACTAAGTTTCGAACTGAACTGCCAATTTTGGGTGGAGATGACAATTGTTCGTCCATTGATTGAACCAGTTGCCAGTTTTGTATATCGATGGATGACTGTCACAGTGAATACGCACGATTAAACTTGAGATGCTCAAGATTCTTGGAATGACATAATATAACTATCAAGGAATCAGAATTGGTGCAATTCTTATTGGTTTCTGTTAAGGAGGTCATCTGTGCTGAAGACACTTCTAATTGACACTCAAGTCAGGCGCTCAGTCTAAAGATGCTATGAGGTGCAATTATGGAAGAGAGGTGGCCCAGCCACACGTGACCCCTAATGTTCCATCTACCGTGAAGCTCAGCAGTATGTGAATAGTGTGCTAACAATAACAAAACATGGTTGCTGCTGAATGCTGATGACCAGTGAAGAAGGGTTGCTCTTGCAAAGTAACGTTCAGAAAATATTCTTCTATGAATCGGGTGCTGGACTGCAGCGCTGGTAGCTACTGAGTGTAGTGAAGAAATGCTGGTGGAGATTTGTAGGATGAACTCTGTACTTTTGAATGATGCTGTAGCTGATGGTTCCAATGACTGCTATATTTTGTGATGTGTTGGATGCATGTCTTGTGGCATCCCCTGTGATGCAGAAGTATATTTATAAGGCCAGTCTCAGTGGCAAGTTTCATCTTCCAATTTCCAAGATACAATGTGTTGAAAACAGTGCAGATAAGTTTCATCCCCATGAAACTCATTTCATCCCATGAAACTTTTAGCTTCTCTCTTCATCTATTCCATGTCACGTCAGCATATTTAATGCCATAAAACTCTCATGAAACTTCTATTGATGATGGCCTAAATGGTGCTAGTAGTAATGTCTGAAAATGTTTCCAAAAGGTGTTGGCAACCCATGAATGGCCAAAGATAACTGTTTATATTTACATTATGCGCGGGACCGGAAGGGGTAAGCGTTGGTAGACGATGATCTCTTGGTCTTTTTAGATTTAGAAAGAGATTAGAGATAAGAGATATAGATGAGCAGGTATGGAGCGAGGATTCTAAGATAACAACGAGTTCATTCCATAACCAGACACATAATCAATACGGTTACACTTGATAGCTATAATGTAATACATTATTGTATATATTACTAAAGGTCTTATTTCAACACTTACGTATAGATCCTTGTTTAGGGTTTTGCCCCCAGAATTTTGCGGGAGTGCTATCAACCTTCGCACCATCCTTCTCCAGCGTAGCATTCGAAAGTTAGGACATATTGCATTTTGTAATATATAACAACCATTTCCCATGAGAGGCTCAGCTCTAAAATCAAGGTCTTAACAAATCGTCTCTTCAAATGAGGTTATTTCTAGAGGAGAATTGTGTCTAAAATCTTTGAACCAGAACTAATTAAATAAATGACGTGGAAAACAAAAGAGGAAAAGTGGCTGAGAGAGGCTTGAACTCTCGACCTTAGGATCTTATTATTACTAATTGGAGGCCTCAATGAAGCCTTCACGTTAATTCCTCACCTAAACGTGCTAGAAAAAAAGATAAATGCTAGAAATTCTCACGTTAATCAGAAACATCTGGCCACTAATCACAAGACTCTAGCCATCCATAACCATTGGATCTATTTTATTCTGTAGTTAATAACCCACCTCTGCCATTATGGATTAATATAAGAAAAAAAATAGCCTGAAATTACATCACACATTAAGATACACACGTTAAGTCACGTTGACGAGATTATCAATATAATATCTAATGGAGCGGCCAGCCAATCACGTGAGTTGGTTATACTATTAATTTTTTGAAATCGGTTATACTATTATTAATATAACGTTAATCAGTAGATCCATTTTATTTTGTAAGTAATTACCCACCTTTGCCATTATGGGTTAAGAAAAAACTTAAAATTGCAACACACGTTAAGTCACGTTGACAATATTATTAATAAAATATCTAATGGAGCCAACCAATCACGTGAGTTAGTTATACTATTATTAATATAAAATATATCGGCAGTACTCACGTTCACGTACGTTGGTCGCCATCATTTGAAATATAATTTAAACAACTCCAAAAATTAGTCAAGGTGTTTTAGGTGTATTTTCGTAGAACCCATCTAATCTAACCTAGCGCATCGATTCTCACGTCCTTGGAAATATGTCCCACGCTGTCATCGTCAATCCGCCGCTGCCTATCCCTTAGCCTCGATCCTTTTCCCACGCTGCCTATCCCAACTAATATTTACGGGAGAAATTTTGTTAGTATGGACCCTAGTGGGGGTTAAGTTTTAGAAAGCCTCTCGGATGAGAGGAGATCAAATCATTCTATTATTTATGGCTTAAAATTAGAAGAACATGAAATTAGATAAACCACTAAAACATATTGTTGTTATTGTGCTATTTACCCTATATATGACGATATGTGAGATTAAATTTAGGCTCATTCTTGGTTGTAAGAAGATATAATCATCCTATTTTGTTAGTAGCTTCAAATTACAACAACATGACTACATGCGTGCGACCAATTCAAATATTTGGTGTTAGAAAATCTCCAAATTATATCATTCCTATTTTATAGGAGTAGTGATTTTTGTTATAAAAAAAACATCTAATACCGTATTGAATTGGGTCTCCAAATATAGACATCATCAATTCCGTATTTTCTGCTAGCCACAGATAAAGAATGAGTATGGACTCTATAGAGTATGCACAAAATATACTGTAGTAGGGTACAAAGATATATAAAAGTTATTTTGACTCAAATTACTTTTCAAATGATGATTTACAAAGTAAATTTTGTAAAGACTATTGGAGATGCCCTTATACTATAAGCCAAGTTTCAAAACAGTGTGGTTGATCAATTGCTTGGGTGTTTTATATCCGTAAACAATGTGTGTGCTTCTACTACTATAACAAAACCTGGTCAACTCAAGTGCAGTTAATGATGTTTGCACTGCTATTGGACATTCATGCTTGAGCAAAATCATCGATATGTGAGTAGAATGCTAATAATTAGTCTTGATTTGTATGATTTGTAGAATGCTAATAATTAGTCTTTTCCTATGATTATGATACATTTTTCATTATTCAAAGTAAAACCTAATCACATAGTTTGTGACCACTATCCAGGAATAAGATGTAAATGTGTTTACTATGTTTTTTCTATTTGAAAATATGCACTTAACCAAAACAAGAGAGCTAGACATTGAGGGGCTCATTCTATGTAGTTTCCAGATGTGGTCATCACAACATTATAAATTGTAGTCAATATCAAAAAATTTGTGATAATTTATTTGTTCATGACCTATTAACTAAGGAAACGATTTCCTTTACAGATAAAATAAGAGGTATATAAATTTACATATCGTTAGCCCGTGCAAGGGCACGGTTGATTGACTAGTATATAGAACTCCAATTAGCAACACCTTCGGCAGATTGACCGGCGTAGGTCACCTTGGCCTTCTTGCGGCCAATAGTCTGCTTCGAAGCCCCCTTGTACTTGACAACCTCGGCCTTCGTCGTACTAGTCTCTGGAACAGAAGCCATAGGGGCGGAGGCCTTAATAGAAGCAGCAGCCTTCGTAGGGGCTGAACGACGAATTTCTCAAGGGAGGCAACCGAGTGGCCGAGTCTCATACTGTACTCCTAGTTCCTTCAAGACCGGGTTCAAGCGAGGCGTCTGCCCCACCACAACGATTCTGGCAGCATAATCCAAATCAGACAATGGGGCCAAGAATCACGGTGGCCTGACCATCGACTCGCTTCACGATTTCATCGTCACTCTCGTCTTCAGACCTGACCAAGCCAAAGCGAGGGAACAGAACTGCTTTCATCAGGACTGTAGAGCGGAAGACACACATTGGCGATCTTAAATTTCTTCGAAGTGTTTTGCCCCAAAGGATAGACATGACCAGCCAAGAACTCCTCCACAAATCAATGGCCGCTGCTGTAGTGGACCGCAAACTCGAAGGCTTTCTCACAAAGCCTTCGCGCTTCGCTCTTCTCAGCAGGCATGCGGGTCTGGGGAGATAGGACCTCCATCCTCGAAGTGAGAGGATACAAAACAACCTCCGTGCCAGTCTTATGTCTTATCCTTCCAAGTAACCTTCGGGACCTTCACTACGCCAGTTTAAGACATCAGTGCCGGTTTAAAACCCCTCATCACTGTCGGATTTTGAACCGGCACAACTAAATTGGCAGTGATGAGTCCCTCTCATCACTAATAAAGCCACAAGAAAATGCATAAAACGGTCTAAAAATAACAAAAATGTTTTTTTAAATACTAGGAGAGGCCTCACTAGCCAGCCACACGGTCATGCGTCGCAAGTCACAAGTCACGCGTTTTTTCGCGCTTCACGGCCACCACCGCTCGAACCCATGACCTCGTGCTCCGCGCATTCCTCCTCTAACCACTGCACCTGTAAGACACTTGTGTCCAATTGACATATTCGTCCGCCTCATTTTATTTTCATCCAGTTTTGAATTGAGTATTTGGGACCCTAAACGAATTCAAATGAAAAGGTTGTCAACTACAAAAGTTGCATAACTTTTCAAGATCTATAACTTTTATTTTGATAGTTTCTCCATCCGAGATTGTTTGAAAATTTTGAATTTCAAATGTTAGGAAATTCAACCATAATTTTCATAGGATAAATGATTTCAAATGAAAAGGTTGCCAACTATAAAGTTTCATAACTTTTTGAGATCTACAACTAGTTTCTCCATCCGAGATCATTTGAAATATTCGAATTTTCAAATTTTTTAAAAGAAACATAATTTTCGTTGGATATATGATTTCAAATGAAAAAGTTGTCAACTAAAAAGTTGTAGATCTCAAAAAGTACTATAACTTTGATATAAAGTTCGTCTTCATCCGACACCATATGAGAAAAGTTATGAATTTTTTCATGCAGCCTATCACTATCGGTTTAAGCCACGAACAGACAGAGATAGTATCAGTGGCGGTTCGTGACTTAAACCGGTACTGATGCTCATTTTCAGTGGCGGTTCGTGGTTAGAACCGACAGTGAAGATCCGAATATCACTGCTGGTTCATCTTATCACTGCTGGTTCGTGACTAAACCGACAGTGATGTGTCGAGAAGTATTATCACTGTCGGTTTTTAAAAATCCGACAGTGATGGACCGTTCGAATCCGTACTATACAACCAATGACGATACCGGTCGTTGCTCCAACAGTTCCGTTGAGCATACGAGATCTGGCACTTCTCCTGCCCCTCAACTGTCTCACGGGGAAAAAAGTGCAGATCGCAATTGCATGACCTCTGGCACACCGATACACCATCAACTAAGATCTGGGGCAATGAGCACACCGATACGCCGAACCTCCCGCGCGCCCTTAACCTCTGGTTCCGCGCCCGCGTCGGAGCTCCCGCGAGCCACAAGCGGCTGCGCAGGCAGTCCACGAGCAACCATGCAAGGAATGGGGGCGGCGGAGCTCTTGCGAGACGCGAGCAGCCGCACCACCAGTCCGCGAGCAGTCACGGGATGGTGGCAGCCTGAGCTCTTGCGAGACACGAGCAGCCGCGCCACCCTACCGTGAGCAACCATGGGGTAGTAGTTGGAGCTCGGGCCGCCCGTGCTACCGACCGGTTGACCACGAGGAGAGGGAGGGAGGGGATGGATCTCGCTGCCAGGCGTTAGAACTGAAGGAGGGGAGGGCTCCGTCGTACCATCGAGGTGTTTTTTTTTTTTTGAAATTGTACCGTCAAGGTGTTGTGTCGGGGCAGGTGGCTCACGGTGACATGCGAATAGAAACATAAGCAAGGGTCTAGGTGCTTTTGGGTTTGTTTTAGAGGGAAAGCTGCTTTTGATGTAAAGCACTTGTGACTTTTTTCCCCTTTGATTGGCTTTTGACTTTTAGAGAAACTAAACAACCTGTTTACAAGTCAAAAAGTGTGATCCAAGTTGCTATGCAATGATGGCCGGTTTGCAAATTTGTTGGTGTGGGTTTTTGTCGCGGTCTTCTGTTGCTAATTTGCACTAGTCACTGGCTCACTGCACTTGTTCATTCAAATTGGTGGTTGAAGGTTATAATATTGGCACGCTAAGCTGAACTCTCAGAGCGTGTTTAAATTTGGAACGTAAAGTTTTTACGTTACATCAGATATTCCATGAGATGTTGAAAAGTTTTTTTTGATACTAATAAAAACTAATTACCTAACTCGCTTGTAAATCACAAGACAAATTTATTAGAACTAATTAATACGTCATTAGTAAATATTTACTGCAACACAATATTATCAAATCATGGACTAATTAGGCCTTAAAAGATTGGTCTCACAATTTACACGTAATCTATGTAATTAGTTTTCGGTAATGATATGTGTCTTGCGTCTGACGCAGGGCACGAATCGTCAGACGCTCCCACAGGCCCACCGCTCATGCATCCCCTGATAAAAAAAGCCCGTCTACGAATTCCTTCTTATCCACTCGAGCATCTGCTCCCCACACCGGCACCCAGTTCCTCGCTTCCTGTTGACACTTCTTAGCGCAACCACCAGAGACAGGGTGTTAGGTTATCTCTGATAACGGCGCCAGAAGTGCCTGAGGGTATTTCTTATGTCTATTGGATAATTCCACAAGCGCACAGAATATACTGCTATAGCACTTCATCCGGAAGTATTCCAAGGTATCGTTATTTATTTTATCCCAAGAAAAAACGGTTGTTAGGAATAATTAATAAAAAAGAAAGAGAGATTCTTAAGTCTATACCAACTTAGTACCGGCTAGTGGTAGGGGGGTAAATCGATAGGTAGAGGAAAAGGTAATGACACCAACACACAACAAGTATTAAGATAACTAAAAGATAACTAGTAGAGTATAGATAGGTGGGAGGACAACGAGTGGGTATAAGACTTCTATGACACTTACTTTACTCTTGTGACTTACCCTATCAAATAGATGACTTATACTAAGATAGTTACCTTACTACCAGTGTGCAGGGGGTAGTGCGAGACAATAGAGGACAAAACCTCTACCCGAAGCGCCTACACTCTTATAGGAGCCTACCTTTTAAGAACTTGACTAAAACACGTGGAGGGATACTAAGACTAGACAGGGCTGTCACCACCTGCTAGCACCCATAAACAATCCGTGCGACAAGCGGTAATCAAAGGCAAAATCTAGTCTAAGCACCACGCTTACACTAAGTCTTACTATTCTAGCTGCGTACCAACAACTAGAATACCCTATGACAGGCGATGAACTAACACACGTTGAGTTGGGACAAGATCACTATCAAGTATAAAACAACTATAGAAAAAGATAAGACACAACAATACTATAAAGAATAGTAAAGACTAAGTAAGAACTTAGTGAAAGTAAAGTAAAGATAATATATTGATAAAGATAAAGTCTTACAGAAGGAAAGGTACAAGAGCTATACCAGACTCTCCAGTAGACGACTCCGGATACTTCAAGCGTAGCTCGACTCGACTCTAACTCCCACACTAGACTAATACTACTACTAAAGAGTAGAACTTCACTCTAGCTTGCTTCTTGTGTTGTATGGTGTGTCTTGAAGAGGAGTGGGCAGCCTCTATTTATAGTGGAAGATGAGGGGGGCCACGTCAGCGATCCGCGTGCTCCTTGCCTCTCCACCCTTGGATCCACCGCCTTGTAACTGCCTCAAGATGGACGGCTTTGGTGATTTGAGCATATGAGAAACATGCTTGGAATCGGTGGAGACTAACCGACCTGACTGGGCACCAGGGGGGTTCGGCCGACCCCCCTATGACTGGTGGGCCTAGCCAGGAGGTTCCAGCAGGTGTCCCCACCAGTCAGTGATGGTGTAGGTGGCCTGGGCCTACCACCGTGGTCCCCACCTGTCATAGAGACTCCCCTGGTCTTTGTTATGTCTTGTTTGCTTTGTTTCACGCCTCAATCCGTGTGCCTTTGATCTCCACCGTTGAATGAAAGCACAAGTTGATTCGATGAATGAAATGACTTGGTTGGAGTGTCACACGGATCCTGCCACGTCACCAGAGCCAGGTGGGCCCCATGGGCAGTTCGACCGACCCATGGGTGGGCCCACCCTTGGCTCTGATCTCTTCCATTTGATGTTGTATGCACTGTGTTGAAAGGTGGTGGCCTGGGCAACATGTCATGGTTCGGCCGAACCATGCAGTTGGCCTCTAGCTGCTCACTTTTGCACTGTTTTGGTGTTCCCTGCAATCACAAGCTTAAGAGTATATGTGGAACTAGTTATTGATAAAATATGCTCATGATATGTTTATCTTCCCTTGAATCCGAGGCCTGTTGACGGTGTTTGAATGTGGAATTTTAGGGTATATCCACCGTCTACACTTCCTCCGCTCTTCCACGCTCGCGTGCCCGCGCGACCACAGCTGCCTCCCTGGCTGGCGGCGGTGAGCTCGCCTACCCCTGCGGCCTCCTTCCCCACCCCGGCCCCTAGTCCCTCGCTTCCTCCTGTCTTCCGCATTCGCGCTTCACGCCTACCCGACGTGCGGCCACGATTGCCCCTGGTCGGTGATGGCGAGCTTCCCACCTCGGCGGTGCCCCTCTCCCCATCCCGGCGTCCTCAACCACCGCTGTTTAACGGCCGTGGATCCGGTCCCCTCCACCATGGCGAGATTCGAGCATGCTGCTAACCCTTTTCCTACCCCCGCCGTCAGTGCCATCCCTAGATCCGGCAGCGTTCTCTCCCTCGGCCGACGACGGGCATGGCAAGCGTGTGGATGCGCACCATCCAGCGAGCCTGAGCCACAGCATGTGCCTACCAGGTAGGTCATGGCCGTGCGGCCATGTTGTGTTTTCGCAGTGTTTTCTGGATGCTTTTCGGTCTTGCAAGCTCATGTTTTAAGTGTTTCAGCGCCAGCCCTCTCTCTCCCGGTGCATATGTTACAAGTGTTTAAGAGGTATGTTGCAAGAGTTTGTTCGGAAATGTGTCTGCTTCAAATGTATGTTGTATTTGTTTCATGTGAATGTTGCAAAAGTAGATCGGAGGATGATGCGCATGTTGCATATGTTGTAAGTGTTTCAGAGACATGTTGCAAGAGTTTGTTCGAAAATATTTTATCTGTTCTAGACGTATGTTACATTGCAAGCATTATATGTGGATGTTGCATACGCATCTCACATATGTTGCAATAGTATGTTTTCAAATGTTTCATTTATTTCAGTCTTCTGTTGCATGCAGCGAGTGCTTTTTATGTTGCGAGTGCTTTTCATTTGTTCCAGTCTTAGGTTGTATCTGCGTGCTGCTGGCACGAGAAACGGAGCGAGCTTGGGGGTGGTCCTACCCATGCGTGGGCCCGCGTGGCCTTCAGAGCAGAGGGGCATGGCGGCAGGGGCGAGCGTGCAGGCGGAGCGACGAGTCAGGGCGTCCGTACAGGGGGGCGGGCCAGGGCGTCGGTATGGGGGGCGGGCGTGCGGGAGGGTCCGTTCCATGGGACGTTCTGGCGTTACCAACGGCGATTAGTTTTTTTATCTATATTTAATATTAAGGAGTGTACATTTTTTTTAACTAAACGGGAGCTGAATAGACGTGTGTACGCTCCTCGCTGCTGTGTGGCCGACCCACGGGCCCTGGCCCTGGCCCACGCAGACACCAATAAATGAATAGCCCCACTGCTCGCCGTGCTCTCTGCCCCTCTGTCTTCCTCTCGCGGCCGCATCGGGCCATCAGCAACAGCAACACAGTCCTGGCCGAGATGGACTCTGCTCTGCCGCTGGCGTATTCCGCAGGTGATCGTCTTCACCCCTTCCATTGTTTGCTGGTGCGCATCAAAGAGCAGTAGCCGTTACGAAATGGAAAGAGAGGCTTAGGGTTTTTTAACTTGTTAGCAAGAGAGTACTTGAACTAGAAGACAACCGAACAAGTGGTCCGAGCAGGGTGGGATCCGGCAGGGGACAGAGGAGGTTGGGGCGCTGGCGTGGGGGCGAGGGATCTAGCCAAGCTGCATTTTTGGGAACACATAGAACCTTTTTTTTATATATATACATCGCCTAATGAGTCAGGGGTTACAAGAAGCCGCATCTCAGATTGCAAGCTCGTTCTGATTCGTTTCAAAAAAAAAAAATTTGTTGCTGTGGAGATGATATGCATTAATTGATATGGTTTTTCTTTTCTTTTCTGTTCTTTTCACCCCCTTGGTTAGATATACATAACCATCTCAAATGTGCTTTCTCGTCTACCTGTATGAAATTATGCTTGTTCAAGAACTAACTCTAAGACCCTCAGTTTTAATCTTTTGTGGTAACAATCATGTGAGGAATTGGGGATGCGATCAGTCGATTAATTCGCGATTGGTCCTCTTTTGTTGTGCCCTTTGGGGGATCAGATCATCAAACCCAAATTGGAAGGAACTTCCCAACAAATCCCCATCTAATACTCAAGGATTCTGAAGAATTCATCGGTGGAAGGATTATTTCCATTTCCATTTCCATTTCCATGTCCATCCCCAAGTTCAGTAGCTCCTACTAGGCAAACGGGCAAGCTTGCATTCCTAGTACTCTGTATATTGTTTTGTATTTGGCTTCTTGTGCCTCACCCGAGGAAAACAAAGGGCCCGTCACCAAGAACACTTTACACCTCTGATTGACATGACATCAATATGAGCAGCTTGAACATACTAGCTGGGTCAACTAGCTGTGCAGCTCATTATTTCTTTCTTGCTTTTCTCTAGATGAATGCATCCCACCAAAAAAGAGGAGAACTTGGCACAGTGATCAGCAACCTGTGCCCTTCATTCCACCAAAGAAGAGGAGGATTTAGCACAATGTCCA
The DNA here is from genome assembly GCA_038502445.1 of Eremochloa ophiuroides. Taxonomy (NCBI): domain Eukaryota; kingdom Viridiplantae; phylum Streptophyta; class Magnoliopsida; order Poales; family Poaceae; genus Eremochloa; species Eremochloa ophiuroides. Next base: position 7,578,367 of record JAHLJS010000001.1, on the reverse strand, counting down.
GCAACCCGAAGTGCAGGTAAGTTTTCTTTTATTGATTGGTTCTAGATTTATCAATTGTTTATTTATATTCTCTATCTTTGCCATGAAAAGTGCATTGCTTACTGTTATTATTAGAAGGAAACTATATTGTCTCCAACTATATTTTGTTACGAAGATGCTCTTCTCTTCAAAGTTTTTTTATTAGTTAAAGCTAGAAGTTTGCAGAGAAAGAAAAGCATGCAGTGTCTTCTTGTACAAATGTATAGAATATTCCAAGTCCAACTTTAAAAAATATCTATTTGCTGCAAAATAATGGAACAGCAAAGTTAAAAAGTGCCTTAAATAACTAGCATCCTGTTTCTTCTGCAGAATATTGATTGGATCAGTGCGATGCCAGATGATATTTTGGTCAAAATTCTTTCATTAGTGACAATAAGGGAGGCTGCAATGACTGACTGTCTTTCCAGCAGATGGAGACACCTGTGGGAAAACGTCTACCGGCTCAGCCTTAATGCCCAAGCTTTTGGGATGCAAGTGTTAGCAAATTCAAATTATCATGAAAATCCTTGTCTCTGGAATTCAGAAGCTACAAAGTTCGTGCATAAAGTAAATGAGCTTCTGCGGCATCATAATGGTAGTGGAGTCCAGGAATTCAAAGTTCAGTTCCCATTAACTTCAGCTCATGCTCCTGACATAGATCACTGGGTTGCGTTTTCTGTAACATCTGGTGCCAAAAGCCTGAAACTATCCCTTTGTGACATGCATGCTATGGTGGCCATACAACATGTAGAGCTCTACAGCTTCCCTTTGAAGCATCTTACTGATGTGGTAGGCTGCAAATTGCACCGATTGCACCTGTCGAATTGCAGTCTAGAAACAGTGCATGCAAACCTTAGTGGGGTTTTTAGTGGGTTTTCTTATGTTAGTTGTCTTAAACTCGACTCTGTGTCTGTGGTTGACACAGTTGTTCTGAGTATTATGTCCAGTTGTTCTCCTCTTCGCTTCTTGGGTCTGAGAAAATGCCCTCAGCTGATTAATTTGAGAGCTTCTCATCCACAATTGTTGCTCTTGGAAGTTTATGACTGCAAGTGCTTAATAAGTATCAGTATTCATGCTGAGAAGCTCGAGAATTTCTCATACAAGGGTCATAAGGTGGATGTCCAGTATGAATGTGCGCCAGTTGTTCACAATCTTAGTGCTCATTTTGTGAAGAAGAATGAATGTCCTTTAGAGTGCATAGGTGCACACTCTAAGCTCAGAAGTTTGACCTTGCAATTTCCCTCACGTTTACAGGTATGTAAATGTTCTGTGTATTGATGTGTACTTTTGTAAAAGTTCTACTCTTGCTAAAATTCACATTTTTTTCTTGTGCTATATCAAGGTACCCCGTGTGCTGCAAAAGGGTGAAAGATTCACCGGTCTTAAGAAAATTGTGCTGTGTCTCTTGACATCTTGGAAAGAGCGCATCCATTCAGTGGCTTATCTCCTGAAAGCTGCCCCTGTTGTTGAAACGTTTAAGCTTGAGGTAAAGCTGGGATTCCTAATCGACAGCGTTAAAAGTGATGGATTTGGGATTTTTCCTAGTCACATGATGGGTACTGGTCTGTTTTGTTTATATTAAAATTCTACCTTTCAGCAATATATGTATCTCTCTGAGTTGTCCTCGAATTACACTTGCTAAAATGGACAAGCCAAATTGGGGTACTCAAAGTCTCAAACTAGAGTATGGGAAATTAGTGGTGTTGGGTCCTGCTGATTCTCATGTGCTGCTAGTTGCTACACATAGATATCTTGCTCTTATTTATATTTTATATCAAAGCGTGTAAGCACTTTTGAAGCAACTAGTTTTAGCCATTATTTGTTAGGCTTGGGCAATCTTATACCAGTTTATTTATCTGCAGGTTTATGGATATTTGCAATCCACCGAGTAAGCTCAAAGTTAAATGGCCCAAAAATTGTATTCTTAGTGCGCTCCACACTGTCAAGTTCGGAGGGTTTAGTGGGGAAGCTGAGTTGTTGCGGCTCTTGTTCTTTCTGCTATGGAGGTCACCGAAGCTTAAGGATCTGCTAATTGACCCACATCCACGCCACTACCAAGGCTTTGGCCGATGGAAGAGGGAAAAGTCTGAGGATGCCACGAGGTGCTATTTTGCGTGAGGGGTGGCTTTGACACACCTGTCCCCTAAAATTCCATCTACTGTAAAGTTTCGCGTTATGTGACTTGCGTGCAGCGTGCTTGCGCAAAAGATGTTGCTGATTATCGGCAAAGAGCTATATTTTGAGAATGCTATATGGTCAGAACTCATAAGCTAGTGGCCGCATCAGGCCAGCAGCAACACCGCCCTGCCCGAGAGACCCGAGATGGACTCTGCTCTGCCGCCGAGGGACCCGCGGCCGGCGGATTCCGCAGGCGAGCGTCTCCACCCACTCTATTGTTTGCTGGTGCGCATCAAAGAGCAGAGTGGCCGTTACGAAATGGAAGGAGAGGTTTAGGGGTTTTCAACTTGTTAGCAAGGGAGTACTAGAAGGGACCCGAATGAGCGGTCAGGATCCGGTAGGGGCGCTGGCTTGGGATTCAAGCTGCATTTTTTGGTCACATAGAGAATCGGGTTTTTTCTTTTCTTTTTGATATATGGCCTAATGGGTCGGGTTACAAGAAGCCACATCTCAGATTGCAAGCTTGTTCTTATTCGTAAATTCGGCTTGGTGAGGAACATTTGGGAGCTCTGGTTTCAGCTTTGAGGTAACGATAATGTGGGGATGGGATTTGGTCGGGTTTTTTTTTTTTTAAAAAAAAAGGAATAAGGTCGATTAGTTGTTGATACATTATCTCTCATAAATCATAATGCCATGCTTGTGGGGATCGACCCCAAATCAGAAGGAAATTCCACCGATTCAACACTTTTGTCAGGCAGGAAAAAGAATCAGTGACTGTGAATGCTGGTTTTTTATTCCCAAACTTAGTCAAGTTTAATGGCTCCTTCTCACAGTGGCAGTTCCAAGTTCTTCGCCTCAGCTTTTCATCAACACTAAAAAAGAAAAACTATGACGTATATTGTTTTTATCTGGGGTTAGAAAAAGTAGAGGGGGAACAAAAAGGCTCTGTTCGCTAAACCTTAAAACCGCTTATTTTTCAGTCTTTCTACAGTATTTTTCCTCTCACAAGAAATTAGCATCTGCGTTTATTTTCAGCGGTTTTCAGCTTCAGCGAACAGAGCCAAAGTGAAAAGGTTTCTTGTGCTTTACCAAAGTTTTGAAGGGCACAACGCGGTAGCACCTCAATTCCACCTTTCTCCTCTGCTTCTGGGCCTTTAAAAGCTACAAGACAATTGAGTCACCTAGCCATACAGCGCTTAGCGTTTGTTTTCGACTTTTCTCCAGATGCCTGCCTTCCACCAGACAACAACAGGACCTCGTGCAATGCCCAGCAACATGTCCAGCTAGTGTTTCTTCCATTTTTCATCAAAGCTTAGGAGAGTGCACATGCATATACTAGTGAAATGTGTGTTTCTTTTCAATTTTATTGTAGAAAAACAATTCTATAGATTTCAGTTATGCTTTTGTTATAATGCCTGTCTTTTGCACACTCGATGAGAAGATTCATTCGTGGTTCTTTGATAGATGTTTCATATAAAGAACAATTGTCCTTTTTTAATGCTTCTAGGTCATGCTTCAAATCATATTTGTGGTTCACCAATACAGTTTAATCTCATCCTTTATATAGAAATGATCCTAGGAGTCAGGTCTTGGTAGGACATGAAGAAGATTGGGAAGGTCAACCATTAGGTTAATCACGTTCTTTAAAAGGATGATAAAATAGAAGAAAAAATTGTTTTCTTGTTTGGTACTAGAAGGCTTTGCTACTTTTTTTTTCGAAACTAGAATGCTTTATTATTGTGTTTTTGCTGTTTATTGTTCTATTGTAAACCTAAAAATACAAGAATGTACTATTATTTTCCTTCTCAAAAACATTGTGTGTTGATATTAATCTACACAGATCAATTCAACAGAAACATAATACCGCAACACCTATGAATCTATTTTATGTGCAGAATCCTGATAGGATCAGTGCACTGCCAGATGACATTTTGATCAAAATCCTTTCGCTGATGACTGTACGTGAGGCTGCAGTGACTGATGTTCTTTCCACCAGATGGAGACACCTCTGGGGATCTGTGGACCATCTCATCCTTGATATGCATACTTTAGGGATGCAAGTGCCCCCAAATTCAGATAATCATGTAAATCTTGATTTCTGGAATTCAGAAGCTACAAAGTTTGTGTGCAAAGTAAATGAACTTTTAAGCCATCATAAGGGCAATAAACTCAAGGAATTCAGTGTTCAATTCCCATTAAAGCTCGGTCCATGCTTCTGAGCTAGATCGATGGATTGCATTTGCAATTGCATCCCATGCGGAAACGCTCGCCCTTTTCCTTGGTGACAAGCATGGCAGGGTAGCCACAGATCATACAGAGGCATATGTCTTCCCTTTGAAGCAGTTTTCTGATGTGGGCGGCTGTCAATTGCATGTATTGTCTCTTTACAAGTGCATTTTAAAAACAGTACCTGCAAACCTCAGTGGATTTTCTCATCTGTATTCCCTGTCACTCTGCCGTGTGCGAGTGGATGATGAGGTTCTTCTGAGTATCATGTCCAGCTGTAATGCTCTCCGCTACTTGTATTTGATAGCATGCCGTAAGTTGATTGATCTGAGAGCTTTCTCATGCACAATTGGTGTGCTTGGAAGTTTATTACTGCCGGAGATTAAGAAGTATCAGTATTCATGCTGAAAAGATGGAGAGTTTCACATACAAGGGTCAAAGATCAGTAGATATTGAGTATGAGTGCACGCCAGTTCTTTGCAAGCTAAATGCTTATTGCGAGATTCCAAAACGCACTTTGGATTTCTTAGATAAATTTCCTAATATGCTCAAAATGCTGACATTGCAGTTTACATCACGTCGGGAGGTATGTAAGAAACCATCATGGGCTCGTATAACATCTGTAGAACTGTTGTTCTTGCTGAAGTCTCTGTTTTCTTTATTTCATTTTTGGGCTATCTCCAGGTATCTCGTGTGCTACAACACAATGGAAGGTTTGCTGTTTTGAAGGAAATTATATTGTGTGTAAGGTCTTGGAAAAAGAGCATTCGTATTGTGGCTCTTGTCCTTCAAGCTGCTCCTTTAGTTGAAACACTTAACCTTGTGGTATGTGAGTTAGACTTAAATAATCGGATTTCGTACTTTTCCCATTCCCTGAATGGTCCCACTACCTGAATGATCACTGTTCAGTTATCATATATATTTGCTAGACTCCAAGTTTACAGTAATTTTCTACAAATTTGAACTCTGAACATCATATATAGCCGGTTACTTGTTAGTATGGCGGAAAGAACCCTGCTTGTTGCTATACATAGATATGTTGCTCTTGTTTACTTTTTATACCTACTTGTAAACAATATTATTCGTAGCTACATATTTGATACCCTTTCAAGCTAGTGTTGAAGCCACTATCTTTTAGGTTTCTACTGGTTCATGCTGGTTTATTTACTTGCAGGTTTGTGGCATCCTGCGACCACTGAAGATGCTGAAGATTAGATGGCCCAAGAATTTTACAGCTGCAAGTCTCAAGACTATTAGGATTGGAGGGTTTAGTGGGGAATCAGAATTGGTGCAACTCTTGCTGTTTCTGTTAAGGAGGTCACCAGTGCTGAAGGCACTTCTAATCGACACACATCAAGTCAGCTAACGAGACTTGTTGGGCATATCAGAGAGTGAGAGGTCTAAACATGCTATGAGGCGCAATTATGGAAGAGTGGTGGCCCAGACACACCTGGCTCCTAATGTTTCCATCTACAGTGAGGCTCAACATTATGTGATTGTGTGCGAACAATAACAAAACCATGGTTGCTGCTGATTACCCAGTGAAGAAGGGTATGTCCATGCATACCCTATGAATTAGCTGCAGGTAGCTATACTAGGCTATGTTTAGATGCTGGATAATTGAATTTTTAGTATTGTAGCACATGTGCTAACTTTTGCAATAAGTGTCCAATTATGGTCTAAGGAGACTCAAAAGATTCGTCTTACGATTTACATGCAAATTGTGTAATTAGTTTCTTTTTTATTTACATTTAATGCTTCATGCATGCGTCCAAACTTTCTATGTCACGAGAAAGTTAGAATTTTGAAGGGGACCTAAACAAGGTCTCCAAGTGTAGTGAAGAAATGTTGGTGGAGATTTGTAGGATGAACTCTCTGTACTTTGGGATGACGCTGTAGCTGATGGTTCCAGTGATTGCTATATTTTGTGATGTGTTGGGTGCCTCGTGCAATTCCGTGTGATGCAGAAGTATACCTATAAGGCTATAAATGGTGCTAGTAGTAATGTCTGAACGTTTCCAAAAAGGTGTTTGGAAGCAAAGAATGATCAAGAGTCACCGGAAGGAGTAATTGTTGGTAGACATGATCTCCTGGTCTTTTTAGTTCTAGAGATTAGAGATAAGAGATATAGATTACTAGGGAGGTTTCTTATAAGATAATTACCACGAGTTCATTCCATAACCAGACACATGATTAATAAGGTTACACTTGACAGCTATAATATATATTTATTATTAGGGTCCTTTTTCAATTCTTTAGTATAAATCCTTGTTTAGAGTTATGCCCTAGAACTTTGCGGGACTGCCCATCAACCTTCGCACCGTCATTATCCAGCATGGCATTCGAAAGTCACGATTTTATTTTGTAATAACTAACAACCATTTGCCATGACCCATGAGAGGCTCGCTGTGAAAATCAAGGTATTTAAAAATCATCACTTGAAATGAGGAATCCTGCCTAAAATCTAGAACCAAAGTATATGGTATGTGTCATCATGCAATGCAAAAAAAAGTATAAAAGATCATGTGGACAAAATAAGTAATTGGTTGCTAACTAAATAAATAAATGATGTGGAAAACAAAAGAAAAATTAGGGGTGAGAGAGGCTAGCCAACTGCGCCGCCACCACCCCTTTGCTGCATTTCGATAGTTATAGCATAAATAGAAAGTAACCACACTCACAATTCACCTTAGATAAGTTTGGTCAAATTAGCAAGTGTTCAGTTGGCAAGTTTTCAATACTTCATTTCGAGCTATCAGTTCTATCGTCTGAATCCAGTGGTGCTAATTTCAGCTGCTCACAATTAGCACTAATAGATCTAAACATATCCTAAAATCATGCACAATTCTCCAACTCATAATTAATTTCCGTCTCACTTAAACCCGAGTACTTTCATCACTGCTGCTGTTGACGTCACACCTGTATTAGTAAACTATACACACTACATCACTGATGTATTAGTCACAAGAATATTGCAACCGATCGATCATGATGACATACATGCTCAAGCTCAACAGGAAAAAGGAGACATATGCATGATTTATATTCTATTTCATTTGTTCAAAGGTACATGCATATCACCCAATTATTTTTGGGATTTTATTCTATCATGTGTCATCAACCACATCATGTATAGCGATCGATTGCAGCCGTCCGTCGGTTCAGTTCGCCGGCCCAATTACCTACCTGCAGCAATTTCTAAGACCGAGGATCTTGCCTTGACTGTGTACCTTCTTCTCGACAGGCGTGAGGAGAGTGAGGATGCAGTCCATGTCCATGCCCGGCACTGCTCGCACGGCCCAGCAACAGTCGCTGTTTCGGCCTGGCATCACAATTCCACCTCCGGGCCTGATGAATTCTCTACAGTCGTGAAGGATGCGCACCTTCTCAGCGTCTCTGCACCCAAGCTTTGTCGCTTGGTGTGGAGAAACCATTGCCAGTAAGGACACTAGCAGAAGGAGAATTGCTACTTTATTCCCAGCCATCTTCAGGCTAATCTAGCTAGCAGTTTGTTAGCTAGGGACTGGCTGGGGTTCCTATGTAGTACTATGTATGTCTAGAACTCCATTGTATGTACTTCTATATATATGGGGATGGGGGAGTACCCAACCACAGGCTAACATGTATGCCTTTAATTCTTGGATATATAAAAAACTTCTTGGATGCCATATATATTGCAAGGGATGGAATTAATTTACTCTTTATATACAGCAAAAAGATAGATACCATATAGTAAGGTAGAATAGTTTACTACATTATATTTGTGGAGAAGTCAAATGTTTCTTATAGCTAGGTTTCAGATATTTATTTATGCCAAATTATGTCCTTTATATGTTAATTTGATGGAATCCACACTCAAGATTTTGTTTTTCCAAGACCAGCAACACTAAGACCCCGTTTGAATCCAGCCCATAGTTTTAGACCACTTTAGTACACTTGTGTGGTCTAATGAGCTAATAATCTTTTTTTTACGTTAATTAAACTTTATATGATAATTTAGACCTCTTATTTGGAGCCTCAAGAAGTAACGTAGTCTACCATGGATCCAAATAGAGCTTAAAGTAGGATACCTGCATTTTTGTGGGATCATGATGAAAATTTGGCTTCATTGTCATGTTTGCATTGCAAAGTGTTTTGCATGCCAAGTCACAAAAAAAAGTGTTCTGCATGCCTATGCAAATTTATCATGATTTATTTCAGGACGATACAATACACTTGTGTGAGTGATGTAGTATGGACCAATTTTGTGTCAAGCCATGGAAGTATTCCACCCACCAACTTTGATGCATACCTTCAATAATACTTGTGTTCTTGGATGTCATATATCAAATTGTAGATACTATTGAATTTTTAGATAAAGAATATAAAATCGAGCCATTATATTTACTTGGGATATATACAGCCAGATATTACAGAATAAACTTATCAACCACAGAATATTTATGTAGCAAAAGATAGATGCCATATATATGGCAAGACAGTTTACTAACATTAATTATGGAGAAGTGCAAAGTTGTTATATGTTTTAGATTATTAGATATTTATTTATGTTAAATATGTCTTTTAATTTAACCCAACATTTGTTTTTAAAACCAATCGTACTAAAACAAGGATACCCGTCATTTATTTTGTGGTCATTCATGGTGAACATTTGGCTTGATTGATATATTGCCATTGCAAAGTGTTTTGCATGAGCAGATTGATATGATGATGACAGTCCGATTTATTTGAGGGCGGTGCAACTACACTTGTGTCAGCGATGTTGCATGGACTAATTTTTATGTCAAGCAGAGGATTTTTGCTCATACTCAACTTGTTGTTTCCCCATGTATGTATACAACGTTGCTTGAGGGCAGATGGGTCGTTCGATGTATATGGTGGGAATAGTTCATCAGGAGATTTGGATTATTAATTAGGTTCAACAAGACTACAAACTGATGATACAACTCTACGGATTAGAATTTTTTATGGTGGAATTTGTTCACCTAAGTTTAAGCTTTGACTTATTATAGTAGGTTGCTCATATTTTTATTTCATTCAAAGATTTAATATCGCTATTTTTTAGTAGTAGACGACACACACAACTGCACATAGCACATCGGCGAGACATCGATCTCGAACTTTATCACTTAGTCGTTCATAGATATTTATATATAACTTGAGAAAATGTTGGGAAAAATTGTGGCTTGTCAATGTGTGTATTTTTCTCCACGTATAAATCTAGTCATCAAACCAGTCGTTTATATTTTCGTGTGAACTTCATTGGACCAAAAGTACATAATTATGTTTTTGGTTCATTGGAACTTACGTACTTTTGCTGGTACAATGGTACCTCTAAAGTTTTATTTGGAAATTTTTTTAAAAAAGGTTTGTATTTTTGCTGGTATCTCTAAAGTTTTATTTGGAAAGTAACAAAAAAAGGATTAAAGTAAAAAAATATCTCTAAAGTTTTATTTGGAAAGTAACTAAAAAAAGGATTAAAGTTAAAAAAAAAAGGGGTAATATGGGGTGAGAGAGGCTCGAACTCTCGACCTCAGGATCACTCGCTTTAGCTATGAGACCTACGCGCTAGCCAACTGCGCCACCACCCCGATAATGGTGCTAGAATGTAGTAGTATTATATAAATGAGAACACAGCTAAAATACGAGTATTGGTTTTCAGGAGTCTCACGTGGAGTTTTACTTGATGGCACTGGAATAACAAATTAATCAAAACCAGCATGGTGTTCAACATCTGATGATGCACCGTTGTTTAGGCAAAGATTTATAAACTGTTGACCGAAAGATCGCACATGTTGCTGAAGCAAGAAGGAGAAACTAGACTGCAAGTGTTTGAATTGTACATTTATTATCTGAAGATCCTTAGATAGTGTTTGGATGAAGGGATCAAATGGGATGAGATGGGACGGACTTGGGATGAGTAGTGTTTGGTTGGGGGGCGAGTAAGAACAAGGACGTCCCTCGCTGGAATATTCCGTGAGATGCGGGATGACCTCCAACCCTAAAATTTCAACGGACAGGGTCCGTCCCACCTGGGATGCGGCGAGGAGCGGGCCACGCGAGGCGCTGGCGGCGCAAGCGACTGTGCAGAGGCAGTGGCAGCGCGAGCGTCTAGGCGGCAGGGAGAGCAAACGCCGAGCTCCAGCGGGCACGCACAGGGGACGCGAGCAGGGGCCAAGCTCCGGCGGCGAGAAGAGGAGGCGAGGGGAGGAAGGCGAGGCCGAGCCCCAACGCTACCGACGAGCGCCGCGGGGGCAAGCTCCGCCGCCGGAGCCATAGGGGCGATGCGAGCCCTAACGCCAGCGACGAGCGCGGGCGAGGTGAGGGGCGACGTACGGGCAGCTGTGAGTGGCGGCTCGCCGTCGATGTGAGGGCGGCCGGCGCCGCTGGCAGCTCGGCCGGTTGGGAGGAATGAGAGAAGAAAAAAATGAAAAAGAAACAAAACTGACAAGTGGGTCTTACATGTCAGTAGCTCATCCCCCTGTGATGTCTCTAAACCAAACAAAAAATGGATCCATCACATCCTTCTCCAACCAAACAGAAAATAGGCCCGTCCCGTTCCACTCATCCCGAGTCAATCCCATCTCACCTACTTTGACTCCCAACCAAACGCTACCTTAGATGGAGTCGGGTACGCTGTCAGATTGACGCAATGGCCCTGTTTGGATCCTCTAAGTGTGCGGTTAGAAGTTAGTTTCTATCTGTAAACTAGCCCTCAACTAACTCTATCTCAAGTGTTATTTGGATGTAAGGGTTAGATTAAAAAAAGTACTTTTCTAATCATTTACTGTGGGCCATAATACAGCTACATATAACAGGAAAGCATGGTCTCCTATCTGAACTAGGATAAATAATCACCTCTCAAAGAAAATAGTATTTTAAAGTGAATTAGTTACAAATAATTTAATATTTTTGGGCTAGTTGAGCTTAGAGTAGCTCTAGTCGCTAGATCCAGCAGGGCCAATGACGCTCACCATCAACTAATCCCCGCGGGGTCCCAAACCCATCCGCGGCGGACCGAAGCAGAATCCCTTTCCTCCGGCGGCCGGCGGCGGCGCGCTCCAGTCCGCAGGCAAGGGCGAGGTGGAGGAACAGGTGACCGACCCTCTCTCACCCTCCTGCAGTCCCCTCGGCAACTCCCTCTCTTCTCTCGTCCCCGCGCCTTCTTTCGTCGCTCGTGGCCGCCGAGCGACGAGCGCGACGGCGCGCATCCGCCCCTCCCGCTCTGCTTCCCGCGCAACCCTGGACCTGCCCCGACGCGGCCCCTCCTCGGCGCTTCCCCAACGTTCCCTGCCGACGCCCCCAACGACTCAATGAGCCAAGCTCCGCCTTCCTAACTCCGCATCGACTGGAGACTTAGGCCCCGGGCTAGGAAGCCAGCATGCTAGCGTCTGCGCAGGTCGCCCCTATTATTGCAAAAAAAATCTGACTGCGTTTCACCACTATTGTTTGTTGTACTTATATCTATTATATGATTTAGTATACCACTAGTAAAATTTCTAGCCTTATATTATTAGCCTCCTATTTACCTCATTTCTGGTTCTGCCACTGAATTCCTGCAGGTAGGTTTGGAGGGTTGCACTGGCTTTAGAGCTCATACCAGTTTTCACTACACTGAATCTTAGTGGTTCTTTACCTGAACTGCCCCCCTGCTATGCACCCTGTTTCAGTCCCCTCCCAGCCCTTTACGGCAACTCCTGCAAAACAACTTGTCTCAAGGTAATCCATTTATCTAATCTCCTAGCAAATTGTGCGGTCTGCTACTGCTCCTGTGTCACTGCTTCTCATAATGGTATCTGTTATTTCTTGGCATCAGGAGCACTGCCGCGAGGAAGGCCATCCATTTTGTCAACCTGCAGAGAGCTGGAAGGTCTAGTGGAAATCTGGCTATGGATTCCATACTGAGACCTGCCCTTGGGTCGGAAACGTCTGGGAGGGAGGATATTGTTGTGGGGGATATGGATGCTGTGGTCATTGTTGATCATGGGTCAAGACGCCAAGAATCCAATCTCTTGCTAAGTAAGTTATAAACCTGCTTTTTCTTGCAAGCCTTATATTTTGCATTCATGGTGCTTTTACCGTGTCTTGATTCGTTTATTGAAAAATTCAGATGACTTTGTTGAGATGTTCCGGGCAAAGACTAGCTATAGGATTGTTGAGCCTGCTCATATGGTATTTTTCGTTGTTCCAGCCTTTTTATGCACTATTATGTTTTTTCTTTGTGAGAAATGGAAACATTTAATTTATTAATGCACTTAAACCTTGTAGCATCATCCAAAATATTTATACAAATCAGTACTGTGCCTGTTTACAATTTTCTAAAAAAAAAGTTGGCATCAGTAAATTTGGACCCACAATCCCACAATCTGTTTGGACTTGGCAAATCTGGACCAGCATGTGTTAATGTGTTTCCCTCTATCATTACTAATTTGTGTATTCTATGCTTAGCCCAAGTCTGACTCTGCTTTCGAGCTATGCACTGCACCTTATATTGTTCAGCGCCAGATTTATATTGATTTATATTGTTCAGTTAGCACCATAGTTACCTCCACTCTATTTGATTTATATTGTACTTGGGGCTCTTTTTTTTAGCAACTCTTGGTGTATTAATTGTTCAATGTTGGATGAACAGTGGGTGTGTTTATCATCCTGTTTATGGTGCATTTCTTTTCCTGCTAAATCTATGTATTGCTTAATCTGTTTATCATCCTGTATTGCTTATATTGTACTTCTGCCATTTTCTTTATTTCCTGATTTCTACTTCTTTGTAGTGTTAATTAGTATTGGCTGGTGTTCATTGGGTCTGTAAATTTTGTTACTTTACCTTCAATTTCTTAAAAAACGCAGGAGCTAGCGGAGCCTACTATAAAAGATGCTTTTGGAAAATGTGTGCAACAAGGAGCATCCCGAGTTATTGTTAGTCCATATTTCCTTTCCCCTGGTCGACACTGGAAGCAAGTATGCTTTTTTCCTCTTTTTTTTTTTTTTTTTGTATTTATGTAAGATCGACAATGCTTACTGATAAGGGTGTTAACTGTTAAAGGTGCTGTATTCTATTGCTTATTGTTTATTTAGGATGAAGATGTGTATCTGCCCTGTACATACAACTACATATAATGGTTATGTGCAGACAAGGATTTTAATATGCACTGGCATCATGTTTGATTTTTCTCAGGACATTCCTGCTTTAGCAGCAGAGGCATCAAAGGAGCACTCAAATATACCCTATATTGTCACTGCCCCTCTTGGGCTGCATGAGCTTATGGTGGTATGTGCTAGTGAGTTCCCTGTAGGATATGTCTATTATTTTCAGCAGTTATTAGTAGAGAAGCAAAGTAGATATAGTGTGAATCTGATTTGCAGTTATTAACACTTAACAACTCTTGTGGAATTTTGTGACAAAAAATTTGTTAACAAATACTCCCTTAGTTTCAAATTATAAGTAGCTTTGACTTTTTTGGTACATCCATTTCTAGATACGGAGTAGATAGCAAAATAGATGTATAAAAAAAAATCAAAGCGACACATTTTGGTACGGAGGGAGTATATCGCTAGAATTTCTGTCCTCTTGGAAAAAAGAATGTTGAAATTTTCTACAAAACAAAATTATAATATCTCGGTATGTAATGGCCTTGACCTTCATGTATGTCTACCTTGATGATATGTCATATTTTCACAGTGATTAATTTTCAAGGTCTAGGGGCATTTAACCACTGTATACTGTAAAGGCTTATGTAGCAACTAGTGTCACAAATGAACTATAGTTGTATATAAATGTATAAAAGCAATTTTTGCATTACAACCAGCTGGCATTCTTCTTGTGCATAATCATCAGTCTATACAGGCTATGATCTGGAATTCCGGTATCAATTTCTTAGTTATACTGGAGGCAGTTGTCTAACTGTGAGCAATTAAGGACATGTCTTGTTCATGAGTTGATTTATTTACTCCAACATGTTATTGCACTCTCCTTACTGAATATGCTTTGTAGGATATCATGAATGATCGCATCAAGTACTGCTTGCGACATGTTGCGGGTGATGTCGATGAGTGTACAGTGTGTGCTGGAACTGGAAAGTGCCGCCTGTACTCCTGATGGAGAATGCCTAGGAGGCAGGTCGATTCTGCAGCTTGGAATCTGACTACATGTGGCAATGTGCCAATTGTTTCTGTGTTACCATTTAGCAGATCTTGTTCGATATTTTTTTTTCTCTCTTGTATTAGAGATCCGACGAGTGTATATCCAGGTCCGCTGTGTACTGTGAAACCAAAAGTTACCATCGTATAGTTCAATCTTGTAAAATCTTGGACTATCCATATTCTGAACAGGATCATTTAGGATCCTGAATATTTAATAAAGAAATTACATGGCTAAAAAGACCAATGGCATGTGGGACCCATATGGTAGACATGTGCCACATAAACAAAACTACCTATGAAATCACTCTTGGCTATTTTATTTTATGGAGGGGTAGCAATTTATACGGCTTTGAGAGGTAAGGTATGCATGTTGTCTAGCATTCAAGTTTGGAGTGGGGGGATTACCACACGAGTTCACTCTGTTTTTTCAGTTCGGATATTCCGAGAGGTGGCAGATACGCAGTGGCGGAGCTACATACCCTGCGTAACCTGTATGTATACTATATGTATACGTATATTTTGTAAGCAAAGCCAACCGAACGATGCGGCTGCCGGCTTGCTTTGTGACCTCGATGGCCTTTCAAGCCCACGCGGTGACGCAGTCAAGAGGCCACACATCACATGACGGCCTTTCAGGCCCACTTGCGCGCGGCCACATGACGGGAGGTCAGGAGGGCTCTCGCGTCTTGCCTTTCCAGAGCCGTTCCTGATTGAGGTCGTGATGCCGTGGTGGTCTCCCTTCATCGATGGGAAAGATGCCTGTTGCCGCCCAGCCATCGTAGCCCCGTTCGTTCTGGCATCGATCCAAAGCCATCATGCCTCGTCCAGGTAGATTCAGACTTTAGAACGACTATGCAATAAAGTCTTGCCCGCCTAGGCTGCTCTGCTGCTGCCTGCGCACCGCGAGATGAGGTTCGATCTCTACTATTTTCTCTCTCTCTTTTTTTTTAATATCATTAAGTTATCTCTACATTGTTTTAGCTGTTTATATTGTAATTTATGGATGTTTTCAATTCAATCTTTAAATTGAAGACTTATTGTGACCGAATTATCAAATGGTTTTACTGAATTATATATATATATATATATATATAAAAACCGCTGTAGGGGTGTAAACCTCTCCAATTTTTATAAAAAAACATAGATAAAAAATTTTGACCGGCATACCCTACAGCAAAATCCTAGATTCGATAGGTGAGCACGGGGCCTCAAATCCAGTGGTTCCGTGTGTGCTGGAGAAACAATCATTAAATTAAGTAAATTGATCACTGCCTTTAGGTATGGTTTCGTGGTGTAGTTGGTTATCACGTCAGTCTAACACACTGAAGGTCCCCGGTTCGAGCCCGGGCGAAACCATCTTTTTTTTTGTTTTGTTTTATCTGGTTTCTATTTTTTTTCCCCAAATGTTTCGTTGGTGACTCGCCATCGATTACTTTTGTTTATTTGTTATTTTCAACAGTTTCTTTAAATTTTTTTGTCCAACAGTTTCTTTGGTTGACGGTAAAGCATTTGGCCATCAGCTCCCATCCCAAGATGCTCCTCTCGTCACTTTGATCACGATAACCAA
The DNA here is from genome assembly GCA_038502445.1 of Eremochloa ophiuroides. Taxonomy (NCBI): domain Eukaryota; kingdom Viridiplantae; phylum Streptophyta; class Magnoliopsida; order Poales; family Poaceae; genus Eremochloa; species Eremochloa ophiuroides. The sequence continues at coordinate 7,562,298 of JAHLJS010000001.1, read as the reverse complement.
ATCAGAAACTATAAATGCAGAAGAACCAAGTTCCAATCTCAACTGAAAGCAACCGAGACGATCGCACATACTACACCACAAACAACATGCAAACGAGATTGTCCAGCTCGTCACTGTCCTATTAAACTTAGGACAAGGAAAATGTGCATCATTACACGTACGGCGATGATGCAAGATGCAACTAGTCCCGGGGAGATGAGATGAGGTCCATACACATGTGGCGGGCAGCGGAATTCTCGCGGTTTCCAATTTATATTGATGTGCTTCGTTCATCCATGCATGAATCCAGTGGATGCACTGCAATGCACATTCTTGATTTTGCCAAAACAAAATTTTGATGTGAATTATTTTTTGAACAAACTCAGTAGTCTCGGCACTTTACTGGTCTCAAAATAAATATTACACCGATATAACAACTCCGAGCAGGAAAAAATTCTAGATGATCCCCCCCCCCCCCCACCCCATCCCCCCCCCAAAAAAAAGGATGTCAATGAAAGTTTACTGGTGGCAAAATAAATATTTCACCGATATAACAACTCCGTGCAGGAATACCCCAGAGAATTTCTGGCTACAGACAAAAAATAGCTCTTTCTTGCCACTGATGTTCCGGGACTTAAAAAATAGCTCTTTGGCCTCTTGCCCTTTGCACAATTAGTAGCTCAAGTAAAGCTGGGCAATTTGCAGCTGGAACTCACCAGTCACCAGACGCAGCAGAGCCTAATCAAATCAGGCACAATTGTAACAGCGGTGTAAGTGTAACATCAGCGGAAAAGAGGAGAGCAACCCGCGACTCTTGCATTATACTGTATCATTGTGTGCTTCTGAGATTTTGCTTCCAATCGAATCAAGCATGTCACCTCCATCCACCACATCCACAGCATCATCATCAGCACGAGATGCGTCGTCTCCTGATGGGCTGATGATCCATCCTTGCCGAGTTCGCCTCCTGTAGACCGATCGATCGAACCCTTCCACAAACAGAAAGCTGATGGTCAAGTCTCCAGCACTATTTATAATTCTTCAGATAAGAGCCGTATCATCATGTCGGCATGGTGCCGCGCTGCGTACGTGTTGGTTGCTCAGAGGCTCCCAGATGCTCAAGCTTGCACGATCTTCCTGCCCATGGCCTTACAACACACCGCGTGCGCCAAATTGATTCCTGTGGGAGGACCACCTCACCTGCGTGCTCTGACTTCCTCTGTTCATTCATTCCCCCTAGCAACAGTGTCAAAGATGATCAGGAAAGGAAGCAACAAAACTTAATTTGTCAACGAGGATATTCTATACGTTGATTATTATGTTCTAAGGGAATGCAAGTGAGTTTTATATGCCAAGAAATATTCTAGAATGTGGCAGACATGTTGATTTTCCCTCTGGCTTCTTATATTATGTTTGGGTTGGGGTACTCAATCTGGGGGAAGAAAATTATGCAGAACATGGGTATCAAATCAGGAAAATCTATCATATGGCCAAGCCTTATTTAATATCATTATTAGCGCAGCATAAGCCAAATGCGCAGGCCTAATTTATGAGTTCTTTCGGAGATACTGCTAAGCAGCGGATGTTGGTTAGCTGATACTGTCATATACAGAGCTAAAAGAACAAAAAAAGCGACTCATGATGCTTGCTAGTTGTGTGTGCTAGTTGCTGCCCTGATGCAATGCAAGTCCTTGTTGCACTCCTTATCCTGTCGGCATCAAGAAAGTAATGCTGTACCGAATTGTTTGCCAACTAGTCCACTTGTTTCCGCTAATTCGACGGAGCAGTCCAATGAATGCAACAGGGACCGAGCGAGGTGGATGTACAACCGCCACAGCCAAGTTCATCTAGGCATCTACTGGTACGATAGGACTGCAAGAGCTGCCAAAGAAGCACTAAATGTCAAAAACTGATCTATCTATCTACTCCTAGTTTCTAGTGGTTGTATATATCAGTTGATCAAACGGCGGCAACAAGGTTTCCTCTAAGAAACCAAATCAGGACAGCTTGATATGCTCCAACTTGGGATGCTAAAGCGCTAAAGGAAACGATCACGCGCACAATTCAACGCGACTAAGCTAGCACTTTGTGATAGCGTATTGCAATTTGCAATGAAGATCATATATTGATATATGTATACACAAACCTTTGTAATCCAATTTACCAACAACAAAAAATGTACATACTGACCTGTGGTGGTCTTATGTTCCAGTTCCATCAGGGGATGACGGTAGGTCGGTCCCCAAAGCCGGAGCTGCAGTGCCCGTTAGTACAAAAAACGATTTTTTTCCCGGTAGGTCGGCAAGGCACGATATAACGAGGCGACGACACGACTGCTGCCCACTCGTCGTCTCCAGGGCTCCAGGCACTGTGCGCGCGAGCGCGATAGAGAGTGCCCAGGCCGGGACGGCGGGGCACACCCGTACTGCGATTGCGTCGATCGATCGGCATGTCATGTCGTCACGATCGATCTGTTCCAACCACCAAGTGGAGTCCGAGTCCGGCCGGATCCGTGTGCAGAGCACGCACCGGAGACACGGCCGTACGCAACTCCTTCGTTTTGGCCTTGATACACTTTCTATAAGTTCTATTAGCTTATATATTTGACACTGTAGAGATGAAGTATTCCTTCCTTGATTCTTCAGAGCTAGAAATCTCCTATCCTTATGTGACACTCACATTCATACACATAAAAACGAGAATCACCTGGAAAACATTTCACCAGGGTGTCCGTCCTTTAATTTGGCCTGGATTCTGCCGAACAGTGGTGGATGAAAATCGAACCGAGCACACTTTGACCATCTCCCATCAGGAGTGTCATACAAAAATGAAAAATCGCCTCTTGCAGTCTAGCCGAACCAGGAGAGGGATAAAATAGAGTTCCCAACAGCGATAAATTACCAGACCACAAGTAATAGACCTATCCAGAGCTGACACACAGACAGAAACAGAGGGAACGGATCCGAACGCGAATGCTCAAATAGTGGTATCTGATTGCTCAAGCAAGTGTTTTGTATAAAAAACGATTTTCACAATTGAGGTGTGTGCTAATTAGCGCATCCAATCCCGTGCATGTGTGCGAAGAGAGAAACCAGGCGGCCAGCGCATTCTTAAGTGTATCCAATCGTGAGCATGCGTGTGGTCATGTGGAGGAAAAACTTGGCACCTGCAAGGATTTTTTTTTTTTTGGTTTTGGGACCCAGAGATAAGCTTGGTGATTCGGTTCGGCTCTGAACATGAAGGATCTGTGAAATTACGAAACCTGAGGCGGTGTTGTCAGTGCATCACTACTATCATTAGGATGAAGGAAGGGATTTCAAGGCAGCGCGACACGATTGCTTTGAGCTTGGTCTGTCACAACGGTTGCATTGGTACGAGGGGTAAAGATCTGAGGAGGCATCTGATTCAGCAACGGGTTGTTCATGAAGGGTGGTGGTAGTACCCTCTGCATCTGACTCAGCAACTGCACAGCTGGTGGCGGCATCGGCGCTGAATTCAAGCCCAAGGTCATCGGAGGCATGAGCTGGTGAGCACCGGGGATCATCATCGGCGCCATCCCAGTAGTCATCCACATGATCTGAGACGACGGAAGTGATCAGGAAGGATACAATACAATGCAGTACACACATGCAGATCAGATCAATTGGGAAGTTTGTTTTTTTTTCAGACCTGAACTTGCATTTGGAGGGACTTCAAGTACTCAATTGCCTCATCTAGGATCGACGCTTTGTCGGTCTGAGCAATCGTCAGAATCAGCACAGCACTACTGTTAATCAAATTGCACAAGAACATGTTAGTGTGCTACTAGAATCTGTTTCATCACCTTGTTGCAGTGAGGCACGAGTTCCTGCAGAGCTCGCATCTTTTCGTTGATCCGGTCCCTTCTCCTCTGCACCATACATACATCAACCAAATCAAGAACATGGCCATGGTATATAGCTGCAAATTAATGGCGTGACCAGCCAGCTGGAGGTCTCAAGACTTACCCGCTCCGACATGTTGTGGACCTCGGCGGCGCGAGTCCTGCGCTTGCTGGAGGCCGGCCGCCTCGACGACGGCGGGGTCTCGTCGACGGTGTCGATGTCGGCGTCCTGCAAATGCGTTTCTTTTCTCTCACGAACTGAAGAGGATTTTTTTGTTTTATGCAATCTGAAACCCATTGTCAGGAGCAACAGAAAACGAGGAGGAACACAACCTCGTCGAACTCGTCCCGGCTCCTCTTGGGCAGCGCATTGCTGTTCCAGCCGCTGGACGTGGACGCGCCGGCGCCGGCGCCCGCGGCCGTGGCCGGGTCGTCTAGCGGCATCGGCATCGGCATCGGCAGCGCCGCCGCGACGCCGACGTCGTCGTCGATTTCGTCGCCCAGGTGCATCGTCGCCGCAGCCACGAGGTTGCTGCCGCAGAAGCTGGAGCCGACCTCCCCGGCGGCCGTCCGGCTGGACCCGGCGCCGCTGTTCCCGCTCTTGGCAGGCGGCACGCGGCCGTCGGCCTGCGCGATGCTCTGCCAGAGCTGCGAGTACACGTCCCCGCCCACCGTGCCGCCGCCGGCCGGGAGCCACGGCAGCGCAGGCGGCTCTCCGGTGACGCCGCTCTCGCTGGCGCCCGTGTTGCCGTCGACGATGTGGACCAGCGGCCGGTGCCGGTGGTGGTGCGCCTGCGCCTGCGACTGCGAGTGCGCCACGACGGCGCCGTCCTGCCACAGCAGCTCCACGAGCTCGCCGTCCGGCCTGCGCGCGGGCGCGGCGCGGTTTCCACGCGAACGTGAAGAAGGGTCAGGAACTCGAACGGGATTGATGCGAACAGAGAAGCACAAAAAAAGCAAATGGGGGCAGAGCAGGGGAAGCTTTGGTTACACGAAAGGCGGCGCCTTCTGCTGTCTCGCCGTCGGCCTCTCGCCGCCGTCCATGGCGAGGAGCCACTTCCTGGTGGACCCGGAGGCACCCAGATACCTGACGCCCATCCCGACGGATCAACAGTTAGTCAGTCCGTCAGTCACGAGATGAATCGGATAGCACAGAAGCAGCAGCTAGCGGAAGAAGACAGAGATAAACAACTGCTAATCCTACTAGTGCTCGATTGATCAACAAGGTGAGCGGCCCTGACCTGCTTGCTTTGCTTGCTGCCTCTTCTTGTATAGATGGATGGATGGATGGATGGAGCTCTGCTGTGCTGCAACTGCAACTGCAACTGCAACTTGTATGTGTGGAACTGTGGACAATGGATAATACAGTACCAGGGGTGCTCCGATCGGAGGCGCCGCAAACTAAATGAAACCTGTTGGCGGTTTCTGCTTGTTGGGTTGGAGAAAGGAGGGAGAGGAGAGGAGCACAGCACAGTAGCAGCAGCTCCAGCATTTGTATTGTATGGACTATGGAAGCGAGGAGGAGTTGACATCGCTGTAACGGAGATCTTTGGGCCGGGAAGGACGCATCAGCATCACTCTCCTCTCCTCTCTCGGAATCGGCAACTTGTTGGACGAGAAGAAAAGATTTCACGCTCTCACTCACTCCTGTCCTCTCCTCTGCCGACTGATGAATGTCTAGTGTAGCGCCGCTGCAGGAACAGCACCACATCACTCTCTGCCTATGCCAGTTGCTTGCAGTACAGGAGCATACTCCTCCGTTCCAAACTAAATATCATTTTCAGTTTTTATCATAAATTTAACTCAATTTATAAAAATACGTGTAATCCTTTTTCTCCAATAAATTTATTAATAAATTAGGTTTGAAGATCTTTTTAATAATACTAATTATGTTAATAACTTTTTAAATAAATTTAATCAAAAAGTTTTCTCGAAAACGAAAACGACAACTTGAGACGGATGGAGTATGTACATAAAAATATCTGTTTCTTGATCGGGCTTGGATTCAATTTGACATTACGGCCACGTCTCTTTCTTTATTGAGGGTCTGTTTGAACGCATGAAATTTATAGAATAGAATTACTTCGTTCGGCTGACTAGATTGTATGGCTGACTGACTGGTTGTTATGAGAGAAAACACTGTTGAATGGCTGGTTGGTAAGTTCAAGGGAACAGAGATATTAATATAAATTTTGCAAGAATCAATTTATTTTCACGGAAAAACGCAGGCAGGAAAAAAATCCCGTTCCAGAACAGCTTGTTCGGACCGCGGTTGGACGTTTTTCATAGCCTTCGGTCGTCCGTCGTCTACCGGCAGCAGCGCAAGTGTGCCAACTGGACACGTACAATCACTCAGACAGCTCTTTGTGTAGCCAAATACTTTACTCTCTCCTATTTGTAAAGGATGTTGTTTTGAACAGCGGCACGATCTTATAAAAATAACTTTCCTCATTATTTTTTACTATAAAATATTTATAAAATATATTTAATATATAGTTAAAATTTAATTTTTTGACTTAAAACAGCCTCAAAACAACATCTTTAAGAAAACCAGAGAGATTACGTAGTACTTCTACATCCCAAACTGTAAACCTTTTTATGCTTTATACTCACCACTCGTTTTTTTAAAAAATTATGCAAACTTAGTTAAACTTAGGTCGTTTTTGAAGAACTTTTATTAATGAAGCAAGTTAGCAAAAGAACTAATATTTTGTACAAATTTAGATAAGACGAGTGGTCAAATTTAGAGGGGAAAAAGCCAAACAACTTACAATTTGGGACAGAGGTCCTATTGATTTCATCTCTTCCTCTTTTTTTTCCCTCGCTTTGCTAAAACTTTGCTGCAGCTTACTGAATCTACGTGTCTACATACTGTATAACACTAACCCCTTCCCAGCTTCCTAAAATGTCAAACGGTTTCTAGCTCGTCGAAATTTGTATGAGAAAAATACCAGCCAGACTAAGTCGCGAACGACCGCGGATTTCAAAATCAGCGATTAATTCTCCTACATCTAAAGGTTTCCTTTCTTGGAAATAATTTGCATCCCTTTCTATTTTTGTACAGCGCCACATGCTCCACCGAGAAATATCTGCATGCGCCCACCCACTCTCACGCTCCATTCTCTACTGTGACGTCACCTTGATGTAGGCTAGAAAAAACAAAGTATTTATTTTAAACAGTTATAACTCTTGAACCGTGTATCCATTTCTAATTCCGTCTACACCAGTGCATTCTACGCGTCGAGACGAACAAAACTAAACTATACTTGTATATATTTCGAAGAATTTTATTCTAATAATAATTTATATATATTAACTTATAACATATAACTTATACTAAAACTTAGAAACACAAAGTTACTACAATGTAAACTTATTACATAAGTTATTATAAAATACAAAAGGAACAAATTAACTTATAACTCATGCCAAAACTTAGAAATATAAAAGCTATTAAACATAAATTTAAAAATTAGCTTATAATCTGTACCAAAAATTAAAAACACAAAAGTTAAATAATACAATTTATATATAAAAGTTATCAAACACAACTTATGTATATAAGTTATACTATATACAACTTATATACATGAGTTATTCCATACAGCTTATCTACGCTGCCTAAAAGAAAAGAAAATAAAAACAAATAAAAACAAATAAAATAATTTTCTTAAGAGGAAAAATATATATATATATATATAAAGAAAAATGTGTCCGGTGGCGTCCCATGACATGAAAAGCGGAACGAACCAGGCCGCTCACCCATAGCCCCATGCACGTTGACGGAACTTGATTGACTGGTTAAAGAAAAAAAAAAAACAAACGTATGTTAGGATCGCATCTACAATCTATCGTTAGCTGCATTCCTATCGGGTGAACGACCGTCATTAGGCTTTCTGGGAAAAATACTAACATCTATGGTACCAAATAAATACTATTTAGTTAGTCATGAGATGTATTTTCATTGCATACCTATTTGTAGACATAAATTTTGATACTTTTTCTAAAACTTTGCCGAACTTTGAAAGGTTCAACTTGTCTCAGATCTACAATTGCAATCTTTTTTGACAGGACGGTGCTTTAAAACCTCTTGTTGTTTGGCCGGGGCATTTGGACGATAAGTAGCATAATTATTTTTTTAGAAAATCAAAACTTACACGTAGAAGTGATTGTACCTCCTGCATAAGTTACTTGTAATCTACTCCCTCCATTCCAAATTATAAATCATTCCAATATTCGTGGAGAGTCCAAGTATCTCAAGTTTGATCAAAATTATAGAAAAATTTACAAATATTATAATATCAAATAGGTATACTATGAAAATATCACTAATGAAGAATTTAATGATATTTAGTTGGTATTGTAAATGTTACTTTTTTATTATATAAATTTAGTCAAATTTGAAATATTTTGACTCTAAAAAAATTTGAAATGGCTTATAATTTGGGATGGCAGAGGTGTTAACTTAGTATTTGACCTACAAAAGATGCTTCCATATCATAATTCTCAAACATATACAATATCATGTAAATGAGAGAAAAATAAATAAAGTACGCGACTATCACTCGTATACCTATTTATATATTGTCTACATGACATTATCTAAAACATAATATCAAAAAAAATATTTCGCTATTTCCATTCATGCCATGTTAAAGAAAATGAACTCTACTTTCTTTGCTGTACCCTCATGCATGAAAGAGGTCAACATTGACTTGCTTGATAAACAAAAGATAGATTCGTGATGTCGGCCAAGAAGATCTAAGTCACATATCAAAATATCTATTGATGTCAAATATAATAGGAAAAAGGGAGAAGTTTATTTTCATTGACTACTACCCAAGTTTGTTCCTGTCATTCAACCCTAAAACCAAAAATATTTGGCCGGTGAACTATCAATATTGACAACTTTGGCCTTCTAGATGGTTTCAAAGGTGGTTTAATATTTTTTTGGAAATAATAAATTAGTTTATTTTCTAAAAAGTATAACTAATCCATTTGGATTTGTTGCTATTTATTATTCCTATATCGTATTCCTTGGTTTTATTGCTTGTATCACATTTGCTAATTATTTAAATAATCATTTTCATACTATTTTTTATATCTGAGATTTACAAAATGTTGTGGGAAAAGACACCGATCTTGTCGGTGACACGCTCCACTACACATGGATCAGATTTAGCCACTACAAATAATATGGCATCACTAGTCCTCCAAAAAATATTCTGGACAATTTAACTCTTACATAAGTATTCCACACTCTAGTCTTAGTATGGATTCTCTTGGTCAATAACATAAGACGTGGGAAAAGATAATAAATTACACCATTGCATCAACTGCAAAGTAAATGGTTTATTGCAGCTCACTTATTACAATAAACGTATTTACAAATATAAAAATATGGCATTATTTTTAATAAGTCTGATTAAATTTAGAATTGTTTGACTTGTCAGCAGGTGAGAATCATGTTCTTTTTATAGTTGGTAGTATTGTAATTTCAAATACATATGGAAAGATGATTTTTCAGCTTCGAGCCATTTTGTAAGGTTTCTACATGATTTATAATTCAAGCACCCTAAGGCCTTTTTCCAAACTATTAAGGACCACTTTGGATCCTATATCCACCACCTCTTCACCCTTTACAAACCAATTGCCTTCAGAAAGGGACCATCTTGGGGCGCTTGTTGAGTCCGTAGATGAAAGAATCGATGCACGACCTATAGGGGGATGAATGGCCCTACAAAAACTTAACTCAACTGAACTTCAGTGTTCACTCAAATTTTGTTGAACTTCAGTGCATAAGAAGTAATTGTTGCTCGAGCTACAAAACATGAATGAAAAACAGATCAAGTTAATTTCCCAACTCTCTTGAGGTCATAGCTTCCTTTTTCACCAAACCACCGCATCTAGAACAAGATATACGAGTAGATCGGGTGGAGACCTAGAAATACAATTTGAACCTGAGAGAAGCACAAACTCAACAACAAGAGAGGAGACAAGTTATTTACCTCAAGATTCAGCTGAACCACAAAGGCTTGCCTATGTCCTCGTTGTTTCCAGCTCCCACAGAGATCAAACTTGAGGGTTCCACTAAGCTTCTCAGGAGCAATATATACAGACTTCCTGGTGCTCACCACAACCGATTGGGACCTCCCCAACAACATCTAACCATTTAGGAGTCCAAGCTCCAAGAGTAACGAACACAAAGTGCAAGCTAGCGGGAGAACTGTAAGTAGAATCACCTTCTTGCATGCCATGCCCACTCAAAGTCCACATCTAACGCTTGCCAGTTGCTATGCTGACATGCAAACGAGTGAACATTAGCCACTTGCCGGGAACGACGACTCTTAGTATCTCAAGTAAAGTTGTTGTTCTGTTGTTTGATTCTCAAGACTTTAGTTTAACTAATCCCCTTGGTTTGAGTCTACGTTCCGCCATTGATTCCCACTCTCATGCAAGGTTACTTCGTCCGTCCCACTATAAAGGTCGTCGGAACATTCGAAGTTTGTATAAAAAAGAAAGACATTTTAGCTTATAGACCATATACGATAGTACATCGATCCATCCATCGTGTCGCTGTCGTCGACTGTATGACGGGAGGAGGCTTATCACTAGTGTGGAGAGTTGAATAAACAATACTTCATGTCTAGAGCGGAGCTCCCAAGCTTCATCTGCAGGACGTTGCCGTTAGAGACAATGATTCCATTTAGGGGTATTTTGGTATTTTCATTTTTACATTGATATCGACAATATCTGTTACGACTAGCGATCTGAGACAGAGGAAGTACATCTTTCATCTCTATAGCCTCCCTCACAGCTTAATCCTACGATTGCTCTAAATCCCAATTTGCTTGAGGCAATCCATACCTGTGCAGTTGAAATACCTAGTATGGCCAGAACCTCGCGATCCAAACATGTGTAGACTTTTATTATTCATCTGCATTCGATCCCTTTCATTCAAACGGCACCTCTTACGGACGGTCGTGGCAGCGTTTTCAGGTTTGGCCACTGTAGCACGCTTCGTCTGGGCCATGGCGGGAACAGGGTAAAAGCGGCCACTGCCGATTATCCACTGGTACAGTACTGTACCTTTTGGACCGGATACGATGAGTTCCTCGACCTTGACAGATCGAACAAAGACTTCTGGTACTTCGTGCAGACGCAGATGCACTCACAGTCGGACACGCACGACGACGACGCCCGTGTCGTCAATGACACCGAGACTCTCGCTGCCTGCCACTGCCATTCGTCAGGTATCCATCAGACTCACAGGCAAGCGTCGACGTCGACAAGCAGGCACACGCCACGGCGCCAGTGTACGTACACCTGGCCGCAGCAAAGAGCTCAGGCGTACGTACACAGAAAAGCATGCAGCGCCTTTGCAGGTCAGAATCGATTCTAGTACTCCCTACAAAAGGTCCAAGACTATTGATTTTAGTAGATTTTAATAAAAAACATCTAGTGGCAAAAGATGCTAAATGGGCTGGTAAAGCACTCCGAAAAACCTTTTTTAGGTTCTGAGTTCGAAATATAAGGGGATGGATTTCAAGGTGAGGGTAAAAAAATCTCTTTGCTCGTCCCACACCAAAGTACAGGTTAAAAGACGGCTCAGAGTCTCCCTGCGCGAATACTCCACTGCAGATCGAGTTTTTATAAAAAACACGTCTAGTGTTTTTCTACTATAGTTTAGAATAATCTCTAAAGTAGGTTCTTCTATTCTGATTCTTGATTTTCTACCTCCCATATCCTATCTAGAAATATTTCAAGTCACTCACTCTCTTTAAATAAAACTAATAGCCTTATCTAGAAAAAAAAACCCACCCTCACTATTTGGTTCCTCGATCGCCCATAAAAGAATTACTACCATTTTTCTATATAACCTATAGATTTTTATGATACCTTTTCATAGATTTTTGTCACCCTTCGCGACTCAAAATCCTGTCAACTAGCCAAACAATTGTAGAAAGTGATTCTAATTCACCAAAAGCAACATTTCTACACCAAAAGCAACATTTCCAATAATTCCTTGAAGAAACGTTTCTAAAAAAACCGAATCCAAAACGTTAATTCCTTAACAGTTAACACACAACTTTCATTTCGTAAACGACCTAAAGCTTTAATACTCCCTCCATTCCATAAAGAGTCTCAATTCTTCCTTTTTTGATAAGTCAAATATTTTCAACTTTAATAAATATGTACTAGAAAATTTTAATATTTATTGTGCATAATTAGTATCGTTAGATAAACCGATGAATATATTTCACAGGAAATTGATTTGAAGATACAAATCTTTTTGATATTTTTTTTACAAATTTAATCAGACTTAATTTGGATCACTTTCAGGATGGAGAGAGTACTACTATATATGCTGTTGCATTTCCATGTTACGGTAGCTTACATCGTCCGCGGTCTTGCAATGGAAATGGTATGCTTTGTCCATGTACCTATAGTCCTATACTACACTTACCGCACTGGCCTGATGTCGCTGCCATGGGGTTTTTCTCTATTGATGAGCAGCGGTGACCAAAATTCCCAGCTGCTGCATTGCATTACATCGCATGCCAGCAAGCACAGCAGAGGACGACGGACCCACCGAGCGTCACAGCTTCTCCACAGGGAAGCCAATGACGGGCTTGACCTCGCGCGCCATGGACCGGAGCTCCTCCACCTCCTCGGGCGTCAGGCTCCACCCCAGCGCGCCGGCGAACTCCCGCGCCTGCTCCGCGTTCTTGGCCCCCGGGATCGGCACCACGTTGCCTTGGCACACCAGCCAGTTCAGCACCACCTGAACCAAGTTATACAGACTAAAGGCACGCTTGCTCATCAGCCATGTAATGTGCTATGCCAGAGAAGAAACACAATTGCGCACAGTAATACTATTGTGCTGCTCGTCAACTATGTCAGCAAATTGACGCCGTAACGACAGGGGAAAGTTAAGGGCAATGAGCCAAAAGTTTCCAGGCCAGGGCAGCATGTCATTCAGTTTGGAATTGGATTGCTTGCTAATGTTTCATGGCCAGTATTGCTTGCAGGCACTGTTATCATTATTCTGTCACTAATAAGTTTGTTTCTTGTGAGACATGTCTGAGCCTGCACATGTGAATGTAGTGCTCCTATTTGCTAATAGCGCTAGCACTTTGCAGGGAGCCAATGACCAATCATTGTAGTACAGTTGAGCTCTGGCATATAGTTTATAGATATAGATGGACAGAGCACCTGAGTTGAAGTCCTCCCGTAGCTTCCTCCAATCTCCTTGATCCGGTTGATAAGTGGTTGGAGCTGCATGGCATGATCCAGGAGACTTCGGTGAGTAGAGAGTATCCAGGAGCAAACAAACGATCATAAAATGCAAATGTATACAACCTTTGTCAGGAACTCTGGTGTGTATATCCGTCCTCGAGGACCTTTAGGGGGATTCTCCGGAGTGTATTTTCCTGTCAGAGCACCTGAGCCAAGGAAATTGATTGATACATCAAATATTCAAAACACATGCATGATTTCATACCAGATAGGAAAGCTGAAACTCGATCAAATTAGCACCCACACAATGAACGAAGCGGATAAGTTTTATTTGTCTACCTACAAAAGGCTAGCGAGCTTAGTTGAGTTTACCCATTCCATATATACCTACTCGCAGAAAAACAAAAAGTGTGTGGAGAAGAAACGAAGCTCTACCTTGGGCGATTGGGGAATACGCGATCAAAGTAACACCAAGGTCATCGCAAGCTGCCTTCACCCCATTTTCCTCTGGGTTCCTGTATATCAGACTGTAATTCACTTGATTTGAAGCGAGTGGAATCCCCCTCTTCTTGAGGCGCTCGTGAGCATCTCGGAGACGTTTTTCTGGTACCCAGTTATGAATGAAAAATGAACTCGGTATGAATAAGTTTCACTGAAAGGATGCAACTAGCATATATAATAATCAGATCACATATATATATCAGTGTTTGAGTTAGACAGCAACCGCTATAGTTTGAAACTCCAACGGCCTTTACAAGGCCTTGCTCGACTGCATCTCCAAGGCCATCCAGGTAATCTGAATCATGCAGGATCAGTGAATTTGGTATACTAATTAAAAATTAAAGAGGGGTTCATTATTACTTATGTGTTAATTAGTTTTTTCATACCTTCATTGCCCCATATCCCTGGCCTGAAAAGAATATGCCAAGAGAGGTTAAGTTAACTGATAGAGTGTATAGAGAGAGAGAGAGAGAGGAAAAACAAAATCGGTTGAAAAAAGGCTGATGAGCAAACCAATGAAGTTGGTAGAGCTCAACTGAAGAGACGCCAAGGCGATCCAACGAGGCCTTCAGTGCACAAATGACGCTCCCACGACCAAACCTCCATGGAAGAGCTGCAAACTTTGTCGCAATAGCCACTTCCACCTGTTCCTTCTGTTGCCTTTCCTTGATAAATCTGATGGAAAGTGGGGACTTCAGAACTGATACTGCAGACTTAAATTCCAGTATAAATAGATACATGAAGAACGCTTCACGACATACCTTCCTAGCAAACTTTCTGAATTAATCGCTCCCGATATCTGAATAGCATACATTTTAAGGTAGTGTTAGATTTTACCTTATAATGAAGCGGCAGAGAACAGGTGATGAGGCATGAAGCTTCTCTATTTCTTACCCCTGCTCCATACACTTCAGCGGTATCAAAAAAGGTTATTCCACAGTCGATACTCGCGTCAAATGCTCCTTTAGCCGCCTTCAGTTTCCTGTCTGGTATTTTTTTTCAGAGTGTTCACTCATATCAAAAGGCTGCCATTCCCATGTTTTGCAGTGAAAAGTTGTAGAAACCATTCAACCGGATTGGCAGGCAACTAGTAAGTTAGTTGCTGTCACAGCGGAAGAGCATCTAACTGGAAGCAAGGAAATGCCAGTTTTGATAATTATTTCAGGCTGCTTGGACTTTTGGTCAAAGCAGAAGGCGTTTCATATGCACGGGAAGTATGACCAGAATTTCAGGCCAACTAAAATTTCTTCCAACGGGATGCTAGGAATAAGGAGCACAAGTGTAGCATGATTTACCACGCTTTCTGGCCCTGGGTCTTGGGATGGGTTTCAGTTTCACTGTGTGATTTCAACTTCAGTACCAACTCACTTGTTCAGGGTTCAGCCTAGCTACCTGGACCGGTTGAGACATAAATACCGGAGAGCATCCGAAATCGGTGAAATTATGGTTGAATTTTTCAAAATATTGATAAAAATTTAGCTAAATTTCGAAAAAGAAAAAATAGCTGAAGGAAATGAAACTTCAGTATCGTAGGAGTACCAACTACCGAACTGTACCATTACACTTGTTTCTGATGAAATGCCATACTAATTTGAAGCGTATTTCAAAACTGCAGCAGCTAGCCTTGGCTCGTTTAGAAAATGTTTGGTTCTGCAGGATTTGTGATTCACCTAGAAGGCTGGAGGATTCAGAAACTCACTGGCTATAATAAAACAATGCTGACTTTTATATGGCATTTATAAGCTGGTGGGAAATTATTCAGACACTAATAACTTGTTCCTGAAAAGATGTTGTGACTAACGCCTAGCTAGTATGTAATCTTGTAGTATCCTAGTAATTACGAGTAGCTAATAATATAACCTGACGCGCCGTTGCAGCGAACTAAGAATACAGGAGGAAAAGTTTGATTACGAGATCCTGAACGAGGAAGCAGTAGCACGCGATGGCAAGCAGAGAAACGAAGTACGCACCGTCCCACTGGAACTCGTTCCAGTAGGTAGTGTCGCCCCAGGACCACGCGCCGACGCCGATCCTGGTGACGGCGACGCCGGACCCGCCGAGCGCCACCTTGCCGCCCTCCTCCTTCGCCGTGGCCGCGGCGGCGTCGGACGCCACCGCTTGGGGCGGCCGGAACCGGAACGCCCCGTGGCGCCGCCGGGCGACCAGGTGCGGCAGGCCGCCGCCGGAGACCTGCAGGGCCGTGATCATGGCGGCGGGTGCCGTCTGGCGTGGGGGGCCGTGCTGCTGGAGCTGGAGCTGGAGCTGGACTGCTGGTGGCAGGTGGCGAGTGGCGGGGAAGGAATAGGATGGGAGGCGCGAGCGATTTGTTTGGCCAGGACAGGAGATGCTCCTGTGGGGAGGGCGGCGCGCAACGTGGACTCGCTGCTGGCGCACGTGTGGGCTGGGCCGTTCTGCCTGAACTCCCGGCCCGCTTCGCGTGTTCGCCTTGCTGGAGCATGTCCAGAACTCCAGACACTCTCCCAATCCCAACAAGTCAAAATTCCTTCCGTCGCAAAAAAAAAAAAGTCATAATTCCTCCTTTTCCTTTCTATATAAATACAGTAGCAAATGTGCCCGGACATGGCCATGGGATTATAAAAGTTAGCGACCATTCATAAAAAAAGGTGATGGAATAGTGCATATCTATTTATGTTTTATTATTTTTTTCTTTTAAAAACTATACTTTATTTTTTATGACTATGTTTTTTTTGATAAACTAGATTTAACAAGCATAAACCTAAATAAATCAATAACTAAGTTATACATGATCTAATGAGTATAATTTTTTTACTAAAGTTCAAGCTTACAATAATTAGCCCATCATAAAAAATTCATCACAACTGGACCATAGAAACTATAGCTATGAATTATTCTAATTATTACTAACAAGTACATATTTAAATTTACATGAAAAAATTTATACTAAAGCATACCATAATATTTGTTAACTCCATAGATCTACTCATGTGGAGTCCAACAAAATTGGAATTTTCATTTTATGATTATGATTTTTCAAAGATTCAATCGAAATAAATAAAAAAGAAAGAGACAAAACTGCCTTCAAAACCGCTCATAACCGGGTCGGGAATGTAATATGCACGGTTTAAAAGTTGAGGATGTGTTTTGACCGGTTTTGGAGTTCAGAGAATGAAAGGCAAAGTTAAGAGACCTATAAAATGGATTTTTGTAAAGCAAGTGATCCGGGAGTGGCCTACTGGATTGTAGCCTGGAAGCAAAAAAAAAAAAAAAAAAAAAAGCTCTGATCGGGGGGGGGGGGGGGGGGGGGGGCACTTTATTGTAGCCCGGAAGCAATCATTATTAACTAACCATGCACATGTTAAAAAAAATTTAAGCCAAATCTCAGTCAAGCACATCCACAAATGATCCCCAACTGTTACATTATTTTTAAGGAAGACAATGTCATGTGCACAAATCTACACCTACACTAAGCATGGGCATCCACTTATTTGAGTGGTGAACAATGCCATCAGCAAATTAGGCAGCTTTCTCAATGCCATCGGCCTGTAATTGTTGCTGAGGATTAGAAAACCATGCCACAGTAAACCATACCAAAAAGCCAAGCTGCACTCAGGCTGCACGTCAGAGTTGAAGTTGGTCGTCAATCGTCATGGCCTGACGTTTGTTTTTATCAAAAGAGAAAGGAAAAAAAGACCGGGTGTTTTGGTTAGTTGTTGACCTTTCCGCACTGTACATCCGGTTGGTTACTAACTATGATCACATCAGAGCATAAAAAAAATTCTGTCTGTACGGCAGGGGAGTTATGTCGCTAATATATCATTTCATTAGGTGAAACGACATCAGTCAAAGTCAACAAAAGCTCCAGCCTTTCATTATTACCCTTCGGGTTGATCTGAGTCCAGAGTAGTTGTCTTCTCCCCTGCGGCCCTGCCTACCAATTTATATTTTTGACAAGTAGTTAAGCAGATGGGTTAAGCAGATGGTATATATAGGGCGAGAAAGTAGTGAAGGCACTTTTCAAATGTGCGGCTATTCAATATATTGTTAACTAGTAGAATGCGCGCGCCCTCGCGCGCGTAGGTATTTATTTGTTAAAGAAAGATTAGTAGTAGTCCATACTTATGGACTTCATATAGTTAGGATTAGGGGTAATACACGATTATGGAGTTCATATACTTTTCAAAGCTATGAAGCATGTATAGGTTCAGTAATCCGTTCGTAAGAGTCCACTGTGTGCAATGAATTTTCCATATCTATGTGCACAGAGGGGCGCAAACTATGAATGCAACGGTGAGCAAAATTTTAGACGTTCAAGAGCTTGCAAAACAACCCGTTCTTTCGATCTCCGACTGTCTCTGTGAATGCAATGAACCTCTTGAAACCCATGGTGGCGCAACCGTTGGAGCAACAACAGTGTGTTTGATGGTTGATGGCGAGGCCTCAGGCAAGGCCATGTTTGTTGAAGTCCTCAAGGATAGCTTGTTGGTCTGCTTCCTTCAAGTCCTGTGACAGTAACATTTGAGTCTCAGTTAGCTTGGGAGGTTGAATAAGTTAGAAAATAAATAAGGTCAAATTTTAATGTAATAACCTTGAGATCAAGTATCAGTTGGAACTGAAGAGGTAGCTGAAACTCAAGAGGAGCGCCTTCGGGGAGGAGGGCAGGTTATGTGTTAGCGACAGAATGAACTGGTGGAGAAATGGCCTGCTCACTTGCATGAGCCACGAAGTCGTGTCATTAGCTTGATACTAACCCAAAGTGCCTTTTCAGCAATCATTACAACGTTCTCCCCAATTTATCTTAGTGGTATTGCTTTACCATTTCTCGGCTGAGAAATATATCAAGTAGCTAGCTTAGCACCTGTACTCTATAACAAACAATGCAAGAAAGCCATGTATAAGATGCATACCGTAATTGAAAAATATATATCTAATCGTCAAAACTGCAACTCAACATAAAGCACAAATTTGCTGCTTTTGCAAACTATGTATATAAGAACCAGATCATTTTAGCTAAACATGCACAGTTTCCGGTCCTAGATTTTTTATTGCAGTCATCTGAAGAATACATGAAACAGAAGAATTACTGAATTTAAACTGGTGGACAAAATATGACATATAATTGTAGATAATATCAGTTATAGACAACTGCTCGAATTATAATAAAGAGCTGGGATTTCTAGGAGAGTAGTCTTTAACTGCTTGGGTGCCCAAAAGCATATTGAGGAAAAAATGAAAAGCAATGAGACATGTCCAAATATGTAGTAAATAAAACAAAATTAACTAGTATTGAAGATAACAGAGCAATTTTGGTTAATAAATGGGTAATATGAGTGGACCTTAGCTACTTTTGTTGGTGCTATGACGAAGCTGGCTGTTGTTTTTTCTCGTCTTGTGTGCTGTCTTGGGTTCTTTATCTGCAAATGTAAGAGTTATTATTTTTTGAGGCAATGAAAACCAAACATATAGCATAATTGAAAATCCAAAGGCTTCATAATTCGAAGGGACACTACAGTTTAGAGCTAAAAACTGCACCTTAGAATGTTCCAAACATCCATATACAAGGAAAACATGTCATCTTATAGCTTACAGGCGGGTGTTATTTGTACCTGATCCACATACAGTTTTTAGTATTATAGAAACCGGGGTGCAACTAAATGAATCTTCAGAAGGAGACACATCTATGACTTACAGAACTGTATATATATGGTTTTGAGAATTGTAAGCACAAAGAACGAAAATTAAATATGGCCACAATCTTTCATAAAGTTGGAGAGAAATATATGAAAAGAAGGAAGTTACTGAAACCGAATAAAACTACTTTGGAATTAATTCCGGACAAATCAAATGGGGGAAAAAGTAACATTATTTCTAGCGAGGACTAAAGTAAACAATCCTAAAACTATATCCTTTGACATAGACAACCAAACACTGATATAGACACAGATCACCGTGGTGAAGGGGTGAAGGAATAAATATCTATCTAAGAAGATAATTATCCATCCAAGACAGCTTGTATCGTTGACCATGGCACATTTCATTCCTACCTGGAGAATGATGAATTCAAAGGTAACTCCATCCCAAGACAGCTATCATTGTAAGTCAAATTTACAAAAATTGCATATATAGGAATCGTGCTGAAAACAAAATCTAATTGAACAACATCGAAGAAAACAGGGAGAAAGCACACTAAAAATTACCTGTAACTTAAATGCTTATATATATATATATATATATATAAATGACCCCACTAATCAGAGCGCTGGCCGCTGATTATTATTCAGCGCGCTCGCACTGACCGTAGAACGGAGGAGTTATTTTATCGTAGATGAGTCAGGGATGGAGTAAATTACAACGTCATGCATGCATGGTAGCAATTATTGCCTTGTATTTTGCGCCATTGACCATTCTAGCGTGGAGAGCGCTGGGCAAATCTTTTTATTGTAGATGGTGAGTCATCCAGTAAATTCCAACTCATTGCATGCTAGTAATAATTGCATTGGATGCAGTGCCATTGAAGAAGGTGCACGCTCTTGCCGTGGACCTGCTTCCTTTATTTTTATTATTGTCGGTCACTGTATGATGTGTTTTTTACTATAGTATCATATCATTTGAGTCTTGAAAATAATTTCGTTCAGTCCCTAAGGCAGTAAATAATTTTATCATTTTACTATATAAATAATTCCATCATGATACTGGAGGAGTAAATTTGCATGTGACAGTCACCGGTGCGTCTAGTGAAGACATAATTACTCTTTATTACTATTATAATCATTTTTTAGGTAAATAGTTATGTCCTGACTTATGAGGAGTAAATTTACAGGGACCTCTAATCAGATGAAATTAGTTTACTCCTCACGAGACGGATGGAATTATTTATATAAGTAGATGATAAACATTTATGATTCCACGCGAGCTTCAATATTACTACATCGGGCCGGTTGGGCGGTAAATTTCAATGCTCTTGCTGAGCAATGCCGGGGCGGGACTATTACGAGCGTTTTTTTTTACTATTAGAAGCATTGTATTGCGAGAAAAATTACTACCTCGGTCAGCATCTTGAGGCCTTGAGAAGTAAAATTAACTCTAATAGTCATCATGGTGCAGTCTCATGTTAGGATAATTTTTATTAGTATTACTATATTTTTCGTTTGCTTCCATAAAATAATTTTGTCATATCCCATGAAGAGTAAATAAACTCTGATAATCATCGGGGAGTCCAGTCTCCAGTTTGGACAGTTTTTATTACTAACATAGTCTTTTGCTTCTATAAAATAATTCATTCACACTCTTGAGAACTAACATTAACTCTCATAATCATCCTGGTGCATAGTCTCCGGTCTCACAAGGAGTAAAATTGTAAGGATCCACATTTGAACAAAATTCATAAAAAGTTAGTGCTGCATATTTTTTATTTATGGTGTAACCTGCTCGTTACTCGCTAGTTGGTGAGATGTGATTTTACTGTTCGTTGGCAGTGTTATTTACAGCTGCGGGATCCTCGTTGTCCTTGATATTGTGACCCGTTTAATATTATTTATTTATAGTTGTACATGTTAAAACGGAGGAGTAAAAATAGGGACCTATTCATTGGCCAGCCTTTTCCACCTCTGGGATGGGCATGCTCCGACCGGGAGGGGGGTGGGTGGGGCGCTGATTATTAACCAACGCTCAGGACTCTGATTAGTAAATATTATATATATATATATACACACACAGATGACAGACATGCCACTTTTCTATGGTACATCTGACTGTGGCCTGCACACCCAATGAAAATAAACTTATTGTCTCAGTAACAAAGATAATAGTACACTAAAAAAATTGCGACGTCAACACAATTAGCATTGCATTTTCAGATCTATAGAGTTACATGATTCATCCACTGTACCAAAACAGCATGCTAAGTCTCATGGAAATCTACAATAAATAACTCGATCTGTGAAAAAAGAGTAATTCGCAAACATATTTCGAAGTCAGTGTATTGGGGGTTAGTTTTAGTATGGTAGATCTTTTGGAAATCTATAAATAACCAGATCCAAAGTTGGTGAAAATAGGAAAACAAAGCAAGGTGAAATGCAAAGTATACACTTTGGACCTCCGGATCCCCATCTCCTCGGACGCTAAGGTCAAGCAATCCAGGTAATGATGATTTGTTTCCTTCACATCTGAATACATGGAGTTTGTATGGACTTTGATTGAAAAAATGAACAATTATATCAAAGCAAGAGATAATTGATAAGTTTTGAGCGTGCAGTAAATGAATAGAACAGCGGAACCTATGTTAGTCGCAAGGTTGATAACTGTAGAGCCTACAGTAAATGAATAGAGTAGAACAACCCATGGTAGTCGCAAGGTTACAATTCACAGCAACCATAGCTGCCAATTCTGACATGGAAGCAAGTGCTTGTCATAAATGTCTTAGGTAATAACCGGCCCTTATAGAGTAATATTAAAAATGCCTATCCATCTTCTAGATTGCGCTATCGAAATGTTTATCCAGTTACGTTTATAATTCGGAAGCATATTCAAAGTAACTCATATCGGATTCAGTTCATTGTGTACATCATTTCAATCCCATTAGGTATATACTTTCTGGCGGTGCAAAAGATCCAAATAATTTTAGGAGCATATTTTACCCAATAGAAATATTTTAAGAAATATTATATCTACAATATAAGGCAAGATGACCGTGCGAATTGCATCCCGAAATAAAATTCGTACATGGTGCAGAAACATACCAAGTCTAGATTTGGAGGCAATTAATTTTGCATATATGCATTTACAGACAACATCATTGGTAAATTTTGAGGTCACGAAGGAGCTAGGTACCATGTGGAATATCTATTAGGTAGAATATTCTAGAACTATAGATAGTAGACCAAGACAAATGGAGCTATATAGGTATTCGTAACTGCAACGACATTTGTCTCCACCCCACATAACCCACCATATAGTGTCTCTAGAAGGAAGGAATACCTCTATAAATAGAAGAGGAGCTGAAAAAATTCTATTGCTAATAATCGTATATATTTTTTCGAAAAATAATTGTATATAACACTCATTATATATCTTAGTGTTATCTAAGAAGTTTCTGATACCAACACTCAATACCATCCATACTATGTTTGTACCCCAATTAGTACTTTGAGATCTTTCTGGATCATGTTTTTTAGCTCAGTAGGTAGCCTGATAAACAGCTTCTAGTCAGTACTTATGAGTGAAGTCTCTGCATCAGGCTAGCAGCAATTACGGATAAAGGCAAAAAAAATGGAAAAAAAAGGAAATTAAAATACCATGATACGGTTACAGCACTGCTAGGCAGCAGCCTATATGCCGTATATTATTCCAGATACATTGAGACAAAGAGGATTGGGAAAAAAAAGGTGAATTAAAATTTAATCTTCGTGTGGTATGGCTTAAAAAACCACAAAGGAGCTTAGTAGGTAATGGAACTTTTTTAAGAAACTTGAAGTTAAACCTTGGACACTATGAATTAATTGGGGCTGCTAGAGTCCAATCCTAACATATGGCCAACCTTTCATACTGAGAATCAAATTAGGGCTCTTGCACACCATGAATCAATTGGGGAACCCTAAACACTATGAATCAATTGGGGCTGCTAACCCTAACATATGACGAACCTTTTTATACTAACAATCAAATTAGGACTGGTGGAGCCTAATACTAAGCATACAAAATATGGAAGCCAAACATGTAAACAACACCTAGCCATCAAAGGAAATAGGAAAAACAATACGAACCTAAGGAAGATGAAGAGAGGACCTGACAAGAGATGGTCGGGGCTGTGTGGAGGAAGAGCGAGGTGTGCTAGCCGCCGCTGTCCGGTGCGCTGCCGCCTCCTGCCCTAGGGTTTCCGCGCAGGGCCCAACCAGTGCGACATCAAATCGAGAGAGAGGAGGATACGCCACGCTACGGGAGGGGGAGGAGGCAGCGACGCTAGGGGAGGGGAGGAAGCGGCGGTGACCGCCGCAACGTCGCGCGCCCAGTCGTCGCCTCGACCGCGTCGCGAGAGGGAGCGAAGAGTCGAGAAGTGGGGAGAGAAGCGACTGGGAGAGAAGCAGAAGCCCGGTATATATTTGTTTCGCTGGATTCTAACAAGAAGCCGGAGAAGTCGAAATGAAGCTGAGGGGAAGACGTATAAACACGAGAATCCGCTTCCGGCCGGAGTCGCTCCAAACAATCAGAGCCACACGATGAGAGATCCAACGGCGCAGGCAATTTCAGGCAACGTGGACACCGCTCCTGCTCTAGGACCCTACGGTCTTTCTAGGGTTAAATTGAGAATTTCCTATGGAACTCGTACATGTGAGAATTTATTGACATGGTGGGATGTTCCCTCTATTTTTTTATATATCAAAAAATTATGAATAATAACCCAATATCTTTCTCACGTCCGTCCTTCGCTACTTGCATTCCATCAGCACAACACACCTCAATTTGACCTTCTCCATGCCCGTCGACCGTCTCTGCGCTTCACACCTGCATACAAATCATAGCCAAAGCTAAGAGACATGTTGCACACGCGCTCACACTATTACAGAAAATCTTTTGCGAGGTGCTTAGGAATTTTTTCGGAGGCAGGCAACATTGAAAACCGACTTGGTTAGTGCCTCAATTAACCGAGGTGGTCATTTTTATTAATCAAGGCGATTACGATTAACCGCCTCATAAAATCGATTTACAGAGGCGGTTATTTAAAAAGGCTCGTCTCGAAAAATAGAGCTATTTTAGGAGGCAGTTATTTATAAGGAGTCCATCTCGGTTAAAACGATCAAGACCATTCTAATTTAGAAAAACTCAACTTGACCCGATAAATGGCTCCGACTATGTATACAGACTCTAAGGTTTTACTCACTCCCACTCTTCCCTCTCCCTCAGCCGCTCACCTCCCTCTCCTCCCCCTACCGATGCCGCCACCCCTCAACTCCCCATCTCTCTCTCTCTCTCTCTCTCTCTCTCTCTCTCTCTCTCTCTCTCCCTCCCTCCCTCCCTTCCGTCTCGACAAGCGGCCGGGCGCGGGGCCTCTCGATGCGGCGGCAGTGAAGCGGTGCGGCAACTGGCAGCAGAGAGGGAGTGGCAGCATGCAGCGGGGTGTGACGCTTGGGCTCGCATGGGCGGCGCCGCGCGAGATCACGACGGGAGGGTGGCGCGGTGGCTCGCTCCTCGGTTGCGGCGGCGCGCAGGGCCTGCTTCCCAGCTGCGGATCCGTCAGCATCAACTCCTCCACGCAGATCCATTCCTCTCCTCCCTGGTGCCTCATCTCACCTTCATCAACGCCAATCCAGCGAGGAGGAGCCCAGATCCGGCAAGGAAGAGCCTGGATCCGGCGAGGAAGAGCTGGGATTTGGTGGTGGGTGGCAGGATTTCGGCAAGGACGGCAGCGGCAGGGACAGCACGACAGGCGTGGGACCGCAGCTGTGGTGATATTGGGCGCAGCGGGCTCGTCGATGATTTTTCTTTTTTCTTTTTGTTTTTTTATGGATTAATCGAGAGGGCATCCAACCGTCTCGGAAAATATCGTATTTACCGTGACCTTTGATACGCGGTGGTTGTAAAAACCATGTCGGTTAATCAATTTTGTCCACCTCAGTAAAAAATGTTGTAGTAGTGTCACACAATTGTTAGTCTCTAAACTCAACCAAAGTTGATCCTCTCTTGACAATCACTCATCACAGACTCGACACAAGAGTATATATCAACCTTGTGCTTGTATTCACACCTTCCGTGCAGACATATTTTCCTCAAATAAAGTAGCAAAATTAAATAATTACCACTGAGTTTCTCTTCTCAGTTGACAATCTCTATTAAGCGTTGATGTCTATTTTTCTTCTAAATTACCAAAGGACCATATTTTGTGTAGAAAGACAGATTTCACATGCCTTCTGAAAGTAGGCAACCATATATTTCCTTCATACAGAGGAAAAAATAAGCATATGAAAATTGTGATGATATGTATATGTATACAACAGAATACATCAACTAATACACTCATGTATACAAAGGAATACAACAACAAGCATATATATAATCATATCTGCAGCTCATGCGAAGAGCAGCATGTCCAGCAAATAAAAATTAAACACACTATCAAATGATCCAACCATCACAACAATTCAGACATAGGCAGTCGGCAGATGCCGTACAAGCGCTTCACGCCGAAGGAGATGGCGCCAAGAACGGCATCGGCACACCGGGGATGGAGGGCATTGGCGGCAGCGTCACCTTGGGCACGGATGGCATCGGTGGCAGGGTAACCTTCGGCACGGCCGGCATCGGCGGCAACGCAGCGGAGTTCGGCACGGCGGTCACCTTGGGCATGGGCGGCAAGGTCGCCGCGGGGACCGCCGGCATGGGCGGCAAGCTGGTCGCGGCAGGGACTGCCGGCACTGCAGGCATGGCCGGCACCGCGGGGATCGGTGGGACGGCGCCCACCGCAGGCACCGTCGGCACGGCGGGCATCGGTGGCAGGGCAGCCACCGCAGGCACAGTGGGCACGACGGGCGGCTTTGGCACAGCGGGAATGCTCGGGATAGTCGGGACGACGGCGGACGGCGCGGCCGCCGGGGTTGTGTCGGCGAGATGGCGTGCCGCGTGGGTCGTCGTCGTGCCGCTGACCATGAGCGCGAGCGCCACGACGAGCGCCGCCGTGGTGAGGAGATCCAAACCAGAGGCCGCCATGGGCGCGTTCGGTTCTTGATGTTCTCACCTTACTAGCTAGCAGTAGCTGCTAGCAAGAGATTGATGAACGAGTACTGGGATTAAAAGCTGTGTACTTGTGAGATGCAAAGACATGGGCAATGCATGCCAATTTATAGGCTACGTACGTACAGGTTGTGCAAATTGGTCGTCGGCATCAGTTGCCTTTTCTGATCACCTTCCGCGCGACCGCGCCGCCAGCTTATCAAAGACAGTAGTTGAAGAAATTGGTGAGAGGAGATGGATGCGGCGATCGAGGTTGATATACCAGTCGGCTACATGTAATAATAATACAATTGTCTCTGGTTAGCTCACCTTCTTGGATGACATTGACACATGCATCTCTTCAGCTCAAACATGCAGGATCCAAGCTCAAGCGCTGTGCATGCTGGTTGGTTTCAGAGCTAGATGATCACACATCAGAATTCTGAACAAGAGTTTGTTATACGACCACGGGGTCCTCTGACGCTGATCTGTTAAACATTAGGTAGAACAAGCAGACAACAATACAAGACGTGTAGAAAAGGCTAGTAGATGTTCTCACTAATCACACCGCCCGGCTGCCTACCACAACAGCTAGCTAGCGCTATGCTTTTGACGAGTTGAACAAGGGAAATGCTTTACGTCTAGTTCGTTAATTTATACAAACTCCGTTAGAAGCAGGCAAATAAACTCTTTCACAAGAAAGAACAGCAACCAGTGGTTTCAAGCCATTTCATCTGCTATAAATGAGTCGGATTTGGATATGTGATGGTATGGTGTTGGCTTGCTCAATGCTAGAGGTGCAGGCAGAAATTGTTTTTTTTTTCACTCTTTTAGACGAGGCCAATAGTACTGTTTTTTCGAAGTTTAGTTAAATTTCAAATTTTTATATTGCAAATTCTAGTATGAAAGAGGGTCTTGGCCTCAATCTGTGTGCCCACGGCAGTCTTTTTTTCTCTAGTCAATATATATTGAAAAGAAAATTTGTGTGTTGTTATATGGTTTGTGAGAGCTTCGATATATAAAAACTTCTAACATAATTTTCGAAGAGTAAATGATATCAAATGAAAAAGTTTTGAACGTATAGAACTCACTGTGACCTACAATTTTGGTATTGGTCATTTCTTCATCCGAATTCTATTGGGTAATTTGAAATTTAAATTTCAAAATTTGATAAATTTGAATAAAATTTTGACATAGTAAATGATTTGAAATAAAAAAGTGAGCAACCATAAAGTTGTAGGACTCATTGAGATCTATAACTTTTATTTTGGTCATTTCTCAATCCGGATTTGTTTGGACAATTCAAAATGACAAAAAAATGCTTGCGTGAATAGGATTTTTTTGTGTGTGCGTAATTTTATTCCGTGTGAAATATAAAAACCGACAGAATAATTGGAATTTTTCTGTGTGTTTTATAGAAATCGATAGGAAAATTTGACTTTCTCTGTGAGTTCCTATTTTTTCCATGTGTTGTCATGAACAGAAAAATTATATAATTAATCTGTGAGTTTTCATATTTTTCTTTCGGGATATTTTGAAATCCACACAAGAATTTGAATTTTTCTGTGTGTATAAAAAACGCATAGAAAACTTCAGCACCTAGGACGACACTTATTTTGGAAATATTTGGCCAATAATTTAGTTGAAGAACTCATGGCTTCACTCATCACATGACAAATTGTGTGGTATGCATGCAGTTTGACCATGTTCGCTAGATTCCCATAACTAGTTAAAAGAGATTGAGAAAACAATGTTCTTGGTTAAAGGAGATGGTGGAGCCAGTAGATTGAGATAAACTGTGTCTCCAATATTATTACCCCTCTCCCCCCCCCCCACACACACACATTTCACTATGCATGATGAAGATATCATTGGCGGTTCAAATAAATCCCCCTTCACTAGCGGATTTTGAAACTCACGATAACGAACTCATAGGGAGGAACTTATCACATCATTGGCGGTTCGAATTACCAACCGGCAGTGATATATGAGCTATCACTGATGGTTGGTTTTATAAATCGACAATGATACTGAGCTATCACTGCTGGTTCTATTTACCAATCGGTCATGTCGTTAATATATCATTGTCGGTTTCGTATGAACTGGTAGTGATACGTTTTTCATAATTTGCATTTCAATAATTGTTTTATTTTCATTTTGAGGGGAGGTGAGGTTTTGTGGTAGGATTTTTCTGTGTGTGCATAATTTTATTCCATGTGAAATAGAAAAACCGACAGAATAATTGCAATTTTTCTGTTTATAGAAATCGATAGGAAAATTTGACTTTCTCTGTGAGTTCCTATTTTTTCCATGTGTTGTCATTAACAAAAAAATTATATAATTGTTCTGTGAGTTTACATATTTTTCTTTCGGGATATTTTGAAATCCACAGAAGAATTTGAATTTTTCTGTGTGTATAAAAAACGCATAGAAAAATTTAGCACCTAGGACGACGCTTATTTTGGAAATATTTGGCCAATAATTTAGTTGAAGAACTCATGGCTTCACTCATCACATGACAAATTGTTTGGTATGCATGCAGTTTGACCATGTTCGCTAGATTCCCCATAACTAGTTAAAAGAGATTGAGAAAACAAAGTTCTTGGTTAAAGGAGATGGTGGAGCCAGTAGATTGAGAAAAACTGTGTCTCCAATATTATTAACCCCTCTCCCCCCCCCCCCCCCACATTTCACTATGCAAGATGAAGATATCATTAGCGGTTCAAAACCCCCCTTCACTGGCGGATTTTGAACCTCGATAACAAACTCATAGGGATGAGCTTATCACATCATTGCCGGTTCAAATTACCAACCAGCAGTGATATATGAGCTATCACTGTTGGTTCTATTTACTAATCGGTCATGTCGTTAATATATCACTGCTGGTTTCGTATGAACCGGTAGTGATACGTTTTTCACAATTTGCATTTCAATAATTGTTTTATTTTCATTTTGAGGGGAGGTGGGGGAGGTGGAGGTGGTGATGCTATCGAACAATTTGATATCGATGTGGAGGTGCCTGTGGATTGGTGACATTACGAAACCATCAACATTTATATTATAAAAGTTTCAAAAAAAACCTCTAAGTATTAAATTAAGAGTCACATTAAAATAGACTATCGTTGTGGTCTCTTTCATACTGCGTCTTGTACTTCTTAGTCCTCGCAATAGAGAGTGATCCTTTCTTGCTCAATATCTCATCGGTCATAAACTTTGCTAGCTCTTTTTAAAGTCCTCTTATCTCGAAATCTACCAACCGGTTGTGCTTGTGTACTTTGTGCCGCAATTGACAGACCATACATCCAGCCTTGATCCATGTCTGCAGAGAGAAAATAGGCAGAGAAAATATAAGAAAGTTAGAATAAGAGTCTTTCTAAACTATATTATTTGAAGCACATGAACACAATGTATTCTACGATAAAAATTGAAATTAGTAGGCCTATAAAAATTGAAATGGATAGCCTCATAGAAAAAAATCATTCTACTGCATGCCACGTTAAAATAGAGACATGAATTCTAAAAAAATATGACTTCATTGTAAAAAACATTAATTGTAGCTCATAAATATAATAAATTGTATGGTATCTGAAATTGATAACCCCTTTTTCAAATACCTATTATTCTACACAAACAAATATAGAAAAGTAGAAATTGATAGCCCCGTATAAATTGGAATTGCTAAAATGATTATTCCAAAACTTGCCACATAAAAATAGAGAAACAAATTCCAAAAAAAATTAATCCTTGATCATGAATAATAATGTAACTCCAAACAATAGATTTTGTAGTTCTCACATAGATTTGCACACATTAAAATCATATCTGGTAGGGTTCACGTAGCAATCATATACACTAACCTTTGTCAAAGGTGCATATACCACAATTTCGATGCCTTGCTCAAGATCTAAATGTGCTCTCTAAAATGGAGAAATTTAACAACTACAATAAGAATCAATCTCCAAACACCAAAGCATTGTAAACCTACAAATCTAAAGGAGTATGTTTGTTACTAACTTTAAGCTAGAAGATCATGGACATGCTTGAGCATCCTAGAGTTTCCTATGTATTTTAGTGAAGAGCAGCCGCAACAATGGATGGAAAGAGAGAAAACACGTCTCTCTGTTCTGCTGTTGGAACAGAGGAGGGAGGAAGCGAGCGCGCTTATGTACGGTGAGACCTATCACTATCCGTTGGTGGCTGAAACCGGCAGCAAAGGACAATATATCACTGCCGGTTCCAGCTACCAACCGGCAACCAGTAGTGATATAACCCTTTACTATCGGTTTGGACCGTACCTCGATCATTTTGTTGGCAGTGATGTTTGAATCTGTAGTAATGTTTGTACTCTCTTTTGCATATATACTGTTGGAGTTGTTCCAAATTCACTCCAGGATGTAGGCCGGGCTTCTGACGGAGCGAAGCGGAGGCCCGTCGCCGGAGACTTGATTCTCTTGTAAGCCGCCATAGGCGTGTAACCCAAAACTCTTGAGATAGTGAGATTGTTGCTGGCTGGTGCCCGTGGTTTTTCCCCTTCACATCTAAGGGGTTTTCCACGTTAAATCGTGTGTCTCCTCTGTGGCTTGATTCTTTACTTCATATTCCTATACGTCGTTCATAACATATACGTGGTGTAGTAAACATTATTTCAACACCATAAAGAATTCCAAACATTTTATGATTTTATTGCATACACAATCGTACAACATTTCAAATCCATAATCAAGAATTCTAATTTAGTTTAATATTTTATATTAAAACAAAATATATGTCGGAATGCAGCAAAATACAATGCATCAAACGACATAGAGAAATACACATCCCTACTCCCATTGCATCCAATGACTCGTACTAAGATTTGAGCACATACTGCCTGCACATACATCCTCTGTTTTTTTTTGAAAAATCACATACATCCTCTGTGACTCATCATGGTATCCTGTGTCCATAAATATGGACATTGCCAAAAGTTTTTCCCCTCGATGCAGTAGCAACTTAGGGAGGAAGTAGCTCATGATGGAGTTTGCCAAGCGATGTGAGTACTTGACTCTGATTGGAAAATTTTTTTTACGGGTAGTGTATTCATCTCATCGGCCATGAGATCTCTCCTTCACAAGTTTGACCTTGGTCTCCTATCCACATCTGTACCTTGAGGTGAACTAGGCCTGCCCTTGATTATATAGGCATTTGAATACTGAATTATTCTAAACACATTTTTATTGAAAACTAATTATATAGGTTGTTTATGGAAACCTCTTCTTCTTCTTCTTCTTCTTCTTCTTGCTGTTGTAGAGCAAAATTCAGACTATGATAAACTACCAAGATGATGCGAGTACTGACATTAGGCAATTAATGAACGTAAAGTGACTAAAATGAAATTTGTATACTTACAACAGGTAACCTAAAAAAACTTACAACAGCACGAAATAGCTAGGGGTGGCAGGGTGATATTTGTACAATGTACAAACACTTGATCAACGTCGACGTATCAGAAACAGTTAACTTAGTTATGATAACGCCAAAGTGAACTAGTAGAATGGAGAATGGAGAGAGTATATGTTATATATAAGTATATATACAACAAACATAAAAAGGACTGGAAAAGCCAAAAAGAAAATCTCCAACCAAATCTGGTCATGATGAGCAGACACCATACCCAGCAAACAAGGATCGAGTGATCAACTCGATGGACGACAGACTATAGATGGCCAAACGGGCGGCACTAGCACGGCATGGCACGTCGCGGCACGGCACTATCAAGCACGGCGGCACTGCTGTGCCGTGCCTATCATGCCGCCGTGCTCAGGTCGCGGCCCTGGCACGGCACTATAGGCTACTAACCGTGCCATGCCGCCGAGCACGCGGACCACGCCGTGCCGCCGAGCTCCCATTGTTGATGTCGCGGACGTGCCTCCAGTCGTCGCCGCCGCCGCCGTGCGCCGCCGTGTGGACTTGCCTGCACTGCTGCCACGGAGATGCGCAGCCTCGCCGCCGCCTTGGGCATGCGACCTTGCATGGTGCCGCCTCGCCACGGCGCGCGACCTTGGTGCCGCCTCGCCGCCACCACGAAGACGCTCGCGCGGCGCCGCAACCCCAACCCCAACCATGCGCTCGCGGTGGCGCACTCCTATACGCGACAGCCATGCGCTCTTTCTCTTGTTCGTGAGGTGTGGAGAGAAGACGCCCGAGAGGGATGGGTGGAGGAGAATGAGAGAGAGTGAGGTGGGAGTACGTTTTATATCTAGGTTTTCTCCATCCAACGGTGGAAGATGCTTTAAATGAATCCAACGGCTCTGGTTAATCGGGCCGCATCGTGCCGGCAGCTGGAGCGGGCTGTGCCCGTGCCGTGCCGTCGGGGTGAGATTGCGGCCCAGGCACGGGCACGGGGCCGGGCCGTGCTAGGCACTAGCACGAGGCGGGCCGGACCGGGCCGTTCACGGGCCGTGCTTAAGCGGACCGTGGCCGGGCCAGCCCAACGGGCGAAGCCCGTTTTGACATCTATACGACAGACGGACACTCGTCTGTACATAGTTACACATGCATCGCCCTGGATGGATGCTTGATTATTTATGCCGAAGGAGGTGGCGCCAGGAAGGGCATCGGCACGCCCAGGATGGACGGCATTGGTGGCAGTGTCACCTTAGGCACGGCGGGCATCGGTGGCAAGGTGAACTTAGGGACGACGACGGCGGGCATCGGCGGCAAGTGTCACCTTGGGCACGGTGGGGACGCTCATCGGCACCGTGGGCACTGATGATGCGGGCATCGTCGGCAGGGTCGTCACCTTGGGCACGGTCGTCGGCATAAGGGGGCAGCGCGGCGTTTGGTACTGTGGGCACGGCGGGCATCGGCGGCAGGGTCGCCGCGGGCACCACTGGCACCGTTGGCATCGGTGGCACGGTGGCCGCAGCGAGCGGTGGCAAGGCCACCGTCGCGGCGGGCACCGTGGGCACGGCGGCAGCAGGAGCGGCTGTTGAAGTCGTGTCGGCAAGGTTGCGCGTGGCATGGCACGTGCTGCTCCTGGCGAGCATGAGCGCCATGACGAGCACCATGGCGAAGTGAGCTGATGAGACGGTCGAGGCCATGTGCGATCTTGATCGATCGGCCGGCACAAGTGCAGAACAGGGCTGTAGTCCCGGTTGGGAAGGCCCTTTAGCCCCGGTTTCCCAACCGGGACTACGAAATCGGGACTAAAGGTCCACCCTTTAGCCCCGGTTCCATAACCGGGATTAAAAGGGGACTTTAGTCCCGGTTCGTAGTAAGAACCGGGACTAAAAGCCTCGCCCGCCTAGCCACGCGGCAGCCCACCGGCGGAGACCTTTAGTCCCGGTTCGTATTAAGGACCGGGACTAAAGGTATTTGCAGATTTTGTATTTTCTGCTTATTAATTCATATTCCATTTTGGTGGTGGTAGTATTAATAGTAACTAGGTTTTCAAATATGCGTATTAATTCATATTCCATTTTGGTGGTGGTAGTATTAACTAGGTTTTTAAATACGCGCGTATACACAATATATAAACAATACGTGTATACAAGCATAGTGTAAATCTATATATTAATATATTACATGTATGGATATATGTATATATTATACACAATATATACACGTATACAAAATCGTCCTAGTGTTATTAATTCGGATTACACGAGTCAAATTGCTTCGCATGATAGCAGGCCGGAGATAAACTTATTTGCCATCGAAGTAGTGCTCTCCATTGGGATTTAAGACTTGATCATTAAGAAATCCTGCTATTGTTTCTTGAATGGCTTTGATCTGGTCCGAGAGTAGAACCCTTTGCTTGTACCAGTCGGTCTTCAATTGGGATTGAAAAAAGAGACTGTATTAGTATACATATGTTTGATCATGTATAGTAACATCTGATTCAAATGTATGTGACTCTTACTTTTGCCTTCTGTAAATAAGTTTTGCTCAAAAATAAGTTGAGGAACTCGCAAATGTATTATCCACATAGATTGTTCGCGGGTTCCTGCTGCAATAACCACTTTACGATAAAAGAATCCTCTCGTCATACAGTGATTTCAATCATGATACATAAAATGCTGAAACTACATATACATAGCAAGTTACTACTTACTTTGACTGGGACAACTTGCAGTGGCGCTTTACAATCTTGCCGGTGATCTCGAGCGAATTGTTCCCAAGCACTGACCAATACACAAAACAATCATTCCGGAGTTAAAAGAGAGATCAGGTATATCTGTACCCACACATATAGAGAGAGATGGTTGTGGAAGATTACCGTTGGATGATGTGGATCGTCGTTTGGTATTGTCCCAGGTCCTTTATCATAGAGTCGAAGATGAATACTAAACTCTTGGACACATCGATCTCCATCAATATCCAGTGATTGTTGCATGTTTACACGCATACGAATGCATTGCTCATTAATTATAAGGGTCGAGTAAGGAAAACACAATGTGAAACACTCACTCTCCGCAATACGGGTAGAGTATCTTTTGCTTGTCCTTTTGTTTAGATAAGAAGTTGAGGATATTCTCCTCCGCTTTATCTTCCCAACCTTGAGTAATTGGGTCTTTGAATACGATGTTTGGATCAATGAACCCAATGGTAGTAACCCCTCTTCTTTTCAGGTCCCTCATCATATATCTACATATATATTTATGAACATTATAAATATATATATTTATTGTGAAGATAATTATATAGAAAATAATAGAAAGAATAGAATCCCTTACAAGCAATAGCAGCCGAGGATAGCTTTGTCGATCGAGTCCCGGTGGAATAGTAGATGTAAGTCTTCAAAGTTAATGAATATGACGTCATCGCCACGGAAGTAATGCTCTTCTCTCACTCTGACCGGTAGGTAGAGCTCATCCCTGGCACACGCCTCTATGTATCATTTGTTTAGTAAGAACATTTGTGCGCCCAGTTTGGAATATTCTGAAACCATGTAGTTCACAATATTTTCATACCATGGGTTTGTGTCGGTGACCATGAGGAGCATGTCGTCACGTAAGAAGTCATTGATCTCTTGTTCCTGCATGTTAGTGACTTGCATACGCGAAAGATGGTCGGCAACAGTGTTTTATACTCCTTTTTTATCTTTTATTTCAATATCAAATTCTTGTAATAACAATATCCAGCGGATCAAACAAGGTTTAGCATCTTTCTTGGTGAGCAGATATTTTAAAGCAGCATGATCAGTATAAATAATTATCTTTGCTCCTACCAAGTAAGATCTAAATTTATCAATAGCAAAGACTACTGCAAGGAGCTCTTTCTCGGTTGTGCCATAATTAAGCTGAGGTCCTGTTAGAGTCTTGCTAGCGTAGGCGATCGCATGATGCTTCTTATCTTTGGTTTGGCCCAGGACCGCACCAACAGCATAGTCACTAGCATCACACATGATCTCGAAGGGTAGCGTCCAATCCGGAGGTTGGATGATGGGCGCAGAGATGAGTGCTTTCTTGATGGTTTCAAAAGCTTTTAAACACTCATCCGTGAACTCAAAAGGTACGTCTTTCGCTAACAGGTTAGTCAAGGGTCTGGCGATTTGTGAAAAATCTTTGATAAAACGCCTGTAGAACCCCGCATGGCCTAGAAAGCTTCGGACCCCTTTGATGTTCACAGGGGGAGGTAGTTGCTCAATAACTTCTATTTTTGCCTTATCTACTTCTATCCCCCTTTCGGACACTAAATGTCCAAAAACAATGCCGTCACGGACCATGAAATGGCACTTTTCCCAGTTAAGTACCAGGTCCTTCTCTTGGCATCTTTGCAAAACTTTGTCCAAATTCTCGAGGCAATGATCAAAAGTTTTTCCATAGACTGAAAAATCGTCCATGATCTCCTCAATCATTTCTGAGAAAATAGACATCATGCAGCGCTGGAACGACGCGGGTGCATTGCAAAGTCCGAATGACATTCTCCTATATGCATACGTTTCATACGGGCATGTAAACGTTGTTTTGCTTTGGTCGTCGGGATGGATGGGGATTTGGTGATAGCCAGAATACCCATCGAGGAAACAAAAGAAAGAATGTTTTGCCAACAACTCCAACATCTCATCGATGAAGAGCAGTGGGAAATGATCCTTTCGTGTTGCCGCATTGAGTTTTCTATAATCAATGCACATCCTCCATCCCGTGACGGTACGTTGTGGAATGAGCTCGTTTTTAGCATTCTCAACTACCGTCATCCCTCCTTTCTTGGAAACCACTTGGACGGGACTAACCCAGTCACTGTGTGGTACGGGATAAATTATCCCGGCGTGAAGAAGTTTGAGGACTTCCTTCTTCACGACTTCCCTCATCGCATTATTGAGCCTACGCTGTGGTTCGCGTGGAGTGCTGGCAGGGTCAATAGGGATGCGATGGGTACAGAGCGTTGGGCTAATCCCCTTAAGGTCTTGTAATGAATACCCGAAGACCGATCTATGTTTTTCTAGAACGGCAATAAGTCTAGTCGTCTTCTTATCTGAAAGCTTGTCACTAATGATGACAGGAGTGCTTTTGTTGCCAGTTTAGAAAAATGTAATGTAGTCCTTCAGGCAGGGTTTTTAGCTCAACGGGAGGTGGAGTCGGCACTTCCTCTTTAGGAAGGTCAAAAGTCTCCCCGGTGTCTTCCTCTTCTTCTATAAATAAGTTAGCATCTTTTTCCAAGGATGACTCAGGGGGTTCAAAGGGGGAACCGACATAACCTCCTCGGGCAAGGTAGGACAGGGGAGAGGGTCTGCCATCGAGTTTTTAGCTCGATGAAAAGGTATGGAAATAATCATTCCTCCCCAGCTTAACATTCAATTCCCCTGTTCTTATTGCATTGGAGAGAAATTTCTCCAGGGGATGCCCGATTAGCACGCTGAAGTCTACGTCGTTAAAGATGTGAAAATGTAAAGTTAAGACAACATCATCGTGCTGAATTTTTATGTTGTGAACCAACCCTTGTCCTACCTGACAAGTACGTGAGCTATTTCTCATGGACAGGGTCGTGGGAGCAAAATGTCTATCATTCAGATGAGTGTGCGCAAAGGTTGTGGACATCAGATTTGCTCCTACCGTCCTGGATTTTGCAACGGATGGTTCGCGAAGGAGAGCGAATCTGAATTACTTCAGATGAAGACTCCCTTTCGCTTGTCCATTTGTCGCTCATGATAGCCGTCAACTCCCTAATGGATTCCTTTAAAGAATCGAGGCAAGGTTTTGGAGTGACAGGGACATGGGTGCTTTTTCTGTATGCGTACTTCGAGACATTCCCATAATCATCGAAGAAGTCATCATCGAAATATGGAAGACCTGAAGGTTGGAGACCATCCTTCGGATCTTCTGGTTCGGGTGAGGATGTCTCTATAGGTATTGACGGTTCAGCCTTAGCCGAAGAGACTTTCTCATGACACAGCTTTGGCTCTACATGGAGGGGTTCTAATGGAGGAGTATTCTCTAGAATGCGATCTAGAAGGGCCTCTCCTTCGGCCGTGGTTTTGTGTGTGAACGACCCTCCTGCGGCTATGTCAAGTTGTAGGGCAGATTCATTGCTAAGTCCTAACCAAAAATGCTATAGGAGCACGTGGTTGGGAATAGACATGTCTGGGCCAGATTTTGTTAAAATTGTAAATTGTTCCCAAGCTGCACCTATGGATTCCTTCTCATTTTGTTGGAAGTTGAGAATCTCTTGACGTAGGGTATCGATTTGGGATATAGGGAAGAATGCTACACAAAACTTGTTTCGCAATTCCTTCCAATCACCAGCTACCTTCCCTACATTATGGGCGTACCATTGTTTCGCTCTCTCATCAAGCGAGAAAGGAAACAATTTCCACCGCATTGTTTCATGTGACATGCCGGCAATGGTTAGGCATGCACAAAGCTGCTCAAACTCCCTTAGGTGGTGATATGGATTTTCATAATCTAATCCTGAGAAGGTTTGTTCCCGAACCATGGCTATAAAAGCCGGGCGGAGTTCATAACTCGAAGCTATAATTGGCTTCGCGGATGGTGGAGGTTCAACAAACTCGCCCTTGGGAGCAGAAAGTTTGAAAATGGTGGGTTGCTCCATTGGAACAAAAGAGGTAAAAGAAAAGAAGGGTAAAAACAAAGGATATACGGGCAACTAGGTTCGGAGACTAAAAACGACAACCGTCCCTGGCAACGGCGCCAGAAATGCTTGTTGGCGCTTCTTAGCGACAGCAGAAAAATCCGCAAGCGCACGGAAGTACCGCTGTAGCACTTCACCCGGAAGTATTCAGGGTATCGTATTTTCCCAAAGGAACGGCTTATGTTAGAGGTCTCTTAGCTAGTTGACCCTAGAAAAGATAGAAGTGATAACTTGGGTGGAGAGGATACACTAATTCTGGAAACACTAAATGAAGATAACTTTTCCACTGCTTGCTTGCTTCAGGCCCACTGACGCAGCTGGTCTACCAGCAGATACCAGTATCAGCGCTATTCCGCGGCCGAACGTGGGGGAGTTCAGATACGAGTGGACAGGGCTGTCACCACCTGCCACCTACCCCTCTGCCCATGGGCGCGCGCAACATATGAAGGTAGACTCTGACTTAGACACCACATCTACAAAGGCG
Organism: Eremochloa ophiuroides; assembly: GCA_038502445.1. NCBI lineage: Eukaryota > Viridiplantae > Streptophyta > Magnoliopsida > Poales > Poaceae > Eremochloa > Eremochloa ophiuroides. Next base: position 7,523,479 of record JAHLJS010000001.1, on the reverse strand, counting down.
ACTACTACTGTAGCGATGGCCAGGAACTTCCGTCTCTATCAGGAGTCCTCTAACTAGAGCACCCGTCCCAATGAACGAGCGACGATCCCACAAACAAGTAGGTTTATAAAAGTAACTCACTTAATGGATCAAAACTAAAATGTATCACAAACCTCTTACTTCAAGTAGCAAGATGGTTGTAGAGGTACAAGTTGGATGTGAGAGCCGACAGGTCTGGCACTTCGTCCACCCAAGGGTAGAACTGCTTCGACCCCGCTATCACTTCTCAAGCTTCTATCTCTCTCTAACCCTATACTAACCTAGCTAGAAGCTACACTAATGGAAAATGGTGGTACTCCCTTCTTCTTCTCTATTGTATCATGTTCTCCCATGGAGGGGGTGAGGGCCTCATTTTATAGCTTCACAGGTCGGTTTCTGCGTAGATAAATATAGAAGGAGGTGAAACCGCCTTCAGGGAACCGCCCTGAGCATTGTCACTAAAACTGGGCCCGGGAAGCGCCATCTGGGGGGCAGCCGTCCCCGGGGGCGGTCGGTCCCTGGGAGGCGGCAACTGGCCACCGCCTTCGGGTGGTCGGTTGCTCCCTGGGCCTGGGCCTCCCTCGTGGTTACGGATGGATCCCGTTTGATGGTTTGATGGGCTTTTCTCTTTTATTCTTGATTTGCACCTTTTCTGAATATGTTTTCTGGAAGTGCGCTTTCCGGTGATTTTTATGCATTTCCACGTGTTCGACCTGCGAGTCATATGTGCAACAAAACTCGTGGAAAGGTTAGATAAAAGCCCTACCTTCTATTTATTTTAGCATTAGAATGATGTTATATTTCGGTTGTTAAGGACCGCCAACAACCGTCTCCAACACTATCGATGCCGGTGCAACACATGCGCTAACACCTCAACAATGATATGATCCACTTCATATCATCACGTGGCTTTTGGTTCATTGATCCTCGACTTCACTTGCTCTTCACCGTTGCATTGGTCTATCGGCGCCAAGCCCACTAGCTTGCCCTTCACACTTGCAACCTGTCCGTCGACGCCAAGTCATGTCTTGATCTTCTCCACCTAGCCACATGACTCCATGTCATGTCTCATGCGTTTAGCTCCTTCATACCATACGTGTGAGCTAAGCATCATCTCCAAGCCATTTCCACCTCCATGGCATAAATGCTCACACACATGTACCTGTGGACTAATCACCTATGTAATCAACACTTAAACACATATTAGTCCACCTAAGTTGTCACTCAATTACAAAAAACAAACAAGAACATTTCAATCTCCCCCTTTTTGGTAATTGATGACAACTCTACAAAGATATGGAAATTAAGCGCATTAACCAAGTTAGCTCTTCACACAAGTGTAAATTACTAACATGGGTTTGGATTTTATGTTACTTATCCATCTTTAAGCTCAAATCTTTATACTTGGATAAGCTCCATAAAACCCGACTTGGTAGTGTTAACTCCCCCTACATGTGTGCTCAAATGGTTTGGTTTCAAATTTTCACATATGCATAAATATGAAATTTGTGGGAGTGCCAACACTACTAAGTGATACTAAGGTGCATAGAATAAACCTTTGTAGCGTGATACCAATTGCTCGATACCAATTGCTTGAAGCCAATTGAAGTTGCATCATTAAGTCCATCCTTAGCATCATGTTTAGCTAGACAAGCAAAAAAATACTAGATACCTCATGAGATCAGCATTATAAGTAAGGTTCTAGTAAATACTTGAAAATTCAAGTCTAGCTAACAAGCTATGCATGCTAGTTATCAAATCATCATTCGAATCTATACTAGCATACACCACACAAGTAAAATAGCATATGTAAATAAACTAAATGCAAATGCAAGTAGGCATATGAATATGCACATTTCAAATGCAATCAACCATGTCCATGAGCTTGCTCCCCCTACTTGTGTGCTTCTCTTGTCCAAGAATTTTGAACCCCTTGCAATCTTCAATCTTTTGGATCATCCTTCTTGTTGGCCTATTGTTCTCCCATTATCGGTCTTCATGATGGTTCATTGCGTACTTCCATCCATCTTGATCATCTCTCCCCCTTGATCATGTAATCAATATCTCTCCCTTATCACATAATTTCATATCTTTGTCCAAATCTCTCTCCCTTTGTCATCAATTTACATAAAAGGTAATCTCTCTATTGTGACAAAGGTGTGTGCTAGGGATGTTGAGGGTAGACATTTGCACATTTGATGGACACCTTGTTGGAAGTCTTTATCTTGATGGTCACTTAAAGTTGAGGATCACTTGCACATATTGTTGGATACCACTTAAATACTTGATCTAGCCACCACTTGTGAGTACCAATGGAGTTGGACTTGTACCACTTGCATGGATGCCGTCAGGATGATCATAGTACCACTTGAAATTGAATCACTTGTAGACATACACCATGTATAGTAATACCACTTGAAGAGTAGTGATACCAGTTAAGAATAACCATGTGCATGCTACTAGTGATTTGGTGAGTCTAGATACCATTTGGAAAGAATAACTTGATATCTATTTCCATTGTTGTATTGTGCTTCTTGAACCATTCCCTTTTTTATGAGCTTCTTTATCTTATAGTTCAATCTAACAAACTTGCATAAGTAATCTAATTCGGTTTGAACCAAAGACAAGCTTCTTCACACCACTAGGGGTTATCTTGCCAATGTTGAATTAGATCCTTTTTACTCATTTAACTAAATCAAACACTAGGTTCACATGCTCATGAACAAGTCATATTTAACCACTAGATCAAACAAGACATAGAATCAATAGTGGCATCATATGAACTTAAAATCATTTTATTTTTCATGAACGCACAACTATGTATGACTATATGCTCTAATCAAGTCCTTATCAAAATATGGATGCATATACCATACAATGATACCTTTACTATCTCGGAGTAGAGGATAGTCATTTCATTCAATCTCCAACAATAGCAACAGTGAAGTCCATTTGAATAGCGTGGTGAAGACCAATCATCATCATGAAAACCATTCTTCACCCATAAAAATTAAGTACCACTTATAATCAAGTGCTAGCTTCAAGTTGTGGTTGACTTGCATCTTTTCTTAATCAAGCTTGCATGAGAGAATACCACTTGAATAAGCATGAATACCACATGTATATATATATATATATATGAATTCTTCTCATTTGGTTGTTGCTTGCTCTCTAGATCAACCCTTTTGATTTGCTTCAACTAAGCATATTCAATGATTCTCCGGATCACCACTTTCATATTAGCCATCCAAACATCGCCCACTTGGTTTACCTACACAAGGCGGCACGCCCCGACGACCGGGAGAAGTGACCTCTCTCCAAAGAAACATCTTCAATACTCATTTGAATTGCCTTTACTTGATTGATCTAAGGACTTAACATGATGATCAACTTGAATTGCTTCTCTAAGTCCTTTTTTTTCTTCTTCATTTCTTGGTCTTGATCTTCACTCGAGCACCAATCTTCATGATCCAAAACCAAACAAATGAGACTCTCAACCACTTGTAATCATAATTCCAACTTGAAAGCCTTTCAATGCAAGAGATACCAAATATTTCCAATAATTCTCTCTTGTGGACAGATTCTGTACCTTTTAAAGAATATGCTATATCTCCCAATGTACATGTCCAATTGCCACGAAATTTTATGGAGATGACCTTCTATGAGTCTACTAGCAGACACAAAAATTCGAGCTTCATTTGTCCAAGTATGAACTAGCAGTCACCAATTTTCTTCACATTGCTACATGCTGAAAATTGTTGTACTTGTGTTGAAAAGGACCACTCCAAAACCAAAGCAATCCTTACCCAATACTCATGAAATTTTCATAGAAACTTATAAGTCCACAGCATGCGTACCAAATTTTAAGCCAATCCAGTTAGATTTGATCACTCAAACATGGCTTTATTCTCAGCTAGCTCAGATTTCAGATTTTGGACAGATTTGAGTAATTGAGCTAAACTTCTTCAAATTGAATCAAACTTGAGGTAAACAAGCTTGAATACTCTCACAAGACATATATCCATTCAATTCCACTTACTAAAAGTTATCTTATGATCATATCCAACCAAATCTACTCAAATTTGATCACTAAGCAATTATTCCATTCAAACTTCTCATTGCAAGCAACATATGCATATTTATCTAATTCAATCAACTTATATGCATCCAAATAAGATTGATTAACAAATGATATTCCTTGATAATTCATGATCATCCATTTGCAAGCTTCAACTCAATGGTTTGCAAGTCATCAAATATTTAATCGATTGATCACCCACAACTTGATCTTTTGCACTTTTATGAATTAAGCACTTGGACTTCACTTCTTTTGACTTGGCATTGGTTTGGATATGCACTAGGCTTCATGACTTGACTCATTATATGATGATCAATATGAATGCCAATTGAATCAAGCCTCCAATGCCATGGTACCTACACACAATCATCCACTTTTTGATGGTACCCAAACTATTTTGGGTCCTCTCAAGTTAGAAGCAACATACTTTGGCATAGCCTTAGTATGGATAGTGGGATGTTTAGCAATAGCAACCGATGAGGTATCATTGTCATCCTTCCTAAGCAAATTATTTGCATGAATTGAAATAGGCTTAGGAGTGTTACCTAACGGACATGAATGAGCCATGTGTCCCCTTTCCCGGCATGAGTAGCACTTTTGCTTTACTTGAGCCTTCTCTTTCTTGCTCATATTGTGTTTCTCATTGCCTTGCCTTTCTTGGGTTGCTTGAGCCTTCTTCTCAAGCTTATTGAGACACTTTGAGGCAAAGTGACCCATATCTTTACATTTAAAGCACTTGATGTGAGCCATCTTATTCTTCTCTTGAATCTTGCACATCATCAACTTGGCATCATAAATATGAGTTGGATACCTTCCTCTTCCACTACACCTTCTTGTCTTATTGTTGACTTGAGCTTGGGGTGTGTTGACTTGAGGCTTCACAAACCTCTTGTATAGGTTTTGTGACCGTGTGAGTCTCTTTTCTTCCTTCTTCAACTTGAGCTTGTTGGGGCATGTTGAAGCTAAGGGACCCATCTCATGGCATGTGAAGCACATGAAATGAGCAAGTCTTTCTTGCTCTAGCTTGTTCATCTCTCTCTCATAAGTTCTCTTGCCCCATCTTTTGCCTTTGATCTTGCTCTTGTTGAAGTGAATGCCATTTGTATCTTGGCTTCTTTGTGTGTTGACTTTGCTTGAATTGAAGCCAAGACCACTCATGTCGCCCACCATTCTTGTGTTCTTCAACATATGGTTAAGGGCGGCACTTGAGTTGTTCCACCTTGCTATCTTGTTGCTCAAGTTCTTCACTTCTTGTTTAAGCTCATTGTTCTCCTTCAAAAGGTTAGTCTCACAAGATAAGGAAGAAGAACAAGCATCTAAATGTAAAGAATAAGACATAGAAAGTAAATCATCAAAAGAGGTGGATACACTCTTCTTACCTACATTACAAGGGTTAGTAGCAATATGTGATTGATCATTTGACCCAAGTGAAGAGATCTCACTAGTTTTAGATTTTTCATTAGAAAGGTCTTTAGTGAGAAAATCATGGTCTTTTACCAAATTCTCATGAGCAACACTAAGCTCCTCATGAGTCAATTTTAGCTCCTCATGTGAACAACTCATGACATAAAGTAGATGCTTTTGTTGTTCACTTGTGTTCTTTAGAAATGAGTTTTCATTTGTCAAATTCTTTGTTTTGTTCATCTCATTTTTCTAAAGTATTAAAGAATTTGCACACAAGCTCAAAATTTGGATCGTCACAATTAATAACCACATTGCCAATAGATACCTTTCCATTACCAAGTGATGTGTACCAATGCGATGAGGATGAAGAGCTTGTGGATGCATCACTCTCATAGCCATCGTCAAGTGAGCTTGAGGTAGAGTCATCATCTTTCTCACTTGACCTTGAGGAGGAGCACTCCTCCACAATCACCGAGTTGTGGATGTGCTCAACTTCCTCAACTCCGTTACCAAGCTTTTGCTCTTTGGCTTCATCTTCATCTTTGGAGTCGTTGCCATACTTTTCATTGAGAAATGCCCAAATCTCATGGGCGGTCTCAAACTTTATGATTTTTCCAAAGATGCTATAATCCAAAGATCTATGAAACATGTCAATTGCAAGGTAGCCGAGTTGTAAGCATTTCCCTTGCGCTTCGGTAGGATTGTTCTTATCAATCGCATGGGAAAAGCCTACATCTACGATCCACCATATTTGAGGAGAAATAAACTTAATATTACATTCCATCCAATTTCTCCAACGTGCAAAGTGTGTGCCATCAAATGTGTATGGACACTCAACATCTATCCCATAAGTCACCATCCTCTCGGGTCAGTAAAGACCGCAATTGAGAGACCAAGCTCTGATACCACGTGTAGGGTCGAGATGGCGGACTAGAGGGGGGTGAATAGTCCTTTTTAACAACTAATCGCAGCAGAATAAAACCTATTCGGTTCTAGCAACAATTCACCCCTCTAACTATAACTTTATGCACGTTGTAAAAGATCCTAGCAAAAACAAAGGTGCAAGCCTACCTTGAGCTTCCCTAAACCGTTCTAGCGCAAGATCACACAAACCTAAGCACTAGTACTTTAAGCACGGGGGAAACTCCTACCAACTAGCAAGTAAAAGCGCACTAAGCACCTAAGCTCACTACTTGCTCAATGACAAGGATACACAATCCTAATCAAGGAGCAGCAACTTACTTAGCTACACATGCTAAGCAAGACACTAGTTCTAAGCTACAGAAACTAAGAATGTGAGTAGCAAGCTACACAAGCTAACTGGTCTCACAAGAGCAACTACAACTACACAAGTAAAGTAATGCACAAAATAAATAACTTGTGTAGAAGGGAGCAAACCACCGCGAAGGATGGGAAGATGTTGACGCAGTGATTTATTTCCCGGAGGTTCACTTTTCGCCACAAGCTACGTCCTACATTGAGACAAGCTCCAAGGTTGCCACCAGTCCTCTTGCTAGTGGTGACCCGCAAGTCACACTCTCCCACGTGGAGTGCTTACCACAAGCTCTAGCACTTGACTCAGTCGGACCACTTGTCGCTCTTCACGTCTCGCTCTACTAGCGATGCTCTTCGCGATCTCCCGCGGGGTGAGCTCGAACCCCTCACAAAGCTTCTCCGGAGCCAAGCACAATCTTCTTGCTTGCTTCACGGAGCCACAAGCCACCAAGCCATCTAGGAGGTGGCAACCTCCAAGAGTAACAAGCACCACTGGCTTGCAACTCGATCACCTAGTGCCACTGAAGTAATCTCACAATGGAATGCACTAGCGATCGATCACTCACTTCTCCGATGTGAATCGTATGAGTACAAGTGAGTTGGAGAGCACTAAGCCAAGCACAAGCAAGGGAAACACATTCCCAAGGTGCAAGACCCCTCTCACAGCCGGCCACACACTCCTATAAATAGCTCTCAAGCCAAAGGAGCCGTTATCAACTCAAACCGGCCGTCGGACCGAGCGTCGGACCGTCGCACGCGCTACCGTCGGACTAATGTTCATGGTCCGACGGCTTGGATTTGCGCCGCGTGTCACCAGCCATTTGAATCCAACCATTACCACGCTCTAACGGCTCTCTGGGAGCATCGGACCGTGCGTCGGACCGGAGCGTCGGACCATTGTTTAGGGTCCGACGGTCTACAGAGAGTTTTCCCGAGAGCAAAATAGCGTCGGACTATCCCGGGGTGGGCGTCGGACTATACCTTCAAAATCCAACGCTTTAGCCCCTTTGAACGGCTGTTTTTAGGGTGTCGGACTGAACCATCGGACTGGTCCGACGCTTAGTGTCTGACTAATGTTTCCCAGGGTCCGACGCCTGCCCCCGTTCGGAAAAACGGCGATATCTCTTAGCTTCGAACTCCGAATTCGATGGTCTTGGACATTTTAGAAAGCTTATTCAGAGGGCTACACAACCCATATGATTTCTTAATCCAAAACTCAAAGGATGAAAATAGTTTATCCATCCAAGATCTAACCAAGCTTCCTGCGAGCTCAAAACTTCCACTCTTTTGCAAATGTGCCAACTCCAAAGTGTTCCACTACCTTGTGCATGTGAGTTAGAATTTTCACAATCATTTTTCAAAGGGTTTTTCACTCTTTTCACCATGCCACTCAGTCCTATCAATGCATGCAAGTTAGATTGCTCAAGTGGCACTAAATGACTGATATGCAAACAAGTTTGCCCCTCTTGATAGTATGGCTATCTATCCTAAAACCCGGTCAAGCACTTCTCTACTCAACCTTAAACCGGTGAAATGGAAATGCCCTAGGTTATACCTTTGCCTTGCGCTTTCCATTCCAATCTCCGTCTTCATCACCGTCTCCAACACTATCGATGCCGGTGCAACACATGCACTAACACCTCAACAATGATATGATCCACTTCATATCATCACGTGGCTTTTGGTTCATCAATCCTCGACTTCACTTGCGCTTCACCGTTGCGTTGGTCCATCGGCACCAAGCCCACTAGCTTGCCCTTCACACTTGCAACCGGTCCGTCGACGCCAAGTCATGTCTTGATCTTCTCCACCTAGCCACATGACTCCATGTCATGTCTCATGCGTTAAGCTCCTTCATACCATATGTGTGAGCTAAGCATCATCTCCAAGCCATTTCCACCTCCATGGCATAAATGCTCACACACATGTACCTGTGGACTAATCACCTGTGTAATCAACACTTAAACACATATTAGTCCACCTAAGTTGTCACTCAATTACCAAGAACAAACAAGGACCTTTCAATCTCCCCCTTTTTGGTAATTGATGACAACTCTACAAAGATATAGAAATTAAGCGCATTAACCAAGTTAGCTCTTCACACAAGTGTAAATTACTAACTTGGGTTTAGATTTTATGTTACTTATCCATCTTTAAGCTCAAATCTTTATTTTGATTTACTGTACACGTGATAAATCTTGAAGGTAAAAATATTTTGCTTTTCCTTGTACATGCCAATTGTTAATATAAAATAATCACTATTTGGTTAATGCAAAAATGTATTAGTTATTTTAAATTATTTGAACTATTGGTTTTCGACAAGAAATTTATTTTCGCATTATTTGGACATTGTTAATTTGGTTTTTCATTGCTTATTGTCTAAATCTACACGCACCAAACATATATAATGTAAATTTGTGCATATATATTATATATATAAAACATGAAAACACGACATAAATTCATAAAGTTACGATTAATACATAATACATGGTTAAACATCATTACATTAAGTGGCAACAACAGTGAAGACCTTCTTGACGTACGTCCCTTGATTATGATTGCGTCGGGACCATGGATTGTCTTTATTATTGAGCACGATGCTTGGGTCCTTATTCACATTGAACGGTGGAATTCGATCACCTTTTTCATAATCCTCTGACAGGTCTGACTTGTCCTCGATTCCTACGATATTTGTTTTTCCTGAAAGAACTATGTGTCGCTTTGGCTCATTGATTAAGTCATCGTTTCTTCCTCTCTTCGGTTTCATAGACATATCCTTAACATAAAACACCTGATTCACATCCTTGGCAAGAATAAATGGTTCGTCTTTGTACCCAATATTGTTGAGGTCAACTGTCGTCATTCCATACTCATTGTCGACTGTTACCCCGCCGCTAGTCCCTTTCACCCACTGACAATGAAATAAAGGGACCTTAAAAGTAGGTCCATAGTCTAGATCCCATATTTCCTCTATACGGCCATAATATGTTTGCTTATTCCCACTCGGCTCTGTGGCATCTATGCGGACACCACTATTTTGGTTGGTGCTCCTTTTGTCTTGGGCCACCGTGTAAAATGTATTCCCATTTATCTCGTAACCTTTGTAAGTGAGAATATGCCATGATGGTTCTCTAGCCAATAAATACAGTTGCTCATCTAGACTCTCATCACCTTGACATTTTTTCGCAACCAACCGCTGAAAGTTTCCATGTGGTGATGTGTAATCCAAGCTTCTGTTTTCCCTACAAACTCCTTTCGTAGGATTTCTTTGTGTGCCTCGATGTATGGAGCCACCAAGGAAGAGTTTTGCAGAACTATGTAGTGTGCTTTATTGAAATAACCATCCTCTGCACCGACATATATTTTCTTTCCCAGTGTCCCCTTCCCACTTAGTCTCCCCTCCTATCGCGATTCAGGGACACTGATTGGGTCAAGGTCAGAAATGAAGTCAACACAGAACTCAATGACCTCTTCTGTTCCGTAGCCCTTTGCGATGCTTCCTTCTGGCCGAGCACGATTGTGTACATATTTCTTGAGCACGATTGTGTACATATTTCTAAGTCAACACAGAACTCAATGACCTCCTCTGTTCCGTAGCCCTTTGCGATGCTTCCTTCTGGCCGAGCACGATTGTGTACATATTTCTTGAACACGATTGTGTACATATTTCTAAGTCAACACAGAACTCAATGACCTCCTCTATTCCGTAGCCCTTTGCGATGCTTCCTTCTGGCCGAGCACGATTGTGTACATATTTCTTTAGCACTCCCATGAACCTTTCAAGTGGGAACATGTTGTGTAGAAACACAGGATCCTGAATACTGATCTCCTTGACCAGGTGAACAAGGAGGTGAGTCATGATATTAAAGAAAGATGGGGGAACATCAACTCAAAACTGACAAGACACTGAATCACATCATTCTGTAACGACGCTAGGTCCATTGGATTGATTGCCTTCTGAGATATCGCATTTAGGAATGCACATAACTTCACGATGGCTAAACGTACATTTGGAGGTAGAATGCCTCTTAATACAACTAGAAGCAATTGTGTCATAAGCACATGGCAGTCATGGGACTTTAAATTTAGAAATTTCTTCTCTGCCACATTTATTATACCCTTTATATTCGAGGAGAATCCAGATGGGACCTTGATGTTATCTAGACATTCAAACATCACCTCCTTCTCTTCTTTGCTAAGAGTGTAGCTAGCGGGTCTTAAGTAATGGCGTCCATCATCTGTCTTCTCTGGATGCAGGCCATCTCGTTCTTTCAAACGACGCAGGTCTTGCCGTGCTTCAATTGTGTCCTTTGACTTCCCATACACACCCATGAAGCCTAGTAGGTTTACGCAAAGATTCTTTGTGAGGTGCATGACATCGATCGAACTGCGGACCTCAAGGACTTGCCAATAAGGTAGCTCCCAAAAAATGGATTTCTTCTTCCACATGGGTGCACGTCCGGCAGCATCGTTCGGCATAGGTTGACTGCCAAGTCCCTTCCCGAAGACTACTTTCACATCTTGACCATATTCAGTATATCCTCTCTAGTTTTATTGCGAGGCTTGGTTCGGTGGTCCGCCTTACCTTTAAAATGCTTGCCTTTCTTTCTTAGGGGATGACTCGCAAGAAGGAATCGACGATGGCCAAGGTACACGACCTTTCGACATTTTTTCAGATATATGCTATCGATGTCATCAAAACAGTGTGTGCAAGCATTATATCCCTTGTTCGTCTGTCCCAAAAGGTTACTTAGAGTAGGCCAATCATTAATTGTTATGAACAACAATGCTCGTAGGTCAAAGTGTTCCTGTCTATACTCATCCCATACATGTACACCAGGTTTACTCCACAGAATAAGAAGTTCCTCAACTAAGGGCCTTACGTAGACATCAATATCGTTGCTAGGTTGCTTCGGGCCTTGGATGAGCACCGGCATCATAATGAACTTTTGCTTCATGCACAGCCATGGAGGAAAATTGTAAATACAGAGCGTAACAGGCCAGGTGCTATGACTGCTACTCTGCTCCCCGAAAGGGTTCATGCCATCTGTGTTTAAAGCAAACCTTAAATTTCTTGCGTCGTCTGCAAAGTCAGGGAATTCTCTGTCAATTGATCTCCACTGAGACCCATCAGCCGGGTGTCTTAACATATCGTCTACCTTACGGTCTTCTTTATATCATCGCAGCAGCTTTGCATGGTCTTTATTTCTGAACAAACGCTTCAAGCGTGGTATTATAGGAGCATACCATATAATCTTGGCAGGGATTTTCTTCCTGGGACGTTCTCTGTCGCTCTCGGCATCACCAGGGTCATCTCGTCTTATCTTATAACGTGATGCGTGACATACCGGGCATGCTTCTAAATTCTCATACTCCTCACCACGGTAGAGGATGCAGTCATTGGGACATGCATGTATCTTCTGGATTTCTAAACCTAAAGGACAGACAACATGTTTTGCTTCATATGTAGTGGAGGGCAATTCGTTATCCTTCGGAAGCATCTTCTTATTGATTTTCAATAAGTCCTCAAATCCCTTGTCGTATAAACCATTCTTTGCCTTCCATTGCAACAGCTCCAGTACGGTACCCAACTTTTTCTGCCCCGCATCGCAAGTGGGGTATAGCAGTTTCTTGTGATCCTGTAGCATGCGATCGAACTTGAGTTTCTCTTTTTCACTATCGCATTCTCTCAGTGCATCACAGATGGCCTGGAAAGCTCATCAGTGGGCTCTTCTTCTCCCGCTACCTCTTCTTCGACCCCACCCATCGGAATGTCACTGAAAGCACCATATGCAGTAACAATATCATCATCCCCTTCTTCCTCATCTTCATATTCTTTCATTAGAATCCCGCTTTCTCCATATTTTGTCCAGCAATTATAGTTTAGCATGAAACCCGACTTAAACAAGTGTGACAGAAGAGTCCTTGAGCAAGCATAATCCTTCAAATTCTTACATACAACACATGGGAAATACATGAAACCATCGTGCTTATTTGTCTCAGCCACACTTAAGAAATAATGCACGCCCGTAATGAATTCTCTGGAGCGGCGATCAGCGTTGTACATCCAATGTCGGTTGTTCATCTGCGTTGCATGACATACAACTGTATCAAAACTTTGAGGAGAATTACATAATTGCACAACACCGTACCTGTCATTATGTTCATTTAAAACACCAGCATTAGTTTATATTAGCCTCGCTACAATATAGACAATCCCAACTAACATTAAACAAACTAAAACTAAAATACACTTCAATAGCATAAGGATCTGGCGACCAATCCCAACTAGAACAGACGGATCATTCGTTTCCGCTTCATCCACGGGCTGCTTGTGCTGGCTCACTGCCTCACCCGACACTGTAAGATTGTTTTGCACGTGTTCAATATACTCTTCCTCTCAGTACCTCCTTTACATCCGGTGCCATCCCACTGAAATTAACAAAATAAATTAAGAACTTTCATCAAAACCAGCTGCTAAAAAATGGGACAAATCTTGTAGAAACTGGGGCACAAGAACTCACATTACGGTCTGGACACTTGTAGAAGATGCGACCTTTGTTAGGTGTAACACCCGAAAAATTGCATTCTTTTAAATAGTGGGAGTTTATTTAATTATGCAATTAGTTGATCATTCCAATATAGGGAAATAATAATTTTTCTCAAATATAAAATCAAACCTAGGTCATACACATGTATGATGCATTCATGCTGGAGCATTTCTTCTTTGTACTGTTGTAGATTATTTGAATTTCTCAAATATTTCAAAACCCAATTTGAAAATCCTTTTTGAAAATGGAAAGGAAATAGAGCAGAGCCCTTCCCCTCTCCTTTCTGGCCCGAGCAGCAGCTTGGCCTGTTTTCCACTCCCTGGCCCCAGCAGAACCAGGTCGGATGGCTCGAGGACAGCTCGGCCGACCTGCTCCCTCCCTTCCCCTTACCCCATCCGACTTACGAGTGGGACCCATGGGTCAGCCCTTCCTTCTCCACCTCCCTCGCCGCGCGAACAGAGACGCCGCTGCCGTGTTCATCCACCGTGGCCGAACGCGCGCGAAGCGTCCCTCTGCTATGACTGCCAGCCCGATCCCAGCGCTCGGTGCTACCGACCTGTGGACCCACAGAACAGCCCCTCCCCTGTTTCCCTCTGCTGCTCGCCGAGAGTCCGACGCGGGCAAGAAAGAAAACGGCCGAAGCTGAGTTCGTCGCCGCACCGAGAGTCCGTAGCAGAGAAGAAACGGCCGAAGCCGATTTCTCCGCTTTTCGAGTTTGTTTCAATCTCCGAGATTGTCTCACACCTCGGTGAAAGCCCATGTTTGGTTTTGGATAATTGATGAAACCTAGTTTGCTAACGATTGCTCCAAGTGTTTCATGAGAATTGATTAGCAAATGGCAAGATGGAGCAAAGGACCGGGTCGGTGGAGGTCACAAGTGAAGGGCAATGACGGCGTCCATGAAAATGGTGTAAGTCCATCAACAAAGGAGAAAGCCCTATTGACGGCATCCATGCAAATGGTATAAGTCCATCATCATAGGTGTCCACAAGGTCCATCAAGAGATGAGAAGGAAGTTGATAAGAAACCGGGAGCTCAAGGCAAAGGTATAACCAATAGGAGCTCTTTTGGTTTTGGTGATCAAGACTCCATAGAGGGAGTGATCACATTTAGGATAGATAGCCGTACTATCAAGAGGGGCGAAATCGTTGATGAAATACGGTTATCAAGTGCCACTAGGTGTTCATGATCATTGCATATGCATATAGATGCTAGTGATACTAACTTGACCCGTAGAAAACTCTTTGAAAAGGCTAACACACGTGCACCGAAGTGAGAGACACTTTGGAGTGTTAGTGACTTAAGAAACGGGGTGAAGTTTGAGGGTTAGAGAGGGTTTGGTCCTCTCTTCCTCCTGCCGAGCTTGCGAGGCAGGATTCGGCGAATTTCGGAAACGTTTCAATAGAAAAAGTAGCGTCGGACTCTAACTTGACTGAGCGTCGGACCATTGTCTTCGGTCCGACGGCTAACCCATTCAGCAAGCGTCGGACGCTTGATTTTGGAGCGTCGGACCATTGTCCTCAGGGTCCGACGGTACAGAGCCGCAGCAGGTCGACACGTGGAGAGCAGAGGAGCGTCGGACTCTCGGCGTTAGTCCGACGGTGAGCGTCGGACCATCGTCCGACGGTTTTCAGGGCTCGGGGAGCTCTCTGGAAACGTCGGACGGCCGCGTTCGTTAGTCTGACGGCTCCGTCTGACTGAGTCCGACGGTGGTCGGCTGAGGGCGTCGGACCGGTTGATTTAGTCCGACGTTCGTCCGTCCGACGGTCGTTTTGGCGCGAGGAAATAGCCGTTGTAATCCAACGTTCGACTTCAAACGGCTAGTGACACGTGGCGTTCATCCGAGGCGTCGGACCGTGCGGATTAGTCCGACGCTCTGGCCGTTGGACAGTCCGACGGTACGCAGTGAACTCTAAACGGCTAGTTCTTTGTGTGTGGTTTATAAATAGCGACTTGGCCGGTTTGGGGAGCATCCTTTGGCAATCTAAAACATCATAACATACTTGTGAGCCTTCCCACTCCACTCTCACTCATCCTACTTGATTGTAATCATCATTTGGTGAGTTTGGAGAGCATCAAGTGCATTGCATTGATAGAGATCAACTAGAGGCACTTGGTAGTGTTATCTCGCAGCGGTTTCTCTTGTTACTCTTGGAGTTTGCCGACTCCTAGACGGCTTGGAGCTGCGAGGATCGTTGAGGGGAGTTGGTGATTGTCTCCGCCTCCGATCAAGGTATTGTGAGGGGTTCTTGAGCCTATCCCCGTGGGAGATCGCGAAAGGCATCTTTAGTGGATTGCTCGTAGCTTGGTGGATCCCCATCTTGTGTTGGTTGTGCGGCACCCTTGAGAAGGGTTTGGCGTGTGATGCCAATTAGCGCGTGAACCTCCAAGTGAGTGTATCGCTACAACGAGGACTAGCTTGCCGGCAAGCAAGTGAACCTCGGTAAAAAATCTTGTGTCATCTCTCTACCGAAGATTTCCGTTGAATTTGATTGATTGGTTATATTGGACTTCATATCTTCTCTACACCGGGGGTATTGAAATCGCCTTCTCTCTTTACTTTTGTGTACTTACTCTCGTGTGTAGCTTGTTAGTTAGTTGCTCACTTAGGAGTAGTATTTAGTAGTGACATAGCCTTTGAGAGTGAACTAGTGATCATAGTATAGTATACTTGTTTAGGTGGCTTGCATAGTATAGTTTAGAGCTAGTGCTTTGCAAAGCTTGCTATTGTTACTAATCGGCTTGTGAAGTGTTGTTTGTAGATTTTTATAGGCTATTCACCCCCCCTCTAGCCATTTAGGACCTTTCACTCGGGAGTATTTAAGCAACGCTACACCCCCCGTAGCCGTCACCTAACCCTAGCCGCCTCTTCTCGCCGCCATTGCCGAGCTCCCGCGAGAACCGAGCAGCCGCCGCCGCGAGAATTTGGCTCGATTCGCCACCAATTCCTCTCGGTAAGCCTTTGAGGAGCTTCGCTGTGATCTTGAAGAAGTTCCCGAGCACTTTCCCCCTTCGATTTGTGCACTGACACGCCTCCGCCGCCGTTGCAGAGATCTACCGTCCGCCGGATCACGCCGCGAGCTATCTCCGAGTCGATTTCCGACCTTCCCATCACCATATGTGAGCTTGCGATGCTCTTCCCGATCTATGGGTACCCTTCCCGACCTATTTCATGCACCGAAGGCCGAGTTCACCTTCTTCGGCGGCCCTCTAGCCATGGCGCCGCCGTCGGCCTCTGTTTTCCGGCCGAGAGCACCGCCACCCCCTCCTCTCTGTTAATCTGATCCGCCGATTTTGAATCGGATGGCCGAAGAGCAGCCCATACCGATTCGGCCGGCGTTGTTGCGAATAACCCCCTGCAGTTTTTAATGCTTAGCCCGCAGCCCTTAGCGTGTGCAGTAGATTACGTTTGAAGGCGTATTTATTTTCGGTATATATGAAAATGTGTTTTCAGATTTGAATTCAAAATTGTTTCATTTATAATTTCCACGTTTTAGTTCCGATTTGATCGATTCAAATTGCGTTAGATTCGTAATTTCATAATCTATCTGATGGTACCATTGTTTAATATATTTTCAACTTTTAAAATTCGAGATTATATTTAATCTATTATTATTCTATTATAAATCTTGTAAAATTCATATCTTCCTCGTTTTAAATCCGATTTGCGCAAACTTGATATCGATGTGATCGTAGCAACGTGTAGATTTGTTTTATAACCTTTTCAATTTATTTTCTCTCTGTTGGTGTACTGTTCTAATGAAAACTCTTGTTTGTATGCATGATTGCCCCTGTATGCGTGTGTGTTGTTATGATGGATCGAGTATAGACGGTGAGCTTTACGTGGGTGATCAAGATCAGTACTGCGATAACCCGGATCACCAGGAGTTTGCTGATCAAGGCAAGTATTAGCATGGATCATCCTTGTTGTCCTATTCACCAAATAAATAATTACATTTGCATGTGTCTTCCTTGTTAACCATAGTTACTTCCTAGTTTTGTTATCCTGTTCCTTGCAACCTATGGGATTATGCATGTGGTAATTGAAGCTAGTGCGTTATTGATATCATGATCACGTAAACTTGATTAATTGATTATGCAATATGATTATAAGATGCCTTTTTAGCAACATGGAACTAGGGGTTTCGAGCATAGTTTTGTGATGCTCAAAATCCTTCACCTTTGATAATGATCTGTAAGTATGACACCGGGATTGACAGTGTAACTATGAGGGCTACATGGCTCTGGTTTTAGTCAAGTATGGGCACTTTTTCTAGCTTGTTAGAGGTTACCGAAAGGCGTGATGGGACCTGACGACTCGGGTATAGTGCGGCTCCTGTCCGAGTGTGTATAACCTGCGTGACCTTGTGCCACGAAGAAGGGGGGCTCTACATCTGCTTGCCGGGTTCCTAGCGGCCCTAACTTGTTAGGCGAAGTTCTTTGAAAGGCTTCATAGTGAAACCCTGCTCTCTCACCTTGGTAGTGTTATGGGAGTAATTAACCCGAGCAAATGGGAATCACGGCTTATAGTGAAAGTGCACAACCTCTGCAGAGTGTAAAACTGGTATACTAGCCGAGCTCACGGTCAAGAGCGGCCTTGGACGTCTTACGGAGTAGTTATTCTTTTGGGGTGATGTTTACTTGTTGTTTATCTATCTATTGCTGCTCATTAATTATGTTTACTATGATCATGAGAATGGGTATATTAACTTGCTGCTGTCCAACTGCATAAAAGATGATTAATTAAAAGCAACCTGCTGATAAACCGTGTCAACCTTTTGAGCCTCATGAACCCATGCTAGTCTTGTTGAGTACGACATGTACTTACGCTTGTTTATTTTTCATTACTTGTTTAAAAATCCCGGATGGGTAACAGATGGTGATAGTGATGAGGACTACCCAGAGGACTACTAGACTTGTGCTTCACCAGTCGACGTCCCTGTGCTATGGAGCTACCGCGAGAGTTATCTTTATTTTCCGCTGTGTAATGACTTTGATATTATTCGCTATGTATTAAACATTGGTTATGATACAATTTATGCAATTTGTTGGCTTATGTGTGTGACTGATTTCGGGCGCACATAAGATTATGCATCCCATTTTATCCTTAAAATTGGGTGTGACATTAGGACAGTCCTTTCTCACTCGAAACTCCATGACAACCTTCTGCTTAAACTCACCGCACGCAATGAGAGGGAGGTGCGGTCTAAATTGCTTCGAAACCCGATGAGAAGTCGAGGACCCCGAAGAAGTCGCCATGTACTCGCTATATTCATTTTTTTAAAAATACTATAAATCTAAGCTTAAATTCTCACAAATCAAAAAATACAAATTTATGTAAATTGCTATAAGTTTCTCATTTTCTAAACTAAGATATTTTTAAAAAAATCCACTAAATTTTCCTATTTCTCAAAACCATGAAATAAGCCATAAATATAAACTAATAAAAAGTACATAGTATCATGTGAATATGAGCTTAAAATAAACAACTATAAGCTACCTCCATCCAAAAATACAAAACTATCATGTGAATATAAGCTTAAATGGCACAAATCAAGAAATTCAATACAAAACTTAATATGGTACATCCTTGGTTATTTGTAAACCATGAAATGATGTATAATAGTGATGTAGATGTGAAAATGAAGTTACCTTTAAAACCGAAAAATGAATGGAGTGAAGAACAGAGCAAGAACACAATGGAGAGGAAGAACAGCTAGCTCTCGAGCTGAAGAACAGCTAGCTCTCGGGCTAGAGGAGGAAGAAAGGAGCTGCTGCCTTTTATACGCAGGGAGTTTTAGTCCCAGTTAGACTTACTTACCGTGATTAAAAGCAAACTTTTAGTCCCGGATGGTATCCACAGCCGGGATTAAAGCTTTTAGTCCCGGTCGATCTCAAGCATCGGGACTAAAGGCCCCCTGACATAAAGTCACTTCCCAGGGACTAAAGGTGGCTTTAGTGCCGAACACAAAAAAATGGCGGGACTAAAGCCCAATCTTATTCATCGACGAAAGGTCTGTTCTCTACTAGTGCGGTTACTAGCAGTAGCTGCTAATTCCTAATTAAACAAGCTGTAGGAGCTCTGTCTGTTTACTAGTGATGACGCAAAGACCTGCAAAATGGATGTCCATTTATAGGCCACGGCTTGGGCAAACTGGTCATCATCGATGAGCTTTTGGTGATCTCCTTCCGAGCCCATACGGTTTTGTTTAAGAGAGGTGGATCCCGGCCGGTTTGACGCTGCTTCTCCGGTAGCTCAGCTTCTCATATGCAGGACACTGAGGCTGTGCCGCTGCCACATCTGCATATCTGGTTGTTTCTATTACATCAGAAAATTTGTATTTTTGAACATTAGGTATACCAATCACTACTACACGTAGGATTTGTAGACGGCTGGAAAACTGTTCAAACTAGAAAGCCTTCCTTTACTTTTCGGCGTCGTGGATGCAAACTTGAGCAGTCTTTACAAATCATTTTCTAGAAATTATAAATCAGACAAAAAAGTAGCATAAATATTTTTAATTCAGGATTTTTCGCCCATGTGCATTTAGGAGCTCTCTGGAGTGCGTCGCATGACTGTGGGCATTAGTAAGACGGGACCGTTGCATTCGACGGTGGCGCGAGCAAGTGAGCAGAGAGCCATTGCATAACAACAGTCCAATTTAAAACTGCTAGTACATGTGGTGGCACTCACAGGTATATAGTGCCACATTGTACATACAGAGAGCTGTTGCAATCAAGTACTCGAAGGAAGAAACTCCATGGGTGGAAACTCCCTCTATGGCTTTGAAATAAGAAGGTGACAGGATTTAATTTAAATCTGGGCCGGCAGGTCCGATAAGAGAGTCCTAGAGTTTAATCTTCTAACCGGTCACACCGCGAGAAGGTTGGCCCCGCAGAAAGAAACCTAATCCATGTATTTACAACATTAAACATAAATACGGAAGAAACCATTAATTTTCATTTTCATATTCACCCACAACTGATGGAATCTCAAATAGGTCATAATCTTCTGCAGGTAATCCCACTCTAGCCTGTTATATGCCTTCCTCATGTCAAGTTTTAGGGCAGATCACCCTATTGTCTCGTGATCTCTTTTTCTTCATGATATGCAGGCATTCATGAGCTATAATAATATGGAATGAAAGCTGGCTGTTCCTCTGAGATTTCTTCAGCATACTGTTTGCATTCATGAGCCATAATAATATCACATTTACATGGGCTGATCGGCCTAAATTATACCTTGATTGTACTTGTGGGCCTTAAATTTATTTGATTGATTGAATATAAAATGGACCAAGCCCAACTAAACCCAACACATTGTTATATTATCTAAACATTTTTAGGCCAACGTGTCTTTTCCCATTAAATACATCACAATATTTTGGTTTTTTATAGCGTGGCGTGGTAAACTTCTAGCTGTTCATATAAAGTGCAACAAGGAGGATATAGATACTGCCGTTCTGAAATTATAACAACAAAGTACCAAAAATATACATACTTCAATACGTGATGCAGAACACTCGGGGTAGCCGAGACTCCCGAGAGCACTCTGTTAAACTCTACAAACACATATATATAATCAGTGACCTCCAATCAAAAGAAAACAAATTGACAAAAATGAACCAAGAAAACTTAACACAACATAAAGAAGTATTTATACAGAATCAAAATATACATACATAATAAGGAAAAATAAATACTCTGCTCGTGAAAAGGCAGCATGCATGCCCAACGAAGACATACATGCACTCATCGCGAGTGATGAACTCGACGAATACTCAGACGATGGACAATCTATCAGACATGGGCGAATGATCGATCGACAGACAGACAGACAGACACTCCAGGACGTACGTCTCCACGCACAATGACACAGGAACTGCTCATGATTATGCCGAAGGAGGCGACGCCACGAACGGCATGGTGGGCACGGCCGGGATGGACGGCATCGGCGGCAGTGTCAGCTTAGGCACGGCGGGCATCGGCGGCAAGGCGCCAACCTTGGGGACGACGGCGGCGGGAATCAGCGGCACCGGCAGCGTCACCTTTGGCACGGCGGGTACAGCCGGCATAGGGGGCAGCGCGGGGATCGGTGGCACAGCGCCCACCGCGGGCACCGTCGGCACGGCGGGTATTGGGGGAAGGGTGGCCGCGGGCACCGTCGTCGGCACGGCGGGCATCGGGGGAAGGGTGGCCGCGGGCACAGTGGGCACGACCGCCGGCGGCTTCGGCACGGCAGGAATGCCCGGGATGGCGGCGGCAGGAGCAGCGGCCGGGGCGGCCGTGTCGTCGGCGAGACGCCGCGCGGCGTGGCTGCCCTCGAGCATGAGCGCCATAACCACGAGCGCCGCCGTGGCGAAGAAGAGGGACGAGGAGGAAGCCATGGCTAACAGCTAGCTTGCGAGGATGGAGATGATGCGTCCTTGCCAGGCATTTTTATAGCTTCATTCCGGGAGCTAATAAGCACACTGTTTCGGCAGCCAGTTGGGATTTGGGAAGAATGGCATAGAGATGGTTGGTGGCCTTCCAGTGCAAAGCATGGGTGTTTGGTTCATTAGCTCACCTTCTTGTAGCTGGCCCCCGGAACCACTCTGCATGACG
Organism: Eremochloa ophiuroides; assembly: GCA_038502445.1. Classification (NCBI taxonomy): domain Eukaryota; kingdom Viridiplantae; phylum Streptophyta; class Magnoliopsida; order Poales; family Poaceae; genus Eremochloa; species Eremochloa ophiuroides. The sequence continues at coordinate 7,501,546 of JAHLJS010000001.1, read as the reverse complement.
CAAGATATTGTACACTCTCAACTCATGCTGCTTTATGAATCTTTACCTCTGTTTGACAAGTTCGTTGAGGAAAGTTTTTTTTTTTCTCTCTCTCAGGTTAGTTAATTGTGTACGATAGCCAAAGACATGTTTGACGGTTGTTCTATCCGTCCATGACTTGTGTTTTACGCGTGTGTCTAATAACTGTCTATGCATTGTAGGACAACGTAACCTAAGTATATATTCCCTCTGCTAAACTGTACGTGATCTTGACAGGGCGTTAACCCAAGTACATATATATAATACTAGATGGTACCTGGGTACTAAATTTTATTTGGTACCCAGCAGCACCTCCGGTCAACCAGGCTTCGAGGCCCACAGTCCCGCCAGGTAGGTTCAGGCCCGGCCCAACTCTCTCGCTCGACAGGCTCTGGAAACCACTTCCCCCACGTTCTTTTTTTCCCCGCTGGATCCAATCGTTTGTCGGGCAGTTTTCTCCGGTCCGCTCCAATCCCTGGTCTGCTCTGCTCCGTCGGCGCGAATGCTGCTGTCCTGGCGCTCGCCGTCGCGAGATGTTCCGTGCTCGCCGACGTCCTGCTCGTCGTGATGCACAGCATGCTCGTGCCTTCTGCTGAGAGACGCCATTGCCGGCGGAGGTGCGTGCCGTCCAAGGCGTGCTGCGCGACTGCGAAGCAGCTGGGGCGACAATGCCTCAGCTCCGACCCCGCAGGCGCCGCCCCCCTCCCCGCCCTGCTTCGCAATCTCCTCAACGACGCCGCCGCTACCCGCACGTTCTTCCCCCGTGGACCGACCCGGCACTGCCTATCAGCTCGCTCGTCGAAGTTCCGGCCCGCATCTATGGATATGCGAGTCCCCAGGCGTCACTAGTCACAACAGGTCCCAGGATATGAGCTCTTCCGCTGCATCAAGAACTCAAGATTTGAAGTTGGAGATACAGATTAATCTATTACTTCATCAACAACATCAGCAAGGACCTCCAAAGAAGTTGATAGAATCTGAATCCCAGAGCCCTTGGTAAGCTATGCCTGCTGCAGATTATTTCGTTCATAGAGTTTGTTGCGAGGAGAATGCCAAATTTATTTGTTCACCACATATATAATACTGTTGATATTAGCTGACGACCTCCTAGGTGGCAGTTGATGAGATGGTTAGATGTAGATATTTTTAGCTAGGAATTAGTTAAATCGATGGATTGATTGTTCATGCACCGTGTATTTTGTGTGCAAAACTGTTGAATTACGAAGAGGGATTAAGGCTTTAGTTAAATTTGAAACTTATTATCTTCTCTACTAGTACTTTTATAATTGATTGGCTAGAAAGGGGAGCAGTAAGGGCGTCCGCAGTGGAACCAGCGATTTCGCTGGCTGAGCTGGCCTAGGAAATGATAAAAAACAAAGAAAGTTGCAGATGAGCCGAGATGGGGCAGAGAAGCAGAGACCGTGATTTTTTTGGGAAGGTGTGCGAGCCTAGCGATGAAACAGTAGCTAGCGACGAGATTTCAGGCACCATCTCTCCTCCACGTTGGATGACACGTGATACTAGCTAGCGAAATCGCTAGTTCACTGGGGACGCCCTAAATGTTACAGTTGCTTATGGAATAGTTAATGGACTTTATCAAATTGTATGTGCCTGTGTGCAACAGTATAAGACAATTAATGATTTTTTCTCCATGTGTAGATACTTCAAATTGGAACCTGCATCTACTGAAGGAAAAGTTCCGGACAAAAAAAATGGATTGCTCTATGTAAGATGAAAGATGCTGTTTTTTGTGCAATTAGTTTTCTTATTCTGTCATTGCATGATCATGTGTAGGAGTTATATTTGGCTTTAAAACAGAATTTTGGACTGGTATAAAATATTACCTATTCAATTAATTCTGATAAGCTTGCCCCCTCCATGGTCAATGGTAGAGCCTCTTGAAACCACTTTCTATTTTGTTTAGTTATGTAAATAAGTCAATATTGCTGACAATATTAAGTTCCTTTTTTTATAGGCTGATAGGATTCATAGGTTTAAAAGATAGCAACAAGTCTTAACGAGCTTTAAGGTAATATCTGTTCAATTAAACAAGGAAAGAAAGGAATGTAAAATGAATGATTTGCTACATATCTTTATCTCAGAAGTCTCAAACTTGAAGTGAAGTGAAAAGAGTTCGAAGTAAAACAATGTGCCAATGCTTGTGTATCTTGGTGGATTTGAGAAGTAGACAAGTAGTTTTTCCTTTCTGCATGCAATTCCTCTGAATTTTGTTCCATTTTACATTATTTCAAATATGTTAGGTAGTAGCTAACTAATAATTTTCAGCTAGATGAATCATAAACACATGTAACGTAAATTGGAAACAGGGCGTATTCTTCTGACTTGTGATGTGTTGCCAGTATTGGAGTAGAGACTTGGAGACAATATAATTTGTTTAGATATATGCAGATGTTTTTTTCATGAATACATGTAATTTTTTTTCAGACAAAAGTGCTGGCCTAAATGAGGATAATTTAGCTCTTGTTTTTTTATTTTGCAATTGTTTCCATTCCCAACTTTAGCTGCAATGCGACACTTCAGGCAGCAGAGTGTTCCTGTGCAGGTGTTGATGTTCTAAATAACATGGAAGAAGCAAGCAAGCAAGCTTGTGGCTTCAAGTACTAGGTATAAAAATACTTTTTCCTCATCTCTTGTAATTAACACTTGTGTTGATGGATTGATGCATGCCATCTTAGATTAAGGTATATATTAACAGTAATGCTTAGTAGATGTTAAAATTTGTATCTTTGAAGCTTAATGAATTTTAAAATCTTTAATTTCTACTATTTGATTCGATTGGTATCATCAAACCAGAGGCATTCAGTGATTTCACTTCAACATTTCATCTGTAGGCATGTCAATTTCATTTTTGCAACTAATCTCCTACAGACATTAAATATCGTCTCTGCTTTGTAGAAATTAGGCCTTGTTATTCAGCATGCATTTCTTATGTTAATATATACACATTGTTGCTCTAATTAGTCATCTCAAATCAGGCTGCATGAGTTTCTATGATTCTAGCGAATTTAAGTAGCAATTGACGTTCCTGTTTTTTTAGGAAAACAGAAGGGGGTGCTCCCACTACTGAGATTTTATTGATATTTAAGATAAGTACTAGTTGATGTTCCTGCTTTCAACCAAGATAGTTGAATGTCAGGTCCCTTGTTTGGTAAATTATCTATTTTCCTACTTCAAAATTCTTGTACTTATTTCTTTCCAGTAAATCCTCCATATGCACGTGTAACCGTAATGAATAACTGCAAAACGTTCAGATGCCTTTGCAAGTTCAAAGTGTGTTTCTATGCACCTAATGAACTTCTGTAGATTTCGTCATTTGAGTGTTAGTCAAAATTTGTGGATTTCATCTCCCATTTTTGGATAATGTATATGCATGAATGCCTAAATGGATTAATATGTTCGGTTCATTTGTGATCTTTGTTGTATTATGTTAGCCTCAACCCTTTACTTCATGACCTGGAGGGTGCTCAGGAAGCAATCTGAATATTTCTCAGTGTATATGGCCATAGTACTATGATCTAGCGGCTTCAAACTGTACATGGCTATAGTACAGTGTGCGCAGGAAGCAATCTGAATGTTTCTCATAATATTTCTATACAAAACATTAGTGTTTCTTTTTTCTGGGGGGTTTGGGGGAATGTAGCAGACATTAGTCCTCAGGTGGCTTACTAACCTGCAGATTTCATACCGACTCTCGAGCTCTGCTAACTGACGCTACTCAGCACCCAGGCCGACCCCATCTCACCATGTTCTATATGGAGTGGCATCTTTGAATTTTATCATTTGAATTTGTTTTGCCATGCATCATAATATGTTTGTGGTTAGTTGGAGGTCAAAACAAGGGTAGTAAAACAATTTGCCCACCAAATGCACCCATATTTTGAACTTGCAGTAGTCAGCTCGAGCTCCCCAAGTTGTGCTAGACAATCAGTATCTCTGCAACACATAAACAGATACCAGCACTAAAATTAGATCGATAGACCAAAAACCTCTAAATCCTATATGCATGTTTCGGTTTATTGTCTTGGTTGACAATGAAACATGTGGCATAGCTAGACTGCTTTTAAATGGTGTAGTAGACCATAGTTGCAGATGCAGTCAGCACCATGATCCTATACTGGAACCAAAGTCCTTTTCACAAGTGAAACCATACAATCCTAGTTTAGAACACTAATATTTGTGTTCATGGTGAACTTTTTAACCACAACATCTCATTGTTTAAACCACAAATAATTTTTATTGGTCTATAAGACAATTATTGTTTCAACCACAATCATTTTCTATAATATATGTTGCACACATCTTTATGTTCCATATTCATTCAGCAGAGGGATGACATTTGTTTCATTGATGTGGTAGTTTGCGGGAGAGAACTAGTACATACTAGTTATCCGTTCATTAGCCTATATCCCTTTACTGTTTATTTGTTTTTTGACAGAGGTCCTTTGCTGTTTAATCACTGGTTTCATTTACTAATCCGTCTCTAGCCAGTCTATTTTTTTTGTGAGAGTGGCACAGATGAAATTGGGGCCTGATGGATCTCACTTCAACAATTGAGCCATGCTGTTGGCTTGGCAATGTGTAAGTCTTCTACACTCTAAGATCGCCTATAGTTTAGAAAACTCATCCTTGTCTAGATTTATTTGCTGACAATCTAATCTTATTTAGAAAGTTCAGGAAATTAACTTGATGCTAAAATCTGCAGAATTCAAGGAAGTCAAGTTCTTGTGTTAACATAGTCATTTTTTTTGCTAGGCTTCATTAGTTATATTAACAATAAATGTTTTTATTTGTTATCATGAAATTAACTTCATGCTACAAGTGAAGACGATTGTGATGGAAATTCAATCTTCCTCGATGGACACAGCTCAGAGGCCAGAAAATATGATTTTACTATTATATTACATATTAGTATTGTTGGCAAATAAAATATATGTTAACAAATGTCCTTATTTTAAGTTTATTTTTATAATTAAATAAACATCCTCTCCCTTATTGGTAACATGTATCCAAATGTTTCACTTTATTGTTGCTTTCCATTAGGCAAAGCGTCATCATATGAAGTTCATACCGCAGTATCTGACAAGTCTCATTTGGTTGCGGAGCCTCATCTTCTTTGAGGCCGTGCTTCCAAGGAAAACCCAACGAAAATTGGAATGAAAGCATTAAAAAGAGATCGACTAAGAAACCAATTAGATTTGGTTCACCATTCAAGGCCGAAGAACTCGTGTATTCTATAGTCTAATTAGAGCAGTTACAATAATAGGATTATAGTCAAGGTAGTTAGTATTTTTGCTCATGAGAGATGATGAAAGAGAAGAGAGCTTCGCTCTTGTTCTAATATCAAACTGGACACAGAAGCATTGGCATGTGTAGGGCCAAACAATAGTGATGTCGCTTTTTTGCTAGATGTAAAAAAATTTTCTTGTACATGTCTTCATATAGGTTGACCACACATAATTTATATTTTTCTTTATATGATTTTACTATGAATACAATTCCTGCTTAATTTGTATCAATGTTCACATATTACAGTGTATATCAGATTACTGTCAAACGACAACAGAGCAGTTCAGCAAAAAGAATAAAGAAAAACATACTCCCCATCATGTGGTAAGAAAAAAAAAAATGGAGAAACGTGAGAGAAAGAATAAATAAAAAAAACAGTGAAAAAGCACCACACATGGCTGCATTGGATGTGTAATGCACACGTGAGAGAGGAGGCGATTGGGCTCATGGGCTGAGGCTCGGGGCCGGACCGTCGGACGGGGGGCTTGGGGCGTACGTGAGGTGTTAGGAGGCTGGGTACTGTTTAGTACCCAGGTACTCCCTCCGTCCTCAAAAGGATGCAATTCTTTGACTTCTATGATCTCTGTTTGACCGTTCGTCTTATTCAAAAATTTATAATAAATATTATTTATTTTGTTATGACTTATTTTATTGTTAGATATATTTTCATAATAATTTATTTAATTTATTATTTGTATAAAAAAATTAAATAAGACGAATGGTCAAAGAGGAATCGTAGAAGTCAAAGAATTGCGTTCTTTTGCGGACGGAGGTAGTACTAAATAGGATTGACCTATATATATATATACACACACTAATCAGAGTCCTGTGTGCTGATTTTTAATCAGCGTTCTCACCGGAGCGGTGGAGCATCCACTAACAAGTTTTTACTCCTCTATTTCAGTTAAAGAATAAAAAAATGTTGTCATAGTGAATACCTTAACATCGATTGGCAGTTAGTACTGCTTTCCTCGGCCACTATGGCCCTGTTTAGATCCAGTGCAAATTGCAACTGTAACTAGTCACATCAACGTTGCGGCACATGTATGGAGCATTAAATGTAGACGAAATATTTGCATGTTTGTACTTTTTGCATGTATATCACGAGACGAATCTTTTAAGCCTACTTGGATCATGATTGGATAAAAGTTGTCAAATACAAACGAACGTGCTATAGTGCAAAATTGCAACTACAACTGGGATGTAAACGGGGCCTATATACGCCTGTGATTCCACCGGCTCTTCATCCCCAACATGCAAATAATATTTAATGCGTACGGTGTCTCTCTCCTAATCTCTCTTCTTTCTCTCTATTCCTCCTCACCCATTCGGATCACATATGCAACTGCATGCGGCGGCACCATGTTTCTCTCCGGCGATCATCTCCAACGTCAATCCCGTCCCTCTATTATGGAGTCGCGTCTGTCGTCACTCGGATAGAGCCCTCGGCAGGGATGCGACCCGCACCGTGTGAGTCGTGCTCCCGGATCCCGGCATCTCCATCCTGGCCTCCCCACTGGCATCGGCGCCTCGCCTCTCATGGACGCGGGCCTCTGGCAACGGTGCAGTCATGGCGTTGCAGTATCTGTTCGATATTTCCTGTTGCTTCATCGCGTTGCAGTGTCTGTTGTGTAAGCAGGGGCTCATCGGCGGAGTGGAGGATCGTCCAGGCGACCACAACAGCAGTTCGGCATGTGAGCGGAGGGCCACCTCCAGCCATGCGAGATGGCGGCCCACTCGCGTGAGCGCCCACGCACGGGAGAAGAGAGAAACCAGCCTAGCCGCCGCCGAGAGCAGGTGATGTCATCGTTGTTTGAGACGCGAGGCGCGTTGCCTTCCCTGCTGCTTAGGGCGCGGTACCATCCTAACTCCCGAGTCGAATGACGGACAAGGTGAGTAAAACGGTAGCGCTGCTGCGCTAGAGTTGCTTCTGGTTATTGTACTGCCAGATGAAAGCAGGATGAAGATGAACGCTGAAGGCCGTGAGTGCTGACGAAGAGCGTCCCCCGCATTGATCTTCAATTTAATATTCTAAAAGGCCTTAGTTTCAGATATATATCCTAATCTACTATGCATTGTTGTTCACTTTTATATTCTTGGTTCTGAATGTAAGTTCAGTTCTAATTGATAATTGGAATGCGTGCATTTACCTAGAAAAAAAGGATGAATATTTTCATATCTCATTTTATTATTGAATCTTGTTAGCTACTGGGTTGTCTCATTTTTTTTTTCTAGAGAATGTTCGCCTAATATTCTCGTCTCGAGCATGTCTAGAAAATTACTCCACATAATAACTACATAATATGCTTCCATAATCCATGTTTCATTTTATTATCCAAATTGTCTTTTTTTCTCCACCAGTTCAAGAAGACATGTATGCCCATTTGAGTGAAGGACAATGTGCCCAAGATCGTTCCTCCGGCGGCATGACCAAACGGTGATTTTGCATGAGATGGATGAATGTACTGCCAAATGGCGATATAATCTATTTGATCAAATGTCTCGGGAGTAACAGGGCTTTTTGGATATTCAGTTTTAACTCACCTTGTTGTCATAATAATATGGTCGTTGTATCTTGTTAAATATAAACATTACATCTATTGACATCTGATGTTGAATCTCCATTGGAAACTAAAGTATGTGATTATTAGAGCTAACAATTTATTTGTTGGTTTGGCAAGGAAAATATTGTGCCCCCCTTGTTGGTGCGTATTTGATTGCCTTCCCCTTTCAGTTAACTCCGGGCACGCGGACCCATCCGAAATTATTTATTGTAGCAAATAGTTTTACTGCACACATATCGTGATGGAATTATTTACCGACAAAAGTGAAACCTAGTCATTAAAAATAGACTGAATAGGTACCAGACACGTTGGTGAAGGTGCAAACAGAATTATTTATAGACATGTTGACAGCCAAATTTACTGGATAGAATTATTTACATACCAAAAAATATTATTAGTAATAAAAATTACCTCATGTTCACGTAGATTATCATAGAAAAATTTACTGCTCGCGTGTCTAGACATAATTATTTATAAGCCTAAATGATATCATGAGTGATAAAAATAGCATAATCTCGGGTTAGGATTGAATTATTTATAGACCAAACAAAGGTCTTAGTAATAAAAATTGTCTGATCGGAGACCCCAAATGCCGGGACTATTACAATGCTCTGTTCGGCTGGCTGACTGAGTTCTTAGAGAAAAAAACATTGTTAAATGGCTGGCTGATGCTGGCTGATAAGTTTATGAGATTATTTACAGACTCAACTAATACTACCAATAACAAAAATTATCTTGTCCGCATATCGGACTCCCTGTTGATTATCCGAGGCAATTTTACTGCTCAAAAGTTTTGGCGGAATTATTTATAGGCCCAAACGACGATCTTAATAATAAAAAATTATCAAAGGCACCTTTACTGCTTAAAAGTTTTGACAGAATTATTTATAGGAAAAAATAATAATATTAATAATAAAAAATATCCTACCTAGAGACTGGACGTACTCGTGACTCATAATAAATTTTACTATGTACAAGCCTATAAGTAATTATTTATAGGCTCAAATGATAACGTAAGTGATAAAAAACAAAGCGAAGCGTCAATGACTATTATAGAGAATTTATTACGCATGTGTCCAGATGAAATAGACATGTCGGTGACCATTATAACAAATTTTACAATGCAAAGGTCGAGACGGAGATGAGACTATTAGTAATAAAAATTACCTTGACCGAATTAGTAATAAAAATTACCTTAGATGCAAGATGCCTGGTTGATTATTAGGCAAAATTACTGCTCGAAATTATTTGTAGACTCCAATAATAATATTAGTAATAAAAAATACCTTTACCCGAGGTAATTATTTTACCGCTAAGGGGGCCGAGCTAATTATTTTACTAGTCGTATAATGCTTCTAGTATTAAAAATAAGTTTGGGGCTTAGTTGGAAAAGCCGTTGCTGAACAAGGGCATCGAAATTTTACGGCTGTCATTTTACTACTGTCACGCTATTTATTAATGATAAATTATTATTGGATCCTCCATTGTATCAGTGGATAGGAGTAAAAGCCTGCATGCATGCACCAACACATCATTTATTACTACCGCAGATTCTGTTCCGATCTTCACCCTGGGCCAAAAAAGAATGAATTGCGCCAACAAAATAAAATAACCATCATTTATTCCCATAGATGTTGTACGGCAGTAATCAACATTGGCAATTTACCGCTCACGAACCAGCGAGGGCGCTGATTAATAACAAGAGCCCAGCGCTCTGATTAGTACAGTCCTATATATATATATATATATATATATATATATATATATATATATATATATATATATATATATATATATATATATATATATGGTACATTTTATATACTCTGGAAAGTAGTTACTCTCATCTTCAATAAAAAACATTATGTATGCGTGCATACTAATTTATCAATTTGATTATGTTTAAATATTTAATTTAAGATACTTCAAATCTTAGTATATAAAAATTTTTCAACAGAGCTCGTACTTTTTAATATATTAATAAAATACCACTGCAGTAGTATATTAAAAAGTATAGTCATGTACTATATGGATAATAAAAAAGTATAATCACATAGTACTCTAAAAGTATAGTCAAATACACGTTCGAGGACATGCCCTTGATGATGAACCTCAAGAGACTCGACGTTCAGCTCGTAATAGTGTGGGTATTGTAAGTGTTGCTCATATACTCACTTGATTATTATTTTGATGTATTACGTTTCAGTCTCTGAGATTCATTTGCACATGTGCCTTGCAGACTACAACATGACCAGCAGGAGGAGAGATTTGGTATCGATCCTTATTCACACGCAGAAGAGAGGATTGGCTATCTCGACCCAACCGAAATATACGAGGAACGGCACACATTCAGGATCGAAAAGAACAATGACAAATTGAAGGACAAGACTGAGGAAGAAACTCAGTAGATTATTACTAAGTAAAAAATGAGATGGAGGACAAATACTGCCTATACTTAGAAAATTCAATGCTTCAATTTCAAGATATGCAAGTCATAATGGCCCCATATAACTTTAGATAAGCTCGAGTGTCTTTTTGCAATTAATATTATTATTGTCTAATCTATATATATATATATATGTGTGTGGCCCCGACCCATGCATCACGAGAACTTGATTTGTGCAGAGACCATTGGATTTGTTTTTATATTTATTCAAGGGCAGGAAAGGGTGCTTGTCTTTGACTCCGCAGATTATGATCCCACTACGTATGTGATATTTTTAACCTTTTTAGAGAGGTAAGCAAAAAATGTTTGTATTCTGTTTTTATGAGAGTTTATATTTAGAATATATAACTTGATGATTCTATCAAAATCATAGGAGATATAGATGGTGAGAACGTATGAGGATTCGACAGCTCCTAATAGACTTGGGACTCGATTAGTTGCGTGTATAAATGGAGCCAGAGCTAGTGTATGTAGACTTCTCCATTTATTAGATGAAGTACAAAATTGCTGATTAATTTATTGTTCTTCATTTTACTGCAACTTAAATAATGTGCCACTGCATGCAACTCACTCCCTGTCGTAGAAATTTTCACTTCAAGCGTCAGGACGTCCGGTCAAACCGCTGGCTTTCCAGCTTCTCCAGGATGGCGCATGCGGGATGCGGTACACGGCGGGAGCTCTATATGAAAATTGTAAATCTTAAAAAGTTATTCAACTTTATAGTTAATAACTTTTTCATTTAAATTTATTTAGTGTCTTAAATAATCAATTTACTCTTGATTTGTTATAATATGTGGGGAGCCGAAGTGAGATATAGTCACAAGTGAGAGTGTGGTATAGTGGTAGGGAGGGGTCGCAGGTTCGAATCCCACCGGCTACGTAGCGCCCGAATTTTGCGCGAAAAATATCACGACTTACGACTTCGACGGAGACAGACGGGCGCTGGCCGATGGAACCCTTCTCAGATTTAATTTTTTTGTTTTGTTATTTTTAAAAATTGATTTTCGTAAAAGAATTTGTACTTATGTGAACCGTCAGTACAAATCCATTTGTTCTGGCGGTTCATAAGGAACCGCTTGGAGAAATGGCTGATTTGTACTGGCTCTTAGCACAGGCGGTTCGAAAAAACGCCTGTAGAAATGCGTTTAGAACTGTCTGTGCTGAGCTTTTGTGCAGTGGAGGCAGTGTCCGTGCTTCTGGTACAACAGTGGTGTGAGCATAGACCTCTGCGTGCAGGCCTGGAAACAGTGTTTGTGCTGCTTTCTTTGTTATTTTGTTTTATTTTATTTTATTTTATGCGTGGGTCATATTGTAGTACTCTTACAGATTGATTTCTAGGAGCAGTAGTTGGGAACCCACATATATTGCCTAGAAACACTTGGGTTCTTTGTAGAGAGAGCAAAATTCACCAGCGATCCTCCAAGTTAGCACAATATATCACTTAGGTCCCTGAACTTTTAAAGTAATATCTATGAGTCTCTAAACTTGACAAAACGTGTCATTTAGGTCCTAAACTTTCAAAGTGATCATCACAGGTCTCTAAACTTGGCAGAAAGTGTCATCCAGGTCCCAAATACTATAGCAAATGTTGAGGGAAAAAGGAAAATAAGAAAGATCAAATTTTAAGTACTGTAGCTATAATTGTAGAATATTTCAAAAATTGTATCTCTTCCATACGATCATGGATGAAGATAATTTTTATATAAAAATTGTAGCTCTCGACGAGATCTACAACTTTCTAGTTTGAAGTTTTTTAATTTGAGGTGGTTAAGATGCTCAAAAAAAGTTAAATAAATTTCCAGCATATATTAATCAAACGCTTGTCGCATTAAAAAACTCATATCTTTTTTATATACTATTAACTGGAGATACTTTCCATGTGAAAGTCGTAGTGATTAATGAGATCTAAAACTTTTTAGTTTTGAGTTTTTTAATTTAAGGTCGTTCAGATGCTAAAAAAATTAAATCGCCGATTTCAATGCATGCATAGTGGTTTTACGTTTTTTTAGCATATTAACGATCTTAAATTAAAAAACTCAAAGTTAGAAAGCTGTATACCTCCTTGAGCGCTACAACTTTTATATAGAAAGTATCTCCATTTGAAAACATATATAAAAAAGATATGATTTTTTCAATGTGACAAGCACTTGTACACGACTAATATACTGCTGAATATTTATTTAACTTTTTTTAGCATCTTAATCACCTTAAATTTTAAAAATAAAAACTAGAAAGTTGTAGACTCCTCGAGCGCTACAACTTTTATATAGAAAGTATCTCCATTTAATAGCATATAAGAAAGATATTTTTTCAAGGCGACAAGCGGCTTGTACGCAATTATTATACTACTGAAAATTTATTTTATTTTTTTAGTATTTTAACGACCTTAAATTAAAAAACTTGAAAGTAGAAAATTGTATATCTCGTCGAGAGCTACAATTTTTATATAAAAATTATCTTCATCCATAATCGTATGGAAAAGATATAATTTTTGAAATATTCTACAATTATAGCTATAGTGTCCAAAATTAGATCTTTCTTATTTTCCTTTTTTTTCTCAAAATTTGCTATAGTATTTGGGACCTGGATGACACCTTCTATTAAGTTTAGGGACCTGTGATGATCACCTTAAAAGTTTAGGACTTGAATGACATATTTTGCCAAGTTTAGAGACTCACAGATATCACTTTGAAAGTTTAGGAACTTAAGTGACACCTTGTGTCAATTTAGAGGACCGCTGGTGAATTTTGCTCTTGTAGAGACACATGCTTAGCTACAACGGCTAAAATTGTTTTTGACACATGCTGTAAATGATTTTTGTGGAAGTGGAGACTAGAACAAAAGATATTTGTTACGGCGCAACATCATATGAATTTATAGATAACACTAGAGTGAGTGAATTCCCACGCTTCGCGTGGGAGGGGGGAAAATGGGGAAAAAAAAAAGAAAAAGGCAAATGTTCGTTAATGGGTATGGTACCGTTTGCTGGTTAACGGGTTTGGCACTGTTTCTTAACAGGCTAATATTGTTCATAACAGGTCGAGCACTGTTCATAACGGGCGCACTGTAGATGAATAGTCACTTGAGAGGAGGGCGCCCGTTACTGTTTTACTGTACGTAGCTAAGTCACCAAACTTACATGTCTTTATTGATAACATCCATTCAAGTCAGGTCTAATTAGTGTGCTATACCTCTGAAAATGCCGTTTGTCGCAGCGACGTCGTTTGCTAGGTCCATAGAAAAAAAAAAGCTTGTTTCGACACTCTGGGAATGGTTTCAGTGGCAGTGACTATCCCACATAATTATCAGTGATTCCTTTTATCTAACAAATACACGTGCATCTACATGGTATTCAATTCCTTCTTTGTTTACTTCAAATTCCTTCCCTAATATATAACTATATATATATATATATATATATAATATATCTATAGTATATATATATAGATATACATGTGTGTGTGTGTGTGTGTGTGTGTGTGTTTGTGTTATTAATAAATACTACTGCAGTAGTATATTAAAAAGTATAGTCATATACTATATGAATAATAAAAAAGTATAATCACATAGTACTCTAAATGATTTAGTATGACCATATACTTCGTCTATATATATTTCTTCGGATTATAGACGATCTAAATTTAGAGATATAGACATGGGAGTAACTACTCGCTGAGAGTAGAAAATAATTTCCACATATATATACATACACACACATATATATATATATATATATATATATATATACATATATATATATACATATATATATATATATACATATATATATACATACATATATATATATATATATATATATATATATATATATTATATTGGGAGCCTAGGCTATCCGCACCGCGGGCCTGGAAATCGACCTGCACAGCAAATATAGCGTTTCCATTGCTGCACCGCAGACCTCTAAACGAGTCTCCACTGCTCAGGTCGCTACAGGAGAACGCCAACTGCAGCGTTTTCTCTCTCCTTACGCTATCCTCACAGCAGACGAGCAGGGGGCGGGCGAGGGGAGACGGCCGCCGGTACGTCACGGATGATGCCGGAGAGCCGCCGGGGAGCGCCGCGCTGGCGGCGCGGGGAGGGCCCGCTGGGGAGGATGAAGGAGCCACCGGGGAGGATGGAGGAGGGAGGGGAGCCGCCGGGGAGCGCGGAGGCGCCGCGCCGGGGCTACGGGGAGGCCCCGCCTGGGAGCCGCCGGCCACCGGGGCCCGCCGGGGAGCTGTTGGGGAGGATGAAGGAGCCGCTGGGAAGCCGGGGAGGATGAACGAGGGAGGGGAGCTGCCGGAGAGCGCGGGGGTGCCACGCCGGGGGGTGCCGCGGGCGCGGGGAAGGCTCGCCGGGGAGGTGCCGGCCGCCAGAGAGGAGGGAGGGCAGCCGCCGGGGAGGATGGAGGAGGGAGGAAGCCGCTGGGCGCCGCGTCGTGTTCGTGCCCCGGCGGGGTCGATGAAAGGATAAGGAGCGAGAAAAAAAAAGAAAAAGAACGTGGGTCCCATAGGTATAGAGTAAGGTATAGAGGTTGTATGGATGCGGAAGAAGTTGATATGAAGGTGCTTATTAGGATAGAATATTTCTTTAGACGTGGATTTTAGAGGTGAAGGGTTGCGGATAGCCTTAGGGCTTCCAATGACAGTAGAAGCCCCAGCCCAAAGTGCAGGTACGCGGTTCCACCCAGCCAGCACCCAGGATCCCCAACCTGTCCCAGCGTGTGGTCCTGGCCCCAACATGGCCACGTGAGTCAACAAAAAGCACGGACACTTGATTCAAAATTATTTGAATCTCGTTTTCGTTGCCCTCTCATTCGGCCTAGCGTGGAGGGGAGCTGGGGGCGAGGCCGGCGTCGATTCGACCGAGCTGGGAAGGAGCTCGCTCGCCGGAGCAGGAACGGAGCTGGGCTGGAGCGTCGGTCCCTCGCCGGAGGGGCGACGTGGCTCTACTGCATCACGCGGGAGCTAATCGAGTCGCGGCTGCAACTCCGTGCGCTCCAAGGGGAGGGCCGGGGCGGACCTTGCCGTCCGGCGGTGGTCCGTCGCACGCGCGCCCGGCCGCGCATAGGCCAATAGGATCCGCTCGGGGATGTGCACCCTCCGGCGGAGCTCGGCCTGCGGCGGCAGCCCGTCGACCGACGGCATTGGATGCCGCACGGGAGAGGGCCACTGGATCTCAGCCCCAAGTGGCCGGAGATGGGAGCCTCCGTGCTGAACTCCTTGGGCGCCTCCTCTGGCTTCGGCGGCGTTGGGTCGTCGCCTATAGCCGTGGGCTGCTGCTCGGCGCCGGCGGCGTGCCCCGTGCTGAACTCCTTCAGAATCTCAGGTGCCGCTGCTCAACCCACCACAATCGCCTGCTCAACCCTGCCACGCCCTTCTGCCCCTGCCCCTGCCGTCCCCGTTCCCGCACCCGGGTAGGCAGGCCGACGCCGCGGCTGTCGAGGTCGTGCTGGTCGGTGTATGAACCCACTCACGTTGCTGCTCGCTGTGCATCCTCGCTTCAGTATTCCAGCGCATGGTCCTCCCGTCAATTTCTCCTGGTTAGTTTCCTGCCTCCAAGATCTTGAGATTTGTTGCTGCTTGAGATGCAAATATGCAAGAACTGCCAAGACTAGATTTTCTCGTATAAAATTCCTGCTAAGAACCAGAAGCGAATCCCCACCTTCTAGATTTAGTCAATGTCATCCTCATCCTCATGTGATGAGTTAAATTAACGTTTTCTCTTGAGATTTCTATGCCATGGATTTTAGGCTTCTATGCATACAAAAGCTTCTATGCTCGGGGGTTGCTGTTTCTATGCAAGAATTCTATGCACTTGATTTTGATTTTTTATACCTCTCCTTGATATGATGTGCATAAGATGAAATGTTGTCCTGGACCTGGGTAAGGTTTTAGATCTTTTTATGATTTTTTCCTCAAAGTTTCCATGATGTTTTCATCTAATTTGGCTGCAGGCTTGTGTGGATAGATGGTTTACAGGAAATGAATAGCTACCAACGCAGGCAAGCAAGAATTCTATGCACTTGATTTTGATTTTTTATACCTCTCCTTGATATGATGTGCATCAGGTGAAATGCGAACTCATTTGTGTAACAAAATGTGGCCCAATCTTGATTGTCAGAAAGTTTTCTATGCGTAGAAATTCATTTTTTATGTGCATCACATTTTTGTTTCCTCACGTGAGCTTTTTATGCAAGCAACCAATGTTTCTATGTAGCGAGCAGAGAGCAGATGACGACTAGCGACCTCCCACCTTCTCTGACTAGCGACGACGCAAGCTCACCCCTTCCCCAGCCAGCGGCGGCACGGCCCTACCCCATCCCTGAGCAGCGGCGGCGCGACCCCGACCTTCCCCATCTAGTAGAGGTGCGGTGCATGAGGGCTTGAGAGGCTTCACCGCGTCTGGCGACTGGATTTTTATGCTTCACGAGCTAATGAACATGCAAGGCTTCTGTGCAGAATAGAGTTGTACGCCCATAATAATAGAGTTCTATGCAAGATTAAATTATGATGTTAAAGATATATGCAAGTGTTATGTGTTTTTTATGCTTGCATGCATACTTGTATCAAAAAAGATTCAAATTTTAATTTTTATGCATGGAAACATCATGTGCTGGTTTCTATGCAAAGTTTTTTATGCCAGAGTGTACGAGGTTCTATGCTGAGAACCTTTACATCAACTGAGCCATGATTCAAAATACAAATTTTGGAGAAGAAGAGATCGTCTCAACGTTTTTACGCTCACAGCCACATGATTACATGCTTAGTCGGTATCATAAAACTTTATATCCTAACGCGTAAATTTATCATAGTAACAAACTTTTCTATACACCTTGACTAGGGATTCTATGCATGGACGATCATGTGTTGCTGTGCCATGATTCAAATTTCAAATTTTAGAGATGACGAGGTCGATTCCATGCAGTTAGTTACTGGTTTCTATGCAATATATTTAAGCTCGTGTATGAGATTCTATGATAAGAACTTTCTAACAAGATTGTATGATTCAAATTTCAAATTTGGAGAACAAAAGATGGTCGCCATATATATTTTTATGATCGCAATCACATGATTCTATGATTTGTCGGAAGCATAGAACTCTATATCTTAAAGCGCAAATTTATGAATTTTAAAAAAAGATTTAAAAAAAATCATAATGGATCTTGAATCGTGCACAAAAATGTTAGGAGTCCAACGGTAAAAATCGTTTTTTAATCGGATGCTTCCTTGAGGAATTATTATGAAAAAATGAAAGAAATTCGAATAGGCTACGTGGATGCATGCATGCGTCAGGTGTGTCAGCCCGTGTCAGCCTGTGTCAGGTGTCACGGAGAGGTTTCTTTACACCATGATGAATGTATTTATGTTACGTGCACTAGTTTTCTATGCGCTATGATAGAATCTTGTTTGAGAGACGACGTGACGTGCTGTGAGTGGCTGGTGCTCCTGTAAGCCCATGTTTTGATGACTGCAGGTGGGTGGAAGTGAACGGCAGGTGGTCTGGCTGACGCTTCCAATAAGCTAATAGAAGCCCAGGGCTCCCAATAGTCCCATCATATATATATATATGCCATATTGTATTCTACTGTAGTAATTAATCAAGTGGTGCACTACTTGCTTCATCTTCACCGTGGCTCGGGATACACACATAGAAATCCTAATTATATCCACATACTGAACTAGCTAATAGTGTGTGTGTGTATATATATATATATATATATATATATATATATATATATATATATATATATATATATATATATATGCAAAATCCAAAATGAGTATCTTGCCTTCGAAGAAAAGAAGTCCTCTTTAGAGAAAACTACAATAATCCTGAATTACCTTGACGGCTAAGAATTCCCTTAAGTGCTAAAATGAAACCTTCTCGGCTGTGGACATCAGACTCCATATATTTCTTGAGTACTGAAGTAAACCGCCAACATATCCTCATTTAGTGAATTACGTCGAGTATGTGCATCATTATATTTAACTAGATATGTACTATATGATAAATAATTGTACTAGAACACATAGATGCAGAATATGGCACATCGGAGAATATAATTGGAGTTGAAGGCACTTTGCATTCTATAAGAACTAGAGGATACCCCATGTGTGCGTTGTTGCGCGGATTGTGAAAAAATTAAAATGAAATTAAGTAAAAATGGTGTGGATAGCCGCATTAAGAACTTAGAAGTTAGTGAGATGACATAATGACGTTTAGTGGAAGATGATGTGGTAGCTTGCATATTGAGATAAAACTTGTAGTAGGATTTGGCTTTATAAAAGATATAGATCAGACTTTGTAAGTTACTTTTTCTTTTCTCATGAGAAAATGGATATAATCTTGATGGGTTTTTATTTTCTTAGTGTAATCTTGATGATTTTTTTCGTTTCCTTCTTTGTGTCGTGATCGTACCTTTTGGATTCAATTCAAATTTAATTAAATTTCAGTAGGGGCGCTTTGCCCCTCCTATTTCATAAAAAAGGATATAATCTATCAGAAATGAGCATCGTTTCTACTTATATATCTAAGTAAGTCTATCAACTCTCTTCGCAAAAAAAATATATATATATCAACTCTAGTAGACCAAATAAGCATGCTTGTTTTATTTTATTTGCACAAAGTTGTCTCGGTTACACACCTCTCCGATAGAATGCAATATTATTGTTTTTCAAGAAGTTAAAGCCATTTAAACTTTAACTAAATTTATATAAAACATATTGGCATTGATGATATAAATTAACTAAATAAGTATATCATATTAGTTATATAATAAATTTTTATAATAAATTTATTTGGACATATAAATGCTAATCTTGTTAACTTAAGCTGGGTTAAACTTGAGCTAGATTAACTGGCGTGGATTTCAGAATTGCATTCTTTCAGGGATAGAGGTGGTATATGCTTATCTAGTCCATTAAAGATAGAGAGGATCTGTCACAAAATATTCTATGGCAATATTAAAAGTGAAGGATTTAATGGGAGGAGGAGATTATATGATGTCCTAGGAAAACCTTATTTTCCGAGATATTGTTATTGTTCTCTTGAATCCTTTCGTTGAGAAGACATATTCATAGACCTCCAGCACATACTCACAAATTTAGGGAATATGGAACTTTTGAGCTAATATTCAATATCTTTCTTACAGTACAGTGTACAATACATAGATTAAGAGGTACAGATGGCTCTAGTTATTCCCAAGTTGACTAGATCCAGTAGAAGTTAGGTTGTTTTTTCTTTCGGAGGGTGATCACATTGACCTCTCGCTAATTGTGGTTGCGCCTTGTTTGTTCCTCTGCTATCTTCTTAATGAAATATGGGTGATCAGGCCGCTCTCAAGAAAACAAAAGGTTATTCCCAAGCATCTTTTCTTTTTATCCTACAATTAGAGGCCAGATATATCGTACAATGACCTAATCCCCGGCCTCTTCATTCTTCAACCAAACACAGAGAAATAACATCAAAGAGTAGAATAATGAAGGGGACAAATCATTCTTGATGAATCATGAACTCCTTTATTTAATACATTTCCTTTAGATAGTTAATAGAGCAGTACACAACTCTCTGACCTCATCTTACACCTACATCCATATAAATCATGGACTTCTTTGGAAACCAGTTATCCTGGTTTACCATTTTATTACCCACTACATCATCATTAGGTGCTCAGCCATTGACGCCTCTTTATTTCTAACTAGCTAGCTAATTAAGCAAGCTAGATATATTAGTACTACAAGAGTAAAGTTATTATTAGCTCGGAGGCAAGAAATATACATCACCTCGAAACCTCAGCACACGTACTATACTCATCATCAGCCGCTTGTAAGTACAACCTCACTGCTGCTGCTGCCGCCGCCTAGATCATGATTCATGACGACTGCATGCGTGGGCACGTACTGCAGATCAGTTAATTACGCAGCCGGAGCGACGTCGCAGTCGTCAGTCATCATCGTCGCCGGCGCCGCGGCAGCTCCTGAGGTTGCCCTCCATGGGCAATGTGCACACAAGGCGATCGTACTGGATATCAGACCAGCTGGTTATAGCAGCCATGCCTACTTCACCCTCGACCTAGCTCGAGCAAGCAGGCAGCAAGAAGAGAGTGGTCAGTGACCGAGTGAGCTAGTGTGGTTTGAAGCTCTAGCTGCTAGCTTGCTTGGTTGTTGGAGGAGGGTTGGCGAGCAGGGCGGAGGTATTTATAGCCATTGTCGCCGAGGTCTCTCCTTAACTGGCGTCCGTGCGGCGCCACGTCGCAGAGCCCCAAGCGGCCGTCGAGATCGCAGAGAGCAGGGCTTCATGGCTAGTAGCTCGGTTAATGGCCAGGAGGAATCACACCGCGGGCGGCCAGTGGAGAAAAGATCTCGCAGATATGGGGAGATCGACGGACGAAAAGAGATGAAGACACCATGAGCTTACTACTACTGGTGCAGATTTGCACAAGGCAGCAGACAGATCTCATCTCTCTGTAAAGCCAGAGGAGCACAGATACCCCCGGCTCTCTCCCGCTTGCTTTTCAGCGTTGTCCGGTTGGGGCCCATCTCACGATCTGACGTGGCTTCACGGCGTTGGATTGTCTGTGCCAGTTAGCCTCTAGTAGTAGTTATTTAGTTAACTAAAAAACTGTTGCGTGAACTCGAATAGTACAATTAAAGTCAAGTCTCGAAACCCTGGGAGGATCAACACAGTTCAGGGGTATGATGGATGCATTGTTGCTATACGGTGGCTATTCGGTACGTGGACGTAGTTAGTTGACAGTGACCTAGTTATTAATAGCTGACAGGTCTTGGAGGTTATAATAATCACTTGGTCGTTGTCACCTATTATAGTCTTATTATCATTTTGTGATTAAATCAAATGTTATATAGTCAAACAATGTGCATCCATGTATGAGCGTTTTCTACATATATAAGCGTGCTTAGCCCATCCAAACAAGATGCTAATAGGTGGGTTAATTTTTCCAGACAAGTCTCTAATAACTAGTTGTTAGCCAATAAGCTGGCCAACACCTTTTGGCCAAATTTTATCTCTACCGAAAAGCTAGTCTTGCCTTATGCAAACAGGCCCAAATAGGTCCGTAGCCCGAATGCTTCTTCACCCTCCGATCCTTACACAAGAATGCTTTCATCCCGTTCTCCCCCCTTTCATTCTCCCCAATTCATCGTCGCCATGAGAAGAGGTTAGGGTTTGTCTTTGTGGGTTCAAGCTCCGACGAGCTTCCCTTTAATCCTTGGTCATAGATAGAAGAAGGTTGGCGAGGAACGCTGGCTCAACAACGGAAGGATGGTGGGTAGGGCGACAAGACGACCAACAGAGGGTAGCCATTTGGGGCTGGTGGTTAAGAACAAGGTGGTTCATTTTTGCTGTGCCAACACACGGGCAATAGTTGTGACTGATCGGGTAGGTGTTACAGATCAAGCATAAGCGGCTTTGCTCACAGAACGAAAGATGTGGTGATGGCTAGGTTGGTGGTGGGAGGGGGGGGGGGGGGGGGAGGTCCAGGGGTGGTACATACTGGTACGATGAATGGAGCGAGATTAATATATATGGAGTAACGAGCAAATAAAGAGATGATTACATAGGAAGCTAAGAAGGGCACAAAAATGAGAACTGGATTATTATGAAATGAAATCATGTGTGACAGGCTCCTAATAATATAGTATAAGATGGCTTTGGATGGATGCCCATGGATGCATGGCCCCACATAATTGATAGTATGGATTTTCACAAAGCGGGTTAATTAATTAATGAAACTCTACTATGTATATGTATAGATAAGAAAGAAAGCTTGGCACTTGAACGTCGGCCGGGCACGCATGCAATTCCGATCCACACTACGGAGCACACGCACACGAGAGGTAGAGCTATAGGCATGCATGCGCGCGCTGCGCACAGGAGATCAGGGCACCCCGGTAGCGGTGGGCCACCGGCGGGGCATTGTCCGTCCGAGGTGGACCGGGCTGAGGCGGTGCTCATGCCCAGCCGCCGCGGCGCACGGCCGCCACGTGGTGGAGCAGCGCGGAGCACGTTGCCTCCTCGAGCCCGCCGCGCCATGGTGGACAGCCCGCAGCAGGACAGGATAGGACGGCAACGGACCCCAGCAAAGGACAATGTGACGACGACCATGTGCGTACAGCGCACGCGGCCCAGCAAGCGTGCACATGGGGACCGTGTCGCGCATGGCCCAGCCCAGAACGCACTGGGCTCTGCGGCGCAGCCGGTGAGCGTTCGGGACCTGGCCGGACCCACAGTGGGCTATGTGCGTGCAGCGCGCGCGGCCTGCCGAGGCCCAGCTCAGCAAGCACGCCCGTGGACCGTGTGGGTGCGGCGTACTGGGCTTTGCAGCGCAGCCGACGACGGAACGGAACCACGCCCATAGCCCACAGCCAAGCGATGGTGTTTCTTGCCTTGTTTGTTGTCTGATGATGATGAATGAGTTCCGAGAGGAAGCCATTGCCATGTCTCGGAAATGCAGACTCACTGCACTTAGTCACAACCAACAACAAAAAAAATGCAGAATCCTGATCAGCTCGATCGAAATTACAAATCAAACGAGTCAATTCCTCAATCAGGAAAACAAGTAGCAGTGGCAGTTTTTAAAAATAGTGACATAGCAGACTAATTTCCATGGAGGCATGAATTCATGATGAGCATGGAAGGAAGTCAACCTCCTTAGTGCACCGTGCATTCAGTACACACGAAGCTAAAATATCATATGATCATTACAGAAGTAGTAGTATGTAGCAGCAGCAGGTGTTGTCCGCTGTACAGAACAACCGCGGATCGGACCTCCCAATCATCCGGTCTCTGTTTATTACAGTTGATGAGCACAGAGATGAAAGCTGAAGCAATCATAGATTAGATTACTGATTACACATCAGGCAGCAGGCTGCTGATGAAGCAAGGGAGGGAAATATAATGGATGGAACTAGTCGCTCTTCCTGAACTTGACGCCTCCCTTGAGGATGCCCATGGTGTCCAGCTTGCTGTACTGGCTCTGCACCACGCCCAGCATGTTGTACAAGAAGTCGTCCACCTGATCTTGGTACCTCTCGTACAGCACCGCCAGCGTGTGCCGTGTGCGCGCAAACGAACCTTGAACCATACCAACCACACCATCCATTACATCAGCAATGCCATGTAACAACCCAAGAAATCCGAACACCAAAATCCCAACTAATTAAAAATTTTCCTTTTATTTCCTTAAACTTATTCCATGTGCATGCATGTAGAAAAGTAAAACCTACAAGCAATACATACAAATACAAGTGTGTGTGAGTAAGTATCACTTGCATTTTTAATTCATCAAAGAAGGGTAGAAATTCATGCAGCATATTTGAGATTCATTGCTAATTTATGCTTGTGATTATTGTTGAGTTGTAGCATATAAATATGTAAACATGCACATTTATACACAAAATAGGAAAAAGGAAAAGAAAAAGAAAAAGGAAAAGAGGTGTGGGGAGGGAGATCAGCCCAGCTGGCCTGCTAACTTGGCCTCACTCGCGCGAGCGCGCGCGTTGCACCGGCCCAGCTGCGGCCCAATCGCACAAGCGACGCGCGCGGCGCACCACCCGCTCCCCGCAGCCGCTGACCGCCCGGCCCCGCCGGTCAGCTGCCGCGTTCCCCCTTCTCCTGTTCTTCTTCCTCGCAAAGACGAGGGGAGGTGCACGCGAATCGCGTGACCGACAGAGCCCCCACCCGACAGCGCCATGTTTGACGAACTTGTCCCCCGCCTGTCCCCTCACCTTAGTCGCCAAGGCACCGCGAAACCCTAACCGGGCGCTCGCCACAGCCCTTGATTCCCGTTCGGCGGATCACGGCCGTCCGCCATTGGAGCCACTTGAGCTCGGCTATAAAAGGAGACTGCCCGAGCAGTCCTAGCCCCATTCCGAGCACCTCCACCTAGCATTTGCGTAGATTAGTGCATCGTGGAAAACCGCCACGGCCCCTCGTGCCAGCAACGCAGATCCAAGCGCTAGATGAGCCCTGACCGCCCCGTTCGAGAACCCAGCGAGTTCGCCGGAGCGCTGCCGTGTGCCATAGAGGTGAAGGAGATCCTGCAGAGACCGTAGTTTATCCTTTTGGGCCAGTATGTCTTAGTGACCATGCCAATTGAGGAAAGCCACGTTCAATTGAGCCAAATCGCGACCGTAGCCGCCCCGCCGTGCCGCCACCGCCGGAGTTCCGCCGCGGGACGGCATCGAGGAGAAGGCCGTGCCACAGCAGCAACTCGACGCTACCAGCTCAACGGAGGTTAGAAATGCGCCAACCTAAGAGAGATGCCCACGGCCGAGCCTCATCTTGACCGTAGCTGCCTCGCCAGCGTCCGCCGCCGCCGGTGTAACGCCGCCGCTGAGTTGGGACTTCTTGGAGCCGCGGCAACAAAAAATTGGAGACCTAAATTCTACCGACGTAGAGCAGAGGAACGAATTCCTACCCTGCGGGCTTTATCTCGCCTCGCCGGAGCCACTACCCCGCAGCGACCTCGCCGCCGGCCGCCTTAGCGCCACGAGTCCTTGACCGGTAGCATAAGCCGAGCCTTTAACCCTTGAACACCTTGACAGATCACCCGGAGAACCGTAAGAGCCACTCTCGACCGCCGGCGAGATCGTCGGACCGCCGCCGAGCCTTGCCGTCACCGGCGACCCGCTAGAATATTGCGTCGAGCACCTTGCAGGCACGGGTCATCGACCGGGTGCACGCCCCTTCGCAGCAGAGCATCCACGAACCCGGCCTACCGTGAACCACAGAAAGGAGAAAATGGCGGTACGCTCGGTCCACCATGAACCCCGCCTGTGGTCCACCGACCGCAACCGCACGCCCATAATGCACCGAGCGCACCGTGAACCAACCCCGCTGCGGATCAGAAGTCGCCACATGGCATAATGAGAAGCCGACACGTGTCCCACTGGGTGACGTCATGATGACATCACCGTGACGTCAGCCGACCCCAGTTGTCAGTTGACCGTTGACTTGGTCAACGCTGACGTCAGCAATGACGTCACGTTAACGTCAGCAAGGCCACGTGGAACCCTCCGAGACTGCCACATGTCACCCTCTGATTAATCGGCTATTTTTCATTTTCAGAAAATAGGATAATCTTCGGAAATTCATAACTTATTCATACGATGTCCAAAAATTGCGCACCATATATCAAAATTCTCAGAAAAATGAGATATACCGCACCATATATCAAAATTCTCAGAAAAATGAGATCTACAATTTGAGACTATATTTGTGTGCATTTGGGTCTTTATTATATTGGATTTTTCTGAAATACTCTGTAGGAGTCGCTGACGCGACTATTTCGTGTTCGATTTCAGAGCCGGAGGAGAATCTGACTGAGGAGGACGACCACGAGTACCTTCAGGATATAGGCGACGACTACAAAGGTGCCACATCCCACCCAATCCTTAGCTTCTATTACGCATTGCTAATGATGTTCATGCTATTGCTTTACGATCATGAGATAATTATGCATAGGTTGCATGGTAGAATATTGTTTTCCCTACCTTGATTAGACTTTATCCTGCTACCCGCTATTAGGTTAGCTGCTGCTTTTTATACTGTTGCTCTTCCACTACTTGCCACTTATTACATGCTATGTGGTGGAATTGGGACGGTTTATATATGAACCTGATTATAACCACTGGGAGAGCGTGCTGCGTGTGTCTCGGGTGCGTGGTGAGTGTCAAACGACCAAGTGGGATATGAGACAAGCCTGAGGAGCAAGTCGTGCCGGGGGTGCAACCTGGGCATCCCCACGTGTGATACCTGTGGCGGGTAATGCTTTAAGAGGTGGTTCCGGGTGGGATAGCCTTTGTGGTTTAAAGCCCGTGGACGGAGGTGCTGTGATGGCATGGGAAGAGTATCCCCTAGGTGGATAAGCCTGCTTGGTCGAAACCTAGGACCTGACTAGTGACCGGAAACATCTGGGCTCCTTTTCTACTCACTCGTCTCTGGTGGGCGGGAGAACGGCTGGACTACTTGGTAGGGCGGTACCACTACTGCTAGGTTGAAAGGTGATAAGGGTGGGCGGTGACGGATGGAGAGATTCCCGTACCGTCCTAGATGCGCAGTACCACTGGTTGGGCCCGGTGCTGCGTCTCCCAGTCTCAGCATGACGGTGTTGGATCCGAAATATCCCAGGGCTGAGTGGTAGGGTGGTACCGACCTAAGCAAGCAAGCACCCGGAATTCTGTCTAGGTGTTAGCGCAACACCTATGATGGCTAATCTTATGAGTAGCGAAACCTCTGCAGAGTGTATGGTTGATCGATCGATACATATGCCAACTCGTTGGCTATGGACCTTTCCTAATGTTTCTACAACCACTATTAGATGAGAGCATATTCTTTTCTTTCCCTGGATGATGCTTTCCGGCAGTGTGCCACTGAGATAGGCCCGAGAGGGAGTTGGGCTTATCGAATGAGTGAGAGGTGTATGTACGTGAGATGCGGTGATGGGAATGGGATGATGGTGTTAAATTAGATGATAAAACCTGACTATTAAATAATGATTACAATTGCATAGGGAAACCCAGTCTATAGGTCTGCTTGATTAGCCTTGCATCCACTTTTCACAAAGCAACTGCAATCATAGGTGGGCTCCGTGGCCAGTACATATCGTACTGATAAATTTGCTGTCAGGTGACGAGAATGAGTACGACTTTGAAGGAGATGACTGGGAGGATTAGGGCCTCGTGCTACACTCAAGTTGGCTGCGAATGATGAATCGCTTCCGCATCTTCTATGCTTCTCCGAATGTTGATTGCGCCAACGTGGCGATGTAATAAATGTTTATGTAAGATTTAATTGTCGTTGTATGGATCCTGGTATCAACTGAGATATGGGTAATTTCATGGATTGTTCCAAGCAATCTATTGTATTACAATTCGAACATGTGGATTTCCCTTCGCGGAAATCGAGGTCGTTTCATGCCACTAGTCCATACATCAGTAAGACAGTAACCAAACAGCAAACATAATATTCAGAACTGTAATGTAACCCTAAAAGCACTTATTTTTCAGCTCTTTTACAGTATTTTCTTCTCACACCAAATCAACATAAGCCAAAATCAGCCGAGCTTTTTATCTCCAGCGAACAGAGCATCAGGAAGTTGCAGAAGCTACCGACGATCGCTGCAGCGAAGAACCCCGCGATCACCTTACATGATAAAGGAAAGCAAGCTTGTCACCTGTCTGACGATAGTTACTGCATTTCTGCAAAATGTTCAGTGAAGAGTCGGCTATAACAGAGTATAGGACCACAGCATCACTTACGAAGAGCAACCGCTTGAGGTCTCGTCCGCAGGACACATCCTGGAGGAGTGTTCACCTCAGACTTGCCTAGTTGCTTCTAGAAGTAATTGGTTCTGATCATCATCAGACTGCATCACACGGTTTGAATATTCTGATCCAATTGCTTAGTTGCTTCTAGAAGTAATCATCAGACTTGCTCGGTTGCTTCTAGTAGTACTAATAAAAGACAAGGAGTGTTGTTGCTCAGAAGCTGTCTTTGCTGATCCCTGTAATATCAGGTCCTAATGTTCCTTCTTGTGTGATGAACACTTTGATGTTGAGTTCAGGTTGTAGGCTTGTGCTTGCATTTGTGCATTAGTTACACAAATTTCTTTGATGTTCAGTTCAGGTCTAGAATAAACCTATTAATTTAGCGCGCGCGCACACACACACACCAGTTTGAGTATGTTTAGATACTCAATTTAAGATACTTCAAATCTTAGCATGTGAAATTTTTTCAACAGAGCTTATACTTTTAAATATTTTACTAAAGTACCACTGCAGTAGTATATTTAAAAGTATAACATATATTATATAGATAACAAAAAAGTATAACCACATACTACTCTAAATGGTTTAGTGTGACCATATACTTCGTCTACATATATTTTTTTTGGGACCATAGACAATCTAATCTAGAAATATAGAAATATGAGAGTAACTACTCCTAAAGATAGTTACTCTCATATATATATATATATATATATATATATATATATATATATATATATATATATATATATATAAAAGAATTATCCAGCTACAACCGGTGGTAGCTGCCCCCACCCATGGGGTAGATACCCACAGTGGCCCACATATTCCCTGTATGGAATATGGTACATGCATGGACTGATCTTGTTGCAATACTTTTGCAGTGACCTCTGCGTTGTTGTCCCTTTTATTTTCTAGCGGACGTCATTTTTGTCCTAGGCGTCGTCTCGTCGTTTGCAGTGGTTTTTGTAGTGACCACTTCGCAGACGACAAACCTTGTGCAAACAACAAAAACAAATTATAGTAGTGCTATTGGTGATCCAGGTTGCCATTGTATCCTGGAAATATAAATCGTTTTTGAGCCAGTTTTAGTGCTTGTGTCAATTACTGTGATCACTCTACTGTCCAGATCGACAACATAACACACCCATCCCCACCGGCAAACTACGGTACTTGTGTACAACACAAAAAAGTTCCAGTTGTCGTAGAAGTAATGTAACTATTTATAACCATTTTAATTTTTGTGCCAAAAGGGCAAGTCATTGGCGACAAATAACAAAACTACTGCCTTTTCTGCTTGCTAGTACTGCTGGTTCCTGGAATTCATGTTCCCAGCATTCTTTTGGCAGACTGCCCCTGCTTTTCTTCCGTTTTGCAGGAGCAGCACAACTTTCTAGCTGGTACTGCGTCCTTCCACTGTCCATGGAATCAAATGTGTACCATGCATACATACATACATAGATTGGATTTATAGATTTTGTGCACCAAAAAAATGATCAATTTGTTCAATTTTTATCACTGTTACGATTGCAAACATGCTCCATATTGTCATGTATAGTTAGGAGAAGTTTTGTACAGTTCCAAATGTCTCATTTGTTTTCCACGATGAATGTCCAAGCTACTTACTGTGCATGGACCCGTCTCGAATTAATTATCGAGGCAAATGATCATAATAGTAATAAAAAAATTCCTCATCCGGATGTGGGACGCATCAGTAAGTAACCAAAGCAAACGACAATAGTAATAAAAAAAATTCCTCACTCTCAGATCAAACGTTTTAGTAAGTGGTATAACAAAATTTACTATACAAGGACCCGTTCGGAATTATTGATCGAAGAAAATGACCATGATAGTAATAAAAAAAAATCCTCATTCGGACATCGGACACCTGGCTACCACAGCAAAATTTATTGTGCATGGGTCCATTGGAATTATTTATCAAATAAAACGATAATAGTAGTAATTAAAAAAAATTCTCATCTGGAGATCGGACGCATTAGCATGTAGCACAGCCAAATTTATTGCACGTGGGCCTGTCCAAGAGTATTGATAGAATAAAATGATCATAGTGGTAATAAAAAATCCTCACCCGAAAATAATATGCCGATCACGACCAAATTTACTCCCTAAGGAATTATTTATCAAAGCAAATGATAATAGTAGTAATACAAAAAATCGATCCTAAGATCGGACGCCTAAGTAGGATAGCAAAATTTACTACGCGCAGACCTGTCCAGAATTATTGATATAATAATATATGACCATAGCAGTAATAAATTATCGAGAGATCGGTAAGATTCACGTTTCAATTACATGCAAACGATAATAGTAGTAATAAAAAATCCTCATCTTAAGACCGGATAAAAATAATGTTGAAAGAATAAAAATCATGTTTTGACTGTACATGATTTCTCAAAACTCAAAAGCAGTAGACATGCACCTGAGAATAGCACAAAAATCAACGCAATTATTTAATTTCTTGCATGCCACAGGAACGAATTCACTGCCGGCAGTGGCGGACCCAGCAGGGTTTCAGGTAGTCTTAGGAGTATCCTAGATTTCAGCCAAAATTGTTAGGACTAGTTTGATTTAGAAAGTCCAAATTGAAAAGTCTAACATTCTCAAGTATTTTAGTCGCCAAACTATATCTCCTCTCGACTAGTGCTCGATTGCGCTCGGTGTCCACTAAGTTTAGATTATATCTTAGATTAGATTATAAACTATATTTATTACAAGATATTTTTGCTAGACCTATCATTAATTTAGATCCTAGGTCCGCCACTGACCTGCCGGCCATGCCATGCCACTAAAAAGGAAACTTTATTACTCCTGGCGAATTTCACGTTTCCATTTCATGGAAATTTTGAACGTGCAAGTGGAGCCCGCAGCAGTTAGTGCAATTATAACTCGTAATGATCGCAAGCTCATCATATCATATAAGATCCTTTGTTTTCCTTCCAGCCCATTTACTGTTCCACTGTTGATCGCCAGTACCCCCAGCATCCTCGGCCGTCCATTTGAGATGCGATCTGCGTCCAACCGTCCACGTGCACGCATTGCGTGTTTGCGCCATCGCCTGACCACGTGCGCGTACTCGGGTCGCGCTTCGGCCAGCCCGCCGTCCTCATCCCCACCAGCCCTACGGCGCCACGCTCCTGTCTCGACCAGCACGCCACTGCGCCGGACGAGATCATCTCCGTACCCGTCACCGTCTTGCCCGCGCGTCCCCTTCGCACTCCCTGCCAGCGCCGCGGTCCGCGTCCTTCTTCCCCGCCTGCTCCTCGCCCTCTGTCGCACACTTGAGGTGTTCAACCCACGCCGGACGGACTGAGGGTCGTGTCTCCATCGCCGCCTCTTTCCGCCTCATTCTTCCCCATGCCCTCTCCTCGCCTTCTTTGTCAGAGCAGCGCTGCGCCGGCGCCGGGGGGACGGACGATTTCATTTCCATCACTGCCTCCATCGTACCCGCGCGCGACCCTCGCTCTCTGCTGGTGCTACTCCTCCGTCTTCATGTGTGCCCCTCGTCAGCTGCTCATCCTCGCCTCGCCCAGCGCCCGTACGGATCCTGCTGCTCCACCCAAAGGTATGTCGTCGTCTTCACCTACCCCTGAGGCTGTGCAATTCTTCATCCTCCAGCCAGCCATGGATGTCTCCATTTAGCTGAATCGTGTTCTGTATACAGCCTTTTTCATCTTGCGTGGGATTAGTGCCTTCCTTTCAGCATATCCTCTCTCCCTCAGTAGTTCCTCTCTTTTTGATTCCAGTTTTATGATATGACACACTAATGCTTCGTCTATTTAAAAAAAAGATTGTGACTACCAATTGCTCTATTAATTAACCCTGTGTTCCTCTTTGCTAAAACGCTTTACATCTAACACCTGTTATAAAACCTTCAGTTACGTTACCTATTGATTTCAAACCTTACATGCCATAGATGTGTTGTTTGTGCAGAAATATATACGATCGATCACCCTTTGGATCCTTCTATGCCACAACAACGATTATTTAGCAGATATGAAATAGCCACCTCCATTGAAATTAGCTCACCTGTATAAAGGTCCACTGTTATTCCTCATGTGTACAGACCATAGTACCATATCTTTCAACCTTGTCTTGCCTGTGCACACAGGGTTTTTTTACAGCTTAGTACTAGCAGGTCACTTGTCAGACTTAGGCATGCCCTCATTCCTCCACACATGTTCTTTTTGGTTCAAATCTGTTCTTTATTGTTTCTTATGGATCATTCTTCGTCTTAGCGCCCATGTATGTGTGCATGCATGGTCTATTCTGATTGCATGGCTACTGCCTAATCTATGAGTATATGACAGCGGCATGTTACCGCCCATGTATCCTTGGATTCATGCTCAATTCTGCCTGCATGTGCATTGCCTAATCTAAGAGTTATCGTTGGATAACTGCTGTTGCGTGCAGGCTCTGGTTCTTAATACGCCAGTGAACCGGCGCCGACAGGCCAATGGCAGCCCCTGTTGACACAGGAGGATATAATACACATTGCCACATACATGTTCCCGCTACTTCTTCGCCACCTGGTCAGTTCTTAACTATATCTCTACATGTGCTTTCCATGACCTTGCTTCCATTTTTCTTAGTCGTTGCTGTTTGGGGCACTTCTGGTCACTACTGAGTTATTATTATCTATTGCTTGGGTGCATGCTACATCTGTTAGCACAGATCGCATATGTTCTTTACGGATACGTAGCCACCATCAGCTTATTTTGTACCATATATCTCGCTGCATCACCGACATAACACGTACGATTCGATGTTCATTAATGCCGCGGTACTACATCCTGCAGAGACATTACCGTACAATGTGCATCGTAAACGGCGCCGCCCTTTCACTCATTCATCGGATCCACGGCAGTACATGATATGGATCTTCATTTGTACTCTTCCCGGTGTATTTCCTCTGTTTCGCTTACATAAAATTACTTTCCTTCGCCTTTTATGTTTGATTATAGCAGCTACTGTTTCTCATACGGTTCATGGCGCTTCTGATGGGACCAATATGGAAGTTCCTGATGACTTCCCCACGAGTTTCCATATTCCATCGCGGCGCTCTACACGTCATCGCCTACCTGCTCAGTCTACTGGTATTATCGCTTACCTATTTCTTTCCTTCCATCTCTCCACTTCTGTTTTGCTTGCTATATTTACTGCCTCCTGGTTGTAACTCAGTAGCCCTAATGGATGTGCTATCAAAACTATCATGTTCATGTTTCTTAGACAAACCGTGAAACATGCTTTTATTTTCCTTTGCTTCTCTTTCCTATCACATTCGTAGTTTCTACCTTACTATTTATGCCCCTGATTAGAACTATGACACCTCGATATATTCATGCCAATCCCTATGCAGAACATATGTCTACTACATCAGCCACCTCACAGCAACTAGGCTAAATCCATACAATTTTACAGTCCCCTATAGATCGTCCAGTGTATAGATCCTGTATTTTTCTTACATTTTCTTAAAAAAATGTAGATTCATCATCAGCCGTTCAAACTATGCTTGAGTCATCATCAGGCTTTCAAACCATGCTCCCTCAGTCGACTGCCCATCAACGTAAGCCTGTTAGCGCTGCATTTCCTCCTTTTTCATATTTCACTCGTGTTGGTCATGATCCATGATACCCTAACAGCTCATGCAAAACAGGCCATTTGTTCTGAAACGATGAAAGTTATCGGAAAGAAAAAACTGAAGCATGCAAAGTCGCTTGGATTCAAATTGCCCTGCTCAATGGATGTGCTCTATGCTATTCTCAATGACTGTCATCTATGCTATTTCCCGTGGTATATTGCCAATGTGACAACCACATCGAAACCCTTGCTCATAATGGTGGCCAGATTATATATTTGGGTCTTCATTTTAGCTCAATTCAGGACCTCATATACTTCATCCTTTTTCATTTTTGTTATAGGAACTATTTTCTCTCCACTCAGACTTGGGCCACCCTCCCACACATGCTGCCACTGCGGAGCACTATTTTGGTTTGAAGAGCGTGTAAAGCGGGATCGATGGACATCTTCACCAATATACAATAAGTGCTGCAAACAGGGAAGCCTCATCTTACCTCCATATAGACCACCTCCTGAACCTTTGCATGGGCTTCTTACAGCAGTGAATACATCGCTATCAGCTCATTTCTTTGAAAATATCAGATACTACAATTCTATGTTTGCCTTCACATCTATGGGTGCTCGTGTGATTGATTCTATCAATGATGGTCAGGGACCATATGTCTTCAAGATAAGTGGACAACTCTACCATCGAATTGGATCCCTCATGCCGAGTGACGGAAAACGACCTCAATATGCTCAGTTATACATATTTGACACAGACAATTGTTGACACCTGTTATCATCCAAATTTTATTATCAATTGTCCCTGCATTGAACATGAATATCCAGTAGAATAGGGTTATTACTGACAGATTCCACGAGTTTTGGTGAATTGTCTATTTCCCAGGGGATTTTCCAGAAAAACTTAAAAGAAGGATTAAAGAGCATAATTACCACGAAACTTAACCGCCAAGGAAACATCATCACGAGAACACTAGAAGCATCTGAAACACACCTAAAGCACCGGAGCCCGAAACCCCACAGGGTGGGGCCAGCCGGCGCCCCCCTAGGGTTTCCCCCGCGCCGCCTTCTGGAGTCTTCTACCACCGCCTATTAGAAGTCATCTGGGCCCTTGTTTCAAGTCGGTTTGATCCTACGGCATACGTGCATCCCACCGGGCTATAAATAGAGAGGCATACCCCTCTGGAGGAGAGCCAGATCAAGAGATGAAGACCCTAAGCATTAGATAGATATCCACTAGATCTAGGCTAGCAATCAAAAGAGAGATTAGAGAGATAGAGTAGATGAGTAGAGATTCGGAGGAGTTCCGGCCTGTCGGAGCCTCTTCGTAGCTGTGTTCATCTGGATTCAGCTCCCTCGCCCGGAGTTGCGTTCTGAGGTACTTTTGTATTCAATATTCTGATTCAAATAAGCATTTGTTCTTATTCGTTCTTAAGTTTACAACTCTATTTGAGTGCTTTGATCTTGGTAGCTCCTTGGTTGAAGCAGTAGTTTGTAGTGTAGATGTGATGTCTGGGCTATAATTACTTGTGAATGTCCCCTGATTGGCCGGATAGTGGTAGATCGCGTAGGTGACAGCTGCGTTGAGTCCTCTGTAGTCTACTTCCCGTTGATAGGATCGATAGGTGTATAAGTGTCTGGTAGGAGGGAACTCTGATTTCGCCTCTTATTCATGTCACTGCCCGATTAGAACGATATTATTCAAAGTTTACCGGTTGTCGGATCTAAATAATCATTTGTTATCTTCTCATTCTTGATATTCTCTGGATTGATTGTATTATCGGGTTAACAGCCAATAGACTTAGTCAGTATCACCTACTGTTCCTTTGGGTTCGATATTAAAACCGGGATTGTCTGGTGAAGTGCTACATCGGTTATCTGTGCGCTTGCGGATACCTTGATAATAATAATCTTTAATAGAGTGCAATTAATTTATACCAACAACAATGAAATTAAAAATAGGATGAATGTTGGCACCTACACAGGAAGTGGTTTCCATCCCAATGAAGATATTGTTGTCTCACTTATACACATGTTTGACATTCATAATCCAATTGTACAGTTGTTTAGGACAGCTCGAGATAGAATATTTGAAAAAATCACTGATGACAGCTACATCATAATGTTATTTGGTGAGCCTGACAAGCATGGTGACATATTCAGCGCTCCTCTGGCCTCCGAGGTTGTTGGCTTAGTCGCTGGTGATATAGGTCAGAGTGATGGTGGTCGTGATTTAGTAGTACAGGATCGTGCCGGCCAATTGCAGAAAGTTGAAGAAAAGCACCGCAAGTTTATGGTGATGCAATATCCAGTTCTCTTTCCGTATGGAGAAGATGGGTATCATGAGGAAATTGTCTATAGGCCGTGTCGTCGATCAGGAGCTATTAAGCGTAAAAATGCTACCATGGTTGAATATTATGCATATAGATTGCATGATAGGATTGATGACTTCAACACACCAATGCGATGTAAAAGAGGGACACAGGCTTATCTGGTTGATGCGTATTGCTGTGTGGAAGAAACTCGGTTGAGCCATTACAGGACCGAATCGTTTCAGCAGAAGTATAGATCAGCCTCATTCAAACAGATTCAGCAAAGTGTAAACACCGGTGTTACCAAAGCATCACAGGCTGGACAAAGAGCCATATTGCCTTCTTCTTTTGTTGGAGGACCACGATATTTATACTAGAATTACCTTGACTCTG
This sequence comes from Eremochloa ophiuroides, assembly GCA_038502445.1. Lineage (NCBI taxonomy): Eukaryota > Viridiplantae > Streptophyta > Magnoliopsida > Poales > Poaceae > Eremochloa > Eremochloa ophiuroides. The sequence goes on along the minus strand of JAHLJS010000001.1, from coordinate 7,465,614 downwards.
TTGCTCTTTGTCGAAAGTATGGCTGCCCAGATTTGTTCATCACTTTTACATCAAACCCCTTATGGCCAGAAGTGACAGAGGCTTTAGCCTCCATCCCAGGACAACACTCGAGTGATAGACCTGATATTGTTGACCGCGTATTTCACATTAAGCTGCAACTTTTTATTGACGACATTATAAAAAAGAAATTTGTTGGCCCTAGCATTGCAGGTACAACATACTTCCGCGTCTTTTGATACCAATGTTGATTAGCTATAATATACCTCCATGTCTTTAGTACCAGTGTTGATCATTTATGCCATGTGCCTCACGCTTACATTTTCTTGCAGTTGTGTACACTATTGAATTCCAGAAACGAGGCCTCCCACATGTTCATATTATAGTATGGTTAGACAAGAATGGCCCTCTAACAGTTTCTGATGTTGACAGAATCATATCAGCGCAGCTACCAAATCAGTCTATTGATCCAATTGGGTATGAAGCTGTCAAGACATATATGCTCCATGGTCCTTGTGCTGCTAATCCAAAATGTGCATGCATGCTTGATGGTCAGTGTTCCAAGCACTACCCTAAAGAGTATTGTGACAGCACAACGATCTTACAGAATGGCCATGTTCGATATGCCCGACCAAAAAATGGGATTACTGCAACAAAGAATGGCATCAATCTTGATAATAGTTTTGTTGTTCCTCACAATGTTGACTTATTAGTCAAGTATCAAGCCCACATAAATGTAGAAAGAGTAAACCGTGACGGAATGGAAAAATATCTATTCAAGTACCTTGCTAAAGGATTGGACTGTGCAAAGGTGGGCCTCCAGCATAACCATCTGTCCAGAGCGCCATCTGTCCAAAAAATTGATGAAATACGAACATACCTAGAATGCAGATGCGTAACTCCGAATGAGGCGGCTTGGCGTCTGCTTCAGTTTGACATTCATTATACTAGCCCATCAGTTGAACGCCTTCAGGTCCATATGCCGTTTGAAAATAGTGTTGTGTTCACAGAAGATGACTATTTAGAGCAAGTGTTGGAAAATCCAAGGAATAGAACTACAAAACTTACAGCTTGGTTTATTGCAAATAGAACATTTCATGAGGCTGCTCAATACACATATGCTGAGTTCCCTGAGTATTTTACTTGGCATGGCAACGAACAGTATTGGGCTCCACGAAAAAATAGTCAAAAGAAAATTGGGAGACTAGCAAATGTTGGCCCTAACCAGGGAGATGCCTATTATCTCCGTATGTTATTGCACATTATCAAAGGAGCCAAGTCCTATTCTGATCTTCGGACCATTGAAGGACACATGTACCCAACATTTCAGGCTGCATGCCAGCCTTGGGTCTTCTTGGTGACGACCGTGAATGGTCATATGCAATCAATGATGCAGCTCACTGGGCTCTTCCCTATCAGCTTCGTGAACTATTTGTGACGCTTCTTCTTTTCTGTCATGTTACAAACCCCCTCGATTTATTTGAGGAACATGTAGCCGTGATGGGTCAAGATGCTTTCTACCGCATTAACCATGGCGCAGCCCATGTCAATTTACCTACAGCCTCTTCAGTAGAATATGTTTAGATCCTTTGTCCTTACTGAGATAGAAAAGCTTCTTATGAATTCTGGTCATAGCTTGCGTCATTTCCATCTACCTTCACCAAACACAGTAGTCACATCAATGTTTGCCAACCAGCTTCTGATAGATGAACAATCATATGATCTTGTCATCATATCAGCAGAGGCAGCAGAGCAGGTTAAATCTGAACCAGAAACACATATATGATGCTATTCTTTCTTCTGTATATAGTGGTGCTGGCCAGACATTCTTCATCTATGGATTTGGTGGAACAGGAAAAACATTCCTTTGGAATACATTACTGAATACCGTAAGATCCAGAGGACAAATAGCTTTGGCTGTCGCCTCATCTGGAATAGCATCACTTCTACTACCAGGTGGCCGCACACCTCATTCGCGGTTTAAAATCCCATTGAACATACATGAGCATTCAGTTTGTCCCATTACCAAGGACACTCATCTATCTCAGTTACTGCAAGAAACATCTTTAATAATATGGGATGATGCCCCAGTCAATCATAGACATTGTTTTGAGGCTCTTGATAGAACATTGAAAGACATCATGCAATCTAAGGATCCATCGCTTTCTAGGACACAGTTTGGAGGCATCACAATTGTGCTTGGAGGAGGTTTTAGGCAAACACTTCCAGTGTTACCGAATGCTAGAAAGAAGGAGATTTTATCTGCGTCCATCACACGATCTCATCTATGGCAGGGCTGCAAGATTATGCACCTCACAGAAAATATGAGGCTTCGATCTCCATCTTTATCTGAGGCTGAACGAAAAAAAACTCCAAGAATTTGCAGAATAGCTGCTCCAGGTAGGTGAAGGAACAGTGCCTTATTCTTCTCCTATTGACCAGACCGATGCTTCTTGGATTACAATTCCAGAATATTTGCGCTTGCCATTAGAATTCAGAAACCTTGAAGGCTTAATTTCATTTGTCTATGATACCTCAGACAACTCAGAACCAGCAGCCTAGCTTTGTCAACGAGCAATTCTAGCACCAACCAATGAAATTGCCGCTGAAATCAACTCACACATGATTGAGAGGCTGACAACAGACGAGATGTCTTACTATAGCTCAGACACAATTGATGATGATACAAACAACCGTGCCACGCTTGAAGCACTTTATCCCACTGAATTTATTAATACATTGCGACTAAGTGGTTTGCCAGATTACCACCTCCGACTAAAAATAGGAGTACCAGTAATGCTGCTGCGTAACCTAAACCCATCAAAAGGCCTTTGCAATGGAACGAGGCTCATAGTAACCCAGCTGACACATCATGTAATCGAAGGAGTGGTAATCACAGGGAAGGCTACAGGATGTAAGGCTTACATACCAAGGATAATAGCCACTTCTGTTGACAAAAGGTGGCCTTTTAAGATAAAGCGCCGTCAATTCCCAGTTTGAGTTTCATATGCAATGACCATCAATAAAAGTCAAGGACAGACACTCAATAAGGTTGGTGTCTATCTGCCCACTCCAGTCTTCTCGCATGGACAGCTATATGTAGCTTTCTCAAGAGTCACATCACCTGATGGCCTACGTGTTCTGGTTGAAAATGACTCTCCTGAACAGAAGGACGTCACTCACAATGTGGTTTATAGGGAGATCTTTGCTGATTTGCCACAGCAGCAGTAGTCATCTTGCACCAAGCAACACCAGGGTGCTCTAACCACACATTGCCCCTTTATCACATATCTACCTTTACAAAACCATGCCAAACAACATTGTGCCACTACTCTTCTAGATATATTCCCTGTACTACAAACATTCCTGATACATATGATTGACATTTACTTCAGTCATTTTACTCCCTCCCTGATCATCACTACGTAGTTCACAGAGTACATGAACACACATTAACTGATATTTGTGTTACATTGGTTTCTACAAGCTTAACAGTTTGAGTCCAAACCTAGGGCCGACACACATTTTCATTTTTACTCTCTTCTTCATATTTATGTTCAGTTCTGCATACCTCTATTTGTTTTCATACCAGACACTGTCTGCTACCCTCGCTTTCATGACTGTAGTACTTACAATTTTACTGTCTTCATTTCTGTTTATGTGCAGTTATGCTAACCTTGCTTCCATACCTACACAGGTGTCCTACATGGTTAGACCAATATACTATTCCTTTTGCAAGCCTTCTCCAAACAAGAGTACCTTCAATTAATCTGCAGGTGATTCAAATACCATACCATCCTATACATTTCAAGAATGGCCTCGATCCACTCTTCCAGTGCCGCATACGGTCCACGCCAGTACGACAATAACATCAGGACTCAGGCCTTTCAAAAGGGCACAATTGTTTATGCTTACATCAAAAAGAAACTGAAATGTTATGTTCACCTTTTGCTTCTGATACAATATAATCTACTGGAATGCCTACCCGCGGCGAAGCGCGGGGTACCGTCTAGTTAATATAGTCGATGCATGCACCAAGAAATAAAATCACAATACTTTTTACTGCTAGTTAAACCTCGCCGGAATAAAAGATCGAACAAAGAATGGAAGGCGCTAAATATCATTTAGAGCCCAGCACTCTAAATAGTGGGGTCCTATATAGGACCCTCTCTATTGGGAGCCTTGGGCTTCTTTAGTTTATAAGAAGCCCCAGTCAACCTAACCAGATCCGTCACCCACCCCATCCTAATCAGGCAGACCACGAGCAACCCCATCCAACCAGCTGGCAGCCCATCTAATCCAATCACTGGGACCCCCAGCCAGCCCACCGATCGGATGCATAAAAATCCATGTCAAACTGCGCAGAAAGATTTTTATTGCGACGATGCATAAAAACTAGTGGTCGGATGAATTAAAAGCAATTCCTCACCGCATAAAAAACTTTTCCGCGAGATGGAATCTCAATCTGACAGGATCTGACGCGCACTGACACACCTGACGCATACATGCATCCATGCAGCCCATTCAAATTTCTTCCTTTTTTTGCAATAATTCCTCAATGAAGCATCCGATTCAAAAACTATTTTCATCATTGGACTCCTGATATTTTTGTGCACGATTCAAGATTCATTGTGAATATTTTTTAAAAATAAAAACTTGAAAATTTAAAATTTGAATCATTACACGTGATGACTGATTGGATGCATAGAATCAACTGTCAAGATGCATAAAAACAGTTTTTGCGCCGACGTTGCATAGAAATTAGTAGTTTGATGAATAAAAATTAACTGTTATTACCAAGTTTATCTCTGTGGGAGGGATATTGAATTTAACAGTCGTGATTGTCTCCACCAGCATCATGCTTCCCACTATATGGTGTATAACTCACATGAGAACAACGCATAAAACACGAAGACTACAAGTGTAAAACATGAAGATGATCTCGTCTTCTTTAAACTTTAAAATTTGAATCGTGGCATGTGATGGCCGATTGGATGCATAAAGTCAATAGTCAAGATGTGTAGAAAAGTTTTTAGCGCCGACATTGCATAGAACTTAAAATTCATAATTTTCCACATTAGGAGATATAATTTTATGCATCCGTCTACAAATAGATCTTGCGAGCGAGAACATAGACACATGGAGATGACCTTTTTTAAAAAAAATTTTGAAATTTGAATTTTATTGGCGTATAGGTTTTGAATTCTTGTGGAGCTTTCCGACGCATAGAATCATACAGACGCAAGCATAGGAACCATTAGAATGCAACTAAATTTGAAATTTGAATCTTTCAGGTACGAGTATACATACAAGCATAAAAAACACATAACACTTGCATAAATCTCCAGCAATTACAATTTAGTCATGCATAGAACTCTATTCTTACAAGCACAGAGCTCTATTCCAAATATAAGCATATCATTCACGCCAGATCCGGTGGCGCCTCGCTACTCCTCGCTCGCCAAGATCTCGTCGCCTCGCTACTCGGGGAAGAGGCAGGGCCACACCGCCGCTGTCTCGGATGCCAGACGTGTCGCACGTAGGCCATCAATCATGGGGAAGGGATGTCAGATGTCGTAGTTGTCCCATCAGCGCGCCCACCATCGTGAACCCTCGATAGGAAAGGCATAGAAACATATTTTAGCATGCACAGAATCGTTACAACGGTAAGAAAATGCATAGAAACATATTTTAGCATGCACAGAAACCTATTCGAGAAATTAATGTCAGCCACATTAATACGAAAATCAAGCCAATGGACACTTTAATAGTCAGATTGCCAAATCATAATTACTTGTGCATAGAAACTTATGTATGCAAGTAAAAAACAAACTCATTGAGATGCACGTGGATAAAAAATAGAAATCAGGAGCATAGAAATTTAACAAATGAAGCATAAAAAATAATTTTCTAGATGCCTAGTAATAAAGCATGGCATCATCCATCTTACAGTGTCTTCAAAATAGCATGGATACCACTCTCACAGTACATAAATATTATATATGAAAATACTGAAAAACCATACAAACAATTTCTATGCATTTAGAAAAGTTTTATGCATCCAAAAAATTAGGATTTCGATTCTACACATTCAATAATTAAGATTCCAAATTCGTTCATATATCAAAAAAGTCCTATGCATCCAAAAAATTAGGATTTTGATTCTACGCATTCAATAATTAAGATTCCAAATTCGTTCGTATATCAAGGATAAGCTTAAAACATCCACTTCAAAAATGCATAAAAAAGTATTAATCAATCACATAAAACATCTTTCAGCAGTAAACATCTACTTAGTTAGATTGTCAAACATATCTCCTCTATAATTAATTGGATTCTCAAATAAATCTAGATCCACCAAAAAAAATGTCCCCCGCTGAGGACTCTAGCCTTTATGCACACAGGAAAACATACACAAGATTTTGCCTCTATTAAAATCAAAGGCTACAAACCCATCAAATCACGATCTAATGGCCCAGGATAAAAGTTTGTGCCCAAACTCACTCACGCTTCCCAAGCCGCGAGATTGCGCGCCCGCCCTCCCCCCCCGCGGCGATCACCAGGCCTCGAATCCTGCCATCTACGTGAATATACTCGTGGGAAGTAGTAGGTTAATAAAAAATGAAAAAAAAGGAAAGGACCAATCGCGGATCGTGGCCACCGTGATCATCTCATCTTCCTTGGAGCTATTATCTCCTCATCCCTCCTCTTCCTTTTCTATCGCAAGATCTCACCTTTTGCAGGTCCGCCCCGCTCCTCTTTTCCACCGTTCCTTCTACACGGTTTGCCCTGCTCTTCTTCTCCGTCCAGCCTCGCGCGACCGTGCAGGTGCCTCGGTACGTCGCGCGCAGGCAGCAACAACGGCAGCCGCACCGGTACCTGCATCGAACTCGAACGACTGTGCCAGCCAGGAGCGCATGGCGCCGATCCTATCTCAACAATAATCTCGCCGCCACCACCCACGAACCCCTGCTATGGCCGAGCACGCAAAATGTCACGGCGGCCTTGAACCCGGCATGGATGAGAATCATGAGATCCGTGCCGGGGGTGACGCCGGCCGGCCGCGGCGTCCTCCCCATGGACAGGCGGCGTGACTCCCTTCCTCTACCAACGACGATGCTCCCTTCCTCCACATCTTCTGGGCATAGGAGATTCCGATCATTCCCCAGCAGTCTCAAGAGAGTAGCGTGAGGTTGCCCGAGTTGTGTATTCGACCTTGCCATGTATGCGATGGATGGATCTTGCCAATGGCAGCAAGCGATGTGTTCAATTGATTTTGTCATCTTCGTTCTTGCAGTTCATTTTTTCTGTCAATTTTCTTTTTCATGTGGAGATAGAGTAGTAGTTGACACCGGTGCTGCTTACAACGACGCTGCTACAGATCAGTTGGCAAGATTTTTTTTATTTTAAGTTTCAGTTTATTATTTTAGATATTGATGATGAGCCAAGCAATAATTTGATTGGCTCAACTTTTTTTTATAGAGTACCTGTACTTGTTTAGTGTGCTTCCAAACACTGTCTATTTCCAGGGTCGTCAATTTAATAGGTTGATAACAGGGTGCCATCTTTTATAGTATAGTTATAACACGTGATACTCGAACCTGCATAAACTTGTTTTCCCAATCCAAAGATCCAATAACCATTATTGTTATGATCAATGGCACTGAATGCTTATTTTGTATCCATCTACATACAAATGACTGGTCTGTAGCTTTGCTCCAGTTCAGTGCTTGTATAATTTTACCCCTGGACTCCTATATGCTGCCTGCTCTGTATCTAATTGAATGTTCGTGTAGGAGTACGTCTTCAAGTACAACTCCGTACAAATCTGTGAGCAACCATCGATCCATTGGTTCCGTACTCTCTGGAGGCCTAGCTGAACACCAGGAAGGGCAAGAGCATACAGTTCATGCAGCCGGCGTACATGAAACTTGTCGACAAGAGCACGGTGCAAGTGGAGTTCGATGAGAAGGATGATAAGGGGTTTGTGAAGGAAGTGCTAGAGAGATGCCCTGCAACCATTCAGTTTAGTGCTCACTGTCAGTGTCCGCTACCTGATCTTTATTCAGTCATTCATTCTTTCTTTCGTGATATCGTTTTTCGTTCGGTGTTTCAGTCTTTCAACTTTATTTGTAGTAATTTTTTTGAAGTAATATATTAATTTGTAGTAATTTCCCTAGATGGATATGCAACTTTTCGATCCACTACCAAGAAATTCTGAACAATATTAAATTTAGGAGAAATCGAAGTTCAACAGGGTCTTAGGGTCAATACATGCATAACTGCACATCTATAGGAGTCTATATCGTTTCCGGCTTCACCGTAAAATCTTGTTTTCCTATTAATGAACATATATAGGAGTCAATATTGTTTTCAGCTTCAATATAAACACTTTGTTCGGCTGACTGGATTGTACGACTGGCTGGCTGATTGTTCTGAGAGAAAAACACTGCTGAATGGCTGGGTGATGCTGGCTGGTAAGTTCAAGCGAACAGAGCGAAAATTTCATTCTATCTTTCTTCGATTCAGAGCCATGCTCGAGCCAACTTGGTTTCGGCTTCACTGTAAAATCTTGTCTTTCCATCCAGTGAACAATTATAGGAGTCGATATTCTTTTCGACTTCACTATAGAGTTTCAGTTATCTATTTTGATTCAGAGACATGTTACTTATGGAGTTATGGTGCAGATGCTACTTGAGCGTCCACAGCCGTTTTTTTTCCTGCGCTGAAAAGCTCTATTTGTTTATCTTTTCATCCACTTGAAGCATGCATAAATAAAATAATCCCGTCCGATCCAATCCATACGCACAATGCTTCTACAATACAACTGCTGGCGATCAACAATAAGAGTTTTGGCAAAACCAAAAGACGAATAGGATCTCACAGGGAAGAGCACCAAAAATATTGTTTATAAAGACTCTTGAACGAGTGATTAACGGTGGGTTTACTAAAATTTCTATGTGCTTCCCTAAAACAAAACCATAACGTTAGCACGGGCATTATACTAGTAATAACTATGCATAGAAACTTATGTATGCAGGCACAAAAAATTCTCTATTTAACCATGTATCGAAACTTATGCTCACAGGCGCAGGAACACAGAATAAAAAAAACAAAAAAAAGATGAATTATGCATCCGTGGCATCGGAATGGAGAGGGCGCTGGAGTTAGAGGGAGAGGACACCGCCACTGGATGGATGAGGTGCTCCCGTTTGCCGAGGAAGGGCAAGGCTGCACCGCCGCTGATCGGAGGAGTATAGACCATCTGCGTCAAAACAGAATAAACACCACTGACAATTTGTATGCACCCAAAAAAAATTTGATACATCCAACTCTAGCAAGACATGCATAGAGGAAAAAAAACTTATGTATGCAAGTGCATAGAAACTTAATTATGTATGCAAGTGCAGAAACAAAAACGAGGATACAAAATTATAATTGCCCCTACATAGAAACTTATGTATGCAAGTGCAGAAACAAAAATTGTCTCTAAATGGATTCTTTATTTTTTCTATGCATCCAACAAATTAAGATTTAATATTTTGAACTGAAAAAATTGCATAGAAACAATGCATAAAAAGTCAGAAACATGATTTAACTCTCGCTGGATAGGAGTGAAAAAAGATAATAAAGATTATATATCAAAATTATTTGTCTATGTATAGAAACTTATATATGCGAGCACAAAAGTAAAATAGCTCACGTTGGATGCATCAATATGTTTGATTCATTCTCATTATCAGATACAGAAATCGACAAGCAATTAGGCAAGCTTCATCGTATATAAATCCTACATTACAGCCCGTAACTAGTAGTAGTTAATTCACAAAAATCAGGGGATTGATGGCGTCGGAGAAGAGCAAGATACCTACACATGGCCTGATATGATGGGGAGGATCTCGTCCAGCTACATCCACCACGACAAGAGATCTCTCTCGTGATATGCAACGCACCACTGTTTCGATGCAGCCTGGAAGTTGTGGCCCTCACCGTTGCTCCCGAGATGGGGAAGATCCACATCGCGGCTGTCGTCGCTTGGGGAAGGGTGGCCGGAGAGGGCGCCGTTGCCGGAGATGCAGGATAGCCGTGGCAGGCGAGTCAGGTGGAGCCGTGGCCCATCGAAGTCGCCGGGAAAGAAGCCGTTGCTTGGAGATGGGACTGCCGGATGGGGCTGCAGGAGGTCGCCGGCTCGCGCGTCATGGCGTGGTAGCGCGTGCGGGTCATCGCACCGCACCTGGCTCACCATCGTCGCACAGCAGAGGCCCTCCACGCTCCAGTCGTCGCCGAGAGACGCGCCGGCGGCCAACGCCAGGAGCCGCTGCTCGTCGACGCGGTCCGCTTCCTCCTCCTCGCCTCCTCGAATGACCCGGACTTGGACAGCAGCGCCACGGATGTTGGTCGGTAGATCCGCCGCATGCCCGTGCCCGCTCGACGCTAGGGCCAGGGGCCGGCAACGAGGCGGCGCGCTCAGGCAGGCGCTCGCGTCGACGCCGCTAGCGGCCAGGCGGCTCGCGTCCAAGGGTAGGGTGGGGTGGGTTGGGGTGGGGATTAGGGTTAGGGTGTGTGTATATATATAATGGGCCGGTGGGCCGGTTGGTGGGCTATCGGGCTCGTGTGATTAGGCTTGGGCTGGAACCTGGTTGGGCGCAACCAGGTTTGGAGGGCTTGGCTGGGGCTTCCACTAATTATTGGGAGCCCTAAGCTCCTAATAGTGTATATATATATATATATATATATATATATATATATATATATATATATATGGTGCATTTTATATACTCTCGGGAGTAGTTACTCCTACCTTCAATAAAGCACATTGTGTATGCGTGCATACTAATTTACCAGTTTGAGTATGTTTAGATACTTAATTTAAGATACTTCAAATCTTAATATGCGAAATCTTTTCATCAGAGACCATATTTTAAAATATATTACTAAAATACCACTACAGTAGTATATTAAAAAGTATAACCATATACTATATGGATAACAGAAAAGTATAACCACATACTATTCTACGTAGTTTAGTATGACCATATACTTCGTCTACATATATTTTTTTCGGATCATAGTTGATCTAAATTTAGAGATATAGACATGGAAGTAACTACTCCCTGAAAGTAGGAAATAATTTCCACATATATATATATTAGTGTGGAATTTCTACGGGGTTAGCTACCCATGATCCTGATGTGCGCCACGTGGAGCAAATAACGGTCCATAGACAACCTTCAGAAATAGATAATGATGACAGTAGGTGGCAGGCTTTTGTTTGTGGTCCACTCTGTGACGGAAGCACTGCATTCATGCATGCTATAGATGCTTTTGGCTTTTATATCAATATTTCTGTACTACTCCCTCCGTCCCACTGCTTTCGTCGTTTGAAATCTGTGCTCTTCTCACAATCATGATTTTCGAGCGACAGTCCTAAACGAACAGAGAGAGTATGTACCAGTATTTCTTATGCACCGCCAGAAAATCAGTCACAACAATATTTCTACGAGTGTATCAATGCCCTGTAATCTAAATAAAATTGCCTAATTATTTAAAATCCTTAAACATTTTCACTTGGGACCCACATATCATAAAATGATTTTTCATTGAAACTTAGCCAAGTGGGGTCTTGTTTTATAGATTTAATTGCAACGAACATTATAGTGCAAACAGATCACGACAATAATGCACCGCTTAGATACTACAACGATTCAAACTTTTGTAAAACTGAAGCTACCTGCTGCATGGTGCTGCGCTGATTGTTCCTACTGAAAAGCTAGTAGCATCGGCAGCTGGTTTCTACGAAAACAAAGTAATGGGTCAAAGACAGAGGACGCTGGAGAGGCCCGTGATTTTTCGCTGCTTTTGTCCGAGAACAGTTGGGTAAGTCTGCAAGGATATGGTAGCTACCACCCAAGATGGTAGAATATATGGTTGGTAGTAAAATACGTTCTGTTACAGTGTCAGGTCTATTTTAGGAGGATATGGTAGCTATCATCCGAGGTGGTAGAATACATGGTTGGTAGTAAAATACGTTCTGTTATAGTGTCAGGTCTATTTTGGGAGGATATGGTAGCTACCACCCGAGGTGGTAGAATACATGGTTGGTAGTAAAATATTTTTGATATATATATTAATTTGGCCTATTCGTATTTTTTAGTTTTAAGCTTTATTGTAGTGACAATTTTGTAATTGTAAAGTGGGAACCTCATATTCGTATGTAATAAAGTAGCTAAACAAGCGGAAGCTTGAAGCTAGAAACTCTCTGGGAAACAGGTTTGGAAAGGTTTCAAACTGGTCTGAGAAACTGGGTGCAATCTTGTTTGGTTTTCAATTAGCTGGGGTAGATTGGGTGCGCTTACCTCATGTAATTGATTTGGCGGGATTTTTGACTTTTTTCAGCCAATTACCAGGTTTAGCTGCAACAAGAAAATCACGAAGGGTGTCGTCAGAAACCATTTGGCCAGCTAGCTTTTTTTTTTTTTTGACACGGGATTTTTCTATTTTTATTTCAGCAAACAGAAATACAGAGTTTGTGAGTTTCAGAAACGGAAAGCAAACAGACGAGGGAAAACGGCCTGCCGGAGTTTCCGAGCACAAGATCCTAACCCTGAAACCGAATTGAGATTAATTGACCAGACAACCAACAAGTGAAGCATTGGCCGGCGAGATAACGAGTGAACACTGAACACTTAAGTGACGTCACGCGTGACTTCAGCAGGAAATTGGACGTTTGTGCGTACGCGCACGTCCTTCCCTGTGAAGGAAACTAAACAGGGTCGGAATTCAACCAAGCGTGTTAACAAGTAACCATCTTTCTTAGATCTGACGATGTTAACCTCACAGTACAGTAACAAGCAGACGTTGCCCCTTCCGTAGACAAGTAATTAAGCAGGCGTTTTGACAGGTACGTAAATCATCTTTCGCATAAGGCCGGTCTCTCCGTCTGCTAGCTCGCCATCCCCTCAGCTTGTTTCTTTCCCTCCTCATCGAACATGCCCTCAAGCCGGCGATTCCCATTTCCCGATCCCACCAATATAGAATATGGTCCGTCGTTTGAGAGCGTTTTTGACAAAACATTCAGTGATTTCAACAGAAGCGCCAGTAATGCTGTGGCCTACAGCGTCGGTACTGAATTTTTTGTTTCTTGTTGTTATTTTGAGTTATTGTTTTTGGCATCTCTTTAACGTATCGATCGCTTTATCCTAACGCGATCGATCGGTGCACGCGCGCAGCTGTTTCGGTACTGAGTACCGGAGCAATCTTGGCGATTGTGTACCTCGTCTACAGGTGCCTCAAGGAGCACGGCCTCCCGTCCATCAACATCAAGCAGACCACCACCGGCCATGGCGGCGCGGCGGCGGAGCTCACGCCGCTGGTACCGGACTCCACAATCCGGGGCGCCACCATCGAGAACTTCCTCAACGAGATAACCCGCGAGAAGCACATCCGGTTCACGTCGCAGCAGCTCAACGGGTACACGCAGCACATGTCCGCAGAGCTCGGCGCTGGCGGGTTCGGCACCGTCTACAAGGGCATGCTCCCCAACGGCCTCGACATCGCCGTCAAGGTGCTGCACGAGAAGAAGATGAAGAACGAGGTCACGGAGCAGCAGTTCATGGCGGAGGTGGGCACGCTGTGGAGGACCAACCACGCCAATCTCATCAGGCTCATCGGCTACTGCTACGACGCCGGCGGCGGCGGCGGCATGCAGGCGCTGGTGTACGAGTTCATGCCCAACGGCTCGCTCGACAAGTACCTCTTCGACCGCCGGCGGCGCACGGCAGGCTCGTCGGAGCTGCTCGCCATCGCCGTCGGCGTCGCGAGAGGCCTCCGGTACCTGCACGAGGAGTGCCAGAAGAAGATCATCCACTACGACGTCAAGCCCAGCAACGTGCTCCTCGACGGCAACCTGACCCCCAAGCTCACCGACTTCGGGCTGGCGCAGCTGCTCAGCCGGGAGGACGCGCACGCCTCCGTGCACGCCCCGCGTGGCACCGCCGGCTACATGGCGCGCGAGGTGATTGATATCCATGTCGAGATGGCGGCTGCGATCACCGAGAAGTGCGACGTGTACAGCTTCGGCTTGCTCCTGTTTGAGGTCATTTGCCGGAGGAAGATCATAGACAACAGCTTGCCAGAGAGCGACAAGTGGCTGCCACTGCTGGCGTTGACCATGTACGAACAGGGAAGGCTGTTGGACCTCATGAAGAAATACCATAGTCACATGGCTGCGGAGGATGAGGAACAGTGGAAGGAGACGGCGGCGAGGATGTGCAAAGTGGCGTTCTTATGCGTGCAGGAGCAGCCGAAGAAGAGGCCGACGATGAGCATGGTGGTGAGTATGCTGGAAGGGCATTTGGAAATTCCCCATCCTCCGGAGAACCCCTTCCAGCCAGTGGCGGAGCTTGAAGCCAAATACAGAGAGGGCCATTTGTCAAATCCACATACACAAGTTTCATATAAATAAGTTTTAGTTCTAGAATACTATAATTAGGTCACAATTAATAAAATTCAAGTGACCGTGGTCTATTGTCCATGATACCTATTACGGTATCATACTAGTATATATTCACCAAAAGATAAGTAACACATAGAACTAGCACTTGTTAAAAGTTCACTCTTCTTTCCTTTAAATCTCGGAAATCAGTAATTATATCTTTATAGTTGTAGTCTCTTGTAATCTCGCCTTCTATATGTACTACCAAGCTATTGGCAAGAAATTCGTCTTTCATCCTGTTTCGTAGTCTTGTCTTAGTGATCTTCAAGATAGAAAAAGCGCGCTCTGCAGTAGCTATTAAAATTGGAAGAGTAGGCCCCGTTTAATTACACTCAGTTGAAATTTACAAACACTATAGTGTTTTATTTTTTGCAATAAGTGTCTAATTATATCCCAAGCAGGCTCAAAAGATTCGTCAGACAACATTTTGCTAAGCTGTCAAATTAGTTTTGGTTTTCATCTAATTTAATGCTCCATGCATGTGTCTAAAAATTGATGTGACTAATTTGATTGGGAGTTGGAAGGGTTCTAAACGAAGCCCAAGCAACCGAAGCAGTCTATCAATCATGTTAAAAGTCCTATGACATGCCGTGCCAACAAGAATGCTTTAACTGATACTCTAATTTAAGTCTCTCTTGTACTACTTCTCAACTATTTTACATATCTCAATAGCATTGAAAGATGAAAATCTGTTTGGTATTAATGTAATGCTAATGGATAAAAGGCCCATCACCGGTGGCTAAATTAGCTTGCGCCAGCGTATATCTTCATTTTTTTTTCGGACCAAGGGGGGGCGGAGCCCTCTTTGGCCAACACAAGGCTCCGCCAGTGCTTCTAGCAATTGGCGGCATCACGCTCTCTTTCTAGTTCTGAAACAAGTCAGGGATGCTCCGGATGTCCCCAACCTCAATAGGAGAACTGAATCAAGTCATCAGTTTGGCTCTCTCAATGTTTTGGTTGTCTCGACCATTTGGAAGGAGCGCAACGCCAGGACGTTCAGGAATGTGGCCTCCTCTGCTGCGGCGCTGAGCTCCCTGGTTCTGGAGGAGGCGGCTGGTTGGGCTCAGGCTAGGTTTGTCGTCCTTCGTTCGCTTCCGGCGCTGCTGTAGCCTGTTTTCTTTTATTTGTTGTTTGTGTGCGTTTGCCTTCGGCCGTTTTGCGGCCTCTTCTTCTTCCTTTCTCGGTTGCTCGTCCAGGCAATCTTTGTGTTTCCCTTGACCTATGATTTGGATTGGGTTTCTCTACTTCCTCTTAATGAAATACGTGCTTAATAATTAGCACGTTCGTTAAAAAAACACACAAAACGTTAATCGTTGTCAATAATAAGTGTCTCGACTTGTCAATCACCTAACAGATTGCGTCGCTAACCCCTCCTTGCGATTTCCATCGAAAAGTTTTCATACTAATGGTATATATATATCCTAATGGTATATTTGGCCCTTGTTTCATTTTAGCCGTAGAAAATATGGAACCCACTAACAACATGCATGATGTGCGACTAGACAACAAGAACAACATATAAGTGGGTCACACATGCTAATATGGAAGCTATGTTTTGGTCACTAAGTTAAAACAAAGGAGGCTGTGTTTTGGTTACTAAGCTAATCCGGCTCCTCTAGTGTAATGAATCATAACCTTAACCTTTAGTGATGATGATGAATTGCTCTATTGTCATGCATACCATATTTACTGAAGACCTTTCTTCCACGTACGGTTCCACCGTGCATGCAGAGACGTGTTCCAGTGTGAAACAACCACTGCACGAGCGTTCGAGGCTGTGTCCTTCACAGGAAAGCAACGCGTTTGCACACACACGGCTAGTGTCCTGCTTTACCTATGTCACGCGCGATGGCTGTAATAAGCCTGTAACCATTTTCCGCTCATCACCGCGTTAGGAATCAGTCGTGGACCGTGGATTAATTCGTGTTGGGCTAGGCCCACCAAAGCACGTCAGTGCTCTCTGCTCTGTTGTGTTGAGTCGTACGGCTCCATTTGGCTGGGCAGATGGCCACATATATTATAAGCATCTAATATAATTAATTAATAAAAAAAATCCCTATCTCTCATCCACAGAGGTGAGATCCTAATCGTAGTTACGATGAATTCTGAAAATTCGGAGACACAGTTTTGAGAAACTAGAATCCAAACCAATCCAAACGGTACAGTTGTCTCGCTGATGAACCAATTTCTCATGACCCTCTTCGTGATTTTCTCGTTGCTGCCTCATCATGCGATAACTTAATCTAGCACCACGAGTATACTCCATAGGACGACTTACACGGTATAGTAAGCGAAGGGATATGCCTTTAGACACTAGCAAGCTAGGTATAAAGTTGATTTGCATATATAAAACTATTGGGCAGAAAGTAGATGTTTAACATCAACATCGATGCATAGCAAGCGGTACAGCAAGAAGCAATGAACACTTGCATAGGGTGCAGCTAGATCTTCCATAAGTCCTTTCACCGCAAGAATTACTCAGAAACTAGAAAGTCATGAACGTGTAATTGTGTGCACAACATTCCAAAATGGTTAAGTCAATTCAAAACAACTCTGCATAGCGGTCCAAGTTCTATCCACAAGAGAACGAGGCCACTACCCATACGGCTATACCCATGTGACCCTTTGGCTACAGGAGTTAGGCTATATAGGAGCAACCAGGCCAAAATACACAATAGATCGTTTAAACTGTAGTTGGACCAACCAGACATAGTCTTCAGGATCAGCATTTCAACCACAAAACATAGCACTAGCAGGTGAGTCAGACAACCTTTTCCAGCACCACACAAACTCTCCCTGACCGCACTTTTTACCCTTTCCAATAATTTTATATATACCTTCCGTGCTCCTAAGTAATGCCTATGGTCCAATGTTCCAAATCATTCCTTCAAATAGCCGCCATCTTCAACCCCTAACATGTCCACAATCACAGGCATGGGCATGTCCGCAGTCATTGCTACCACAGCCATCATCATCCTCGACACATCCACCATCACAGGCACCACCACATTGTTCACGGCAACGACCATGAAGATCCATATATGCATCATGAGATTCTTCTTCTAGCTCGGCATCAATATAATGTGTGCTTCATCATTATGGACCCAAACTGTGTAGTCCTTCATAAAACCTCACATGATCAAGCGCGATGTGATTATAGTCACATCTCTTTCCATGTGAGTATGTTCTTGCAGTTGCTAAACCGACAACCAATTTCGGTTTTCATTCTGGGTCATTGTATGCTTCTCAGCGGCTTTAATGAATCTATCCATTTTAGAGTAGAAATTTGGCTTCCACCTTAATTCAATGAATATATCCTTTTTAGAGTAGAAATTTGGCTTCCACATTAATGAACCGTACATCCACAAGGCCATGTCCGTGTTTTAACAAATCAAAGAAAAGAAAAATAATTCATTCAACATAATGTGGTAATGTTGAAAGTAATAATAGTTAATTTAAATTAATAATAATCACCATAACAAGTGGAAATCATTCATGTAATTAATTTAAACTTATCAACTATACTTCAATCTTCATTATACAAAAAATATTAAATTAATACATAGATAGGTTTGAATAGTCTCGAATCCACTCTATAATTTTAATAAAAAAAATTAATAATAATAAACAACCTTGAACATTCAGTCTATTGATGCAAACTTAATTCACTTTCAAAAAACAAACTAATTTATTACTTAATCCATTCCAAATTATAAGTTGTTTGACTTTTTCAACCCTATGTTTGACCACTCATCTTATTCAAAACATTTGCGTAAAAAGAGTTAAATTTTACTTATTCTTGAAGAAATTTTATTAATAAAGCAGGTTATAGCAAAAAATGTTATATTTTGGACAAATTTTTTAATAAGACGAGTGGTCAAACTTGGAGCCAAAAAAGTCAAACAACTTATACATTAAAACGGAGGGAGTACAAAATAATTCTGGATCTAGTCATAAATTCAAACATAATCACCATTCAAAAACTAAGTAACAAACCATCAAATCAAGACATGGCCACTAAACAAGGCTAGCTTCCCCGGCCATTGTCGTCACTGGATCAGAAGGCCTCCGAAGGATGTTGGCGTCCTCGCGTGCGCAGGCGCGGGTAGGAGGTCCCCATGGTCGGTGTGCTCCGCTCTCTACCACGGCTACAACGCAAGATGCGCAGATTCGCATATTGCACCCTCTCCACATGCTGTCGTCTCCATGTCCGAGTGGCATGTGTGTGTGCATTCCTCGCCGGTTAATTCACTGCCTGTTAGTGCACCGTTCATGTTAGACAATTTTTTACTAGCTTGGAACGAGATCGCCTAACTTCGCTCCGGCTGACTGCAGATGCAGTGAGTCATCTGTGCCGTCGGCTGAGAATTGGACGCCTGTGCGCGTTGCCGTTCGCTCCAGCTGCTGTGCTCGTCCGCTATCTGGGCCTCGGCCCAAAACCAACCTGGCGCTCCTCTTTTTGGCGCCGATGTTTTTTTTCCTTTTTGGCGCGAGTTCCTCCACTTTCGGCCCAAAACCAACCGTCTCTTGATGTTTGTTTAGATTACATCAGTATTCTTTTAATTTGTTTGCCATCCTCTACAGCTCGTGTTGAACTTGATTAAAGAAACGTCAATTTGCGTTCATTAAAAAAATAGAATCTGCATATATGAGATGGATGAAAAAAGGTGTGTAACCCATTCTTGTTTCTTTCTCCCCCATGCAGTCAAATATATTTTAGTTGCTTACCACCAAATTAAATATTTGGTTTGTTGTAGGGATGGGTTTTTTCCTAGTTTCTTACCTCAAGTTGGCATGGAATCCAGTAGTTCAGATGAAGCTTGGATGTTTTGGGTTGGCTATGGTGGCCAAAAGGGGTTTGAGGTTAGAAAAAAGTACTCAAACAAAAGAAAATCAGATGGAAAGGTTAGGTCATGCAGATTTGTTTGTGCGAGTGAGGGTCACAGATTGAAAGATAAAAGTGATCATTTAATAAAGTGTAAAAGAGCTGAAACAAGAATCGATTGTCAAGTTTGTATGGCTCTCGTACTAGACCGAGAGAAGGGGAATTATAGAGTCACTAAGCTGATTTTAAAACACAATCACACCCTTCAGTTGCCACAAACCTCATATTTGTTGGCCTCTCAAAGGAAAATTTCAGAGTTACAAGGTTTTAAAATTGAGACGGCTGATGATGCAGGAATTGGACCTAAAGCTGCACATGAGTTGCTGAATTCTAGTAGCATGGATATCTTTTGCCACCGATATGCAATCTAGATGTCTTTTGCAAGTTTGAATATAGGGTGTCTTTTGCCTTTTGGAAATGAGCTACCATGATCTGCACGTATTTTCACTGAAATGAGAACATCAGAAACTCTTTTGCAAACAAGACATGATCATGACGTAGTCTCTGGAATTTATAAGTTATGTCTCATGCACTTCATTCTGGATGCCTGGGAACAATGATATTTGTGTAGTCTCTTAAGTCATAACATTCCAGATTTACAAAAGACAATCAATACAATTTGTTCTGCTAGTCTGTTTCTATAGAATCACAATTGCTAGCATTTTTGCTGCCTACCTGCATAAATAGCTAAAACTTGTGCTTCCTGTTCAGTTAAGGTAATGATACAATTCATAGAATACAGTGCAAGTTCAATTTGCACAACACAATGCTTTTTCAGTAGCGTACAGGCTCCTGGTCCTTGATGGCCTCGATGCACCCAGGCTAAGCTCCTGGGACAGCTAGCTTGTCGAGATCGAGGACGGCGACGGCGCTCGGCGAGGATGGCGACGGCGCCACGCTCGGCAAGGACGACCGCGCGACGAGGATGACGACGGCCCGGCGCTCGGCGAGGACGGCAAAGCGCGGCAGTTTGAGGAGCTCGAGTGGGTTGAAGACGACGACAGCGGCGGCGGCGGCGGCGATGCGTTTGAGCGTTCCCCATCGATGAGAGCTTTCGGCACCGGTAAAATCTTGCTGTTGTGCAGCCCATGTAAATTTAATAGATCTATCGTTGGATCATCAAGCAATGGCACAGATGTACTGACTGCAGGTGCAGTCGTTTTCAGGTGAAGTTAGGCGATCTGGTTCCGCATTGAGTGGGAATGCGTTTATGGTATATTGCTGCCTGTGACCTAAAGCATTATGTCTAAACAGATGGAACTGTTTAATTGATAGAGTGAAAAAAAAAAATCCACCTTGTGTGATTAAAACTTTGCCCCTCTTTTTAAATCCAAACTAGAAACTTGTTTAATATATATAGTGGCATTCAGCTTGTGGTAGTTTCCTGAGAAAGAAGAAACTATGGCATGGATTATGTTCCTTGTTTCTTCTTTAAATTCAACCTTTTTATCTAGCGGCCAATGCATTGATTATGAGTTTTCAAAACCCCTTCTGATATTTTTTTGATCAGCTAATGCTTTTCTATATCACGGGCTTTTGCCTCATGGCAAGAGCCAGTAGTTGTGGTCTTCTGACCATTGGTGCAATGTTCGACTGATCGGCCTCCATAGCTTGGCTTATCCATGACGAAATCCACCAAACATGTAAGCAACAGGAGCTATATTGGGAACTCTTTGGTATATGTGCAATCACCTAAGCGTTGAGTCAACAAATGGGATCTTCTGATCACTGATGCAGTGTTTCCTTTGACCAATGGGTCTCCACAGCTTGGCTTGTCCATGGCGAGATCCACCAAACTCTTTTGCATTTGTGTAATCATCTAAGCGTTTGGCCATGAAGGAACCTCTACATATTTACTCAACTAGTGGGAGACCCGCACAAAGCGCGGGGCTACGGGTATTGTTTTGTTGGTAATGGGTGAGAACCATTAGCGGATCTAGGGGCGGCCTGGGGGGCTGCAGCCAGCCCCCCCCCCCCCCCCCCCCCGGGCGAAAAAAAACTTTTACCAAGTCGGCCAGCCAGGACAGACGGCCTGCGGCTGGAACCAGCCTGCAACCGGCGCCTGGTGGCCGCCAGCCAACGCCGCTAGCCCTAGTCGGCTTATGTTATTTAGCCCCCCCTGCCCCCCGGGTCTGTTTATGGATCCACCACTGGTGAGAACTGCTTATTAACGGGTCTGAATGTTTATGCTAACGGGTTTCTACTGTTTGGTAATGGGTATGTATTGTTCATACCAGGTGTCTATATTGGTTGCTAATAGGTTTGTGCTATTTGATAGTACTATTCATACTGTATGTACGTTATGTTCACGTGACCCGTTACTGTTACCAAAAGAGTGTTATGTGAGGGGGCACTGTTACGAGAACAGTGGTTTGTGAGGGGGCACTGTTGTGCTACAATGTTATGTGAAAGAGGATATGGTATATAGAAATAAGGTAATCCCTCCGTTCCAAATTGTAAATCGTTCTAATAATTTTGGAGAGTCAAACTATTTTAACTTTGACTAAAATTATAGAGAGAAATGCAAAGATTTATGCGACCAAATAAATGTACTATGAAAATATATTTGATGAAGAATCTAATAATATTTAGTTGATATTATAAATATTATTATCTTATTACATAAACTTGGTTAAAATTGAAATAGTTTGACTCTCCAAGATTCTTGGAATGACTTACAATTTAGGATGGAGGGAGTATACGGTAGATTCGATATCTCGGTGGATATGGACATGGTTACAAAATGTGAGCTATTTCTCATATTTTTTTGATGGTAAACAGGAGAGGCACACCCCTACTGTACTATGCTAATTTAAACTTGACAGTGTACTCCCTCCATGTTGGTATTAGTAGTCGTTTTAGAATTGGAAACGTTTTGATAAAAAGGTGTCGTTCTGGCTGTGGACTGGGAACCTGGACGCCGCTGCCCCTCGCGCTTCGGTTCCTGCACGCGAGCATTAATAGCGCCGCGTCGTTTCTCTTCTCCCGCACCACGCGTTAAGACGACGCTGCTCGCCGCTTAGACTGCATGCCGCTCGCCGCTCACACTGCACGCCGCTCGCCGCTCGCCGCTCGCCTGAGTTCGCCGCACTCCATGGATGCCGCGGACTGGACGTCGGAAGAGTTCGCCGCGCTGTCCTCGGAGATGGAGATGGAGCTCGCGCCGGAGTCGGATATGGAGGTGGTGCCGGACTCCATCACGCCGGACTCCAAGATGGAGCTCGCGCCGGAGTCGGAGATGGAGGTGGTGCCGGACTCCATCACGCCGGACTCCAAGATGGAGCTCGCGCCGGAGTCGGAGGTGCTGCCGGACTCCTTGCCGCTGGGCGCTTTTATCTGCGGTCGTTGTCATCTCGTCCATGAGGACCGGGAAGCTTGGAATCATGCGCACTCTATCTTCTATCCATGCCCTCGCTGCCATCTCAAGCACGCTGACTACACTTTCTTCGCTCTGCGTCATGGCATCTACGATTTCGACTGCAAGCTTTTCATTCCCGATCCCGACAATGTCGTCATCGATGGCGATACGATCGTGCTACCTCCCCACGTGCTGAAGATGATCGAAGAGAAGAGTGAGAGTGATGCCAAGAAGCGTGCTGCCAAGAAGAATCGCGCCAAAGCATCTGTAAGATAACAAGCTTAAGTTCTAACTAACTATTTCATGCAGCAAGAGTAGTACAATGATGTCTCTACTACTTAAGCTAATTAGCATCATTCTCTAATTGTTTCATGCAGCAAGAGTAGACTCGGCTTCATGTAATAAAGATGGATCACAAGGGATGCAAGATGGCAGCCGAGATTGTCTTTCTAATGTTCCTTTTTTCATGTGAGGAATCTTGAACTTGTTGCAACCTTTCACCTTCATAGCTTCCTTCAAAACAGTTTGTAATGTTAGGAACATTCGGTTTGCTTTGTGTGCTGAGTACTCCAAGAATGCCTACAGATCAATTGTGTGCAACAAATGAATGAATGAGCAAATTTGTTGTTGAAAAAAACACAGAAACATGTGTGAACAGTTTGATCAAATTACCTCTTGCACTGCTGGAACTAGAGCCTCTATTGTTTTTGCATTCTTCTTATACTGAATTGCTTGAATAGCTCGAAAAAAACCCAAGTCAAGAATGTTGAAATCCGGAGAGTTGGGAGGTTGACAAATTAGGCGAATATCAAATCCTTCAAGCTTAGCAGCCTCAAAAAATTCCGGATCATCCAACTTTAAGTGGGAAGGTGCATTGTCCTGTTGAATGAAGATTGGCCTGCCCACATCTTCTCTTGGCCACTTAGAACGAATGGCCGGCAACACTTTGTTGATCATGAAATCTCTAATCACATCTCTAGTGATCGAAGTTATGGGCTTCATAACCAAATCTCCACGGACACGGCCGGTTCTCTCATTACCTCTCATAGCCGGTTCATAACGAACAAGTGGAAAACAACCAATCCTACCATCAAAAATACAATTCCCATCCCTAAACCTTGGCCGAGCACAAACACATAAGAACATGAGCCTAGGGATGTAGTTCTTATTCTTACAAGTCCGATGGGGATCATCTTCTTCGGGTAGCAAATAACACCTTTCAGATTTTTGATGAAGGTAGAACCATTTTTCATCAATGAAAATAAAGTCAAACAACTCCTTAAACCTTGGATCATTAGCCAAATCCCTGTTAACCATGTCAACACACCACTGTAACCTAGACCTCTTGTTAGCTTGAGTGAGATATGGTTTGATGCTACTAGAGTGACGCCTAAGCAAACCCTTTTTCAAATACTTTTGAATCTTCCATGTGCTCAAGTTTAGTTGCCGGGACACATCCTCTATAGTCATTCTATCCTTTAAAGGAATGTTTTTCAATGCTTCCAAATCAACAGAGACTGCCTTACGACCTACTTTACCCTTCTTTAGACTAGAAACCACAACCGGAACTGAGTTTGCAAGTTGTATTTTACCTCTCTTCCATACACGCTGCACTGACCGAATATTAAGCCCAAACTGCGTAGCAACAATTGCAGTATCCTTCTTGTGTGGTTTCCCATTGTTGCTTCTAGCTAACATAGCTTGATAAACTCGTTTTCTGAGTTCATCAGTCATCTCCTTCCTTTGGTGGGGTTGTGGAACTGGTTCTTCCACGGTGGGGTCGTGCACATCATGTTCTGTTAGAAAGAAAACAACCATTAGCTAGCCTGTTAATTAACAAGCATTGTTCTATTATTAGCATGTTCAATAAAAAATTAGTTGTGCGTACTAGCTCACCGGGCAGGTTTTGTAGATAATCGAAATCAACCGCACCAAACTCGTCTAGTGGCAAGTTCAAATCAAACCCTGTCAAAAAAAGAACATGGCTGTTTGTGATTTGACGTTGTTCAAAGTGGAAAGAACAAACTGAGAAAACAACTTTGCATGCGGCTGCCAGTGCAAAAAAAAAAGAAGAGGAAGAACAATACCGTTGTTGTTGTCATCCTCCAATATTGGCTCGTTGAGATCCAAGGGAAGGTTGCCGTCTTCATCTTCTTCTATACGAACGTTAAGATCAAACGCAGTGAAGGTTGCCATAGCGCCGTACGGAGAAGTAAGCAAGCAAGCAGGCGTGGGAGGTAACAAGAAAGCAAGCAAGCTGAGCCGTGTAAATAAAGCAGCAGCGATAGAAGTCCAAGCGTCCAGACGAGCGCCATCAGAAAAAAAAAAACGCGCCCAGATTAGCGCCAAACGAATGCGAAATTCAGCAAACGAAAAATGAGCGCCAACAGAAAAAAAAACGCGGCCAAACGCGCGCAAATAAACCAGCACCCGCACAGTGCCATGCAGACAGGCCAGCAGCCATGCAAAATCCC
Source organism: Eremochloa ophiuroides (assembly GCA_038502445.1). Classification (NCBI taxonomy): domain Eukaryota; kingdom Viridiplantae; phylum Streptophyta; class Magnoliopsida; order Poales; family Poaceae; genus Eremochloa; species Eremochloa ophiuroides. The sequence continues at coordinate 7,440,406 of JAHLJS010000001.1, read as the reverse complement.
GTGAACCAAAAAATATGTGTGGGAGGAGGGATTCGAACACTGCCCGATGCCCCCAAAAGCCTCGGGACGCACCCACCTGACCAACCCAGCTTCGAAAGATTGTTGCCTAGGAAATACCCGCAGGCATATTTAATAAGGGCAAACTGGGAAGATTACCCCATAGCAACTCCATAGTTAATGACCCCTTGGTAATCGAAATCATGTCCTAAACGACCACTAATACCAACATGGAGGGAGTATTTAACTATTTCCAGTGAACAATGTATACTTTTAACGAAACAATATTCTCTACATAATTTGATGGGTGCGGCGGTATCGGTTTCACGATCGACACGATCTCTTGGTTTGGCGGCACGGGACGGTCTCAGTTGCGACGAACATGGTTCCGTTTGATGGCCTAGGCTCATCGAGAACTGGATGTTTGGAGGCATGTTGGGCCTCATCAGCAAGCTTGATGTTGAAAGCCACGGCGTGAAGCTTCATGCTGCCACAACGAGTCTCGACACCGGCGGCCTCCATGCTGCCCGGCCGCTTCTTCTCGTCGTCGTCTGCCAACGAGTTTGCGGTTGATGTCGAGCCCAAGAACGTCCGTCTTCAGGTCTTTCGTGACGTGGCCAAAGGGATGGGCGGCATGACGAAAGTTTTCTTTGCTATGTCTCGGAAATGCAGACTCACTGCACTTTTTTCACAACCAAGAAACAAAAAAAAGCAGAATCCTGATCAACTCGATCGAAATTACAAATCAAAGAAGTCAATTCCTCAGGAAAACAAGCAGCAGTGGCAGTTTTTAAAAAAGGGTGACACAGCAGACTGATTTCCATGGAGGCATGAATTCATGATGAGCAAGCACATGAAAGGAAGTCAACCTTAGTGCACCGTGCATTGAGTACACACGAAGCTAAAAATATCATATGATATCATTACAGAAGTAGGAGTATGTAGTAGTAGCAGCAGCAGATGTTGTCCGCTGTACACAACAACTGTGGATCGACTTCCCAATCATCCGGTCTCTGTTTAGTAAAAAATCGGGCACAGAGATGAAAGCTGAAGCAATCATAGATTAGATTACTGATTACACATCAGGCAGCTATAGCAGGCTGCTGATGAAGCAGGGAGGGGTTGGGACTGTATGGAACTAGTCGCTCTTCCTGAACTTGACGCCGCCCTTGAGGATGCCCTTGGTGTCCAGCTTCTGGTACTGGCTCTGCACCACGCCCAGCATGTTGTACAGGAAGTCGTCCACCTGGTCCTGGTACCTCTCGTACAGCACCGGCAGCGTGTGCGCGCACACGAACCCTGATGAAACCATACCAACCACACCATCCATTACATCAGAAGTGCACTAGTCCATCCATGCATCAGTAAGACCATCAGTAAGACAGTAACCAAAAACAGCAAACATAATATTCAGAACTGTAATGTAACCCTGAAAGAACAAGCACTGCCTGCCAGAACTCAGAAGTTAGTATTATTATTATTACCGATGTAGATGACCGTCAGGAAGTTGCAGAAGCTGCCGACGATGGCTGCAGCGAAGAACCCGGCGATCACCTTACATTGATTATACAGGAAAGCAAGCTTGTCAGCTTGTCTGACGATAGTTACTGCAAGTCTGCAAAAATGTTCAGTGAAGAGTCGGCTACAACAGAGCATCACTTACGATGAGCAACCGCTTGAGGTCTCGTCCGCAGGACACATCCTGGAGGTAGCCCAGCGCCTTGTTCACCTGGGCGCCGACGGCCGCGCCGGCGTTCGCGAACAGCTCCTCCGGCAGCTGCACGCGAGGCACGCTGGAAGGGGACCTGCGGCAGGAGAAGTGGAAGAACGTTGTCGAGCAGTTCAGTCAGGCACGTCGGAATTGGAGAATTGGAAGGGGACCAGCCATAGCCATGGCATCGATCGAACGAACGCAGTACCCTCTGCTGAGAACGGCGGCGAAGGTGGACCAGGCGAACTGGATGGCCATGCCGAGCGCCAGCAGGAAGCAGAGGATGGTGAGGAAGTGGTAGTCCAGCCACTCGAAGAACACCCACACCAGCGTCGCCACGCCCAGCACGCCGGACGAGATCTTCTTGTTCCGCCACAGCAGCACGTCGGCAGCTGCGTTGCGTGCAGGTGCAGCCATCGTTCTCAGTCATGATGATTCATCATTCACCACGATTTGCTACTTGCTATGGGTGGAAAGTGGAATACAACGGGGCAAGAGGGCGTGCAAATGTGCAAGTATGTACATTTCCCGCCGCCGAGGACGTGGTGGACCGACTTCTTCCTCTTCTCACCGCCGAACAGCTTCTGCGCCTGCTCGGAGATGGAGGAGCCGTCGCCGCCGCCGCCGTCGAACCGGACCGACTTCTGCTTCGGCAGGTTCTCCGCGATGGTCTCCATGATGTTGCTCATCAGCTCCGACGACGCCGCGTTCTCTGAATGCTCCGCCATCTTCGGATCCCTCCCGCCGCCGCTGAATCCACGGGACGGGACCACGAAGCATGTGTACGTACAGGTCAGATGCAGAGTCAGTCAGTCAGTCTTCTTTCTTCTACCATTAAACTTTCTCAAATAATTCTGCTGCACCAAGGACGAAAAACTTACAAAGAAAACTTTTGTAATTAAAAAAATAAATCTCACGGGTGCTTACAAATATAATACTGCTGTGCTGGGGCGATTAGTTGAACAAGAGATTAAACAGAGCACATGGCGTATTACTCTCAACTCTGAATTAAAGCCAGAATCCTGAACAGCTCAGGAATAAAAAAAAAAGGAACCTGAACAGCTCAGCCTTCATCTTTGTCCACCTCGACGGCGGATTCTTTATTAAGGTTCAGGTTGCAGAAAAGCTAAAGCAACCAACCAGCTGGCCAAAACGAATTGGATAAGGCTCGTACAAATTTACCGGAGGAAAGGGATGAACTTACCGAGGAGCAGCGGTTCAACGTGGGTGAGCTCGAACTGGGGCGCCTTGATCTTCTGGGACGGGATTCTTCCTCACCAATGGTGAGGCAGAGGAGCAGCCGGTTGATTGGACAGGGGAAGAGGAGAGGAAAAGTTTTTTTTTTTTTTTTAGTGGAAGAGGAGAGGAAAGGTAGCTGGGGGTGAAGAGGGAGCAATTAGTTCATCGACAGGGATAGGAACGAAATCCTGCTCCCTCCAACGGCCCTGTGCAGTCACCAAATCTAAGCCATTCCTTGCAGATCCAACAGACACGGGCTCTCCAACCAAATCTGTGTCAGCTCGTGAGTCCTGAAGACACCGGAGGCTGTAGGGGTCCGGTGAGGTATCAACGGACACGTCTGGTAAGTCTAGGAGCTCTTTAGATGCTCTTTGTTGGTCCACCGGATGCCGGTAGCAGCGCGTCCGGTGTAATGTGCAGCGTGTCCGGTGATGACTTAACCTATGCTAACAGCTAAGTGACCATTGAGATCGAGCGGTCCATGTTGGTGAGAAGTGACAAGCGGCTTCGATCTTTGCACCAGACGATGGTGCGTCCGGTGTTAACGTCCGGTGCCCTCGCAGAAACAGACAACGATTTATTTCTTTGGCGGGGAGTATAAGTAGTGCTTGGGCTAGCTTTGAGTGTCTCTCTTGCGCATTCTAATCACTCTTACACTCTTGTGAACCGAGCCCAATGACGTAGCCACCCAAACGGCGGGGTGGGTGGCCGCCCTAGCTACCGGCGTCGTAGCACCAGATCCCCAGACCCTCACTTCTCTATCTCCGACGTCCGACAAAGCGCGAAGTGAGGCAGAGCGGCGAGTCGGTGTCCCGACGATGTACGAGGTGAGGAAGAGCGTCGGTCGCCTCCTTGCTGGGCCTTTTTGTTTGGCCGTGAAGCCCAGTCCTAGACTCCTAATAAAGACCCAAATTTCGTGCCATCTCGCATCGGCATCGAGCGAGCGATCTCCCGCAGTCCCGCCGCCATCTCGCATAGTCGCATCGCCCTCCTGCCGCACTTCCGCCGCTGTTCCGCATTTCTGCCCGCCAGCCGCCGCATCGCTCGCCCCACCGGCCGCCGCACTTCTGCTCACGGCTCACCGGCGTGGCAGCATCCGCCCTGCCGTCCACCACCCGGCGTCCTCCTCATCCAAAGCGGCAGCACACCGACGCCCGCACTGTCGAGGCCGAGAGCGAGGTGGAAGCAGAGATATGTCCAACATTGGCATAGGCAAGAAGAGCAAAACAAATGTTATTGTTCATGAGCATCTTGATTTGTCAATTTAACGATTTCTTCATTCTCTAGTAAAAGAGCATGTCAATTTCATGAGCGTTAATTGAATTTCCGTCGTGTGTATTATTCACCCTAGCTAAAAAAATTCTGGCTCCATCATTGACTGAGGCTAAGCCTCCACACATATCTCACACACTTTGATTCATATGGCTCTGTTCGGCTGGCTGGATTGTACGGCTGACTGGCTGTTTGTTGTGAGAGAAAAACATTGTTGAATGGCTGACTGATGCTGGCGGGTAAGTTTAAGCGAATAGAGGCATGAGATAGTGTTGATTCCAAGTGCTAGTTTTGAGAGGATTTGGATTTTAGAGCACTTGGTGGTGATTTGCTTCAGATTTCTTGATCTCTTGAGGCTTTGCCGAGTCTCTAGATGGCTTGTGAAGCAAGGAGGCGGTGTGAGCTTGATTGGAGCTTGTTCAAGGCCGCACAGGACAAAGTTGTGAGGGGTTTCGCGTTTGTTCCCCGGTGGAGAGCCAAAACCAACGCTAGTGGAATTCTCGTTGTAAGAAACAACTTCTCATGTGTTGGTGAATGGCACTCGGTGAGCGTTGGCATGTGATGCCTTGCTCGTGACCCACCAAGTAAAACCGATGCCATAACGAGGAGTAGCTTGACGGCAATCAAGTTAACTTGGTAAAAAATCGAGTGTGCTTCTCTTCTCCACGTTCGAGTAGATGCTCTTTGGTTGATTCTATCGGTCTTCATTGATTGGTATTCATCCCGGTGATTGGATCAACCATTACTCTTCACGGCGGTATAATCACTCGATCAGTCCTCCTCTCAATACTTTCTTTGTATAGTTAGCTTCACCTTAGGATCGAGGTAATAGCCTTTGCATAGTATTGAGCACTTAGGTTCGGAGTGCTTGACCGGTTCGATTGAGTGCATAACCTTGGGTAGAATTCCATAGGTGGCTTGGCTAGAGCTAGCGCTTTGCAGTTTGCCATTGCTAACAAAGTGGTCTAGTCTCTTTGTAGAATTTTAATAGGCTATTCACCCTCCTCTAGCCTATTAGGACCTTTTATCCTTGCAGATTTTAATGCATGTATGTATGAATATTAAGATGAGGAAACATTCAAAAATGCATTTGACATTATGAGGACAAAGGTGAAGAAGCATATTTGGTTGGACAGTATATATAAGGTGCAAGAAAAATGGGTTGTATGCTATATGAAAGATGTCTTCACATTAGGAATGAGAAGTACACGATTAAGTGAGAGTCTAAATAGTGAACTGAAGAGGCATTTGAAATCTGATTTTGATATCATTCGATTTCTTAAACATTTTGAAAGAGTGGTGGAAAGTAATAGAAATAATGAGTTGAATTCTTAATTTGAATCAAGAAAAAAATACCTAGAATCAAAATGAGAACACCTATGTTATTGTAAGTTAGCAAGTTGTACACACCTGTTATATTTGAAGCTTTTCAAGGTGAATATAAAAGGTCCATGACAGCGTGCACTACGGCGTTGGAAGGCAACAATGAATATGATGTCTCAATTGGGATTCTTGATGAATATTTTAGATATGAGAAGGAGTACAAAGTCATTGGAGATCCTCTACAACAAACTAGAACATGCAGTTGTACGTGGGCAATTCAACAGAATTGGAATATTGTGTCGCCATGCTATAAAAGTACTTGATTTGATGAATATCGAATCTCTCCCTGCTCAATATGTATTGAAGCGATGGACCAAAAAAGCACAAACAACCAAGATCGAAATATAATAGACAACCCAAGGTTAGATGAGACACTTCGGTATAGATCTATGACTCACAAATTTGTCAACTTGGCACAGTGAGCTGCTAGCCGTCCTGGGTGCTCCATGATAGTTCATGACACACTTGATATCCTTAGCAAGAAAATTGAAGAAGAAATCAATGGCTGCACTACCCCAACTGTGGATCGAGTCATTGTTTCAACAAATGTTACTCCTGTAAGTAATTTGGTGAGTACAACACGTTCAAAGAAAAAGGATGTTGAAGCAAAAACTTCGAAACGCAAAAGAACTTGGCTTGATAAGAAACGCAAACCAAGAAAAAGGAGTGTTCAAAGAAAAAGGATGTTGAAACAAAAACTTCGAAACGCAAAAGAACTTGGCTTGATAAGAAGCACAAGTTTACAAAGAACGGAACCAAGAAAAAGGAGAAAGGTTCAATGGTATTATCGATGCGAGACACCAGGGGTTCCCGACAAGGAAGAGAGAAGAAGACCTAGTCCAATTAGGATTCCTTTCATGTAATTCTATTAGGACTAGTTTATTATCCTATTAGGATCTCTACTTTGTAACTGACTAGGACTCCTGCCCCCTGGACTATATAAAGGAGGGCAGGACTCCCTAGATCGGGGCACCTTCACAACGACACACATCTACACAAACACCACAACAGACCTCACGGTCTAGAAGCGCAAGGCGCAACATATTATCCACCCCAAACTGGACGTAGGGCGCCGCTTTTCGTCTTACCGAACCAGTATAAATCGTTGTCTACCTGCGTTTACCACCGAGTTCCTGCATATGCCTGACACCACTCCGAATAAATAACCGTCCTGGGTACCCCCGAGACGGGCTATCGGTCGTAAAACACCGACAGGTATGTACTACCATAAAATATTTTACATTCTCTATAGACTGTAGTTATACCAATGGGAAAACTATTATCTTAGTACTCTTATATTATTAGAAGGGACAATAAACCGTTAAAGTGGCACTCGGTGATGTTGTGGCCAAGGAAGGGATGTCTAAACCTTACTCAGCAGAAATGTTTGGCCTGGCACTTCTTGTCCCAAGGAAGGCATGTCTGAACCTTACATGGCCATTCATAGCTACTCTCAGTTATTGACAGTAAGATTTAAAAACTATGATCTTTCATGTGTCTAGTGAGGATTTAAACAGAGTTTAATTGTTGTTCTTTTATTTTGCAGGGAGCCATAACTGATGATCTTAATGTTGAATTCTAGTAAGAGTTAGTTCTGGAGAATAGCTTTTGGTATTTTGCTTGAAGTATAAAGTTCAGCCTGATTAATTATAACAGATGCTGAAAATGGTGGAAAACAGTACTATATTTTGTCAAACCTCTGAACTTGCAAGAATCAGTAATATATTCTTATTTCTGAACATGTCTCTGAACTTGCAAAAAGGAGCACAGTTTATTTCACAATTGCAGTCTGTACAACTTGCTTATATTTTCCTGGATTCTATACACAATATATTTGCATGAAATTGCTAGTTGCTGCACAAATTTCCTACACAAAATTGTTATTTTTCCTATATGCTTCAAATACAGAACACAATACTTAACATAGATGTGTTCCACACAGTGCTAATACTCTAAGATGGGTACCGTTGAACAACTAGCTAGAGAGGGGCATGCCTCTCAATGTCCATCTCCATAGACAGAGGTCGTGCGCAAAAGTGGCTCCACCTTGTCTGCAATGGAGTGTAGCGTCGACATCTCACTAGCAAGCACGGCCCGAGCACAACACTTGCAGACGACGAGCAATAGTGTGTATGACGGCCTAGATGGGAGCGCACCTGATGCGTCGGCTACGAGCTATAGCCTCGGCATCCGAGAAGGCCATAACTTTGTGCCGCGACGAGGGTAGGGAGGAGAATGATGTGGGTCGGAGCACCGTGGCGGCGAGGACGGCGGGGAGAGGTAGCTGTTGTTTATGGGCGCTGTGGCCTGGAATGGGCCGCTCAAACTGGCATGTTATGTGACTTTGGTGGGGTTGCCGTTGAATCTGCAACAATCGGCTCAGATTTGGTGACTGCATGGCACCATCGATGGGAGTGACTGCATAGGATTTCGTTCCCAGGGATAGTCAGACGGGTGGAGTCCAACTATCAGTTTTTTCTATTTTATAATTTTTATGATTTACTATGATTTTTCAAAAGATTTAGCAGAAATAAATAAAGCAAAAACTTCAGACTAAAGTATATCATATTATATATTCACTGTGTAGATCTACTCATTGGAGTAACAAAATTGGATTTTCCATTTTATAACTTTTCTGTTATTTACTATGAATTTTTAAAAGTACCCTTCCCCAGAACCCCACTCAAGTGGGAGCCGCCTGGCACTGGGTCTGCCCTTTACTATGAATTTTAAAAAATCCAGCCAAAATAAATAAAAAAGATAAAGACAAAATCACCGTCACTATAGCAAAACCACTGTACAAAACCGCTAATATAAACCGTTTTAAAAAGTTGACAGATGTGTTTTACCAGGTTTTAGAATTTAGGTACTTCAAAGTAGACTTACGCGAAAGTTGAAGGGGCTTTTTACTTTGTGCTTAGATTGAGTTCCAAAGCACCAGGTGCTGCTTTGTTCATTTCAGTTGAGAGGGATGAAAGCTGAAGCAATCATAGATTAGAATACTGATTCCACAGCAGGTTCGCCGTGCTCCTGCTGATGAAGAAGTGCAGGGAGCGGATGGTACTGTATGGAACTAGTCGCTCTTCCTGAACTTGACGCCGCCCTTGAGGATGCCCTTGGTGTCCAGCTTGCTGTACTGGCTCTGCACCACGCCCAGCATGTTGTACAGGAACTCGTCCACCTGGTCCTGGTACCTCTCGTACAGCACCGGTAGCGTGTGCGCGCACACGAACCCTGAAACCCATACCGACCACACCATCGTCCATGACCATGAGCAGCTCATTAATTAAGCAGTTGCCAAACAACAAACAGAATACATTTTCAGAAATGTAATGTAACCCTGAAAGAACGAACAAGCACTGCCAGAACTCAGAGAAGTTGTTATTCTTACCGATGTAGATGACCGTCAGCAATGTTGCAGAAGCTGCCGACCATGGCCGCCGCGAAGAACCCGGCGATCACCTGAATTGCCAATGGTAATAAATAAAAAAAATTAAAACATGAAAGCAAGATCATCAGCCTGCTTGTCTGACGATACATTGCTACGTCGGCATGTAAAATGTCTTACGATGAGGAACTGCTCGAGGTCTCGTCCGCAGGACACGTCCTGGAGGTAGCCCAGCGCTCTGTTCACCTGGGCGCCAACGGCCGCGCCGGCGTTCGCGAACACCTCCTCCGGCAGCTGCACGCGAGGCACGCTGGATGGGGACCCGCTGTTGAGCATGGCGACGAAGGTGGAGTAGGCGAACTGGACGGCCATGCCGAGCGCGAGCAGGAAGCAGAGGATGGTGAGGAAGTGGTAGTCCAGCCACTCGAAGAACACCCACACCAGCGTCGCCACGCCCAGCACGCTTGACGAGATCTTCTTGTTCCGCCACAGCAGCACGTCGGCAGCTGCTTGCAGTTTCCAGTCGTCGTCAGCCATCAATTCATCACGAGGATTTGCTACTGTACTTGCTATGTATGGGTGGGTGGAAGAGAGGGCGTGCAGACAGTGCAACAACGCGTACATTTCCCGCCGCCGAGGATGTGGTGGACCGACTTCTTCCTCTTCTCACCGCCGGCGAACAGCTTCTGCGCCTGCTCGGAGATGGACGAGCCGTCGCCGCCGCTGTCGTCGAACCGGACCGACTTCTGCTTCGGCAGGTTCTCCGCGATGGTCTCCATGATGCTGCTCATCAGCTCCGACGACGCCGCGTTCTCTGAATGCTCCGCCATCTTCGATCCCTCCCGCCGCTGCCTCTGAATCCATGGAATGGAACCACGGAAACACGTGTAAGTACAGGGTAGATGCAGCAGTCAGTCAGTAAATTTTCTCAAACAATAATAACAGGTGTGCTGCAGCATGCATGGCCGAACCCCGAAAAGCTTACAAATATACCTTTTTAAAATAAAAAAGATGCTCACGGGTGCTTACAATTACAAATACTGCTGTGCTGGGGGCGATTAGTTGAACAAGAGAAGATTAAACAGAGCACATGGCGTATTACTCTTGAACGACTCTGAATTAATAGCCAGAATCCTGAACAGCTCAGGAACTGTAAAAAAAGAATTGGAACCTGCACATCTCAGCGTTCCTTTTTGTCCACCTCGACGGCGGATTCTTTATTCAGGCCCAGGTTGCAGGAAAGCTAAAGCAACTAACCAGCCGGCCGAAACGAATTGGATAAAGAAGGCTAGTACAAATTGACCGGAGGAACAGGGATGATGAACTTACCGAGGTTGAGCTCGAATTGGGGCGCCGACAGTAGACGACGAACCAGAACCAGGTATCGCCGTATCGGGGATTCTTCTTGCTCACCAATGGCGAGGCAGAGCAACCCGGTTGGGAGAGGAAAGGTAGTTCATAGTTGGGTGGGTGGGAGAGCAATTAGTTCATCGACAGGGACAGCCGGACAGGTGGGCCACCGGGGCCCACTTGCCTGATTGGGGTGTGGTGGGCTCACGGCGTCCTCCTTGCAGCCATACGTTTTGTAGGGGTGGGCCATTCCTGTCAGTGATATTTTCCTACCTACACGGTCGACGCACGCAGCCATACATTTAGCAGTTTGTCCACACCGGGTACTCTAAAGTCATCCTAGGATCATGGAAATAGAGCACCAAATGCATGCAGCGGGATCCGGTACGCCATAGGCTACGCGCTCCCGTTCGCCATTTTTAGCACGGTAGCGAACATGCGCTACTGGCCGCGGCCCCACCACGCGAGTGCATGCGACACAGAGAGTGCAGCAGCGACCGCATGCGACAACACTCTGCTCTTCTGCAGCAGGCGGGCCTCACCATTTCAATTAACTCAAAAATGTTATAACTCACAAATAAAAAACCAAATTAAATTTCGACTGTACCATTAAATTCGTTTCAATAAATTCTTCAAAACAAGATTTTATATGGATATATTTAGATAAAATTTATAGATGATGACAAGTAGGGCCGCTGTTGGGAGTTAGTATAGAGTATGAGATATAGAGGATGGATGAGTGCGGGAGAAAATGGTATAGAGGTGAGAATCTCGATGACCAGGATGGAATATTCCTTTTAGAGGATGAATTTAGAGGATGATGAGTGCGGATAGCCTTACTCACTCAAAAAAGGAAAAATTCTATTTTTAGTCCCTTAACTATCGCGAAAGTCTATTTTTCGCCCCTCAACTTCAAAACCAGACAGAACACAGTCCCTCAACTTTTGAAACAATGTAGATAATGTCTCTCGGTGGTTTTGGATAGCGGTTTTGCTACAGTAATAGAGGTTTTGCTACAGTGACGGTGATTTTGTTTCTTTTTTATTTATTTCTACTGAATTTTTAAAAAATCGTAGTAAATCATAAAAAAATCAAAAAAATATAAAATCTAATTTTGTTGGACTCCACATGAGTAGATCTACATAGTGAATATATAATATGGTATGCTTTACTATAAAGTTTTTGCTATAAAGATTTTTTTCTTTTTCTTTTTTATTTATTTTGGCCCAATTTTGAAAAAGTCATAGTAAATCTTAGAAAAATTATAAAATAGAAAATCTAATTTTATTAGACTCCACATGAATAGATCTACACAGTAAACAAATAATATGGTATACTTTAGTACAAAGTTTTTACTGTAATTTTAGATCTATGCTTTTTCTATAATTAATTAAAATAATTCATAGCTGCAGCTTCTATAACTATTTTGTTGGACTAAAATATACCATATTATATGCTCACTATGTAGATTTGCTCACGTGAATCCAACAAAATTGGATTTTTTATTTTATGATTTTTGTATGATTTACTATGATTTTTCAAAGATTAAGTCAAAATAAATAAAAAAGAAAAAGACATAATAGTTATAGCAAAAACTTTGTACTAAAGTATACAATATTATATATTCAGTATGTAGATCTGCTCATGTGAAGTCCAATAAAATTAGATTATATATTTTATGATTTTTTTACGATTTACTATGATTTTTTAAAGATTCAGCTGAAATAAATAGAAAAAGAAAAAGAAAACCACTGTCACTAGTAGCAAAACTGCCATCTAAAACCACCAAGGGACGTTATCTGCACTGGTTCAAAAGTTGAGGGACGTGTTTTATCTGGTTTTGAAGTTGAGGGACCAAAAGTAAACTTTTGCGATAGTTGGAGGACAAAAGTGACTTTTTCCGCTCAAAAAAAAGAAGAGCCATATACGTTTTGCAAGCGTGGACCAAAAGCTCAAACGAGCCCGTGACGCTTCATGGGCCGCAGTCCGCACTGAAACGGGCCAACGTGGGTCTCGGGCTGAAACCTCTCCACCCACCGACGGTGTTGTGCTGTTGGGCTTTCTGATCGCGCGCTCACCGTCACCGGCCACCACTCGCCCCGCCCGCCGCCGCCGTCGCCGTCGCCGCCGCCTCACCTCCCGGGGCGGGCAAACCCTCTCCGCGGTCCGCACCCGCGGGAGCATCTCTGCGCCTCAGCGCTCCCTGCATCCCCCCGCCCACCTCCGGGAAATCCGGTCAATATCCGCGGCGCGTAAGAAGCGACGGCGGCGCCGGGCGATTCAGGCGGCCCGAGCTCACGGCGGGGAGTGGCGTAACCGAGGCCCCTCGTGCTGCAGGTGCGTGTTTCTCTACGATCTGGGGAGGTTTCGACGTTCATGCGTGGTGCCGTGTAGCACAAGACTTGGTTTCGATTAGGGATCCTTGACCTCAACATTTCGGTCCTCCTGCAACCGCTGTTGTCCTCTGAACATTTTGTTTCACACTGTAGCTGGAACAATGTCTCTGAAGGCCTGAAGCTGCGCAACCAGAAGCCATCTACGTTTCTGTTGGATACATAACACCTGCCTGGTTGGGTGATGGCTGGTGCACCAGTTCTGTTCTGCGTGTTTCAGTATTGGGCTCTAATTAGGAGGTTCTCTTGATTCCTTGGTGCATCTAGGTAATGGCCGAAATCGAACCACTACAAGTGGTACGCGTAGATGATGCAGACCCACAGACAGTTCGCGGTGAGGATGAGTTTATCGCCTTGCCAGGCAATGGATCCATAGATGCGGCGCAGCAAGATAACGCGGATCTGCAAGCAATTGATGCAGAGGATGAGTCTGCCACCGAGGAGATTGGTGCGGGTTCTGATGACCCAGCCACAGGGAAATACATGGAGCCAATGAAGGGAATGATGTTTGATAGCGAGAGCGACGCGATCGCGTTCAGTCAGAGATATGCTTGGATGAAGGGATTCGCTATAACACGGAGGACCTCCAAAACTGCGGACGAGAAGTTGCAGTATTTCACTCTCGCTTGTAGCAGACAGGGGAAAGCTCAGTGCAGCTCCAGCTCCAGCTCCAGAAATAAATTGAAACAGAATCCCTCCACAAAAACACAGTGTCCAGCTAAACTGAATTTTAGACTTCATGGCCCTGACAAGTTCTGCTTAACTTCACTCATTCTCGAGCACAACCATGATTTGAGTCCAAGCGAGACACAGACAAGGGTCAATGTGCCCCAGAACAAGACACCTGGGGTGAGTACGAAAAGAAGAAGGCGAGAGCCGAGTGGCAGGTCAGAAGTTTGTGCGAACAAAATGATCATCTATACTCATGCGCAAGGTGGAGGCTCCGAAAATCAACAGTTTGGTGAAAATGGGTGCGCGGACAATTCTAAAGAGGAAACAAGGCTGAAGTTTAGTGCCGAAGATACACATGTGCTCTATCGGTACTTCTTCCGCATGCAGTCCAAGAATCCAAACTTTTTCTATGCCGTGGACTTTGACGAAAATTCCCGGCTGAGGAATGTTTTCTGGGCTGATGCAAGAAGCAGGGCTGCATATGAATCTTTCTCAGATGTTGTGAAGTTTGACACTGCCTACCTTACAAAAAAGTATGAAGTGCCTCTTGCTTCTTTCGTTGGTGTAAATCATCATGGAAAACCAATTCTTCTGGGCTGTGGCCTACTATCAAATCAGAACACAGAATCTTTTGTATGGTTGTTCAAATCATGGTTAGCTTGTATGTCTGATAAACCACCAAAAGGCATGATTACTGATCAGTGCGATGAAATACAGGATGCTGTTGAGCGAGTTTTTCCTCAAACTTGCCATAGCTGGTGTCTGTTGAGTGTCATGAAGAAAATCCCTGAAATGCTCCATGGACATTCGAAGTTAAAAGACATTAGATCCACTTTCTCAAATGTGGTCTATGAATCACTGACAAGAGGTGAATTTGAAAAAGGTTGGATTGAGATGATCAGCAGGTTTGGCCTTCAAGGCAATGACTGGCTTATTCAGCTGTGCATTAATTGGCAAAAATGGGCACCTGCTTATATAAAAGATAACTTTTGGGCTGGCATGCCTGTCACCAAAGAGTGTGGAAGTGAATATGCTTTGTTTGATGGATATGTCAGTTCTGGAACAACAATAAACCAGTTTCTTGAGCAATACAGCAAAGCACTAAGAGACATGGTCGAGAAGGAAGAAAATTCTGATTTTAAGTCTTCTCGGGAAGTTGCATCTTGCATCACTCATTATGATATTGAGAAGCAGTTCCAGTTAGTATATACAAATAAAATGTTTGAAGAATTTCAGGAGCAGTTAAAAGGTAAAATGTACTGCTATCCAAAACTTCTGGAGCAAGAAGGTACATCTTACACTATTCAATGTTGCTCAAGATGTTAAAATCAGGGAGCAACAACTTACATTGGACTTCTCTGTCTGGTTTAACGGAGACGGATGCGACGTGAGATGCGCATGCCGTCATTTTGAATTTCGAGGAATCTTGTGTTGCCATATCATCTCTGTACTTACTCTGATGAAGATCAAAGAAGTGCCCTCCAAATATGTTCTGCAGAGGTGGAGAAAGGATTTGGAGCGTCGGCACACTTCTATTGCCTGTTCATATGATGAGAATGCTAACCCACCAATAGCACAACGTTTTGATCAGTTATGCAAATCTTTCTATGATGTGGCAGAGAAGGCGACGACATCAGATGCACTGTTCGAGTTAGTGATGGATGGCCTCGGACAACTGAAAGTAAAGGTCGAGGCACAGCATGCTATCCTTAACCGTCAGAATGGCAATGAATCATCAGAGCATCAAGACATGAATATATAATGATCAGCCCTTTTCTCCTGACATAGGCATGAATATCTGACAGTTTTTTCTGCTGTTCCAATTGTACTGTAAAGATACATATCTAGTGTCTTCTATATCCGGAATTGCAAGTACTTATGAACCATGATCAGATCAGATGGTAGGATGATGTACAAGAACTAGAAGCGTAGTGGAACTTCAATTCTATATTTAGCTTGCTATATATGTATGTATGTATGTATGTATGTATGTAGAGCTATTCCCAGCTTACAGCAAGCTGATATTGTTGCCGTGTTTCATTTCCACTAAACATGCATGTCTGAATGTCACTAAATTTAGCTTGATCGTCTTATTTTAGATTCTTATATATATCTTGGGCAATCTACCATCTGTGTTTGCGGCCCTCCATTTTGCTGGGTTTGGAATCTCGATTCCACGGGAAAGTCACAATGAGGCCTCTGGGCTACGTGACTCTCCTGGCCATTTTTTTGTTGTCAATCCACCTCCATCTTTGTGCATCCTCGCGCCTCCTCGCCGAACGTCCTGCGGCGGCTCCAGATGGCCAGGCAGCAGCAGCAGGTGCACCGGCGCCCATTCCTCCCGCCGGGTTGCCGCCGGAGCACACCCCGGCCAACCTGCCGGCGACCAACGTTCCACCGCAAGTGGTGCCGTCGAAGCTCCCGCCGGAGGTGCTGGCGAAGCTGCCGGCGAACGTCCCGCCGGACGTGCTGGCCAGCATCCCGCCGGAGACGCTGGCCAACATCGTGGCGTCGCAGGGGCAGCTGCAGACGAGCGAGATCCTGGCCACCATCCCGGCGGTGCAGGGCCAGCTGCCGGCGAACGTGCCACCGGAGGTGCTGGCCAAGCTCCCCGCGGTGCAGAACCACCTGCCGGCGAGCATCACGCCCGAGATGATGGCCAGCCTCGCCGCCATGCAGCAGCAGCAGCAGCAGCAGCAGCCTGGGGCGGCGGCCACGGCGGCGGCGCTCTCCGCCGACATCCCTGAGATCCCCAAGATGCCCGACTTCTCCGGCCTCGCCAACATCTCCTTCCCGACGATGCCGTCGGGGCCCAAGATGCCGCAGCTGCCGCCCAACTTCTCGCTGTTTGGGTACGACGTCCCCATCCCCAAGTTCATCAGCAAGATGGTCGACGGCAATGGCGGTGACGGTGGCGGAGGGCAAAGTTGAGGCCAAGCTTGGTTCGATGTCAGTGGCATCTAGGCTGTCAATTACACATTAATTAACAGAAGTTTCGCCATGCTTTTGAGTTCTAATAATGTGATCATTTTGCGATTCTTTTGGTTTGGGTGATGTCTGGTCTGGCAGGGAAAGTGTAATCTGATGGGCTGTGTTCTTTTCATGTGTGTATATATATATATATATCTTTGCTCATTTGCTAAACATCTGCAGGTTGAAAAGCATTGCAATTTTTCCTATTCCTTGCAATTAATGTGGCCTTGTCTCTGTTGAACTTTACCTAAGGATGGAGTTAATAAGGTTTAACTTGGATTTGTAAAGTTATAATCGAATGTTGTTCGAACTTCCAACAAATAGATTCAAGTAGGTACAAAAGAAAACTTAATTTGTTAACGTACGTGACCTTGCGTAGAGATTGAATGGTAAATGAAAGATATTATTCCTCGTCCCAAGATAGAACGGTCTAATTCTGGGGCGACGAGGTTTTTTTGGCGTTTGGACATACGGTAAAGCTTTGTGGACAAGTTGATGCACCTCGCATTTGGGCATTTGGCTAGAATGTTGCCCACCTTATACCGAGCCCGTGCACCTCGAAGTCATCTGATTTTCGCAGCGGATACTTGACCGCTTGATCTCTTCTTGACGGATGCTTTGCCGTTACTTCTACTTTGACCGATACTTTGTCATCGTTGACGCTTCGGTCTCCTCACTTAGACAGAAGCTTGGTTGCCGAGTGGATGGCCCTCTTCTTGTGGATATTGTCAATGTTGGTTGCGGATACTTTGCCACTTTGTGTCGCCTTTGGCGGATGCTTTGCCGCAGTGCTACAGTCTCGGCGAATGCTTGGTCACCGTGGTCTCTTCTCTAGCGGATAGTTGGCCACTCTTCTGTCGCACATGCTTCTTTGGCGGATGCTTTGTCATTGAGGTTGCTTGGTCTTTTCTTTGGGCGGATGCATTGTCATTGAGGTTGCTTGGTCTTTTCTTTGGCCGCCACTGCAAGCTCCACTCGTTGCTATTGCGGTTTCACTATAATGTAGACTATCAATGGGCTGTTATCTTCATGTAATAGGCTCAGTCACTTAGGGTGTTGATGTGGAGGGTTCCATATGTGTTTTCTTGCCGTTTGTTTATGTTTGTGGGATTGCACCGGCTGGTAATCATATATAGGATTACTTGCGTGTCCTATGTATGTAAACCTTACAACTTTATTTCTGTTAAATGAAATACGGTCACATGGTACACTCAGAAAAAAAAGACCTGGCACGACTTCATCCTATCTGAAAAGTGAACACTCAATCCTTTCTGGAGCGACTCTATAGTAAAAATCTGCTTATGTATCTGGAAATGACATCCATTAATATGATGTAAATATTATCACGTACTGTATTTGTAAAAGTCAAATTACTCATCTGATCCTGGATCACGCCTTTAGCATAGCAACTCCAAACGACATCCTTTATTTCATTCTCAGAGAGAGGAGATATCAACAAATCATTTTCACTAACACTCTCATCTTGTTCCCAAAAATCACGAGATAAGGAAATCTTCAGTTTGTCTGCCTTTTTAAACAGGTCTTTATAAAAGGCTAAAGCTCTGTCCATCATCATATACCTTTCTGATCTTTCACTATACCATTAGGACCTTCTAAAGGATGCATCCACCCTTTTCTGGGTACTTCAATCATTCAAAAAATTTCTAAACTTTAAGGTGAGATGGAACATCTTAGGGGTGTTGAGTGGTATTGGACATGTCACGGATGGAACACTCCACCGACCTGGTGGACTTCACGAAAGAAACATACTGATCAACATGGGGCGCTAGAAAAGCGTGGCGGAACAATGAGCTTATTTTGAAGAGGAAGAAGTCGTACGGACTATGTTTGAACTCTTAAGTTCTTTTATACTATATTTGGCCCTGTCCAGTTATTTAAAAAGATGCGCTGATTTCTGCTGATGCTGATTTATTATGAGAGAAAAATATAGTTCTATGTCTGAAAAGAAGCCGGGATCTGGACAATGATTGTGCGTTGCACTAGGATTATAATTTGTTTAACCTAATCTTATTACTCGGACGCAGACGCTAAGCTCTGAGCACTTTGTATTGGGCACGGACACATGGATCCGATCTTCGTATTGGATATGGACATGTGTGAGTTTCGAGTAAAGGATGATTCGTATTGGACACGGATATGTGAGGAGAATCAAGATTTGGTATCACCAGATGGATGACTATCTTAGTCTTTTCAGCGTCACTCGCTAAAAAAATCAATAAATTCTTGGACTTGGAGCAACTCTATAGACAAATCTATTGTCGACTATCGATGCGGGTTTTATTTCATACAGTATAACCTTGTGTATAATTCAACTATTCATAAAATGTGACAATTTTTTAGTTAGAATTGGCTTGCTTATCATTCAGGAATCAGGATTCAGGACAGAGTACTAAAATTGTAAGCCAAATAAGATCCTCACTAGCGTGTGCCGTGTGGGACATGCAGGTAGCCGTAGACGATCGCAGAAACACTGGCCCAAACATCGCGATCCGACGTGGCCCAATGGCGCGTCGCGGAGCCTTATCCCGCGGCGTCGCCCCTCATCCAAACTCCATCCATCCGCATCCGCTGGGGCACCGCGCCACCACAAGTACCCGCCCCCGGCCCCCCGGCGACCCCACCGCCGCCTCCCACCCATCCCCCTCGTTAACACGCCGCCGTCTAACACGCCCGCGCCATCCACACTCTTCTCCCAGGTCCCAATCCGGAGGCAGGCGGAAAAAGCGAGCAGCTTTGTTGTTGGTAGCCATGGCGTCCACCTCCTGCTTCCTCCACCAGTCCACCGCCCGCCTCGGCGCCGCCTCGCCGCGCGCCGCGGCCGCCGCGCCGCGCAGCGCGCAGCTGCTCGTCTGCAAGGCCCAGAAGCAGCAGCAGCAGGACGCCTCCGCCGCGGTTCAGAGCGACGTCTCTCGCCGCGGCGCGCTCGCGCTCCTCGCCGGCGTCGCAGCCGTCGGCGCCAAGGTGAGCCCCGCCGCCGCCGCCTACGGAGAAGCAGGTAACGCGCCCTTAATCAACTCTTTTCTTCCCTTCATTAGCCTGCTGTGCTGAGTGTGCGTGCCTGAGTGCCTGACTGATCGATCGGCACGGCAGCCAACGTGTTCGGGAAGCCGAAGACGAACACGGACTACATCGCGTACAGCGGCGACGGGTTCAAGCTGCTGATCCCGTCCAAGTGGAACCCCAGCAAGGAGCGTGAGTTCCCCGGGCAGGTGCTCCGCTACGAGGACAACTTCGACGCCAACAGCAACGTCTCCGTCATCATCCAAGCCCACCCCCAAGAAGACCATCACCGAGTACGGCTCCCCCGAGGAGTTCCTCTCCCAGGTCGACTTCCTCCTCGGCAAGCAGGCCTACAGCGGCAAGACCGACTCCGAGGTACGTCTGCAGTTAGCTAGCCTAATAATTTCTACATGCATCGTCGTCTTCTTCGTCTGTTCTCTGAATTCTGAATTTCTGATTGCTGATTGCTGATTGCCATGCCTCCATCATCTGAATCTGATTGCATGCAGGGTGGGTTTGAGACCGACGCGGTGGCCACGGCCAACGTGCTGGAGAGCTCGGCCCCCGTGGTGGACGGCAAGCAGTACTACAGCATCTCGGTGCTGACCAGGACGGCGGACGGCGACGAGGGCGGCAAGCACCAGCTCATCACGGCCACCGTCTCCGACGGCAAGCTCTACATCTGCAAGGCGCAGGCCGGCGACAAGAGGTGGTTCAAGGGCGCCAGGAAGGGCGTCGAGAAGGCCGCCGCCTCCTTCAGCGTCGCATAATTATTAATTGTGCATTGTATCGGATTTGGTTTCATCATCTGGGATGCATGCACGCACCGTGTGTACGTAGAGAGGCTTGCTTGTGCATGTGTGTGTTCCTTTGATTGTACATGAGAACAACAAAGACTAAGGAGAGCCCCATTTCCATGCATGGATCCATCCATTTCTGCAGCCACATCATCCACGTTGTTTAACAGATCTTAGTACTAACAATAGTGCTTGGTTCGTTTTTTTTTTTTTAAATCTTCCTGCTGCCATAGCTCTACCATAGTTTTATGTCTCCAAAAACAGCTTATGGATGGTTCCCTTTCCAACTCATCATCTCCTATCTCCTTTATAGCCATTATTACACAAAATCTGTGAGTGAACCTGCTGAAAGAGAATCATGGATGTCACTGTTGACACCGTTTTAAATGAACTGACTGACAAAAATGTGGAGGAAAAGGAGGTGCATGCAGACTGATGCTGCTGTTTCTTCATGCATGTGGGGATAAAGAAAAAAGAGGTGGACAGTACTCCGGCCAAGATGGAAATGCTTCAGGTTGAATGTGTTAAGGCAATTTTGGGGACTGGGAGTTCTTCTGCTAATGCAAGATTGGTTAGTTTGGAAGATATGGAGGGGAAGGCCGGGTGGCTCAGATTTGCTGCCTCTGATTCGGCCAGTATGGCCGTGGTCGCCCAATTGTCCCAGTTTTGGGTGCATATATTGATGCTGCTTCAGATTTCGCTGTTGTACAGAAATTTGATGCAGAGGAGTCCAAGAACAATACACGAATGCTAGCTGCTGCTGCTGCTGCTGCTATTCCACAAGTTATGTTCTCCACTAGTATGCTCATCTGATGAACACATTCTTTCAGAACAGAACTAAATTTACATTTTTTTTAAAAAAAAAACAGTGTATTTTTAGCAAGTACGTCATTCCAGTTCTGATAATTCTATCCATACCTGTTTATATTTCTATATGATTTTTCAAAATAAAATTCATCCAGTTGGATCGGATCAAGTTCCTCCTCTTTTCTTGCACATGGGGACAAACACTACTACAAAAAGGGGCTTCACAGCTGGGTCATATCCCTCCTCCTAAATTGGTTCTAACCTCCTAGAAACAGAATCCACACAGTTGAGCTAGAAACGGTATTCAACAGAGATCTACTGTGAACTGATTTGATTACTTTCCTAAAAAAATTGATTTGATTACAAGAACCAGCTAGAAGCAAATTGATTTTTAATCTCAGTCAGGCATGTGAACAGAGTACTGAGCCAACCGAAGAATCAAAAACAGAAAAATATACAGTGTGTAACACTAATGCAGAAGAGGCCCAAAAGACTGTACAGGATTCTCTCAGTTGCTAGCGCTGAGTGTCTGTGACTCTGGTCTCCTGCACAACTTGTTGAAGTGGTGGCATGGCATCATCATGGACTGGAAAAAGTGGCCTCATATTCTTGTTCTTCTAAGGATAAATCATCATCAGTGTCGCCGAACTGGAAATGGAAATTTGGTTACAAAAAAAATAGGGGAATCAATTCATGATTGGTAGATGGAACTAAAGTCGAATCCATTTGGCAGGGTACATACCGTGTAACTCCTAAGGAAATCTTCATTAAGCAGCGTCCAAGTAAGAGTAGGGTTGTTGGGATGAACGTCGATTGCATGAAACAGCTCAGCCTCCGTGTCCGCCAAGTCCATCTCAAAGAAAAAACCTTTACATTCGATAGTTGCAATGACTTTCTGAAGCGAAGTGAGGTACTCCAATCCGAGATTGCCAAAGCTACCATCTTCACATTTCCTCAAGCACCACTCCGAGTGTACCTCAAAGGAGATCTCTTCGAGGTTCGGCATGACAGGCGGTGCTCTTCTACACTCGTCCTCTTTTCTGGAGCCAAACACTACATCATCTCTTCCATTCCATAGGGTAAACGAAACACTGCATTCGTCATTGAGCGTGAGAAGGACCATTGAGTAAATAAACTTGCAGGATCTCAACTTCTGGAAGCAACCTTGAGTGGCTATGTTCGTCAGTGTTACCGTGGACTCTGTGGTCAACACAAGGTGACGGAGCTCTGGCAATCCACCAAGGGTTTTCATGCTCCGCTCATCCATATCAATCACATACAGTTCCAGGTGGGAGAGTTTGACAAGACACCGGGGATCAATGCAGGAGGGGAGCTTAGAGAAACGGAGACAGTACTCTGACACAAGCAAATGTTTGAGATGTCGCGGTAGCGCCACTTCGTCGAATGTTGCATCATACAGACCATTCCAATGATTACTCTGATTCTCAAGTTTCAGACTCTGGATCTTGTGGAGATTTGCTACAGACTTCAGAAGATCTGACAGCATGTTCTGATCCATCACAATGGCCCTAACTGTGAGCACCCTGAGTTCACTAAAATTGCCCAATTCATTCATATTAAACTGGCAATTGTCAAGCTCATCGATGTCACATTGTACCAGCAGCTCCTCTAGGGACGTTAGCTTCTTGATCACTCCATTCGGCATGCTCGGCACCCCACAAGCACGTAGGCATAGCAACTGTGTCAGCTGGCCAATGCTCGATGGCAATTCTTTCATGAAGAAATTATCCACCAAGTCTAATGTCTGCAGAAACATCAGAGCTTCTATTTCTTTTGGGAGCTCAGGCATATTTGTGCCTTTTAATCCAAGGTACCTCAAATGAAGTAAATTCCCAAGATGCTTAGCATTGTGCCAGCTCTCCATATATACATCCTCTAAATCTAGCACACGCAAGAGTTTAAACCTCAGAAAGGAGAGCTCCTTACCTTCATGACATCTATAGGCAATGAATAATCTCATTTTTTGCATGCCCTTATGATTATCCCAATGAGCGCCGATTTTGCTCCTTTGGTGAGCTAATCTACGTGCCCTGCTTACCAATAGCGTGCCTTCATCACTAACATTGTCTAGTACAGTAACAAAGTTTTCTTCTAGTGACAAAGAACGGAGGAGATCAAGCAACATATCATGAAGACGGCAACCATCTATGATACCGTCATGTTTTGACACCACTGCTTGGATCATGCTTCTATGGACAAGTTCATTGAAGTACCCCTCCCCAACCTCAAATAACCAAATTCCTGGCTTCTTATGGACAAAATCTTCAGCTATCCACTTCCATATCAAAGAACACTTATCAATAATATAATCCTCTGGGAAAGTGCTTAGATACAGTAGGCAGGTCCTTAGATGACAGGGCAGATCATAATAGCTAAGAGACAATATCCACATAGTTGTATCTACTTGCTCAATATCTTTATCACGAAAGCCAGTCGAGTTGCATAACTCAGACCATTCTGCCCTTGGCTTATCCACCAATAAACTGGCCATTGTGATGATAGCTAATGGTATACCACCACATTTCTGTAGAATTTTATCAGACACCTCATCTAGTTGTTTGTCAGGGAATTTGCCATCTCTACCAAATATCCTTGTGTAAAATAACCTTTTGGAGTTCTGGTCTGAAAGTGGTCGCGGCCTATAAACCTCAACACCACTTGTGACCTCAGAGTTTCGAGCAGTTGATATTATTCTACTTCCTCTGTTATTCTCAACCAAAGCCAGTCTTATTGTTTCCCAAGGTTGTGTTTTCCATACGTCATCGATAACAATGAAATATCTATGACAGTGCAAGAGACAGAGTTAGTAACAATATCTAAGCATCTATTAAAAAAATGAACTAATATTACAAGATAAAGATTCAAACAATTGTGGCAGCAAACACCAAAGAAACTATCGGAAATAAGATAAATTTCCTATGGAACACACGCCCATACCCAATTACAAGTGTCTTGGTTACGAGATAGCACATCAAGTCATTCTAAGAAACAAGCATATTGCATCTATAGTGGATGTTTGAAAAATTCTTCATGACCAATAAGATAAAGGAGATAACAAAATACGAGGAAAGTTTTATTGATTCTTGCTGTTTAGCATTCAATACGAGGACAGAGGTTAACCATTCGCAATCTTTTCTGACAGGTTCGGAATCAGCTCCAAGTGTTTGTACTACTAGTCAAGAGCTCATAATTAGTCTCTTAGCCGTAACTAAGTAAATACTCATTTCATTTTGTTCGATTCACAAGAAAAAAAACAGATAACCCCTAGCAGACGTATGCTTTTAGAAATTAGAATGTACATCATCTAAGTACTCATGGACTCATGGCACAGTTGTAACAAGTAAATATTAGTAACCTACATCATTTATTATTTATAACATGGGAGTAGGAGTATGCTGTAACTGAAGAATACACTGACCATGTTTCACAATTTTAGCGAATTTCACTAAAATTCCCGAAATACCACCATTTCTGCTTGGGCCTGATAAATTATGACCAAACCAAATGGGGGAAAAAGTGATATTTCAGGAATTTCGCTCAAATTTCACCAAGACTGTGAACACCGAAGTCAATGATACAAGATAAACCGATCAACAAAATGAGCATTTTATAGATAATTCATACCTCTTGCTCCCCAGGAACTCTCGGAGTTCGCCAATGAGTTGCCTTTCGTCCAATATCGACAATGAGTTTGCTTCGACCGTGTATTTGTGCTTGTCAAGATCTATAAGAATGTCCCTAAAGACCTTCTTCAAGTCAGGATTTCGACCAACCGAAACGAAAGCCCCGCAATCAAACTGCGATTTGAGCTTATCATAAACCGCTTTGGCGAGGGTAGTCTTGCCCAATCCCCCAACTCCAAGAGGCGCGCCGCTCGGCCACCTCTTGCAGCTGCTTCTTGATGCCGTCAATGGCGCTCGCGATGTGGCGGTGAGCCTTGGCCTTTTTTAACAGCCTGCCCATCCTCTTCACGGCGCCTTTGAGCCTGCCATGGCCGCCGCCGCCGCCGCCGCCGCCAGTGGGTTGTTCAGGGCGGCCCTCCACGCGGACGAGGAAGGTGTCGAGGACGTCCTCCATGTCGTACGACGCCTCCCTGACCTGACGCGCCCAGATCTTGACATGCTCGTACAACTGGTCCGGCGGCACGGCGGGAAAGGAACCGGATTTGCTTCTTCACGCCCTTGTGCAGGCTGTATTCGTCTTGCAGAAGCCGGAGGAGCTTCGGGGCGAGGTTGCCGATCGCTCCGGCCACCAGATGCATGGTCACGAGCTCTCGAGATCTGTTCTCTTTGCTACCTCTGCTTTGTTTTTTTTTTTTTTTAACTACCTCTGCTTTGTTGCTGTGTCTGTGTGTTCGAGGATGCAACCAGCGAAACAGAAATGAAGAAAGCTATAAATCGAAGCAGCCAAGCTGCCGCCGTTGGGAGGAGTATTGCTGAAAATGCAAGGCCGCAACGGAGAAGTCGAGTGATGGGGGAGAGAGACCCGCCGGAGGCAGACGCGTTCGTTGGACGTTGGGGCAAGAGCTGAGCCATGGGGTTGACCGTTGACGTTGACTTGCCGTGATTGTTTTTGTCCATCCAAAGGCAAGGGTGACTCGGCTAACATCCGCGTTTGTTTTCAGCCAATCGAGCAGATCCTAAATAACTCATGATTTGACAATACGGTGCTACAATAAATAGATTAATCAGGGATGCGCGCCCATGTGTAGGTAGAGAGGCTAGGCCTCCCGAGGCCCGGCTGAGCATGCTTGTGTATGTGTGTTCCTTTGATCGAGAACAACAAAGACTAAGGAGAGCCCCCTTTCCATGCAAGGATCCATCCATTTCTGCAGCCACATCATCCACGTTGTTTAAGGCATCTTCGTGCTAATAGTGCTTGGTTTCGAGGGTTTTTTTTATTTATAATCTTGCTACATAGGTCTGCTTGTTCACGTGCTGAGCACATACCAAAAAAAAAAAAAAAAAAACCTGCGTCCTCCCGTGCCGTCTTGATGGGTAGCTGTGACCAAGCCTGCTGCGTATCCGTTTGCTGGAGCCACAGCCATTTCGTCTGTAGCGCTATGCCGGTGAGCTGAGATGTGATACCGAGCCAGCAAACGGTTGCCCAATGGGATGGGTCAAAAAAGGCTTCTATGGGCTTTACACATCTTTTAGCTAACGTGATTAGTGGCCGCATTCACTTTTTTTATATAAAAACTAGCTACATCAGGCATTAGATAAAATATAAATTATACAAAAATATATTGCACTAGTAAATACTAGAAAATACTGTTCTTTATATATATTTTTTTTAAAATACCGAACTTTCTAATTTTATTTATGTAGTGAAAAGTGTGTTTTATTTATTTTTTTGTTTTTGCATTTATGCCTTTGCATTGGTTTTCTTATGTACAAAAAATGAATTAAAAAATTTAGCTAACCTCAAGCAGGTTTTGTCTATTTTCAAAAGTAAAGTTTCAAGGTCTGTGAAAAAAGAGAGAGATTAAACTAAGTCTAAAAATGCCATTTGAACAAATTATAAAAGGTTGATAATTGGGTTTCAGAAGTGTTTTAAACTTTTAAATGATCTAGTTTATTAATTAATTTTCAAAATTAAGATCTGAGAAGTTTCAAGCTCGAATTATTTATAAAAATTTCTGCAAAATCCAGTCCAATACCTTTTAAACCTATGAAGGCCAAAACCGAGTTCAAACCCAGATCAAAATCCTTTTTTATTCTTTTTGTTTTCAATACCCAATTTTAGCTTGGCCTGTTTTCATGTCGGCCGAATCTCACACAGCCCATATGCAATTTCGGCCTGCCCCTCTGCTTTCCGCTATAGGCCTCAGCCTAGCTAAATAACAAATGTATGCTTCATTGAGTGCCTGGGACGCATGAGCACTCTGTTGTTTTTTCCACTGAAGGCATCTTTGCTATGTCAGTGTCAGCTGAGTGTCAAACGGAATTACATAACATATAGCGATTACTTGGATGCTCTGGACATGAAACTACATATTGATGGGTTTGTTGCAAGTGCAATGTCTCATGTGTTCCTTGAGGACACTACCACAGAATAGATTTTAGAAGACAACTTATTTGATTTTTGAAGGTGGAGGAAAGAACACACATGTCTCTGTAAATCATAGATGCAATTTTAGAGATGTATGCTAAAAAGATCGCACGTGGATGCAGATCCACAAAGTCATGGTGGCGAGATCTCAAGCGGAAGCCGCGGGAGCTTGAGCGGCGATCGCGAAATCTCGATTGGCGCCTTCACGATCTCTAATGGCAAACGGGGTCTCCAGTAGCGATTGCGGAATCCTGATCTTTGGTGGTGGAATCCTAAGCGGCATCGACAATTGGGTCCTAGAAATGGGCGTGGTTTCATAGAGACCACACCCGACACCTCCGACATCCCTACTGCTAGATCTATGAAGCTGAGCTCCACAGCAGCGAGGTCGACCATCTTCTAGCCTCTACCCTTAGATTCATCCTTCTCTAACCTTTGTTATTCATCGCCCCCATATAGGTCCCATATAACCTGTGTAGATGATGACGTGTTGATTCATTCTTCGAAGACGTGATGTGTGTTAGTGTTGTTCTGTGATGTTCTCTTTCTATTCTATGTAGGTGAGGTGAAGACGTGCGATCGAGGACTTGGCTAGGGCGGTGGCGCGATCGAGGACCTTGCTAGGGCAGTGGCGCGATCAATGACCTGGCTAGGGGCGTCGACGTGGTTGAGGATCTGGTTAGGGATGATGACTGCCGCCCTAGGCTTCATGACAGTAGTATGGATGGGTTCGGGCTTTGTCAACGGGCTTAGATTTCCTCGCTGGCCTCGGTTGACCCGCTCACTGTCCTTGAGAGGTTGTGGATTCTTTATAATTTTGTAAACCATTTTTTGAGAGACAAGAAAATCAATCCTCATGTGAAATATAGATTTACAGTGGCCCTTTGGCATAGGCAGAGTCTAAGCCCCCCTCTGCAAATTCCTTTTGACCACCTCAGGAAACTATTGCCATCAAGACTGTTGTCATGGAGCCTAGGGCACTCCAACATCTCCAAACTTAGCTAGATCTTCAACCGAGCCGCCCCCAGCCATAACTTCGACCACGCTGCTGCCCTCTAGAAAATTCATTGACAGCGCCCCCATATAGGTCCTCGATTGCACATCATCACCTACACATAATAGAGAGGAAACATAACCAAACAACACTAACACAGATCATGTCTTTGGAGATCTGTGATGAAGAACAAAGGAAGGGCAAGACAACACTAACACACATTATTATTTGGAATCTGTGATGAAGAACAAAGGAAGGGCCCCTCGCTAGATCTAAAAGCAGGGTCGTCAGAGCAGGATGGATCCAGGGATAGAGGCTACAGAAGGGGGCCACCAAGTCATTGTTGAGCCGACCAACCTCATCGTCGCAACTTCACAGATATAGCAGAGGGACATTAGATGTGTCAGGCGAGGTCAATCCCCGCCCCTGGGAGGACCCACCACCAACACTGTTCGGGATTCCACCACCAACGATCGAGATCCGTGGCTTCCATTGGAGATCTCTGCCACCCTTGAAGATCTCACCGCCACCAATTCAGATCTCACGATCCCTGATCAAGCTCCCATGGTTGTTGCTTGACATCTCGTGACCTTAGCTTCTAGATCTCCGACGCGCTTGTGGCAGCATAGGGTAGGGGGCGGAGTGGGCATGAGCTTGAGGTGGCTAGGTTTCCATGGTGGAGGTGAGAGGGCGCTCTTGGTTAGAGACAAAGATTGGGGAGGGGTTAATAGTTGCCTCAATGGAGGCCGGCTCCAATATTATGTGCTATGGGTTAATGGGGCGAACCACATTTACAGAGACTAGCCGTCGCGGGTTCATAACCATGGCGAGCATCATAGAAAGTCGATGTGTGCGTCTTTGGTGGTCCGGACACTAAAAACACGGAAGGGACACAACTCGATTTATCCTGGTTTGGGCTTCTGAGCCCTATGTCGAACAATATAGTGATCTTCATGTTAAGCGTGCCCAATTGGGGGGTTAAAAAAGTGCAAATCAGAAGAAATGGGTAGGGTTTCACTTGGTGCTATCCTAGAGTTTGTCGGTGTTTTTCCTCAATCCCTCGATGTTGGGTCGATTCGGATCTCTGTTTCTTCGTTCGCCCTTCACTCTTGGGCCAACATCAGAATCCCCTTATTTCGGAGCCATGCCTCTACTTATATTCTTAGGAGGACACAATGTTCAAGTTGGTTTGGGTTCTAGTCTATGGTCTATGCACCAGATACATGAGTCCTATTGCTAACACAAGGTGGGTAAGGCCTTGTTGTTCGAGTCTGTGATGAGTGATTGTCAGCGAATATCACTTGGCATGTCTCTTGGCTTGTGGTGTGCAGGTGTGGAGCACGGAGACAGTGGTCGATGGCTATGGTGAAGGTCGAGCGAGTTCAGCCGATGGACTGGGAGCGGTGAAGGACAGACGCTGGAGCTTGGACCGAGGGACCGGAGCGGCCAGGTGACTAGCTGTGGAGGCTGACACCTGGGACATCGACAAGTGGAAGAGTACGTGCGGCGGAGCGTGGGCCGGCTCGGTCGAGGACCGGCTGGACACGGCCCAGGACGGTTTGCTAGTTTGGGCCTCAAAACCAGTGATGGACGGTTTTTGGGTTTAGGCCTCAAAACCCGGGCGGAGCTTCTGAGGAAGCGCGGCGGCACGTGGCGGAATCCTGGAGTTTGCGTCAGGGCGACGGCAAGTTCAGGCAGGAAGCGGGGCCATCGGATCAACTTCACTGTGACGGTTGTTCCAGAATGTCGACAGACTAGCTGGCTCGCCGGATTAGGGTTAGTGTCGGTCAGGGGGCTAAGTGCAAAATTGTAAAGCCTGTTAAATAAGCTAGGGGGCTGCACAACCCCCGTAGCCGCTCTTTCATTCTCTTGACCTCCTCTCTCTCTAGTTTATCTCTCTAGCTTAGGTTTTCTTGAGAGGTTTATCCTAAGCACTCATGGTAACTTGATGATGATTTGAGTTGGGAATCGAGGCCCTAACCTCGTTTTGCCCTCCGGGCTTCTTCTCTTTGTGCTGCGTTTTTTGTTCTTCATGCGTTCTTCGTCGTTCCCACGGTGATTCGTCGATTTGAGAGCGTTTCAATTCGTTCCTTTTGCATAGACTTGTTCTAGGTTGTGTGTTGAATCTTTTGACTGAGGGAAATCGTTCGATTCCCCTCCAATCCATAGATCGGGTTGATTCTTCACCATGACCTAGTTCATGAGCTATTTTGGGAACCTTTCGATTCGCCGTTGATTGAGTTCGAATCGGGCTACGATCTCTTGGGAGTAGCTTCTAGACTGCCTTGTGACCTTATGGCCGAAATCTTGTGGCAGTTGATTCGGATTTGATCGAGTTCTTGGCGATCTTGCTTTGGGGCGATTTTCGTTCGCTGCACTCTGGTCAGGCGTGGACAGTCCGCGGGTGAACCCCGGACAGTCCAGCCATCAAGGTCGAGCCTAGAGGGCCGCAGCGGCCTGCTCGGTTTCCAGTCGCGGACAGTCCGGGATTGATTCCCATGGGTGAGCAGAACTTGTTCTTCTCGGTGTGTTTTCTGGAGTTTCAACACCGGACTTTCCGCAGCCTCCACCGAACAGTCCGAGCTTGAATATCCGATAGTGAATAGTGTCTGTCCAGAACATTGTTGGTCGTCATCTCTTGCCGGTGGACAGTCCAGATTCTTACCTTGGACAGTCCTAGCCTGTAGTGTCGGACAGTCCGCCCCTAGACCTCGGGCAGTCCGGGTCTGTGCAGAGTTGACTCGTTTGCGTTTTGCTTCCACGTCTTCTCCGAGTGTTCGAGTATCACGCTATGCCTTCTAGGCATCCAATCACTAGTTGATTCATGGATATCTCGTCAGCTTTCATTTGCTTCTTGGGATCGTGATTTTTGGACAGTGGCCACTTAATTTCGAAAGAATTTTTTGAGGCTCCTATTCACCCCCCCTCTGAGTCGCCTCTCGGTCCTTCACCTATGTCATGCTGTTGGTGGACGCGGCCTTGTCATGTAGGGAGGAGCTGACAGCGCCCCAATCGCCTTCTATCGTTGCTACCTCCATTTTGGCTCTTGACCGTTGGGGTCTGCCTACTGCGGAATGGCCTCCCCTGGGTGAGCCTTCTCGAGGCTTCCTTGTCTGGTAAGGAGCCCCTGCCTAGAGGGGTTGACGAGTAGTCCCTAGAGCTCTTCGCCCTTGGGAGTTGGTGGAGTCCCTTGTTCTGTTGTGCCACGCTATTTGCGTGACCCTATCGAGAGAGTGGAAGACAGGGCTTCGTGACTAATTGAATGAGCGGACAGTGCACGACATCTCCGCACCTTCCAGGCATCTGGTGCCTGGCTATATCCTAAACTTGGCCCTGAACCGTAGCTTGAGGCATTGATTGCTGCCCGCACACTGGCCCAGGTGTGCGCTGGGTAGGAGCCAAGCTTGGCTTCCATCGCTCGGTGGTCCGAGGCTGTGGTCGAGCCCCCCGAGCCTTGAGTAGTGGCGGCAGCATGGGTGTTCGGCATGTCCCTGAATCCATCCAAAGGGTGCATGCTAGTGTACTCGATGGGTATAGCGCCCCTGAGCCCCTGGGCGATCTGTGGGATCGACCGGGGAGGGGGGGGGGGGGTCCATCGATCGGCTTCCTCGATCTTTTTCGGGGACTTAACATACCCCTATGTTAAACTCTCGTCACGGGCCAACGCATTTCCATAGGCAGACGTTTTAGCGCCCGTCTCTAAGAATGCATCTGGTATTTATAGAGACGGGTGTTTTTTCTCCGCCTCCAAAAATAAAATAGGTTGTCCCCTAAAATTTATTTTTTAGTAGTGTTACAACGTTTTTGAATTAAACATGACAGCAATTGAATGTGAAAATACAAACAAGCCAAGCAACAGTTCAATGTGAATAATTATTACAGATCCAAAGCAGCAGTAATCTGAAACTTTTGTCAAACTAAGTTCTTGCAAACATATTAAAAAAGAAGCCATCACCGCACAATTCAGCCACCGATCCATCATAAATTGACAAGCCTTAGAAACATCAGTCGAGAAGCAAGACCAGCTTTGCGTCTGCAAGAGAAAACAAGGCCATAAGCGAATCTGTTTACTCTGCAGCGTATACCTTAGAAACACAATGGATCAACTTGATTAACCCTTCACACCACAGAGTATGCATTATCTACTGCTACGTTCTTTGTTATTAATGTTGCAAATGACCAATCTACTAGTGTAGAATCAGAGGATACATAGTACAGGGCAGATTACAACAAGTGATAAAAAAACAAATAAAAGATACAGATTTTCAAGCAAAACAAGAGACAACCGAAGAACAGAGAAAATGTATTAGAACTGAAAATGCATATATTATGTATCGTATTATGCCTATTGTGCTTGAAAATAAACAAAGAGAAAATGTATCATTTAATATAAGTAATTTTTATTTGTCAAGAATATTAAATAATAATTAATGCTTCTGTTTCCTAAAACTATGTAGCCCGATTGCAAGCACATGTAGATGGACTAGTGAACTTAACGGGGCACTTAAGGAGAACTGGAATATGGGCATGAGTGATTGAATCTAATGCAAGTGGGAGATTGTTAATGATGAGACATTACCACATAGCAGAGAAGACTTCATCCATCATCCTCTTGCAATTTTGTGACTTGAGAAGAGACGTCATGATCGGAACCGCTAGACTGGATCAGAAATGAAAATTTGGTCAGAAAAAAAATGAGCGCATCTATTCATGATGAATGGAAGTAACCTCGAACGCATATGCAGATGTTCGTACCACTCTGTTTTGTCGTGTTCCTGCCGCTCTGTCATCTATGTCGCCAAGTCTCTTGCTTTCTGCCCACCGCCGTCGAGCACTCTCTTCCTAAAAGCGCTTGAAAATAACTCCCCAGGGGTCGTTTGTATTTGATAACTTTTGGTCTAATCATGCCCTAAGTAGATTTAAAAGATTCATCTCGAGTTAGCCACGCATAAAGTACAAACATGCAACAGCTATTACTTCATTTAGTGCATCATGCAGACGGAAAATACAATTGATGTGATAGAACAGTGGGAAATATTGGGAAGTAAACGGGCCGGGGTGGCTATGATGAACATCGATTGCATGTCTCAGCCCAGTCTCTACTTCTGTCATATCCGCCTCGTCATAACAGTACTCATAGTCGAGAGTCACTGTCAATTTCTGAAGCGAAGAGAGGTAGTCCAACCCGAGATTCCTATAAATACCTTCGTATTTCCTCATGGACTCTAACTGCTTGTCGACCGTAAATGCGAGCTCTTGGAGGTTTGGCATGACGGTCGGTGGCCTTGCTGTACACTCATCCTTCTTTCTAGAACCAAACACTATCTCATTGTCTTCATTCCATAGGATGAATGAAACACTCGAGTCGTCCTCGTTGAGCACAAACAAGACCACTGAAGAAGAAAACTCACAGGATCTCAACTTCTGGAAGTAACCAGCAACTGCAATGTTAGTTACTGTTACTATGGACCTGGTTCCCAGCACAAGGTGACGGAGCTCTGGTAAACCACCGAGGATTTGCATGCTCTGCTCATCCATATGAGTCACATCCAACTCCAGGTGGGTGAGATTGATAAGAGATGTTGGATCAATGCAAGAGGCGAGCCTAGAGAAAGTGAGAAATCGGACATGCAAATGTCGAAGACGCTGCGGCAGCATTACTGCGTCAAAGATTGGTTGATGCCAACTGGAGTAATAAGAACGAGTCTCCAGTTCTACACTCTCTATCTTGTGGAGATCTACTACGGAATGGAGAAGATCTGATAGCATGCTCTGATTCATCCCCGTATAAACCTTGATCGTGAGCACCCTGAGTTCACTCAGGTTCCTCAGTTCCTTAAACTGCCCCTTGTATAGGTCCGATTCATATTGTACCACCAGCTCCTCTAGGGACGTCAGCTTCTTGATTATCCCATTTGGCAAGCTTAACATCGACCCCAAAGCGTGTAGGCACACCAAATTTGTTAGCTGGCCTACTCTCGATGGTAGTTTTTCTATGTATAAATTTTCCACCAAGTGCAGTGTCTGCAGAAACTTCAGTGCTCCTATTTCTTTTGGGAGCTTAGGTATAGTTGTGTGTTTTAACGCAAGGTACCTCAACTGAAGTAAAACCCAAGATTCTTAGCATTGTGCCAGCTCTCAGTATATACATCCTCTAAATGCAGCACACGCAGGAGTTTAAATCTCCAAAATGGGAGCACCTTAACATCACGATACTTAGAGGCAATCAGTGACCTCATTTTCTCCATGGCGCCACTATTATTTTCCAAGCGAGCATCTGCTAGCAACTTTCGGTGAGCTAATCTGCGTGCGCTGCTTATTGATGACGTTCCTACATCATTATCTAATACTGTTTTCTTCACTTGACATAAACGGAGAAGATCAAGCACCATATCATGAACACGACAACCATCTATGATACCAATGTGTTTTGACTCCACTGCCTGGATCAAGCTTCTATTGACGAATTCATTGAAGTATCCCTCTCCAACCTCAAATAATCCAATCCCTTGTTTATTTTGGACAAAATCTTCAGCTATCCATCTCCATATCAATGAGTTCTTATCAATAATGTGATCTTCTGGGAATGCACATAGATATAGTAAGCAAGTCCTTAGATGAAGGGGAAGATCATAGTAGCTAAGAGACAATATGGCAGTAGTATCTTTATCATGAAAACCAGTAGAGTTGCACACCTCAAGCCATTCTCTAATTGACTTACCTACCAATAAATTAGCCATAGTGATGATAGCTAATGGTATACCACCACATTTCTTCATAATTTTATCAGACACCTCATCCACTTCACTGTCATCAGGGTATTTGCCTTCATCAAATATCCTTGTGTAAAATAACTTTTTGGAGTTATCATCCGAAAGTTCTTTTGGCTGGTAAACCTCACTAGTACCGGTGACTGCATATTTATTTCGAGTAGTTATGATTATTCTACTGCCACTATTCTTATCAACCAAACCCAGTCTTATTGCTTCCCAAGATTCTTTATCCCATACTTCGTCGACAACAATGAAGTATCTAAGACAAGTACAAGAGATTGAGAGTAAGTAAACTATCTAATAAGCATCCATCAAATAAATAACTATGTGGTAAGATACGTATAAAACACGGATGTCATCAAACATGAAAGAAACTAGCTGAAATAAGATATGTTTGATGTATAGTATTTCCTATAAGGCCGCTCAGTGCCTAGTGTCGTGTAATGAGATATTGCATGAAATTGTTGTAAGAAATAAACATTGCATTTAACGTCAAAATAGGTTTGCATGACCGTCAGACTATTACAACAAATTTAACAGTGGCGGACAAAATGTATTAACCGAGGCGGTTGAAATGCCCGACTTGGTTAAAAAAATAAAAAACAAAAAATAAATAAATTGAGAAACCCATAGATAGGCCTAGTCAGCCCATCCACACTGTCGAATCTCGCCCGCCGGGATCTGCCGCCGCCACAGATCCAGGCCGCTCGCCGCCTCAACAAAATCAAGGCACCGACAACACTGTCAGGGAGGAGGGTGCTGGATCAGCCGCCGGGGAGGAGGGTGGGGGGCAATTCCGCCGCCAGGGAGGAGGCGGGGCCGAATCTGCTGCCTGCGGAGGAGGTGGGGCTGGATCCACGCCCTCGCGCGCACGCTCGCCGTCGTGGTCGAGCCGTGCCACCATGGTGGGAGGGAGAGGGAGGAGAGGCGCCACCGTGGTTGGAGGGAGGAGGGGAGCTGCCATGGTGGGAGCGAGGAGGGGCACCAGCGAGGTGGGAGGGAGAGGGAGAGAGAGAGAGAGGCGTTGGTCGCGCTGGCGGCTGATTTGCTGAGGGAGAGGGAGGCGGGTAGGAGAATGAGAGTGAGTGAATATACCCTAGAGTCCAATATATACTCTGAGGGTTAAAACGGGCCGAGGTCTGAGTGGTCTTGGCCATAACCGAGGCGGGCGGTATAAGAGGCCCACATGAGAAAATGGACTGATTTTTCCATAAGGCCCTCCTAGGTTAATATATTTTAGGAGTCAATTATTTCTAACTATCTCGGTTAATAAAAACTGCCTCGATTAATTGTGGCATTAATCGAGACGGTTCAAATGACTACCCACCTTCGAGACTTATTTGTAAACTCTGCGCAAAAGATTTTGTATAGTAGTGTCAGATATATTGAGGATACTTCCTACCCCAATGAAAAATTACTTACTGTATCTTATATTTTGGATTTTGAGCCTAGTTTGTTATTTCTTCTTGAAGACACCAACTCATGCTCTTTTTTTTTGTTATTTTGGGGCACCTAATTAATGTCTAAGAAGCAAACTGATTTGGAGCAGTGACACAGGCTAATAGTTCCTGTTTTGCAAAAAACAAAACGAGAGAGAGAGAGAGACTAATAGTTCCTAATCTTTCTGACCGGATGGTAATCAGCTACCAATTTTTTGTAATATCAATTGAAACCTTAAAAAAGAAAGCAATCACTCATTAGAGGTAATTCAATGCATAAGAAAAAAGAATAAACCACTCGCTGATGTATGCTTGAGTTGCATGCATATCAAACTCAAGTAGGTAGTCTTCGCCCAAGTTCACTTTGGTTCTATCCTAAGTCAAACTTTTTTAAAATTATCCATGTTGATATATACACACACACGGCGAGGCTAAAATGCAATAAGGTGCAATTTATATAGCAAATGCACAGACCTAAATTGAGTGCCAATTGCAACGGGGTGTGTTTTGTGTTTGCAACCGTGGTTGTTCTCTGGTTGCAACAGGTATGTATGTACACAGGATGTCTTGAATGGGAAGTAAAAATTCAACAAAAATAGAAAGAGAAGCTTCCGGACAGCATAAATAACGAACACATGAGAAATAAAAAATTGCATCCCCCGCCCCCTCTCGTAGATGATACACATCAGAATACGTATTAGAGTAATAACAAAAAAAAGCCAGTTGGCAAAAAAATGAATAACAAAAATTGTATTGTCAACCAATTTGCAACCAATTATAACTAGGACATGAAGTTAGTTGTAGCACCAGTTACAGTTCAGTTGAAATTCATATGAATTGTCAACCAATTGCAACTAAACCACCCTACCATTTGACCTTTTGACAAATTATGAG
Source organism: Eremochloa ophiuroides (assembly GCA_038502445.1). Classification (NCBI taxonomy): domain Eukaryota; kingdom Viridiplantae; phylum Streptophyta; class Magnoliopsida; order Poales; family Poaceae; genus Eremochloa; species Eremochloa ophiuroides. The sequence continues at coordinate 7,403,231 of JAHLJS010000001.1, read as the reverse complement.
TTCAGTAGAATAGAGTTCACCCAAGCGCCAGATTCAATACAAAAAATTTTAGAGTTTAACTTATTAGAAATTTGCCAACACAATGTCAAGCAAACTAAATCAACATACTAAAGATGCACCTTCAAGATTAAAGTCAGTTGCAGCAACAGGTACAATTCAGTTTGAAATTCAGATAAAATTGTCAACCACCTGTTCACCGAAAATCGCGGCGGCGCAGTGGCAAATGAAAGGCGAGCGGGGTAGGGGAGTGCGAGAGGAAGCGGCGAATGAAGGACGAGCGGGATGGGTGCATTCAATATAGAGAATGCACCCAGGTGTTTTATATATATATAAAAGAATCTAGTGAACTAAAATTTTGAACGGAGGAAGTAATAAGTTACCCACATTATGTTTAACGCGTGTTTGCAGCAAGTGTAGAATTACTTATAATTAACAAAAGATACATTCATCAGCAGCGTCAAATCAAAATAAAAGCAATTTTGTTGCTTACTAATTCGTACCTCTTGCTCCCAAGGAAATCTCTAAGCTCGTCGATGAGCTGCCTATGATCCCTTATTGATATCTTGATATCCATATACTTGTGCTTGTCAAGTTCTATGGGGATGTCCATAAAGACTTTCTTCAAATCAGGATTCCGGCCAACTGGCACAAAAGCCCCACAATCAAACTGGGATTTCAGCTCATCATACACTGCTTTGGCAAGAGTAGTCTTGCCCAATCCGCCGATTCCATGAACGGAAACTATCTTTAACTCGTCATTGGGCACCTGTCCCCTCTGAATGGACAGCATTGATATGAGCTCTTGCTTTGGTCTGTCGATACCAACAAGCTTTGTCGCCTCTTTGTACATAGCCTGAAGTCGTGGATCAATTGCCGAACTAGCCTGAAGTTGTGGATCAATTGCCGAACTCGCAGCAGTCTTGGGCACAATCTCGTCGACTCTGTACCTTGCGCGCCGCTCGGCCACCTCTTGCAGCTGCTTCTTGATGTTCTGGATGGCACTGCCAATGTCATGGCGAGCCTTGACCTTGCTTAAGGTGAGCAAATCGGTCATCTTCTCCCGGAAGCGTTTGAATTTGTCCTTGTCCGCGCTTGCGGGCTAATGCCCGCCGCCGTCGACGCGGACGAGAAAGGTGTCTAGGATGTCCTCCATGTCGTAGGACGCCTCCCGGACGTCACGCGCCCATATCTTGACCTGTGGGTCGAGCTGGTCATGCGGTACCTGCGCCACCTTGCAGAGCGCGACATGCGTGCTCTGGACCTCCTTTTCAAGACGCTTGACTTCGGCCTTGAGGTCCTTCTGCAGGTTGTACGCGTCTTTCAAAAGCTGGAGCAGCTTGGGGGCGAGGTTGCCCATGGCGCCGGCCACCAGATCCATGCTTCCCAGCACCTAACAACACTAAGCACTAAGCAGCACTCAAGATCTTATATCTAGGTGTAGGTGTTGTGTGGATGATGGAAATGCTTCTTGTTCATGCTGAAGCATATATCAATGGAGCACGCCTCTCCACCGCTTACCAGTATAGATGGGCACCGGGCCGGCACGGCACGAGTGTCACCGGGCCGAGGAGGCACGCCAGGCCCTGCGGGCCGTGCCTCACAGGCCTGCGGGCCTAGCCTTTGGCCTAGGCACGGGCCTGTGGGCCGATTTTCGTGCAGTGCTGGCCTGTGAGGCACGGCACCAACTGCGGGCCGTGCCATCCCAGAGCCCGTTCAGCAGAAAACACCTCTATAACATTTTTACAATCACAAATTCACAGATTCACAAATTCACAGACAAAAGGAGAGAGAGAAAACAAATTTAGATATAAAAAAAGCTGTTTGTGCAATGCTACCTCATTAAAACCTGTCTAGGTAAAACTCACCCTTGTGAGAAACTCTAGACAGGAAAAGAGTATAGCCAGCTCAAATATTAACTTAGTCTTAAGTTATTACAGACAATTGTTCAAACAAGTTCACAGAATCAGTGAGTGAGGGATAGGTCACAGACTCACAGGCCTACTCTCAACTCACACAAAAGTTCACAGTCATAGCTAAGTCACTCAGCCAGCACCACCGGATGCATCCTCCTCACCTTCAAGTTCATCCAGGTACAGATTGTTGAATGCATCTTCAAGTTCCTTGCTGTCAGCAGCTGAATGTTGCTCCCTCTTCTCTCCTAGCTCCCAGTCCTTCAAGCAGGTCAGCATCTCAACATGTTCAGGTAACAAGCGGTGTCGTCGTTCTTCGATAATCCTTCCTGATAAGGTGCAACAAGATTCTGAAGAACAAGTAGAAACAGGAACTGTCATGATATCTCTGGCCATAATTGCCAGGATTGGATAGGTTAGTTTGTGGTCACGTCACCAAAGAAGAATGTCAAAATCATCCTCATAAGAAGTTATACAGTCACTGTCTAAGTAGTTAGAAAGTTCAGAAGCAGTAGAGTGAGAAGAAGAGCTGACAGTGGAAGGGGTAGGACCAAAAACACTAGAACTACCAAAAAATTCTCCCCCAAGCTTGTTTTCTCTTACCAGAATGATTTGCAGGCTGTGTAACCCTTTGAGACCTAGCTGCACCAAATTTCCTCTCATATTTCTCAAATAATTTACTCAATTCAGTTTTGACATCAGCATAGTATAAACTGTATTCAGTACCAGTGGTTTCATGAAGTAATTGGAGGACCCTTTGCAAACCTCTCAGCTTAGCTCTAGGGTCCAGAATAAATGCAAATGAGTATAAGAGAGGAATGTCAGCCCAATACTTAAGGAACTTAAGCTGCATAGGATACACAAAATTTCTAAGATTAACATCTCTTTCTGAGGCATGCAAATGAATTGCAATTTCTATAACATGGTGCAGCACAAGTGGACTGGTAGAATAATAAACACCAGAGAGAACAATAGTAGAGTCATAAAAAAATTTCAGGAACTCCAACACCTTCTCAGTCACATTCCAGTGAGCTGGAGTCAACAGGGCAGTTTCACGATTAGAATTAATGAATACAGTAAACACTTGACTGTATGGAACTAAATGTTTCAGCATAAGATAGGTAGCATTCCATCTAACATCCATGTCCGGTCTAAATTTTCTAGGTCTAACTCCTTTAGCTTCACAGTAGTTTTTAAACTGAGCAATTATATGATTAGAAGAATTCAAGAAATTAATTGCAGTTGTAAAATCATCCACATAAAGTTTCATTCTTTTTAGTCCACATTTAACAATAAGATTAATAATGTGACAAGCACAACGTTGATGAACAAGGCTATAAGTACGTTTGTCAGGATTATCAGGCTCAGGTGCAGGATCAGAACCCAAGTAATCAGCAAACATTGGTGTCAAAGTTTCCATAGCCTTAGCATTAGAAGATGCATTATCTAGTGTGACAGAAAAAGTCTTATCAATCAAACCAAACTCATCAACCACAGATGCAACACTAGAAGCAATGTTTTCACCAGAATAGTTAACCTCAATCAACCTAAGACCAATAACCTTTTTCTGCAACTCCCAATCAGCATTCACAAAGTGAGCAACAACAGAAATGTAGTCTTCCTTATCATTACTAGACCAAATGTCAGAAGTCAAAGCAACAGATGAAGCAGCTTTCACGCAGTTTTTAATCCTATCACGGCATTCATGAAACAGTTTACCAAGATCTCTAGTGGTGGTTCTTCTAGAGGATCTAGCAAACCTTGGGTTATGAGCACGAACAATATACTCTTTAAATGCATCAGTGTCACCAAAACCAAGAGGAAGATCAAGCCTAGCAATTAATCTACACAGTTCAGTTCTAACAACAGCAGGATCATAGTTCCAATTATGCAGAGAACCATCAGGATTAAATGCTAGCCGTGACTGAACCCTAGCAGCATGATTAAATTTTTTCTTGCAAGACTTTTGATGCTTAAGTATGTGACCAGTACCACCAGCTGACCTAGCACTCAGTGTGGTTCTATACATCTTACAGATAGCTTTAACTCGAACCTTTTTACCATTAATCGTCTCATAAATCTGTTCAAAATTAGCCCAGCACTTGGACTGGCGTTTAGCAGAAAGAGCAGAGGAAGGAGTATTACCAACATTACCATTAGCAGCTGTGCTGTTGGTCTGTGTGTTGGTGTCTACCGCCGTCCCTGTCACCGCCGCTCCTGCATCCTCGGCATCGAGCTCGATCGGCGGCTGTGTCCCACGGGCGACGTCGTTATCAAACAACGAGTAAGGGTCACGGCCGTCGTCGTCGTGCTCCGGGGACAGCCCTGCCGCGATCAAGTCTTCGTCGCCGGTCACAGGGTGCCCAGCATCATCGTCGCCTTGCGGGTCACACGCCATGGGGCCCTCAACCACGGACGGCGGATCTCCAGCACTGTTCCTCAACGGTTGGCTTGGCCGTGGCCGCTGTGCCATTGCTCTCTCTACGCCAAGGCTAGTAGAGGAGAAGGCATTCGGCAACCGACCTGCATAAACAAGGAAGATCTAGGGTTAGGCCGTTAGGGTTAGATCTAGATTCTAGGGTTAGGGTTACGAGACGACTTGCCTACGGAACCGGAGCCCGGCGCCGGAGAAGACAAGGGCCACACAAAGGCAAAAGACCCAATTAAGAACGATGGCGAGCTTCGGCGGGAGAGAGACGGGGAGGCGGACTCACATGTTCACCGAGTGACCGAGATGAAAGAGTAGAAGAAGGAGAAGGGAGACAGATAGGGAAGGAAGTAGGGGAGGGGAGGGGACTCAGGGATAGCCGGAGAGGTGCTGGAGCAGCGGCGATGTCACCGGGTGGCGACGGACGACGGGGCGCCGGAGCGGAGATGGATCTACGAGAGTGGAGGACGGGAGGCGAGGAGCGAGACTGCGAGAGGCGAGAGCGAGCGGCGGGGTGGCGTGGCGGGGATTAGGGTTAGGGTTGGCCGGTTGGGGGAGCCTGGGAGAGGGGTGCCCCGGCCGGCTCCTTTTATATGGAGCGTGGCGGCCGGGGGGGGAGGGGTTGGTTGGGGTGGGCCGGCTCTGGCTGGGCCGCCACCCCCGTCTTCGACCGTTGGGAGCGGGCCGCCTAGGGGCCTCCTATGGCCGTACGGGCCGTGCCGTGCCAGCCCACGGGCTAGGGGTGCGGCCCAGGCACGGCCTGTTCCCCCAGGCCAGGCCAGCACGGGCACGATGGCCTTCGGGCCGTGCCGGGCTTGGGCCAGGCCAAAAAAAGGGCCTCGTGCCGGGCTCACGGGCTCGGGCTGCATGCCCAGGAATACTTACCAGGCATCAATGAAGCCATACCGTTTGCTCCTTCCTTCCATCTCCGCTTGGGAACTTATCAGCCGACTAGTGACCAACTATGAGTAATAACAAAATGAAAGGTCGCCGTACGTTGGCCTGTGGCAGGTTCAGCTTCAGCGAATCAGCATCAATTGCGGATCTTGGAAGGTTTGGATGCTAACGAATCTCTTTGTCCAGATCGTAGGTCGTCGGTCGTCGGTAACGATGGAACAAACAGACAAATTTATTCCAGGCCCCAACATAACCCGGCCAGCCAAGAAACAATAATTGGACAATGTGACTGGAGCCTGCAGGTTAGAGAGAAGCCTCAGTTCTGTACTTCAGAGGAGGGGTTGATTGACTCGTACAGGTTGCTTCTATTCACTTCATCTTCAACTTTAATAAAAATGATGAACTGGAAATAACAACTACGTACAAGTGGAAGGTTGATGGTGATAGAAACGCTAGATCGACTAGCTATAGATCCAGTGGGTAGAACACTTGCACCCACTCGTGGCACATGCCTTCGATGATGAGAAGACCGATCATGGGGAATGGCGGCTATAGTGAACCTCGTGTCCTGTGTTATGGCTCTCACCTCCTCTTTATATAGCGCTGCGCGACAGGGACCCACCAGCCATATAACGGGCTGGGCTCCCCCAAGCAGGGAGCGAGGTCAAGGCCCAGTGGGCCGCTAGTGGGAGATCAACCTTACATTCTCCCCCTTGATCTCATCTTATACCTTTAACTTTAAATTCTCATTCTATCACAGATTAGTGCATAGAGCAGTTTCATCGTCATGGTCAATCGCCGATAGATTTGACAGCTATAATACACGTCTCTGATCTGAAATAAATTCTTTAACTTCTGGGCCCTTATTGTCGGGAAAATATAGGCTTTCCCTTAAACCCATGTCGACTGCAAGTTCTCTGAACTCACTAGGTGGTAAGCCTTTGATGAGCGGATCCATAAACACTTGCTCAATACTTTTGGTATGATTTTGGACTATCTCCCTTACAACGTATACCTTAATGTCAATGTGTTTGGCAGCACACTTGACCCGTTGTCTCAGGAGTATAATATTTAAATGGTTTTGCTGTTGTTAACTATTTTTAATTCCGGGTACGGGTTTATTTTAACCAACTTGCTTGTCCCTTAACCTCATAACATGTTATACAATAGTTCTGCATCATTGATGATATCATAACTGTTTCATTTGGAGCTTCTCCACAACAAAGCTCTAAATGTGAATGTTGGCAACTATTGTGGATTCTATATACATTGCCAAACTCAACATTTGTATACTCACATCTATTTGAGAGTACTTGTTCTTTCTTACTTAGCATGAGGCAAACATTCTTTATTCCAATTCCAGTGATCTATATCTGGATTGGACTTTTGCCAAAACAACCCCGATACATGAACTAGGTCAGGGTAAAATCATGCTTTCCAACAGCTGAAGCATATAGATCCATATTCATTTGATCTATCATACATTTCTTCCTTAAACACCAATATTTTCAAAACTATTACCCATGACCATGGGATCAGGCATAGGCTTATTTGCATGCATACTTTATTTCTTTATAATATTTTCTGAGCATGCTTTTACAATAATCCTAATACCCAATTCTTTATCTCGGTGAGTTAGTACTAACCTTTCAAAAACCTTTTACTGCCAATGATGCTTTAGTTCCTGTCAAACATCATTTCCATACTAAAGGATCCTAAAATTGTTTAATCAGTACTGTTGATGAATATACGCACATCAAAATTCATCAGGACCGTATGTTAAAACACAGTTATCTATCAAAGAATGAAACAACACAAGCATACCAGATGTGTGGACAAGGTTCAAGAGGCTAGTTTTCGAAAGGAGGGTTCAAGAGGCTTGGAGAGGCTATCCAGGGGCCAAACAATTGTGGCGACCACACCAAGGGCATGCATATACCTTTCTGTGTGGGTCAGCAACACCAATATGCGGTGGTAGCTTCTTCATTAGATTTACGTAGTTTTCTAAGTCATGTGATCCCAATAGTTAAGGCTAGCTGCACCCCGAAAGAATGAGGATATCAATAAGCACTAGTGGAGGGGACTGAAAGGAAGTAAAGTGGCGACAAAAACTTTTGTCATATAGCTTTTTCATCTTCATTACCTTGTTATTTTTTGGGGTGTTCAATGGTGAATCAGATGGCTAGGAATGAAATCTCAATAGTGTCCGTTGAGCCTACATTAATTCAACTAATAGCGAGTTTAAATTGGCTGCAATTCTCTGTCTCCAGTACTGGTATTGCCTGATAATGCCGAAATGATTTACCTTGCAGATATAAATTCTACATAAGAATTTCAACTTTTCTTGTTTGAAAGCAGATGCAAATATTTGTGATGTCGCTTTTTAAATTTGCTATTACAATTAATAGTGACGAGTCTAGAGTAGTTTGATTGATAAAACTGTTTGTTCCACAGGCACCGTTGCAAGAAATGGCTTTGTCAATGTAGCATCGTCGTCCATTTTATGTGCCCGATGTTGGCCATGCATGCGTGGAGACTCACTCTCCATTTGCTGGATACAATGAATGAAGTGGATTTGTAGGAATTGTTTTCTGAATTTGCTAATTTGTTCCATCATAATGTATCCTGGTGTCATTAATTACTCATTTTAATTACTCATATAGTACTTTTATAAGGCAAGGTCATGCCAGATAATGGTGCCGTGTGTGCGCTGGTGCAGCATCTGTGTGTATCTTGGATTTCAAGTTGTATGTCAATCGCACAATGATGTGGTACCGATATATAAATTCACTTGCCTTACCGCTTAATTTGTCGATTACACAAGGAGAGGCAAGGTTCATTTACTTTTCTTCTTATCTTTGCTAGACTGCAAACCAATATCGATATATACTATTTGCATGGAGATTTGTATTTTTATTTACAGTGATGCGAGTCGCCAATAAAATAACCTCCTTGCTTCCTGTCTAGATGAACTGTTGCCTTTTTGTCGGATAAAGATACTCGGGGTATCTTGTTTCTAGGCGGCCAGAAGATGTCTTTATATGTTGACATTAGAAGACATTCTGGAAAAATGTCTCAAAAGGCCTTTTACTTCCATATCATAGCCGGTGTTCTCAAAAATATCTTCAAAGGTCTTTGAAGACATTTTGACCACTTTTAACAGCATTTTTAAATGCCTCGTACAAAGGACCAATGCTGTCGTGAGAAGACATATATAGGTTACACCAAGTTTTTTTCTTAACATGAAAGTGGTCAAATTACAGGATAGATTATCACTGTCATTAATTTAATAAGTGGGTAAGGACACAAAAAGGTAAAAATTAGTCTTGGATTGTTGATTTTACTGATTCATTTTTCTAGGGATGAATTGGTGTGAACGCATGACTGTTAGGGGCACAATTTTTTTTTTCAAGACCACGTCGTAGCGCGTTTTTCATTAAGCAGAGAAGAGTTCGACAAGCCACAGCAACAAATGGTAACAACCGGTAACAATATGGGGTGGACGCAGGAAAGAATATGGGGAGTACAGCAGCTAGTGGATTTTAGGAGTAGAGATAGAGAGAGATAGATAAGAGATAGAGATACAAAAGAGACAGAGATACAGATAGTAGAGGTAGAGATTTATTTCCACGGCTGACTACTAGTCCTGGAAACCTCCTAGTAGTAGGGTTGTCTCACGGTGGCCCAGCAGCCACAGCGCAGGTCCCCTCCTCATTCATCGGCCTTGCTCAGATCCCAAGCAGCAGGCTTGCCTCGCTCCAGTCCTAGCCGATCTGCCGTCGCCTGGAAGTCAGTGCTACCTGCATCATCGATCGATCGCGTCTACCCTCTGGCAGCTTGCAGGTTGGATCGTCCCCTACCTACCGCCTACCCTATCTCGCCTCTCTTCCTCGTGTAACCCAAACCCTAGCTAGAGGTGGATTTGCTTTGCTAAATGTCTAAATTTTTCACCCAGGGAGCTCACAAACATGGCCAGGCCATGAGCGCAGATCGGGAGATGACGACGACGTGCCAGGGGATGACAGCGCCCCCGCTTGAGGACGACAACATCCTCTCCTTGATCCTCCTCCGCCTCCCACCACTGCCGTCTTCCCTTCCCCGCGCCTCGCTAGTTTGCAAGCGCTGGCACGACCTTGTCAAACATCCCCATTTCCACCGCCGCTTTCTGGCTCACCACAAGAAAGCCCCTCTCCTCGGCTTCTTCTCCATAAATTACTATGGAAGAAGAATTGATTTCAGGCCCGCCCTGGATCCACCGAATCGCATGCCTGCTGCACACTTCTCCAGCTGCCTGTTCAGTGAGCCTAATAACAGAATCCTTGGATGCCACCATGGCCGCCTTCTTGTCCTCAACAACTCCAGCACCAAGACATATTTGGTGGTGTTGGACCCTATTACTGGTGGCCGCCGTCATGTAGACGTCCCTGAAATGTTCATGGGGAACAAGATTTTTGATCGGAAGGGTGTAGTTGTTTGTGCTTCCCGAGAGAAAGACCACGTACATGGCGCTTGCCACTCGGAGCCCTTTCAGGTGGTCATAATGGGCTACAACATGGAACGTGTTTTAGCCTGTGTTTACTCATCCGAGACATGCACATGGGGCAATATTATCTCAGTTTTGCACCCGCAACCGCTAGATCTCATAGTGCATCTCACTTTTCCAGCTGATTGTCAAAGTTCTCTGGTCGGGAATTCTGTTTACTGGGTTCCTGTGGGTGGGAGGGGTGATGTCATTGAGTTCGATTTGCATAGGCAAACCTTAGCTATTATTGATGCACCACCAGATGCACATATCGACCCCGAGAACCAGTCCTTTATTCTGCCTGCAGATGGTGGTGGTCTCAGCTTCATTGTTCTATCAGGCCTCAGTGTCCATGTATGGAAGAGAATATCCAATGGCCATGGTGTTGCTGGATGGCTGTTTGAAATCACTGTTGAACTGAGCAGCCTTCTTTCACTGGAGCCAAAGGTTGATAGCATAGATTTACATGGGACCTTAAGGATAGTAGGGCGCGATGAAGATGATAACATGATATTTAAATTGGCAGACAGTGGAATCGCTTACTTGGTCAACCTTAAGACATTGCAGTTCAAGGAACTTTCTGAAAAAATAGGCTTCAGCATAGCGCATCCATTCTCAAGTTTCTACACCGCAGGTAATAAGTAGCAAAAAGAAAGTGAGCTTTGATATTTGGTTGATTGAATGGCTATGGTTTCCCTGAATGATACAGAATATTTGAATTCTTTCTTTGGTTTCTTGATTATCTCTCAACATTTGGTGACGTTATTTGCTAATTTGCTATTATCAAGGGACCATGCATTTCAGTACAGGGCTTTCAAATTGTTGTTTACTCTCTATGCACCTCTGAACCTTTATGATAATTATTAAATCATAAATACAGAGATTGGAAATCATATTTCAGAATCAGCAGTCAGTCTTTTGCTATAATAATGGGTTGTGCTACAGTAAAATAACCCATAGATAGATACAGGGGGGTTATTTTCAGCTATAATTGAACTTCTAGTCTCGTTATGTTAGAACATAAGTTGAAACTAACTGATATGAAAAATTCTTAATTACTTCATGCATTTAATGTATTAATACCAATTGCATAATTTTTGTGACATCGAGGGAATTTTGATATCTCTGGCTATGACATTGCTAGTAATATTAAAGCTTGCTGTTTGTTTTTATCATTATTAAATAAAATTATCATTTTATCCCTTGTTAAGATTGTGTAATCTTTTATAGCCTGGTATATTTTTTTAAAAAAGCGATGATTTCTTTTGTTACTTGAGTTTATTAGCTTAATTAGCTATATTTCACAACCATTTCAATAACTCTCGAATGAGACCTCTCAGCTGTTTATTTATGATATCAGAAAACAAGTATTATGTGATCCTTTTATTTCATTATGAGATAGATAAATACTGAATTTTTTCTCACCATCTTGCTCTGTCATTATCATTTGTCCCCTCTTAGAACTTGGAATATAATTGTTAGCATTAATTTATTATGTTTGTAGGTATGCACCCTGAAATTGGAATGCGTGGAGACGAATATGTGTGAACAATGCATAAAATGGTCGTGTCAGTTGATAAGGTAATACATGCATCAAGGTCTGTCCTCCTGATGCAATCTAGATTTGCACCATATTCCTTTTTTATTGAAATTTCTGTTCTCTCCGTTTTCTTCAATTACACTGAGAGCCAGGGTGCCCAGCGCGAGACCCCAAAACTGTTCATTCAAGCTCCTACAATGATTTGCTTACAAGTTATTAATTGGCTTCATGTTCTTAGCAGAACCTTCTGTAGGTAGTTTATTTTTATGAGCAATGCTCCCAGGCTCTATATATCCAGAACCTTCTTTATCAGCTGTCCGCTCCTCTATCATGGTCATCATGGGGTCATCCATTAATTGTCATACCTTTCCGTGGCCAGCAACACCAATATGCAGCTGTAGATTCTTCATTAGATTTAAGTAGTTTCCTAAGTCCTGACCCCAACACTTAACGCTAGCTGCACCCCTAAAGAATTAGGATATCAATAAGCACTAGTGGTGCTAACAGAGGTACAGTACGAGAGCACTATAGGTGGACTGAAAGGAGCTTTTTTCATATTCATTACCTTGCCATTTTTTGGGTAGTCAACGGTGCATCAGCTCGCTGGAAATGAAATCACAATAATCTTTGGTTGAGACTACATTAAACTAGCGAGTTTATATTAGCTTCTATTCTCTGTCTCGGTATTGTCTGATAATGCCGAAATGACTTTACCTTGCAAATATAAATTCCACACATGAGTTCAACTTTTCTTGTTTCAAACATATATATGCAAATATTTGTGACATTCCTTTTTTGCTATTGCAATAGTGACTAGTCTAGAGTAGTTTGTTTGATAAAAATGTTTGTTCCACAGGTACCACTGCAAGAAATGGCTTTGTCATTGCAGGCTCGTCCATTTTATGTGCCCAATGTTGGCCATGAATGAACTGGAGTTGTAGGAATTGTTTTCTGAATTTGCTTAATTGGTTCCATCATAATTTATCCTGTTGTCATTAATTACTCCATTTGATTAGTACTTTTAAGGCAAGGTCATGCCAGATAATATAATGGTGCGTGTGCGCTGGTGCAGCATCTGTATGTATCTTGGATCAAGTTGTATGTCAATCGACCTATGATGTGGTACCGATTATATTCACTTGCCTTACCGCTTAGTTTGTCGAGTATTTCATATGGTGATTGTTTTCATCATCAGCTCCAGGTCTTCCCTTGGCGTGGCGTCCATTTTAGGCTGCCTGCTTGTGCCCCACACGAGCACACTATTGAGTATTGACTATACATGCTGTTATTCTGCACGCTTATTAGAAAATTTTTACCCTTTTAAGTGTCATCAGTCCATTCCTACTGGCCAATTTCAATGAGCCACTTTCCAATAGTGACACATTATCAGTGTGAATGAATTATTCGTATCAGTGTTGGACCTATGATTCTTTTGGTGGCTATGTGGAACAAGAAAATGTACATGCAATTTGGTCAAGTCTATTTAACAGTTCAGTCAATAAAATTTCCCCCATAGTCAGTTGCATATAGGTCAAATATTATTTTTATAGTTTGAGACATGTTTAATGTACCATTACAATATTATCTATCTGATCTACATTTTCTAAAAAACACATAAATCTTGATTTCAAAATCTTTGTCAACTTTATTGAAGGAGACGTCCTGCTCAATAAATATGATATTAACAAGACATTGGATCTTTAATGATGAATGCATGGTATGCATGACAATAGAGCAATTCATCATTAAAGGTTATGATTCATGACATTGGATGAGCCAGATTAGCTTAGTGACCAAAACACAGCTTCCATTGTTTTTACTTAGTGACCAAAACACACTTCCATATTAGCATGTGTGACCCACCTATATGTTGTTCTCGCTTTCTAGTCACACATCATATTATTAGTGGGTTCCATATTTTCCAGGGCTAAAATAGAAAAGGGCCAAATAACCACAACAAGCACACACCATGCACCGCTTTTTGCAAAGTGCTTGTACTAGTTGGATCACTCAATTAGCGCTTTGATCTAGATTTAGCTTAGTGTTTGGTGGGGTTTGCATATCTCTTAGTCACTTGGTGCTTGTGCGCCATTATTGTTGGGTTGAACCGCCAGTTTTAACCTTCTTTTCAGCGCATTTGTCAATCATTTGACAATAAATATCAAGATACCAAGTCAAATCCAGTACTCCATCGAGCACATATCCAATGAGAGAACTCAAAATAATGCACATTTTTCATCTAAATTTATAAACATGTAAATAAATTTTACAACATTCTTCATTCATTTCATACATCACAAGAGTTATTAAAAAACAAGTTTTGATAAGTATAGCATATGTGATAAAACATTTATATAAAAAGGTAGCAGAAGCCTAAAACTTTTCTTAACTTTTACAAAAAGGTAGAATTTAATATTGCGATCAGAGCAATGAAAACAAGCCTCAATGAGTCCACCAGGAGGTATCCACACAAAAAGAGTTAGCAATAGCATTAAGTGCCTACCTGCAACTCCATTCCAGCACGGTCCCTAGTTGAGCCTCATAGCTAAATATGGAAGCCCATGCCAAAAGGACAGCTCCAGCAGTGCCCTATACTAGAGCACCCAAATCCTCCCTCCGGGACCCATTCCAGCTGGGGGCGCAGCTTTGGGCCTGCTATTGCATTTGTCCCCCCCCCCCCCCCCCCCCCCCCCCGCACTCGTATGGAGCCGCTCAGCACCCTCTCACCCTCGCTCCATCCTCGTTCCCTGGCTTCCACCCTGCACAACGTGGGTCCACCCCTAACCCTACACCGCCTGGCGTGGCCCTGCCGCACTGACGCGTGGGAGCTGCGTTGGCCGGTCACATAGGAGCACCGGCAGATCTGGCAGACGCAGCCTTGCATGCTCCCTCCCTGCGCACGAACGTGGCGCCGTCCCTGCACGCATGGATAGAGATTCCCTCCTGGCTTTGCCTAGTAGGAGGAAGAAGAAAGAGACAGTGACAAGCGCATCCCGACTGTCATTTTGTACCAGAATAGATTCAAAGTCCCAGATTTGAATGCTACTGTTAGAGTGGAAGTAAAATATACCAACAAAACTAGGATGGAGCTACCAGATAAAAAAATACGGACACTGATTCGGGTGCCCCTGCTGGACTAAGAGATCATCGACAAAAAAGTGAATTTCTGGAGTTGTTCCCGACTCCTAAGCAAAATACCTTGTTTTTCTGCTCTAGCTCAATGACGGAGTTTTAAAGTGAAGCAGTCACAAACAAGGCATGAATGAAATATGGTAAAGACTTTATGTTGGTCAGCCGTAATTTTGTCATAGCGCACGCACCAGTCCATCTTCCACAGGATTGGAAGGCGCGACTTCTTTCCGCCACTCATCCTTCCATTCACAATCCCCATTCATTTCTTATTTTCTCTTCTCCTCTCTCTCCATCCCGTCCGCCGCGAGCTTCTATCCCAATTTCATGGCGATTTCTGGTGCTCCAATTGCTAAAATCTATTCCAGATGATGAGATTGGCTCTGGATCTGCTCCTCCCCTTCTCCCACCTTCTCTTGAATTGAGACATGGCTAGATTACAAGTTAGGGTTAGGGTTAGGTGTGAAGTTAATATTGGCGCAATGGGGGCTACAGCAAATGGAGATGTGGTGCCCCATCTCCTCTCACTGACTCTCTCTCTCTCTCTCTCCCCTGGTGTGGATGCGCACTAGGCAGCTCACCTAAGAGGAGGCACACTAGACGAACACTGCATTGCTAGGATGATCGCGCACTGGCGCTGGCCACCTGAAAGCCTAAGTTTGGTTTTGATAATTGATGAAACCTAAGTACTAACCTAAGTGCTAAATATTGTGGCTAAGCTATTTTAAATACAATGGCCAAGGTGCAGAGGAAGTCCATGGAGTGATGGAGATGGACATGGATCATGGTGATCAAGACATCATCCTTGCAGAAGAAAGGAAAGAAGAGAAAAGCAAAAATGGGCTCAAGGCTAAGGTATATCTTAGGAGCCATTTTTGATATGGACTCAAGACACCATAGAGGGTGTGAGTCATTTAGGATCAATAGTCACACTATAAAGATGGAAAATTTGCAGTTGATTTGGTCGTCAAGTGCCTCTAGATTGCATGATTGATTGCATAAGCATATTGGACTTAGAGTGAACTAACATCACCTAACAAAAGCTTTAAAAAACAGCTAACACACATGCACACGTAAATGAAACACTTATGTGTTAGCACACGAGAGCAAGGGCGGTCAAAACACTCGAGATAGTGCTCAAAATAGCAACGGACGCTGCTCCGGTGGCCAACCCTAGGTGCACAGTGGCACGAAGAGAGCACCAGACGCTAGTGGCACAAAGAGAGCACCGGACGCTGGCGTTCGTTCTGTTGTGACCGACCGGACTTGTCCGATCAAGACTTTTCGGACCCTCTCTAGTGTCACACCGGACTCCAGGACCATACGCATGAACAGTAATATGTGCGTGTCTAGTGTGGACACTATTAAAGCCAAGTTGGAGTGGACCAGACACTGATTCGTCCGGTCACCAAGCTTCAGACACGTCCAGTGCATGATCAACACTCTCTGGTCGGCTCTAGTGAGAGACCGGACATGGGCACCAGACGCGTCTGGTCAAATGGCCGAGCATCCGGTCATGACTTAACTATTGAGGAACAGTTCCCGGCCACTTGAGGAACAGTTCCCGACCATTGAAATCTAACGGCATGAGTTCAAAGGTTTTGACATGTGGCGATGATCGAGTGACCGGTGCAGTTTTGTCCATCATCGCCAAATACTGTGGAGTTTGGTTTTTGCAAATCCTCCCCTGCACACAGATATATAATCTCCCCCATGGTATCCAGGATATCCTTTCTAAACTTATTAACCCCAATACAAGTTATTCATGTATGCAATGTACGCAAGTTATTCTAACCACCCTACGATGATGGAAAAAACATCTTCCCACGGTATTCAGAGTTAAGGTTATCATGTTAGGCTCCCCCTATTTCCATCGTGCTTGCGGTCAAGATCCCATTCCCTGTGCCCCCCACTCGTCATCATCGTCCACAGGTTCGCAGTGACGACCGGCGCTGCCATCAGATGTTGGAACGGGTTCATTGGCGGGGCTATGTCTGCCTCGCCCTCAAGCATCTTCGTCACCGCACTCATCGGCAGCCTCGCCTCCGGCAGCTGCTGCATGGACAGCCACCTTACACATCCTCTCCACTATCTCACTACTACCGTAATGATTTGTAAGGGCGGCTCCAGGGGCCCTGTAAAGGCGGTTGGCCTAACCGCCCCTCTAGGAGGGGCGGTTAGGCCAACCGCCCTTACAAATGGTATTTGTAAGGGCAGTTGGATCACCAACCGCACCATTTGTAAGGATGGTTGGATCACCAGCCCCTCTTACAAATACCATTTGTAAGGGCGGTTGAATCACCCACCGCCCTTACAGTTCATTTTCTAGTAAAAAAATCAAATTCAATTCTAAATCTTCCCACTGCATATTACGATATATAATTCAATTTCAAATCTAACTACCACCACAACCACATATATATCCACAAACAAACGAGCACGATATAAACCACCATGACAGTCCATAATTCAAAAGTTCACAAGTCCAATTCACAAAGTCTATTACATAGCTATAATTAAAAAGTTCAATAGTTTGACATGTCCAAACAATTTCAGATTGTTATGCACGGCCTAGAGATAGTATGTGAGTCTCACGGAGGTACTGGTAGATAGGATTACTACCTAAGTCGGAACGGTCATGGTACGTGCCTCTGTAATCCACAATCTCGTCAATGATGAAGCTGCAAAGGTCGCCGACGAGCTCTAAGAGTTGATCATCCTTGTATGGATCCCTTCGCATTTTTTTGTCTTCTTCCCACTACAAGAGACCAAGTTTAGGTCTAGTATTTCATACTAAGATTCCAGCAATGTAAGTTTAGGTCTAAGTTTGGGTCTAAGTGTTGCTTGTTCTATCATAAGCTAAGATTCCATACTAGTGGCGAAGAGGTTCAAACTTACCAGTTCGGGGTGTCTCCTGTAGGCACTAGTGTTACTCATCATAGAACACACGTAATATCCGCAATGTAGACTCCCAGACCTCTGCTTGGGGCACTATGTATTTGGTATATGGAAATGTTAAGTAATGTTATTGACTAATCACATAATGGAGTGTACCAATGTAAGTTACACTTGCCGCATTTAGAGTTTTGGTTCTCAACTCGTCCTTGAATTGTGGATCATGCCTTCTTTATGTTCCTTGACATAGTGTTTGAATGCCCTGTTCTAATGGTTTTAGCGAATGCAACTTATTATTATCCAAAAAGCAAAGCTTACAAGTATACATACAAACATATAAGCTAATGATGATTGTCGATATGTATACGTCTCGAGAACCGATATGAAGTCATTGTATGTCTCTAGCGCATAATCTGCTGAATCAAAGACCCATGCCATGTTCCTCCCCACATCGATCCAAGCCTATACAAATCCAGTGGTTTGCTGAATCAAAGACCCATGCATCAATAGCGCTGCTACGGTTGGTGCCACGGTTCGGTATCGGCACGACGACGAGCTCACCCCTCTCGTAATTGGTCCATGCCAGCATGGGGAACCACCACTGGCTCTCGGGTTCTGCCTCGTCGAAGTTCCGCCTGCCAACGATTTCGAGTAGGAGCATGCCGAAGCCGTACATGTCACACTTCTCCGAGACGTCCGACGTCATCCACGGGAAGTGATATGTAATTCACGCAATATTTATTGCATTGGCCAGATAGGAAAATACAACAATATTCATTCCATTGACCAGATAGGCAAATCTATAAAGACATATAATCTTGGTGATCTTAGCTACAGTAGCACATTAGCTACAGTTGCTACAGTTCCACGAACACCCACACGAAGGTTCTGGCCGCTGTGTGTCTCCCAGGCGCAAACAGCTCACGGTGCCGCCCCCCAAAACGTTGTTGCCGCCACCACTTGCAAAAAAAGAAAATAAAAGAAAACACTTCTCCATCGTATACACCGCCGCTTGCAAAAAAAAACCGAAAAGAAAAGAAAACCCTTCTCCATCGTATACACCTCCGCTTGCAAAAAAAAGAAAAAACGCTTCTCCATAGTACGCCGCTGCCGCGCCTCCGTCCGCCGATCCCGTCGCTCATCTCACCTCGACGCCGCACACCTCCAGCCCTGCACCCCCGCCCGAAACCTCCACGCCCGCGCCTTCCTCCCTGTGCCGCCACGGATTGCAGCGCCACGCCTCTGCCGGATCGATGCCACGCGGACTCTCTCGATGCCTGCGTCCCTCTCCGCCCGGTGTCCCGTCGATCCGCACGTAGCCACACCAGCCTCTGTGCGTCGCGCCGGTGTGGGGGGCTCTCTCAACGCCTGCGTCCTTCGCCGGCCGGTGTCCTGTGAAACGACCTCGATTTCCATGATGGGAAATCCACAGGCACGAATTGTAATTTAATAGATTGTACTGATCAATTCATAAAATTATCTAAATCTCAGTTGATACCAGGATCCATACAACGATTACATAACAGAGTTTACACAAATTATTTCATCGCCACACTGACGGAATAGATCAAACAGAGAAGCTTGAAGATACGGAAGCGTTTCATCCTTCACAGCCAACTTGAGTGTAGCACACGACCCTACTCTTCCCAATCGTCTCCATCGAAGTCGTACTCTTTCTCGTCACCTGACAGCAAATTATCAGTACGATTTGTAATGGCCACGGAGCCCACCTATGATTGCATTAACTTTGTGGAAAGTGGATGCAAGGCTGTACAAGCAGACCTATAGGCTGGGGTTTTCTATGCAAGTGTAATCAATATTTTAATAGTCAAGTTTTACCTCATTTATCTCCATCCATCTTCCCAATCCATTTCATTCCCATCCCATATACCACATCTCACATACACACACCCCTCGCACTCATTCGGCAGGCCCAGCTCCCTCCCGGGTCTATCTCAGCGGCACACCGCCGTTTTGGGCACACTGCCGGAAAGCATCATCCAGGGGGAGAAAAGAACATCCTCTCACTACACTAGTAGAAGCTTCACAGGAAAAGTCCATAGCCGACGAGTCGGCATATGTATCGATCGATCAACCATACACTCTGCAGAGGTTTCACTACTCACAAGATTAGCCATCATAGGTGTTGCGCAAACACCTAGGAAGAATTCCGGGTGCTTACTTGCCTAGGTCGATGCCACTCTACCACTCAGCCCTGGGATAATCAGGTTCCGACACCATCATGCTGAGACTGGGAGACGCAGTACCGGGCCCAATCAATGGTTCTACACATCTAGAACGGAACGGGAACCCATCGACCGTCTCCGCCTACCCTTATCACCTCTCAACCTAGCAGTAGTGGCACCGTCCTACCAAGTAGTCCAGCCGTTCCCCGCCCATCGAAGACGAGTGAGCAGTAAAGGATTCCCATAAACCTGAAACTAGTCCATCCTAGGTTTGACCAAGCAGGCATCTTCACTTAGGGGATACTCTCCCCGTGCCATCACAGCGTCTCCGTTCGCGGGCTCCAAACCACACAGGCCGTCCAACCCGGAACCACCTCGTAAACCATTACCCGCCACAGGTATCTCTCGTAGGGATGCCCAGGTTGCACCCCTGGCACGACTTGCCCTTCTGGCTCGTCTCATATCCCACTTGGTCGACTTCAACCCTCACCACGCACCCAGGACGCACGTAGCACGCTCTCCCGTTGGTTAAGTTCGGGTTTATATAGACTGTTCCTGAATCAATCATATAATCACATCAGTAGCAAGTAGTAGAAAAGCAGTTATTAAATAGCAGCATCTATCCTATCAGCGGACAGCAAGGTGAAAGTCTACCAAGGCAGGGTAATCAACCATTCTAACATGCAACCTAGATAGTTATATCATGTGATCATAAAGCAATGGCAAGAACGACATTAGCAATGCGTAATAGGTGCTAAGGATTTGGTGGGACGTGGCACCTTCGTAGTTGTCCCCTAGCTCATGAAGGTACTCGTGGTCGTCCTCCTCAGCCTGATTCTCCTCCGGCTCTGAAAACGGAATCGAAATAGTCGCGTTAGCGACTCCTATAGATCATTCAGAAAAATCCAATAAAAATAAAAGATCCAAACCCACTCAAACATAGGTTCAGGTTGTAGAGCTCATTTTTCTGAGAATTCTGATTATGTGGTGCATAATTTTTGGATAACGTATGAATAAGTTATGAATTTCTTAAGTTTATCCTATTTTCTGAAAATGGATAAAGGGCTAATTAACCCGGGGGTGACACGTGGCAACACGGGATTGATCGGGTACTGTTCACATTGACCAAGTCAACAGCTCGGCTAGCGGAGGCTCTGCTGACGTCAGCATGACATCACTGCTGACGTTAGCGTTGACCGAGTCAACGGTGGACTGCCTGGTGGGGTCGGATGACGTCATCATGACGTCACACCGGTGACACGTGTCGGATTCAGGGCACACCACGTGGAAGCACTGGAGCGCTTCGGCTCGGTCCATGGTGGTTTCGGTGCACGGTGGACCGTGAGTGCCGGTCCTTGGTCTTCAGACTCGGCTCATGGTGAACAGGGAGCAACTCCTTTTTCTATCTCTGTGGCTTACAGTGGACCGGGTCCGTGGTGGTGGTGCTGCGGCGTGGGCGTGCACCCATGCTGACGTCCGGCATACGTGATCTCCCACCAGGTGCTCGACTCGGGTTCTCAAAGGTTTCGCCAGCGGCGGTGCAGCACGGCGGTGGTGCGGAGGCCTCGGAATACTACCAGAACGGTGTCTACGTCCCGCCGGCGACCGAGCAAGGCGCCCCCATCGCTTGGCATGGTGTATTGAGTCTCCAATCGGTGACTACAGGTTCACGGTTGTCGGTGTTGGGGCGGCTCCGGCGAGGGAGCGTCGTCGTGCTTCGAGGCAGGGCTCTGCTGGGCAGGCTGCCTCCCATAACCTTCTACGAATGGTTCTAAGGATCCTACTTTGACCAAGGAGCTCTGGTGGAGATGGTCTTGGCATGAATAGCATGGCGGCGGCCTCCCGCAACGGTGGCGGACGACGGCGAGGCGGTGGCTCCAGCAATTTGGCACAGTTGAGCGCGGCTTCCTCTAATTAGCATGGTTAGAAAGATCTTCGGCCCATTGGTGGCAACCTAGGGTCATGGCTGCGGCCCTTTTTGGCTATGGTTCCCGGCGGTGCTCCGGCAAGGTCGCGGCGCACGCAGCCGAGGTGACAGGTGTGTTCTCAGGTCCGGCCATCTACGCGGCTATGCCTGTGGAGTCACGGCGAACCTCCTCGGCTCCTCCCCCCAGCGCGGGGTGACTGGTTAAGCCTGGAACGGTCTCCGCCGCGGCGGAACGTGTCGTCGGTGAGCACGTCTTCCCGCGAACATGTCGTGCTGTGTTCCGGGACCAAAAGGGGTTTGATCTAGCAAAATAAGCTTGATCGAAGCGTCCGCAGAGCCGGTGGTTGTGCTGATCGGTTGTGGCATGCAGCTAATGGCTTGTGCGCTCGGGAACGCCGTCGGGGCAGCGGCGCTCCGAACGCACGCGACGGTGGTGCCTGTTGGAGGTGTCCAACGTCCATATTCGATGCCCAGTTGGCTTGGCCGGTCTCGTGCATGCGTTGTGCAAGTGTTTCCCCCGAGCCGGTGGAGGCTCGTGCCTGTGCGTTCCAGAGGCGGAACGCCATGGCAGTTGGAAAAGGGGCACGGGTGGCTCACCGCAGTGTCGAAGGAGAAAGGATGGCGGTGCAGCGGAGAGTCGTAGCCGTGCCGGGTGTTCGCAGTGCAGTGCAGACCCGCGACGGTGGCACCGGCTCCGTCTCCGACTCCGGCTCCGGCGGCTCCTTCTTCCCTCCCTTCTTCCTCTTCTCCCTTACTCTCGGTCTCGTGTTGGGGTGTGGTGTAGTGCCACCAGCGGCGGCGGCGAATGGAATGAGGCTAGGGCACCGAGAGGGGGGGTCCTTTTATATTATCAAGCTCGCTTTGATCCATGGCGAGCGGTCGGGATCCGCCGTGCGGCATCCAAGGGCTGTGGCGAGCGCTAGGCTAGGGTTGGCCTGATTCCGACGCGGACTTGGCCGCCAAGGCTCGGCGACATGCGGGGGATAGGCGGGAAGCAGTGCAGGACCGGGGTCATGCGATTTGCATGGCCCTGTTCCCCGTCGCCTTGGCGAGGAAGAAGAACAGGGGGCGAGCGGCGTGGCTGACTGGCGGGGCCGGGATGGCAGCGACTTGGTGGGGAGGAGGCAGCGCGCGCGCGTTTGGGCCGGCCCAGCTGCGGGGATGGCGCGAGCGTGCGGGAGTCGATGGGGCAGTGCGGTCGGGCCAGGCCTGAAGCGGCTAGCTGGCTGGGCCGAAGGTCGGTTAAGGCCCGGTTCCCCTTCTAAAATACTCTTTCTTTTTCCTTTTCCTGTTTTTCATATACTCAAGGGTGCATATGCATATATAAATAGATTCACAATGTGTTTAAATACAATCAAGAAATAAAAGACAAGTCCAAATATGCTATATGAGCTACATCACCTATTTTACCTTTTCTTAATAGATAGACAAGTGGTGAGCATATTACTTTGCAAGAAATGGTAATTCCCTACAAGCATGCACATGGAATGGGTTTGTTTTGGAAAAAATTTGTTGGTTGGTATTTTTGTGTTGTGTGGATTTTAGGGTTGTTCCAGTCCTCCCCCTCATTAGGATCTCGACCTCGAGATTCAGAGATAACGTACCCTTCGAAGAGGTAAGGAAACATGATCCGCAGGTCTGATTCTTTTTCCCAAGTTGCTTCCCGTTCTGTGTGATTACTCCACTGTACCTTGCACATTGGGATGATTTTGCTTCGGGTTTCTTTTGTGTCCTGTGCCAAAATCTTGATTGGATGTTCCTTGTATTCGAGCGTATCTTGCAAATCCAATGCATCCGTAGGAACCTGTTCTTCGGGCAACCTCAAACACTTTCGTAGCTGCGAGACATGGAACACAGGGTGCACCCCTGCTAGCTCCTCAGGCAGTTCTACCTTGTAAGCAAGTTTTCCAACCCGTTTCCAGATCCTGTATGGGCCAACATACCTTGGGGCTAGCTTCTCTTTCACATGGATTCTGACGGTGCCTCGGAGTGGGGATACCTTGAGGTAGACATAATCTCCAACTTCGAACTCAAGCTCTCTACGCCTTTTATCTGCATAACTCTTTTGTCTGCTCTGTGCAATCCTCAGGTTCTCCCTAACTTGTGCAACACCTTCTTCTGCTTCTACTATCTTTGCGGGACCAAAGAACGATCTCTCACCTGGTTCCGACCACATTAATGAGGTTCTGCATGGTCTTTCATATAAGGCTTCGTAGGGTGACATCTTGATGCTCTCTTGGTAGCTGTTGTTGTATGAAAATTCTGCATGTGGCAAGCATTTTTCCCAACCTTCCCCATATCTCAATACGCAAGCACGTAACATGTATTCAAGGATTTGGTTTACTCTCTCTCTGTTTGTCCATCTGTCTGTGGGTGGTAGGCTATGCTGTAATCGAGCTTGGTCCCGATGGACTTGTGCAAGGATTTCCAGAATTGGGATACAAACTATGAGCCTCGGTCAGATATAATGCTCAGAGGTGCCCCATGTAGCTTCAGAATGTTTGCTATATACGGATCTGCTAGCCTTTCCGCTCTATACTTCTTCTTGACCAGAATAAAGTGCGCGACTTTGGTCAGACGGTCAACTATTACCCAAATGGAGTCATACCCATTCTCGGATCGAGGCAGCCCTATAATGAAGTCCATGGATATACACTCCCACTTCCACTCTGGTATAGTAATGGCCTGCAATAGTCCTGCAGGTCGCTGATGTTCAGCTTTGATTCTGTTACAAGTGTTACATCGTGCCACATGTCCTGCAATGTCTGCCTTCATATTCTCCCACCAGAAATGCTTCCTCAGATCATTGTACATCTTAGCTGACCCTGGGTGAATACAGTACTTGGAGTCATGCCCTTCTGACAGGATCTCTTCCCGCAATGCCGAATCCATTGGCACACAGATTCTGTCTTTGTACCAAACTGTTCCCTGCTCATCTTCTCGGTATTCGGGGCCTCTCCCCAGCTTCATCAGCCCCCGGATGTAATCTATCTCTGGACAGTTCTTTTGCGCTGCTCGAATCCGAGAGGTAAGATTGTACTCGACGCGAAGTTCATTTAGCATACCATGAGAGACTACCTCGAGCTGAAACGCGTCGAACTCCTTCTTAAGCTCGAGCGGCATAGACTCGGTGATAAGGGTATGGCAGTAGCTCTTATGACTAAGAGCATCCGCAACTACATTTGCTTTCCTCAAGTGGTAGTGAATCTCTAGGTCATAATCCTTGATGAGTTCCAACCATCTGCGCTGTCTCATGTTCAAATCCTCTTGAGTGAAGAAGTACTTCAGGCTCTTGTGATCAGTGTAGATATCACACTTGTTGCTTATTAGATAGTGTCTCCAGATCTTGAGTGCATGTACCACGGCTGCAAGTTCCAGGTCATGAGTCGGGTATCTCTGCTCATGTTCTTTCAACTGTCTCGAGGCATATGCTATCACCCTTACTTCTTGCATTAGTACGCAGCCCAAACCTTGCCGAGAGGCGTCACAATATACCACAAAGTCTTTGTGGATATCAGATAGGGCCAATACGGGGGTAGTGGTGAGTTTCTGCTTCAAAGTCTGAAAACTCTTCTCGCACTCAGGAGTCCATACAAACTCATTGGTTTTCTTTAGCAGATTAGTCATGGGTCGTGCGATCCTGGAGAAATTCTCGATAAATCTGCGATAATAACCAGCAAGTCTCAGAAAGCTTCTAATCTCTATCACATTGCGGGGTTGTTCCCACTTTTTCATAGCTTCAATTTTGGCTGGGTCTACTGCAACTCCTGTGGCTGACAGCACATGGCCTAGGAAAGCAACTTCCTCTAACCAAAACTCGCATTTGCTGAACTTGGCGTACAGCAGATGGTGAGATAACCTCTCCAACACAGTCCTGAGATGTAGCTCGTGCTCCTCTTTAGTAGCCGAGTAAATCAGTATGTCATCAATAAATACCACCACAAACATGTCTAGCTCATTCATGAAGACCTTGTTTATCATGTTCATGAAATAGGCTGGGGCGTTAGTAAGTCCGAATGAGACTACTATGCATTCGTACTGCCCATATCTAGTGACAAACGCAGTCTTTGGAATATCCTCCTCCCTGATCTTCATCTAATGGTATCCTAATCGAAGGTCAATCTTTGAAAAGTACTTGGCATTGCGCAACTGATCCAACAGGTCATCAATGCGGGGCAGCGGGTACTTATTCTTGATCGTGACTGCATTTAAGTTCCGATAATCAATGCACATCCTCATCGAGCCATCCTTCTTCTTGACGAACAAGACGGGAGATCCCCAGGGCGAGGCACTTGGCCTGATATAGCCCTTCTCCAGCAGTTCCCCTAGCTGCTTTTTAAGTTCCCTCAACTCATCTGCTGACATCCGATATGGTCTTTTGGCAATTGGTGCAGTCCCTGGCATTAGGTTGATGACGAATTCTACATCCCTGTCTGGTGGCATGCCTAGCAATTCTTCTGGAAATACATCAGCATAATCTCTGACCACAGGTACATCATCCACTATCAAAGCCTTCTTGTCTCCTTTAGTCTCTAGGGCACATAGGAGGGCTTGGATTCTTTCGGTTTGGGGAATACATCGGACATCTTGTCCAGAGGGATGGGTTATTTGGACATATTTGGGTGAGCAGCATATCACTCCACGCTGTTTGGTTAGCCAATCCATACCTAGGATGACATCTAAGCTGTTGGAGGGTAATAAAGTGAGGTCGGCTTGGCAATTTAGACCTTCGATTGTAATTCTCACTCCCTTACATATGCGGATGCTCCAAAAGGTTCCTAATGGTGAGCTGGTTAGGATTGGGTTTGCTCTAGGGGTTATAGGTACGCTGTGCTTACGCGCATATGCAGATGAGATGTAAGAACAAGTAGCCCCTGAATCAAACAGAACTGTAGCCTTGTTACCATGTACCAAAAACATACCGTATACTGCATCTGGAGCAACCTCTACTTCCTCGGCGATCATGTGGTTCAGACGTCCATGGGCAGCGGATCCCCGGTTCGGCGTGCTTTGTGCTGCAGCTGGTGCGCGGTTGAGGTCGGGGCACACAGCCACTCTGTGTCCGGGCTTCCCGCACCCGAAGCAAGTGAAGGGCGCACTGCCTGCTGAGGTTGTCGCAGGAGCCTTCCAGTTGCTTGCCCTCGGCGTGTTGGTAGCTGGGGCGGGCGTGTTCTGCACGGTCCGAGCCGGCGCAGGGTAGGTCTGAGCGGGGCGGTGGTAGTTGTTGTTGTAGGTACCACCACCACGGCTCGTACCCGAAGGAGGTCCCTGGCGAGTCCGGAAAGGTGGAGGTGCACCCGTTCGCTGTCTCTGGGGTGGAGCAGCGCGAGTGGGTCCCTCGGAGCGGTGCTTCTTCCCCTTGTTCTGGGCCTCGAACTCCAGGCGTGCTTCCATGCGATCCTTCTCGATCTCAATGCAGCGGTCAATTAGCTCACGGAGGGTGTAGCTCTTGTTGCCTGACAGCGCCAACCTGATTTTGGTTTGTAGTCCCTTCCTGTAGTAGTACATCTTCTCCTTCTCAGAACTCACGCAAGACGCAGGTGCGTAGCGGAATAGGCAGTTGAAGTGGGTGGTGTACTCGTGGATCCGGTCAGCTCCCTGGGAGATGTTGCGAAACTCGTTCTCCTTGGCCTCCATAACTCCCTCAGGGATGTGGTGATCGCGGAAAGCCTCAGTGAACTCCTCCCAGTCAATGTGTGCCGGGTCCTCGTGAGCGCTGGTGTAGTTGTCCCACCAGGCCCGTGCAGCACCCATCAGCTGGTGGCTTGCAATCCCAACACACTCTTCGTCAGTGCAGGTGGTCAGGTCTAGCTTCTTCTCCATCTCCTTGAGCCAATCGTCGGCAGCGAGGGGATCGCTGTCAGTCCCATCGAAAGTGGGTGGCCTCAGCTTCAGGAATCCCTCCAGTTTCCTTTGGAAGTCATTCTGGGGTGGCCCATGGTGCCTGTTCATCCCCGTAGCAATGGCATTCAGCAGCTGGGTCTGCTGAGCCATCACTTCCACCAACATCGGTGGTGGTGGCGGTGGCAGTGGCGAAGGTGGTGGAGGCACATTCTCGCCTTGTGGTGGCGGGTCGTTCACCGGCGGTGCATCCTCTGCCCGGCATAGCTCTTCCTCCAGGTTGATCCCAGCACGCCTCCCAGCTGGGCGTCCACGGCCGCGACCACGCCCGCGTCCTGGCGCAGGTGTGGGAGAGGGCTGGCGGTTCTCCAAACGAGCGGAACGTCTCATCGACATCTGAAAATATTTGGCATGTGCTCAGTGCAGCGATAGTTAATTTATTCAAGTAAGGATTAGGTGATTTACAGCGATTTAAATATATTAAAAACATTCTTCATTCTATCCTACACTCAACCAAAGAAGCATGAAGAACCATAAAAATGCATTAAGATCCAAATATCACTCATCACATGGGTTCTTATTACATAACAAGGGGTCCCTAGCAACTATGAAGACCGTGCTACATGCAGGTAGCTAAAGAAGAGATAGTAATACTACTAGTCATGGTGATACGGATCTTAGGGCCTCGCAGGGTCCAACAAGCTACTACTACATGAGGTGGAGTATGGCTGAAGGAATACGACTGTCTTCCGCCTCGATCTCGTCGTTGGTCATGTGCAAACGGTTGACGTAGGAGAGAGCCTCTGCTAACTCTGGGGTGGGTTCGATCTGATGTAGTCCCTGGGATGGGCAAGCCCCCATGTTGAGTGTAGTAGGTGGTATGCTAAAGTCTCCATCTCTGGGCTTCGTGTGGTCTACAGGTGGTAGCTGACTCTATACCCTCTGAACCTCAATGACCCTCCGGGCGTCGGATAGCTTCCAAGCCCTCATGATCCTCCGTACCTTGTCCTTTAGGAACTCCACCATCTTCACGCGGTCGATTAGGTGCCTCGGGTTGCGGACGGACCTCTCCTCAGCCTCCCCTAACTCCTTCTCTAACTCCTTGATCCTTGATCGTAACTTGAGCATCTCAACCCCTCTGTCTCTACCCTTCTGCTCCTTCTCAGCGAGTGCCCTGTTCTTGTCATCGAGCTCCCTCTGCAGTCCTAGCACCTTGCATCCCAGGTAATGGTTGCGAATTCCAAAATCTCCGACCTTGTCCCGCAGAATGGTGATCTCCACTCAGTGCTTCTCGTCTCTGCGCTGCATTTCCTGCTGCAAATCGGTGACTGCCTTGCTCAAACCCTCCAGTGTCTGAGTCCCACTCAGCAAGATGTCCTCTATCTCTGCCAAACGGGCTCGGTCACGCTGCCTCCTCTGCTCCAATGAGCTAATATACCTGTCCTGCTCCATGAGGTGGTGTGCTGCAGTGCGGAGGCAAGGGTCAGTCTCGGCCTGAGTGATCTGGCTGGCGTACAGGACTCTCTGGTAAGGGTTGGGGTGTAGCTCCAGGGCCTGAGGTAGTAGACGAAAGTGGGTCCCTCTGAGGTACTCGTAGGCTGTGTAAACCACTGTGCATAGTACCTTGCAGGAGACCGACTGCACTCCATCCTCAACAGTCTCTCTAGCAGTGTAGTCTGTGAATACCGGTAGCTCTGGAAAGGTCAGACTGACTGGGGTCTCTACCCTGGTGGTAACAGGTCCCTCAAAGCTCTCGTCCGCGAGGATCTTCCCACTGCAGAAGTACTGGATCTGGTCAGCCGGGGCTCCAAGCTCCTCGAGCACCTGTCGTAGGACCAGGGCAAATCCGCCATAGTTCCTCCCGCGGATTGGGACATCGATGGTGCCGTCGCGCAGCGGTCCAAGTGGTGGGTGTCCAAGGCTGGTCATCTACAATTTTCAAGAAATGGATTAGCAGGTCTGAGTTTTAGATAAGCCATTGCATAAAAGTAAATGCGAGGTCAGTAATATAACCGAAAGAGAGTCTGGTTCTCTATTCTAGCGTCCATTTTGTACGGGTCTCGTCCTACAGTCAAGTATGGCTCTGATACCAACTGAAACGACCTCAATTTCCATGATGGGAAATCCACAGGTACGAATTGTAATTTAATAGATTGTACTAATCAATCCATAAAATTACCCAAATCTCAGTTGATACCAGGATCCATACAATGTTTACATAACAGAGTTTACACAAATTATTTCATCGCCACACTGGCGGAATAGATCAAACAGAGAAGCTTGAAGATACGGAAGCGTTACATCCTTCACAGCCAACTTGAGGGTAGCACGCGACCCTACTCTTCCCAATCGTCTCTATCGAAGTCGTACTCTTTCTCATCCCCTGACAGCAAAATATCAGTATGATTTGTACTGGCCACGGAGCTCACCTATGATTGCATTAGCTTTGTGAAAAGTGGATGCAAGGCTGTACAAGCAGACCTATAGGCTGGGGTTTCCTATGCAAGTGTAATCAATATTTTAATAGTCAAGTTTTACCTCATTTATCTCCATCCATCTTCCCAATCCATTTCATTCCCATCCCATACACCACATCTCACATACACACACCCCTCGCACTCATTCGGCAGGCCCAGCTCCCTCCCGGGCCTGTCTCAGCAGCACACTGCCGCTTTGGGCACACTGCCGGAAAGCATCATCTAGGGAGAGAAAAGAACATCCTCTCACTACACTAGTAGAAGCTTCACAGGAAAAGTCCATAGCCGATGAGTCGGCATATGTATCGATCGATCAACCATACACTCTGTAGAGGTTTCACTACTCACAAGATTAGCCATCATAGGTGTTGCGCAAACACCTAGGAAGAATTCCGGATGCTTACTTGCCTAGGTCGATGCCACTCTACCACTTAGCCCTGAGATAATCAGGTTCCGACACCATCATGCTGAGACTGGGAGACACAGTACCGGTCCCAATCAATGGTTCTACACATCTAGAACGGAACGGGAACCCATCGACCGTCTCCGCCCACCCTTATCACCTCTCAACTTAGCAGTAGTGACACCGTCCTACCAAGTAGTCCAGCCGTTCCCCGCCCATCGAAGACGAGTGAGCAGTAAAGGATTCCCATGAACCTGAAACTAGTCCATCCTAGGTTTGACCAAGCAGGCATCTTCACTTAGGGGATACTCTCCCCGTGCCATCACAGTGCCTCCGTTCGCGGGCTCCAAACCACACAGGCCGTCCAACCCGGAACCACATCGTAAACCATTACCCACCACAGGTATCTCTCGTAGGGATGCCCAGGTTGCACCCCTGGCATGACTTGCCCTTCTGGCTCGTCTCATATCCCACTTGGTCGACTTCAACCCTCACCACGCACCCAGGACGCACGTAGCACGCTCTCCCGTTGGTTAAGTTCGGGTTTATATAGACTGTTCCTGAATCAATCATATAATCACATCAGTAGCAAGTAGTAGAAAAGCAGTTATTAAATAGCAGCATCTATCCTATCAGCGGACAGCAAGGTGAAAGTCTACCAAGGCAGGGTAATCAACCATTCTAACATGCAACCTAGACAGTTATATCATGTGATCATAAAGCAATGGCAAGAACGACATTAGCAATGCGTAATAGGTGCTAAGGATTTGGTGGGACGTGGCACCTTCGTAGTTGTCCCCTAGCTCATGAAGGTACTCGTGGTCGTCCTCCTCAGCCTAATTCTCCTCCGGCTCTGAAAATAGAATCGAAATAGTCGCGTTAGCGACTCCTATAGATCATTCAGAAAAATCAAATAGAAATATAAGATCCAAACGCACTCAAACATAGGTTTAGGTTGTAGAGCTCATTTTTCTGAGAATTTTGATATGTGGTGCGCAATTTTTGGACAACGTATGAATAAGTTATGAATTTTCGAAGTTTATCCTATTTTCTGAAAATGGATAAAGGGCTAATTAACCGGGGGTGACATGTGGCAACATGGGATTCCTCTAATTAGCATGGTTAGAAAGATCTTCAGCCCATTGGTGGCAACCTAGGGTCATGGCTGCGGCCCTTTTTGGCTACAGTTCCCGGCGGTGCTCCGGCGAGGTCGCGGCGCACGCAGCCGAGGTGGCAGGTGTGTTCTCAGGTCCGGCCATCTACGCGGCTATGCTTGTGGAGTCACGGCGAACCTCCTCGGCTCCTCCCCCCAGCGCGGGGTGACTGGTTAAGCCCGGAACGGTCTCCGCCGCGG
Source organism: Eremochloa ophiuroides (assembly GCA_038502445.1). Lineage (NCBI taxonomy): Eukaryota > Viridiplantae > Streptophyta > Magnoliopsida > Poales > Poaceae > Eremochloa > Eremochloa ophiuroides. The sequence continues at coordinate 7,371,722 of JAHLJS010000001.1, read as the reverse complement.
CGGAACGTGTCGTCGGTGAGCACGTCTTCCCGCGAACATGTCGTGCTTGTGTTCCGGGACCAAAAGGGGTTTGATCTAGCAAAATAAGCTTGATCGAAGCGTCCGCGGAGCCGGTGGTTGTGCTGATCGGTTGTGGCATGCAGCTAATGGCTTGTGCACTCGGGAACGCCGTCGGGGCAGCGGCGCTCCGAACGCACGCGACGGCGGTGCCCGTCAGAGGTGTCCAACGTCCGTATTCTATGCCCGGTTGGCTTGGCCGGTCTCATGCATGCGTTGTGCAAGTGTTTCCCCCGAGCCGGTGGAGGCTCGTGCCTGTGTGTTCCAGAGGCGAAACGCCATGGCAGAGTGCATGGGCAGGGTTGGAAAAGGGGCACGGGCAGCTCACCGCGGTGTCACAGGAGAAAGGATGGGGGTGCAGTGGAGAGTCGTAGCCGTGCCGGGTGTTCGCAGTGCCGTGCAGACCCGCGACGGTGGCACCGGCTCCGTCTCCGACTCTGGCTCCGGCGTGCTTCGCGGCAGCAGCGCTCCGGCGGCTCCTTCTTCCCTTCCTTCTTCCTCTTCTCCCTCACTCTCGGTCTCGTGTTGTGGTGTGGTGTAGTGCCACCAGCGGCGGCGGCGGCGAATGGAATGAGGCTAGGGCACCGAGAGGGGGGTCCTTTTATATTATCAAGCTCGCTTTGATCCCGGCCGCCGTGCGGCATCCAAGGGCTGTGGCGAGCGCTAGGCTAGGGTTGGCGTGATTCCGACGCGGACTTGGCCGCCAAGGCTCGGCGACACGCGGGGAATAGGCGGGAAGCAGTGCGGGACCGGGGTCATGCGATTTGCGTGGCCCTATTCCCTGTCGCCTTTGCGAGGAAGAAGAACAGGGGGCAAGCGGCGTGGCTGACTGGCGGGGCCGGGATGGCAGCGGCTTGGTGGGGAGGAGGCAGCGCACGCGCGCGTTGGGCCGGCTCAGCTGCGGGGACGGCGCGGGCGTGCGGGAGTCAATGGGGCAGTGCGGTTGGGCCAGGCCTGAAGCGGCTAGCTGGCTGGGCCGAAGGTCGGTTAAGGCCCGGTTCCCCTTCTAAAATCCTCTTTCTTTTTCCTTTTCTGTTTTTCATATACTCAAGGGTGCATATGCATATATAAATAGATTCACAATGTGTTTAAATACAATCAAGAAATAAAAGACAAGTCCAAATATGCTATATGAGCTACATCACCTATTTTACCTTTTCTTAATAGATAGACAAGTGGTGAGCATATTACTTTGCAAGAAATGGTAATTCCCTACATGCATGCACATGGAATGGGTTTGTTTTGGAAAAAATTTTGTTGGTTGGTATTTTTGTGTTGTGTGGATTTTAGGGTTGTTACATCCTGCCAACCCGTGCGCAGCCCGCCCAGCCCCTGTGCGGCGCGGCGCTGCGGCGGGAGCTGCCCCTTTGCGACGCGGCGGTGCGGCAACATACCCACCGGATTGGCCACCGGAGCGGCCTCTCCTTCGTCTCGCCACGCCCATGCGCACGAGGATTCCTGCGGCGGCGACCACAGCCTATACGGTCCCTTTGTTAGCCACGACAGCGTGTACGTCGTCTTTGCCAGGCAAGTGCATATCAGTTCATCCTCTTGCAGCTGCTGCCAAGAATAGCTTCAACAACAGCATAATACATCATCAGGTACGCATGCATTTCGTCTTGCTTTCCAAAACTGATGTACAAATAACATTTGCATTCAGTTTTTTATTTTCCACAATGACCACATTTCTATTACGACGCATCCTTTTTCAATACCTGACTGCTGATTTGTTCCACCTCATGCATGCCTACTATTACCTTAAATTGTGACCTATGAGAACTGTTAATCATACTCTTACTGAATAAATATGGAATATTTCTGTTGTGCATACACTGAATCATAGCATTTATTTGTTTGCTCCATTTATTTGTTTGCTCCATAGATTGTATGCATTCCACAAATTCGAGACATGCAATTAATGTACTTAGATTGGCAAGATGTTACTATTAACCTCAATTTTCTTTAACATCTGTGAGCTCTGTTTATTATTCTCTAATTCAGGTCTTATTGTCTCAGATTCGATACTGCCAGCATGTAACAATTTAGGTGTTTGGACCATAACAAAATGAGGCTCCAGATCCGACCGAGCCATCATTTTAGCATACTAACATTATCGTACAAAGGGCTCAAATGACAGCTCATTTGTAATTAATTGCACCAATCTTTTCTCCCAGTGTACAATCTTATGAGCTACTATACTTTTGGCTTGCTTGCCCGTGCGAAGCACGGGGGTACTGCTAGTATGTATTACAAATTTACAACATAGGATGGTAATGCGGAGATTGGATCTAATCCTAGCCAATAGTAGAGAGCCGAGAGACCTGGGCACAGCCGTGAGGTCTGCACAACCCGTACATGAGATCGTGCATGTCTAGCTAATTGTAGAGCCGATAGACTGCTCCTCAAATCGACACCAAATATAGTCTAACACCAACCCCTCCTCAGCCTGAGCATCAAAACTAGCGACAAGGGTGGACGTTCAGACTGGAGCGAAACATGATGAACACTACTAAAAAAATAAAAAAATGGCAGTACCTAAACATTAATCGAGGCGGGCAAAAATCCAACCGCCTCCAAAAATATTTACAGAGACGTTCAAAAAATACCCGTCGTCAAAAATAGATTTACGGACAAGGTTGTCTTCAAAATAACAGCCTCAAAAAATATTATATTTCTAGAAGTAGGCACTCTATAAGCCCCGTCTCCGTGAATGCTGAGGCCCAACTGGCCAAAAGCAGGCCCGATAGCCGTCATCATGTATAAATAGAAAAACTTAGAGTTTATTTCATCCACTCCTCTCTCTCACCCACACCGGCTCCCTCTCTCTCAATTGTGGTCGACGGCGCTCGGTTCCTCACTCCCTTTACTGGGCACAGTGGTGCCCGGCGCCCTCCTCCCGGCACCCTCCTCTTCTACCACTCCGGCCAGCGCACGCTCCTCTTCTACTACTCTAGCCAGCGCAAACTCCTCGTCATCCTCGCGGCAGCGGTGGCTCGGGGCTCACTCCTCCTCGTGGCGACAGTGGCCTGCTCCCCCTCGTCCTCGCGACGGCGGCGGCCTGAGGCACACTCGTCGTCCTGAGGCGGTGGCGGCGTGGGGCACACTCCTCCTCGTCGTGGTGGCGGCCCGGTCTGCACTCCTCCTCGCGGCGGTAGTGGCCTGCTCCCGCTCTATGACCTCCAAATCTGACTGTGGGCAGGCGGATCCGGTCTTCTTCCCCAACACGTAACCAGAGCTGCTCCCCCTCCTCTTCGCGGTGGTGGCGGCTCGGGGCGCACTCCTCCCAGCAGCGGCAGTGGCCTGCTCTCCCCCTCCATGACCTCCAGATCTGGCTGCGGGCGGACGGATCTGGTCTTCTTCCCCACCACGCAGCCGGACGAGCACGAGGCCAGAGCACGGAGGCGCGAGCTCACCGGCGGGGCCAAGCACCCTGAATGGCGCATCGGGGGAAAGCGACATGACGGTGGGTGCAGATTGGGCTCAAGAACGGGCTCACCGGCAGGCTCAAGAACGGTCTCGCCAGTCAGCTCGTGGATTTTTTTTTTCAATCGATTAACCGTGGCGGTTAACATACGGCGTCCGCCTCGGTGAATGAATCAACGGAGGTGGGCAAAAGCAACCGCCTGACGATTAACGGAGGCCTATCGGTTGAGGCGGTTGCTTTGCCCGCCTCTAAAAATGCAAAACGCCCATCGCCATTAACGTTTGTGTAGTAGTGGAAGACGGATGAAGGCAGCCCCTTGGTGAAAATGTCGGCGTACTAAGAGGACATTGGTACGTGCAGAATGCGGACCGCTCCAGCGGCGACTTTGTCATGGACGAAATGCAAATCAATCTCAATGTGCTTCATGCGTTGGTGTTGCACTGGATTGGACAAGAGGTAGACTGCACTAACATTGTCACAATAGACAACTGTAGCACGCTGAACTAGACGATGAAGCTCCCCCAGCTGCTGGTGCAACCATGTAGTCTCAACAACAGCATTGGCGATAGTCAAGCACTAGATGGAGAAACTATATATAGCCTTTCGTTTTGAGGACTAGGAGACAAGATTATTACCCAGAAAACGATTTAGCCTGAAGTGGAGCGCCGAGTCTTGGGACAGCTGGCCCAGTCAGCATTAGAGTAAGCCACAAGATCAGCTGAAGGAGAAGGATGAATCCAAAGCCCATGGTCGAGAGTGCCTTTGACATAGCTCAAAATTCGCTTGGTCAAGACCAAATATGGTTCCCGTGGATCATGTATGAATAGACAGACCTGCTGGGCGGCATATGTAATATCTGAACGAGTGAACGTAAGGTACTGTAGAGCAACGAGGTACCATCTGGAGACAACTTGGCACTAGTGCGAACAGGAGTTGTGCATGGTTTACATTAGACATGTCGGCACAGTCAAGAATCTGAAGAATGTAGTGGCGCTGAGATAACTGTAAGCCATCTGCACTGCATGTCGCAGACATCCCGAGAAATGATGTAAGGGTCCCAAGTCCTTCATAGAGAATTCAGTTGTAAGAGCTGCAGGGACCTTCTGAAGAAGAAGTGCTGTGGAAGAGGCAGTGAGAATAATATCATCCACGTACAATAAATAAAACTGTGTCGGAATCGCGACGGAAGACAAAGAGAGAAGTGTCCGACTTGACACCGATGAAGCCAAGAGAAAGCAGACAGGAATATTTTAGTTTCCAATATGTACACGTCGAACTTGTCCGCGAGACCCGGCCTCGCCGCGCATTTCGTCAGTGAGCACGTCATTGAGGTACTAGCTAGATAGTAGATACGAGAAGAAAAGCGAGAAGAGCAGGACTATGAATATGATGGAAGCCACACTACAACATGCAAGAGAAATCAACAGCGAGAATTTATCAGCACACAGCAGCTTCTTCAGATCAGAGAATCAAATATGCATGCATGCGCCCGAACCTACTGCTACTGGAGTGACTTCTTCCCGATTCATCTTGTCGAGATAGGGTAGAGTACGGCTACGGCATGCGCAATGCAAGAACTTAATTAAGGACGACAGGCAGCTGATGTACGTAGCTTAGCTAGGAGCAGCGCTAGCAAGAATATAGCATCATCAGAGAATATACGAACTTGGATGTAGCACCCATGGATTAATTAACTTGCTGGATCCAAAAACCAGCAAGCCGCCTAAAAGTATGAGTATTGATGTCCATGCCAAACCACCAATTCAGGGATCCATCGACGCGTTTAGACGGCAGGCAGCCAAGATGGTAACAGGCTCAGGCATTCCAGTTTCCACGACATTTCGCCGTAATTTCACCAATAGAGGTTCTTCACCCAACCAAAAAAAAAGAATTTGGAATGTGTATTTATTATTTAAAACGGAATCTGAAGATTTAACTCCGTTGCCACGGTAGTGTTACATCTTATTGCACTGTTAACATTCGTTAATTATAGTGTGATTTGTCAATATGAAATATAAAGTACTTTAGTTAACATTCGTTATGTTAAAATTTTTTGACCGAATTTTATTTGGACAAAAGTTCTAGCAGTACTACCAGTGAACCAACCTTAGGAAATCAGATTTGATGCCATGGTGGGCTGTTGGCTATACAAGCAACCACTAGAGAATCCAATTCACTCGTGATCAGGACTATTTTTTATTTAGAGATGTTTTCACAACCGTGCCGTTTCTAGTCAAAGGCCACTAGTAATTGATTACTCTTACAGATGGGTTTTTCCAATCGATTTCTCATGAATGGTAAGATCGCCCATCCTATAAATTCCGTATTTGTAGACGGAGTTGGTACCATAACCCACTTCCACAAAATATTAAAAATACGAAAAAAGCACCACAGGATCACTAATATAATGTTATTAGTGACGTGTCTTGTCCGTAGACCATGGGCAACAGCTAATCAGTGATGCGTATTGTTAACCCGGGTCACTGATATTCTATTAGTGACGTGTTTTGTTTCTGAGTCACTAATCGAGGCGTCACTGATAAGCTTTTCTGGCACAGTGTGATTGCTTTTCACTGCAGGTTCCTAATTAAGCCTAGGATCTAGAAAATTCCAGGAAAGTTATTCACCTCGCAATGAAGGCACCTGTAATTGCTGGCTCAAACCACCACCGAGCAGTGATATATCATTAGCGAGTCAAAGCGACAAATCGACAGTGATAAGTGTCATATCACTAACGGCTCAGGCTACTGTAACATTATGTGTTTTTGTGTAACATAAAAACACCAACTTCTTAGGCCTCTTTTGGATCCTTGGAATTGAATCCATTTTAAGAATTATAATTTATACACATATTAATGAACTTAATATGGTTGTATATAGATTATATTTGTATATTATTGTTGGCTATACGAGAGAGATACTTATATGTTGTATTTTTACCGTGTGGGAGCAAGTTGAAGAGTGTGCTATAAATTGTAAAGTGAAAATATAGCATGGTAATCTATAAAATCAAATTCCATCTCTTATCTTATGAATTTGATGTAGGCTAACATGTGAACTTTAGAAAGTGGTGGAATGTCACATTCTAAGTGAAATAGTCTAAGTTGTTAACTAGATTTCAATTCCTCAAATTCCAAGGATCCAAACAGGGCGTTAATGTTTTTCTTGAATGTGTATTACATGTAATGTTAGGTTAAACTTAAGTCAAGTTTTACCCTTGTGGTCTCATCTTTAAAATTCCAACTTCAAATCTTTTTACAACACAACCCTCTTGCCGTAATGTTGAGCAAGTCAATGTCATAACAAGCTATTTTGAAAAATCAAAATGTCTGTACAAATAAATTATATTAGGTTTAATTCAAGCCAGCAATCTAATACAACACGCAAACAACTCATGCCTATTTTCCTTTGTTTCCTAAAATTGAAACCCTAAGCCCCCTCTCTCTCATCTCTTTCAAAAAAACTCTCTATTAAGTTTGTGCAGCCATATAACTAGAATGCACGAATGTCATGGTTTTCATCATGTTTTCCTTTGGGAGTTTTGTGTCCCTTGTAAAGACCTAGCTACAATAAAGAAAAACACTTTTTCTATGTCTGCCTTGCCAGCAAGCAAGTTTTGGTTCAAAGTTCCCTCCTATCCTACCCGCTCCAGTCTAGCTTGCCTCATCACTCTGACCCTCCCCAGGAAGGTCCAACCTTCACTCCTTCCCTATCATGGCCTTCCTGTAGATAGCCTATGGGCCTCTGCCCATAAGGCTTGCTTTGGCACCCTACATTGCAGCCCCTTTCACGACATAAACACTGTTTGCGGACCTCAACAAAAAAAAATCAGGAGATCTCAGCCGCGCACCGTACCGTTACCCTCGCATATGTCTTCCTCCTTTAGGCCACGTGTTGATGCAAAGATCGGTCACATACCATAAGTACTAGAACGCAAGGGTAGCAAATGGACAAAGGTGGTGCTGATAAAATTGACCTAGCCGGTACCACGAACTGGCATGCATTGAGTATATCTCAATATGTGCAGGATAAATTTTTAGGCCAAAAATATAAAAAACAAATATGCTGAAATGGGCTAGGATGGAAAACAAGCCCAAACAATGGGCTTCACCCATTATCTGGTCAAAATGCATTTTATGACATTTTTTTGTTCCATGTAGCGAGGTGAAAGTACTTGAAATCAATGTCATAAATCTTTGAGGGGAACAACCAATGTCATAAACTAGTGACGCAAATCACATTTTCATCATATAGTATGGGTAGAGACGCATGACAGGTGACATTCAATTTTCGGACACGTGAATGTCACGAATGTTGAACTATTACAAAAATTTCAGGTATTGTGATAGAAATGAAATGTCACCGAAGGCCACGTCTGTTGTGGCATATAAACTTGATAAAATTAAGATAGTTTACCTTTTAAAAAAATATCCATCCCTTATAGTTTAGGAGTAATGGAGTAATCAACAGCTCTTTGTCCTCGGTTTGTTTATAAAAAAGCATGTCAGCTAGCTCAAGGATAGCTAGTCTCTGGTTTCAATCTGTCTCTCACCATCTATATACTTCAATCATCTCTAGCGTCTAGAAATTAAACCTCTGTGGGCACTTCACAAAATCTTTCATTGCTTTTGCACCTTTAATTTTTGAATCAAATGAACATTCGGCCATTCAGGTTGCTCACATAACTGCTACAAGGAAAGCTAGAAGCCCTGAGAAACCGCACGCGAGTCCCCCCTTATCATTTGTGTGAGTCAACCTATCATTTGCGTTGCATTATGTGATCCTCCATGGCAGGGCTTGAGCTCGTCCTAAAACAAAGAAGCCAAGAAAAATCATGTTTTGGTGGCTTCGGTCTTTACTATCTTTGCTTCAAAAACGGTTGTCATGTGTGCTTGTTCCGTTGTTCGATAGGGCTAACTTTTAATTAAGCCGGTAGAGAAGCTCCATCTAAAGTCCCACCAAAAGAGTCTATATATCTACAAGGTTGCTTTCATTTGATAAAATCTTGAGCATTTCCTGCATAGAGGTCAGTGTGTATATATATATAGTTAATGGAAAGCGTGTTGATCCATTGTAGACACGACGGCCGATGGACATGGACGTTTATGTTTGGCAATTGGCATGCATATCCAGGCTCATTTGGGTTCACGTCCTGAGTATATACGTCTAATCAAACCATAAGTCATCTTGGCACCTGTCGGCCGGCCGTGCCGCGATCTAGTCTAGTATATACAGACCTACAGAGTACTCTACCATGGCGTCCCCCTTTGGTACGGTGACCTGCTCGCGCATCTTTCTGTGTTTGAACCACCGTTTCTGATCTGACAATTCCATTCTTGCTTGCAGTGATCACCTTGATTGTACTCCTCTTCATCCTCTTCGTGTTACTCCTCTGGCTGAAATCACGCTTGCAAGGCGGCGGCGGCGGCACAGACACAGACTCGTTCGTGGTGGTGCCGGACCGCCAGCTCCGGCATGCCACCGTCGAGAAATTCCTCCGGGAGATTGCGCACGAGAAGCCCATCCGGTTCAGCCCGCGGGAGCTCGAGGGCTTCACGTGGAACTACTCGTCCCGCCTCGGCGCCGGCGGTTTTGGCACGGTCTACCGGGGCGAGCTGCCCAACGGCCTCGCGGTGGCGGTCAAGGTCCTCCACGGCGGCCTCGGCCGGAGGTCCGAGGAGCAGTTCATGGCGGAGGTGGGCACCATCGGTCGGACGCACCACATCAACCTCGTCCGCCTCTTCGGCTTCTGCTTCGACGGCGGCGCCGTGCGCGCGCTCGTCTACGAGTACATGGAACACGGTGCGCTTGATGCGTTCCTCCTCCACGGCGGCGCCGGCGCTGGCGTCCCGGTGATGCGCTCCATCGCCGTCGGCGTGGCGAGGGGCGTCCGGTACCTACACGAGGAGTGCCCGCAGAAGATCGTGCACTACGATATCAAGCCCGGGAACGTTCTCCTCGACAGCGAGCTCACGCCCAAGGTCGCCGACTTCGGGCTCGCGCTCCTGGTGGACCATGCCGACACGCACGTCTCGGTGTCTGGGGTTCGCGGAACGCCCGGGTACGCCGCGCCGGAGATGTGGATGCAGACGGGCGTCACGGAGAAGTGCGACGTGTACAGCTTCGGCATGCTCCTGCTCGAGCTCGTCGGCCGGCGGAGGAACTTCGACGAGGCCGCGCCGGAGAGCCACCGCTGGTTTCCCAAGCTGGCATGGACCATGTACGAGTCCGGCGAGCTCATGAAACTCGCCGTCGCCGCCACGCCCACCGGTGGCAGTGCTGCTGTCGAGGAGGAGGATGCGCAGCGGTGCAAGGAGACGGTGGAGAGAATGTGCAAGGTGGCGTTCTGGTGCGTGCAGCAGCTGCCGGAGGCGAGGCCTCCCATGGGCGCGGTGGTGAAGACTGCTGGAAGGCGACATGGAAATCGTGCCGCCCCTCAACCCCTTTCAGCATCTGATGGTGCCACCTTCCACGACGGAGCTCTGGACGATGCTGGCAACCTCGGCGAATGCTGTTTCTGCTTCTAGCCACCACATCGTTTCCATTTGACACTTTCATTATTATTCGTAGCTGGCAGTATTTGACAAAAAGACAACGGAAAATCTAAACGTTGCCGGAGCAATTATTTGCCTTGGGTCACCCAAATTTGCTACCGCTGGATCCTCTTCATCTAATCCGTGCCATCCTTCTTTTGTGCGGGAGGGCGGCGCTGGCTCATGCATGCCAATGACGGTGCCGGGGCAGGGCGACGCCACGCCACTCACACTCACGTCACGTCTGCCCTGATAGACCGGTCGACATGACATTTGCATTACAGTACGGGGCTGATTGGTTGCCTTCCCAGTTCGGTCATAAGGCCCATCCGGCTTCATTTGGTGCAGTCCGTGCTTGGCTGCCCCAGCCACACCATTTGTTTGCATCCACTCATCCCCTCCCCGTCGCCATCCCGGCCAACTACGTCTTCTCTCCTCGACCTTCCCTCATGAGTCGAGACAGAGCGCTCCTTGGCGGGAATCCTAGCGTTTTGCATGGGAGATGGCGTCGTTGTAACGCCCCAAAGAAAAGAAAATAAAGAAAAAATTAAAAATTGGAGGCACTGTAATGGCACTACAGTAACGTGAGGCATCTCTTTTCCATTTGGAATTGGTCTCCAACTCTCACATACGGTTATTCCTCCCTCCCCACACACTACAACTCCTCCGTTCTAATAGCCACCGCCTCTCTTTGCCACGATCTGAAAAAAACAATAGAAGGGAGAAGAGGAGGAAGAGGGAACTAGGGCTCTGCCGCCGCCGCGTGCTGCCGCTATGTCTTTCTTCTCCGAAATACCACATGAAGGATGATGCCATCGCAGCGGCAAGGATCGCTGGAGGGTTGTTATTGTACTCGTTGTGATTAACCTAGGTGAGATTTCAGACCCTAATCCCCTTCTTTGGATCAAGTTCCATGGATCGAATCACCTTTTTAGGGACGGTGTAGTTGGAGTAACTCCCGAAATTAATCTTGCTCATGTTCTAAATCCTGTCAGATTATGTAATTCATGTTCATCGTGCTTTTAGGGCATCTTAACGGCCTCAATAAATTTTGGACTTGTAGACTTATTTGTAGAGGACTTCAATATATTTCTCTGAACGCCAAGAACACTGTTTTAGCCTCTATATTTTGGGAGATATGAACAGTTCAGGTAGACTGTTTTTCAGGAGCGAAAAATCCAAATAGTTTTGGATCTAAGCACTTTTGGACTATCTAAATTAATTAATTTGATCTTGTGATCTAAACGAAAAGTGGTAGGGTTTTTCTTTGTCTTTCCATATTCGTAAATTTGGTATTTGTTCGATTAGTAAATCTTCAGTTATGAATTTTTGTATTTTGATGTTCAGTTTTTGATGTCAGAAATATTCAGTTATGTTCCACGGTTAATTAGACCATCTTAAGGACCTCAAAGGCCAAGCCTTACAATACGAGAGTTCTAGATAATGGAGTTTTACATAATTTGATAAACTTTGAAATTTTTTGGATATGTAGTCTGAAGTCTACGAAAAAGAGAAGAGAGATATTGCTACTGTCTTGATCGGTAGCACAAACGGTAGATGCTTGAATATCGGGGTTGGGGATAGTGTGTTTTTATTTGTTATTCTTGCTTCTATGTTGTGATTGTACTGAGCATTGCTTGTGATCAGGTGGAAGCACTTCGGAACGTCGCTAGTGCTTTTGATCTCCTTCGGTAAAAAGGCAAGTGAATGTAGCGGTGGTGCTACCGTTTTGACTTGTTATTTTCATCATCTACACCTATAAGAATGACATCCCTCTGATATCCAAAACTTATGATCATGGTATATTCAGTCTTATTTAATAGTGGTTTTATTTAAGTATTCATGGTGATGTTGTTATTTCATATTATTATTTGTGGCTAGCTCACAACCATGAAGTTGAAGTTGAAGTTCATTGGTGGTATATTAATTTATTTTAGCATGCCAAGTGCATTGCATCATTCATTGGCATTGGAAGTTATGTCTTGACCTATGGTCATGACTGTACCGGTATGCATCATGGGATGCAGCTCCACACCTTGTTGGGTGTGCAGACAAGAGATATTTGCATTGCATTCATATGCATTCACTGAAGTAAATTATTGAACGGATTTTTTTTATCCATGTTATTATGAAGTTCTTTATCATTTAACGATGTTACAAATTGGATCCTCTGCATTGCGGTTTGTAATCTTCTGTATTTTGTTGATGCTCCAAAGTCAATTGTATTGAGTAGGCAATTTGTTATGAGGCAACTAGGGTTTTTCGTGCTCTGTTATTTTTTCTCAATCAGTGGTGGTAACATCACCAAAACGAGGTGCTGGTGCTGGGAGTTTATGTTGTGTGCGCTACCAAACACGAAGAAAGAGCATTAGTTGGTTCAACTGCACCGTCCAAACGGGCAACCAAACACAGGTTACTGAATGGGTTCATCCGGGCCACAATGAAATTGGACAGGCAATCCATCCTAGCTGGTAGCCGAAAGAGCAACCAATCATGGCCTACGCCGCTGTCTTCTGGCTTTTCTTCTTCCCCAACTACAATAACAGTAGTACTAGGACTGTATGACAGTACGAGAGTACTACTTGCACAACAGCAGTGATGGGGACATGCTATCATGTACAAGTAGCCCACCAAATGGACATTGTACATATACTATTATCTTACTCTTATATATGTGATCGTAATATTTACATTCATTGTGTCAATGTAAATTTCTTGCATTACTGGTGTAAATTTGGTTTCTTTAATTGTTGTTTATTTACAATGTGTAATTTGTATGTCTTATTTGTTATCAATTTGAATTTCTTCTAATTTTCCTTTCATAGAACTAATTTGCCATTTGACTTTTTTGACCTTTTTTTTCTGCCATTTGTTTGTTTTATTTGTTTCTATTTGAATTTCTTCCAATTTTCCTTACATACAACTAATTTGGCATTTACTTTGGAAATTTATCTGTAATATAATTTTATTTTGTATTTCTTCTTCTGTATCCTTTTGCCTGGTCCCTTAGATATAGATCTTGGGGTATTAGATTTTAGGTGTTGGGAGGACTTCTATCACCTGAATCCTACTGCATATGAGATCTGGGTGTTCTAAACGCTTCTGTCACCCAAGAGACAGGAGGCTTTATTTAAAATACCGGAGTTTGCACTAGACAGATTATTTTTATCATGATTGTTAAAGGACTACGAGTGGAGACGAAGATAAGTTTTCCTAATCACATTATGTTTACCAGGTATTAAAGATAATAATATAACCTTTATTGACCGGTGTTTCAAACACTCCCCAATTGGTGGTTGGGTAAGGTCAGCCATCGAAGACAATGATATTTTATCTCCGATTGAATCTATATCTATACCTAATAATAAAGAGACAAAATTTTATATAAAAAGATTAGACACAAGTATAGTTTAGAATCATATTTTAATTAAATGGTAATGCTGCGCATCGTCCGTCCGATGGTCGACACCCATCCCGAACGGACGTGGACTTATCCCTCGCCGCTCGCTCACTCCACCTGGTTCCATTAAAGAAAACATTCGCTCCTCTCCTCCCATCCTTATCCTCGCATTCTTCCCAAGCGACGCACACACCCGACGACACCGCCCACCCCATGCCTCACCCGGGAGCCCCAACCTGGCTTCCTCTACTCGATGCAGCTTCCTTCCCCACCTCCGGTGCTTCCTTCCCCATTCCCCTCCTCTGCTAGAGCTTGAGCACGCAGCAGGGGGGCCCATGGGGACGACGTCCTCTACCCCATCCCTGAGCCTAGCATGTCTCCTCCACCCCTGATGCGCCCTCCCAACCTCTCGACTACAGCCATGAGCAGCCTTCCTGTGGTGGATCCATGGAGCACCAGCCTTCCCATGGTGAATCCATGGAGCACCACGTGGATCCAGTGGCGTGGTGGTCTCCTCCATCCAGCAGGCAATGACGACCATGGAGGTGACTCAATCTGCACACCCTGACGGCGCCCCACCCATGTGCCTCCCCTATTTCCCCTCATCTTCGTCTCTACAGTGGATTGTGTGGCGTTGCAACAATTGTCAATTTGAGATGTTGCAACAATATACTTTTGAATGTTGCAACATGTGTTTTTCGATGTCACAACTATCGATTTTTGAGAGTTGCAATCATGTGTTTCTAGGTGTTGCAAAAGTCGATTTTAAGTTGTTACAACTAGCGATTTGGGATGTTGCAACTGTCAAGTTGAGATGTTGTAACATGTGTTTTTTTAATGTTGCAAGAATCAATTTAAGATGTCGCAACATGTGTTTTTCAATGTTACAACTATCGTTTTTGAGAGTTTGCAACGTGTGTTTTCTAAATGTTGCAATAGGCGATTTCAAGTTGTTGAACCGGGGCTTTTGAGATGTTAGAACATATGTTTGTTAGTGCTGCAACAATTGATTTTTAAGATGTTTTGCAACATATTTTTCCTGTGCTGCAAACTGACGACTTAATATGTTCCATGCCAGTGTTGCCCAGCTCGTTGCTCTACTGCAGTTATCCAACCCATTCGAACGCTGAAGATGGGCGCGCGGCGCGGCCAGCAATAGGGGATGGGCAGTGCGGTGGGGAAGGCCATGGTGTGGCGGGGGATGGGGCGCGTGGTGGTGAAAGGGATGCGGACACGGGAAAGGGGCAATGTTTTGGGAGATGCGCCCTAGACGTGACGTCTTGCGGGTGTGTCAGACTGAGGGAGGGGTGTCCGATGGATGGGAAGGGGGGCATCCGATGGATTTCATCCATCGAACGTCCGAGCGCCAGCATCACTGTTAATTAAATAGATACCTGAGTAAGTTGAATGGGAATCCTAATCCAAAATCAACTAGAATATGACCTAAACATCTATCCTAATATACCGTATTCTCCGACTCCCTTCACCGTAGCCATTTTAGCTTCTATACTCACGAGTCATAACGTGGCAATCCCATTGTTTTAAACTATCGTACCCGCGAACATTCCTTGGAAGTTGACAATAATGGAAGAAATTAATAAGTATAAAATTTTAATTGATTTCTGTCAGGAAAGATATGCATACAATTTAGCTAGGAAGAACACTTCTCCACTTTTTTTTTTTTAGATAATGGAACACTTGAGTTGTCATCTGATGTTTCCACATATCTTAGTACACAGTTTAATTTTTCTCCCGTCATAACCCACGGACACAGTTTAATTAAAAAGAAGAATGTGCTTCATAGCATCCCATTAGTCAAAGCTCCATATATATCAGCTCGTCCTCCTCGGTATTCCGTTCTTATACTCCATCGTAGATGGTTTGTGTCTGTGTGTGACCATGTGAGCGTTTTATGACTTTCCATGGTCGACGACGACGCTGGCTGAACCAATCACTCTCATTTCAGCTTCCTGTCTTCCTCCTGTATCCCAATCTGCACTGAACTCAAACTTCCTGCCGGTAAAAAGAAGGAACTCAAGATGGTGATCCCACCTATCGGTGCGTGATGAGCATCCGTCCTGTGCCGTATCGATCGATCGATCCGGGCCTCCTGCTGGGAGAGAATTCATCAGCAACCGTGTCAATTTCCTTGCTCGTCTCGTTTTAACTTGTTTGTTCTATCTACTCTTTCAGCTATTGGCGCGATCATGTTGGTCGCTATCGTCGCCTTCTTGGGCGTGCTGTTCCTCTGCTGCGTGACGAACAGGCGCGCCCAGTCGTGCGTCGGCGGCGTCGAGAGGGGCACGTCGCCGGCGCAGAGGTACGCGGTGGTGTCCGACCACCAGATCAGGCACGCGACCGTGGAGAAGTTCCTGTGGGAGATCAGGCACGAGAAGCCCTTCAGGTTCACGCCGCGGCAGGTCGCCGGCTTCACGCGCGGCCACTCCGCCCGCCTCGGCGCCGGCGGCTTCGGCACGGTGTTCAAGGGCGCGCTCCCCAACGGCCTCGCCGTGGCGGTCAAGGTCTTCCACGGCAGCCTCGACCAGAAGGCCGAGGAGGCGCAGTTCATGGCGGAGGTGGGCACCATCGGGCGCACGCACCACGTCAACCTCGTCCGCCTCTTCGGCTTCTGCTTCGACGACGCCCTGCGCGCGCTCGTCTACGAGTACATGGAGCACGGCGCGCTCGACGCCTACCTCCTCGCCGGCCGGGGCCCGGGCGGCGGCGGCGGTGGTGGCGGCGACGGCATCGGTCTCCATGCGTTGCGCGACATCGCCGTCGGCGTGGCGAGGGGGATCCGGTACCTGCACGAGGAGTGCCAGCAGAAGATCGTGCACTACGACATCAAGCCCGGCAACGTGCTCCTCGACGGCGCGCTGACGCCCAAGGTCGCCGACTTCGGGCTGGCGCGGCTGGTGAACCGCGGCGACACGCACATGTCCGTGTCCTGCGTGCGCGGCATCCCGGGATTCGCCGCGCCGGAGATGTGGATGATGTCGGGCGTCACGGAGAAGTGTGACGTGTACAGCTTCGGCGTGCTCTTGTTCGAGATCGTCGGCAGGCGGCGGAACTTCGACGAGGCGGCGCCCGAGAGCCAGCGGTGGTTCCCCATGCTGGCGTGGACCAGGTACGAGAGGGGTGAGCTCGCGGAGCTCGTCAACGTCGCGCCGACACCGAGCCGTGGCACCAACCGTAGCAGCGCTGCTGCTGCGGCGGCGGCGGCGGGTGACGAGCAGGAGCGGCAGCGGAGCAAGGAGATAGTGGAGAGGATGTGCAAGGTGGCGTTCTGGTGCGTGCAGCAGCTGCCGGAGGCGAGGCCGCCGATGAGTGCGGTGACGAAGATGCTTGAGGGCGAGGCGGACATAGCCCCGCCGGCGAACCCGTTCCAGCATCTGATGGCAGCGCCGGTCGTCGCTGCGAATCTGTGGACGACGACGACTGACGAGTGGTGGCACTGGGAATGGGTCTTGAGACTCTTGACCGCAGGAACGATTGGAAACAGGGGGAGCGTAACCTGTATAACTCTGTAATACCGTGGCGACAGAAACTCCATATACAGTACTTTTTTGGTTTGGTTGGTGGTTTTGGTCCGTCAATCGGTCTACGGTGCTTTCGTATAGTTTAAAACGTACAATGGGATTGCCACGTTATATGCTTAGCATGACTCGTGAGTATAGAAGTTGAAAAACGTTAAGAACCAATCCGTTGCGTCAGGAGATGAACCAATAGGATTAGAGAGATCACATCCACAGGATTAGTGACGTGGATTAAGTCCTAACCTTTGATCTAATCCAACGATCAATGTAATATCTCCCTGTAACTACGGTTGTTTCGTATGTCCTACTCCACCCTCATAGGAACCGTCATCCTCTGGGAACATACATCAACGGGAGGGACATCCGTTGGGAGACCGCGTTCCGTTCCCGAACGGGCGTTCCCTACTCTTGTGGTGTCGATTCACCCTGTGTAAATACTGAAGATCATCAATGAAAAGGATAGTTCGATTCATTCTTTCTCTCAATTACAATCTGGGTTTAAACAAAAGGTTATGGTGAAGGAGTTAGAAAATGCGGTATATTAGAAATAGAGCTCTAGGTCTTAATCTAGTTGATTTTGGATTGGGATTTCTATTCAACTTATTCAGGTATCTATTTAATTAGAATACGATCTCTATATATAAAATAGGAGGGTTGTAGACAATCATAGAAACATCTAAATTCATGAAGTTATTTAGGAGAGGCCATTGAAAAAGGAAGTATCGAAAGAAATTTTGTCTCTTTATTATTAGGTATAGATAGAGATTTAATCGAGAGAAAATGTCATTGTCTTCCATAGCTGACCTTACCCAATCACCAATTGGAGAGTGTTTGAACACCGGTCAACAAAGGTTATATTATTATCTTTAATACCAGTAAACATAATGTGATTAGGAAAACTTATCTTTGTCTCCTCTCCTAGTCCTTCAACAACAGCGAGTCAATCAATCAAGATAAAAAAAAAGTATCAGACTAACTACTAGCAAGGTGTATATTTGTTACTATATGGTACCTCAATGCATCCATGGACAAGTGGCATTGCGGTTGTCATCTAGTTGCACCCAAAACCTCCATAGAAGTGAACCCTCGTGATTGGTTGATTTGTGGCATACTCTCGTACAAATTCTTTCAATATGTGTGGCTTTATGGTAAGTTCGATCCGCTAGGCTAGAAGTAAAAACATTTTAAAACAGGGAAACACACAAACTTGATTTGACAGTAGCTAAAACAAGAGTGGACGGCAAATTTGGCAGGGGCTCGTCGTGACGTAGAAAGGCCCACAATATTTTTTTTTCTAATAGAGGCCCATTGTAGCTGAATATCTGGCCCAAGGCTGGGCCTCCCTCTCGGTTATTATCTATCCCTGCTAGGGTTAGCCCACTGGCTCTCCTATATAGAAGCGCGGCGAGAGCTCGCGCCGCCGCCGCCATCGCATCACAAGCCTCTCTTCCCCAAACCACCCGTCCGAGAGGGCGAGCGCCGTCCCGCCGTCGAGAGAGCGAGGCAGCCGTCCCGCCGCGATGAGGGCCAAGGTGAGCTTCCCTCCCCTCCCGTCTTATGAATCTGGCTGCGCCGCCCTCTGTTTCTGTCTAGTGGCCTTGCGCTGTGTGGTTCTCTGTGATGAGCAAGCAGATGACGAGTCCGATCGAATCCATTCCATTACACCGTGGGGACAACCGAGGCATTTGTCTGAGAGAACCCACCGCTCTTGCTGTAGTGATACCTTTGTTTTTTGTTTCATAATGTCATTCGATTGCTTGTTTGCCTTTCTTTGGTTGGCATGATGAGGAAAGAAACACAAGTCTGATCTGCTAGATGAGAAATTCCTCCTACTCATTCTGAATGCCAATGTTCCGTCTATGTGTCTGTACTGGTGTTTTTGTTATGGTGATTTAACTAAATTTCTGTAGTTTCCAATTGAACAGTTGTGCTGATAGTTAGGAACTTAAGACAGTGCAGGTAAAGATAAATTGAGTTGCTAATGCAGTCAAATCATCTCCTACTATTGTTATATTTCGCTGGACTTGAATAATCTTCGGATGGGGATTGAACATCAAACCTTAACAGAAGAATTAGATTATGTCAGTGTTCTCTATGATGATCAAACAGATGACGAGTCCGATTTAATCCATTCCATTATACCATGAGGACAATCGAGGCATTTGTCTGAGAGAACACATCAATTTTGATTAGTGTTGCCTATATTTATTGTTTGATTGTTCTCTCGTTACGAGGAAACTAATAAGATTGTTTCTGATTCATTGGATGAAAAATTCCTCTTCATTTTGAATGCCAACATACATTCCATGATTGTTTTGTTTATTAGTACACTACTGTTGAGCAAATTGTTGTCGTTGCAAATTAAATAACACCTAGTAATTGGTAATCAAAGCTTCTTTGGTATTATTTTATTTTAATTTTTAGATTGGAGGAAGCTACATTGGGGCTCCTAGTAATCAGCAGAGTTTGATGCTTTGTGCTCATTGGTAGCTTACTGTTATAGAAAAGGCTTGACTTACAAACTGGTTGTGTACAGCTAAGGCTCAACTTGAAGCAATACCTGCCTATGGTATAGGTTTGACTTACACAAATTGCAGCAAGGATTATACTAACAAATACTCTTTCAAATAGTCTTTATAAGTAGCATTGTGGGAAATAGTGGAATATGTAACGAAAATGTTGTATGTGATTTGTTGATGGTGCTATTTATGCTGCAAAGGCCTCATGTGAGGTCTTAAGAAAGGAGTTAGAAATATTGATTTATATGTTGAATAATAGTAGGTGCCCGGTGGGCAAGTTTGCTACATGTGATAGCCAAGGGTCAAGGGTGGACTGCATGACAACATAATTGAGCTGAAGCATTACACATGACTTTGTTTGTGTTACTGCTCAAATTTGTATTTGGTGAATTATTGCACTGTTCTCCGTGATGAGACAAGAAAGATGACGAGTCCGATCAAATCCATTCCATTAAACCGTGGGGACAATCGAGGCATTTGTCTGAGAGAACTCTTGTTTCGTTATAAATTAGTTTTTGTTTTCTTGCGTTGTATATTTAATTGGTTGGCATAATGAGGAAAGAAATACTTTGTCTGATCTACTAAGTGATGAGAAATACCTCCTACTCATTCTGAATGCCGTTGTCTCCTTTTCCTTGTGTTTGTTTTTCTTTTTTGTGATTTGGTGTAATCTGGCATTTTATGGATGTAGTACTTGTGATAATTTTGGAGATGAAGAACATTTGATGCTTCATTCTGATTATATCCATGAAATTGTGCAATAACAGCTGTTGGTTGATGTTGGCATGTCCTTATTCTTTTATTTTTTAACCTTTTGCATAGACTTCATTATGATGTTTCAGTTCTTGACATGCATCTTGTGGTCTCGCTGATACCATCTTAGTATTCTTGTTTGTCTTATGTTATTCTTGTTTATCTGATGTGCAGTGGAAGAAGAAGCGGATGAGGCGGCTCAAGAGGAAGCGCCGAAAGATGAGGCAGAGATCCAAGTAGGCAGGTCCTGGAGTGTCTGCCCGGGAGTCTTTGCGTTCGGTCGCTGTTTACTGAATAATTCTAGTTTTCTTTAGTAGCAGAGGAGTCTGTAATGTATCTGACGGTCTTTACAATCGTTGTCTGTCCGTGATATGTAATGATGCCTACCGTCATCTGAATATGGTCCGAAACTTTTATTTTTATCCAATAGAACCATTATTGCATCAAGTGTTCTCCTTTGGTTTCGTTACCGTACTTGTGTTCTAAAGTTTGACAGTGTTTATGTCTAACATCCCATTATCAAAGTCGTTTGTAAGCCGTTCGTTGTTGCCAAATCGTCACCAAACAATGTTAAGCTGACCTGCATATATATACTCTGGTTCGGTAGTTGCTGGCGTTATCGACAGCCTACGTGACACTTAATATAGAATAGAACTAGAATAGCACGCGGGTTGATTTGCCTTATGTTACCACTTATTCTGTAGTATCTGATATTACCTTAATTGTACCTTGATGATATTTAAGAGTTAATAAATGTGTCGCTACTATTGACACGTGACGCCTCCCTTGAAACCATTATTATTTTTTATTTGTTTGCTCTAAATCTAGTTTGGATCCACTTAAGTTTAGCTAGAAGCTCTTCTACCTAAACTTTAGCGGGGTGTTTAGATTCCTCCGGCTAATAGACTCAGGCTAAACTTTAGCTGGGTTAAAACAATTAAACTTTAGTGTAAAAATTATTGTATTGTTTTATTTTATATCTGGTATTGGTAAGGCTACCATTAAAATTTCATAGCATTTCACTAAAGAAACTAATTCTATTAATTTTTCTTAAAAAAATTAGAGGAATCTAGATCCCCATTTGTTGTCCTCATTTGATGTTGTGCTAGTTGTGTACTCGTTCAACAAACTTGATTTGCTATTTTTTCTGATTTTTATTTTACTTGTTATAATTTTTACAAAATTTCACCGTATATAGATAAATAATAAATTCGTAGAAAATGAAAAAAGACGTTGCGCTTAATTTGGCCCATAAAATAGGCCCATGCGCAACCAAGATTGAGGGCTGATTTTGAAAAAGTTCGAGAGCTTTTTCTGAAAAAAAAAAAACGCTGAGAGGAGGCCTTGACTGCGATCTCTTTTCTCCGGGGGTTGCATATGCTTATGCTTAAAATTTAAAGTGCATGGCTTTGGAAATCTGTGAGGATATGCTTGGAAACCCATGAGGAATTTAGAAAGATGTACAGAGAAGCCGGAGAGTCAATCGTTCTTTTCAACTGAAAGACGTTGGTGCTCGTAATTTCTAGAAGAGTGCCAGCTGGTGAGATATGATCAAATAGCCATCGTTAAAAAAAAATAAATCCAATGACTATGTAAAAGTAGATGAGTTGGCCAGCGACGGAGCCAGCGGGGTCTAAGGGGGCTCTAGCGCCCCCCTACCGTCCGTGAAGCTATATATTTTCTATGACGTTTCTATAAAATTTATAGTATTTATAAAAGATAAGAGGGGTACTAAAAATATAATCTGGAGGTATTTTTAAGGGTGGGAGAGCATAAAAAAAAGTTGAAAAAGACAATATTCGCGATTGAGGAAATTATTTCCTCCTTAACTCTGAAAAACTGTTCAGCTTAATTTCTTGGTCATGTTTTCATCAAACTTTGTTATTTAGTCCTAAAACGAAATTTTTTGAGTTTTTTATCCTTCCGTCCATAGCAAAATACTCTGAAAAATCATAACTATTCGATACGACATCAGATGAAGATGATTTTTATATGAAAATTATAGATCTTAGCGAGATCTACAACTTTATAATTTTGATTTTTTTATTTGAGAAATTTCAAATGCTCAAAAAATAATATAATGGATAGAAGTTCGATGAAAAGCATGACAAAAAGCTAAGCTGAACTTTTTGCAGGGCCAAGAAAATAATTTTCTCTTTATGATTTAGGCCTAAACTTAGGCATAGATTAAGGTAAGTAAGTCTAATTCTGTGTTTAGTTTAGCTCTTCCAAAAAAAAAATTTCTGGCTTCGTCCCTGGAGGTGGCTCAATCGTTTACTTGAGCTTGGCTGAGGATTAGAGTTTAGACATAGAACCATGGCCTTACCAATTATAGCTAATTGAGTTGAATGTATGTATGAAAACTGGGCCCCTTGAGTGATTTGGGCTGTATGCGGCCCATCTATGAAAAGATTTGCAGGCTAGTAGTACCGTATTGCTTGACTCGTGGTAGTTCACTGCCATATAAACCGTACTGTTACAATTACAAAATTGACCCATAAAAATCATGGGTGCGTCCGTGTACGGATACGGAAATAAGAGACAGAGAGAGGAGAAATATATACACAGTAGTTCTCTGTGTATGGCAAAGGAAAGGGAGAAATATAAAATATATTAAGAACGTGAAAAATAGGTATTCCGTACATAGAGTATAGGTATAAATAAATATAAATATAAATTCAGGTAAAAAACATCTGTGGGAAAGTAAAATAAACGGATCTCAGCAAAAACCCCGACAGCGCCGCAAATTCCTGCGGTGTTTGGAGGCCTTTCCCTCCCCCGCACCGCCTTCCTCTCTCTTCGTTCCTCCCCTGCCTTCTCTTCTCGGGGAAGGTTCAAATCCGCCACGGCGAGCGCCACCGGCCCAGCAGGGCGGCAAAACCCTACCCCCCGTACTTCCTTCACCCAAGGAACCCCGCCGCCATGGACTGGTACTCGGACGACTCGGACCCGGACATCGACGAGGACCTGCGGGAGGACCTCGACGCGCTGCGCCGCTCCTGCATCCTCTCCGGGGCCGACCCGGACGCCGCCGTCGCGCAGGTGTCCTCCGGCCTCGCGGGCCCCTCCACCCCCGCCCTCGCCGCGGGAGCGCCGGGGTCCGCGGCGGCTAACCATGCCGCCGCCTCCTCGGACGACGACGAGGACGAGGACGAGGACCTCGCGCTCGTCCGCAGCATCCGGGCCAACCTCCACCACCTCCATAGTAGCAAGGCCTCTCCGCCCCTCCCGGACGCCGCCGCCGACGGCCCCTCCTCGCCGCGCCCGATCTGCACGTGGCCGCCGTCCGACACCGACGAGGAAGAGGATGACCTCGAGACGCTCCGCGCCATCCAGCGCCGCTTCTCGCATTACCAGTCCAGTGAGTTCTTCTTACCTGCGATCCGTTTCCATCATCCCTGCTGTCTGATTCCGAATTCTAGCTAAGCCCCATAATTACTCTGCCAATTCACTGATGCCTTTTAATTAACGAATGCCATGGAACTTGGACATCCTTTGATTCTGCTATGTGGTGTATTGGCTGCTAGTGACTGACATCCGAAACTATGAATGTGGCGAATTATAGCAAGCTAAATTTTCATCAAACGTGCAATGATCTCAACAGTATGGATCCAACAAACATGACCCTGTTTGCCACCTGTTGTCTTATCACGTTTCTAGAAATTTATCTCTCTTCATAGTTGTTGAGGAATTTAACATAGGAGATGTCTAAGTACATTTTCGTGTGCTCTGATTTAGAGCACACAATACTTTATGCAATTCATGACTAGTTGAATGGTACACGTCATCATGAGCATTTCTATCTATGTTCTTTTGAAGCTGTGGTATACTCATAAGAATGTCATAATTCATCACATGTTCCTCTATAAGGTAAATGCGTGCGCCACGCACTTGATGAATGGTCCTTAGTCTTTTTGATTTTCGTATTGTAGGTACCTCCTACTGCGTCACCAAAGACCATGAAACCTGAGGCGTCACAGGAAGTCCACAGTGACCCTTTTGTGGACAGGTCTGATGATGATTTTGCTGTGCAGAAGCAAAATGCAAATGCTCCTCATCGGGATGGGTTTCCAAAGGCTGCACTATTGTTAGTGGATGCTCTCAAGAAGAACAGAGCATGCCAGAAGTTCATTAGAAGAAAAATGGTAAACATTGAAGCGAAAATTGAAGAAAATAAGGATCTCAGGGATCGTGTAAGATGTCTTTTGGGCTACCAGTTATGCTGCCGAAAATCAGTTGGCAGATCTTTAGGCCAGAAGGAGGATCCTCGTGTCAGGTTGATTTCCCCCATGAAATCAACTCAGCCGTGTACAAAGGTACTGGGATCTCTATCTACAGCTATGTGTTGCATGTTGCAGGATACACATTAATTCGCTTATATAAGATACATAAAACACTCAGGCCTTCTATTGTTGTCCCTATTGCTATTCATTCTTCCGAATCTACCATGGGAAGATTAGTAATTAGCTTACCCAGTTACCCTAGAGAATTTGCGTACGTTTTGGTTTCTTTGCAACTGTTGGTTGTAAAACCTTTACAAAAACCTTAGCAGCGTCTCTTTATAGACATCCATGAGATATTATGATCTGCCTTGCATTGTTTTTCAAGTCGTCCGACTAATCAGCGATTAATCGCGATTAGTCGTCCTAGTCGGTCCCTGGTGATCGATTAGGGGTAGTGTCGACTTGTACAAGTCGTCCGATTAATTGTGATTAATCGTGATTAGTCGCCCTAGTCGGTCCCATGGCGACTAGGTTCGACTAGACGATTTGTAAACATTGCTGCCTTGTTATAGACAAACAAATTGTAGCAGGTCAGCTAACTCAGTCGCAACAGTGTTTTTGTATGAACCTAATTCTTAGGGACCTAACTCCTCTTAGTCATGTTAGCTAATTTGTCTGGTTTTGACTGTCATAATATTTTATTTAATTTGTTTTTAATTTCATTTGCACTGCAACTTATCATTTTTTTATTTATTATTATTCACAGGTCAATTTTTTTCTATGTGCAACCTTTTTCTTTTGTTTATGCTATCAAAACTACTGTTTCCCTTATGCGATGAACAGAATGATATAAATAATCCTTTCAGCTCTTGAAACATGGAAGTTTTTGTTTTTTTACTACATATTTCTCCTCCTGTGTGCAACAATTATTGTATTCTAATCTGGTTCAGTTTAGTCTTCTACTTTTGTTTGATACAATAAACCTTATAAAAGTGACATATATTTGGCGCAGAACAAATATAGGAAGATGCCTGCACTATTTCTTGGCCCAGCTGAGAACCCACATGTTTCAAAGTATGAAATGGTGCTGAAGCAATTCCCGATGTCATTTAAGAAGCAACCATGGTCAGATGCGGAGAAAGATAAACTTGCCAGAGGAATAAAGCAGCAATACCAAGAGACATTGATTTTGGACTCGCTGAATAATGGAAGGTAATTTCGAATTTCTTATTTGTTGACCACAATAGGTCATCTTCTCATCTACTTTAGTGATGTATCTTACTTTGCAAACTATATGTTTGTTTAATTTTTGTTGATAACACTTTTCCTTTAATTCTTGCAAGCATATCAAAACTGAGTAATAAAAATTATGATGCTTCAGTGCAAGTTAATAGCCATCCTATTTTTGAATGATGTACCTGTTTTATTAGTGTGTTCTGCAATTGGTCTGGCTGATTAGATATCAGTTAATGAACTGACAATTTTGGCTCCTGCACTGTTTGGGGTTGAATTATTTGTTTCCCTTGAAAAGAACTAGGTTTGGCACAACTTTGTGACTTCCAATGCACTTTAGTATTTTATTGTCTTTGTTTATAGCCTTCCCGTGCTTTGTTTGGACTAAAAGGCTTTGATGTTGTTGATTGCATTGCTTATAACAGAATTGTGGTGCTGCAGTGCTGATGGTGACTTCAGTGCAGTTGATATGGCATATGCACTGACAAATGGTGCTGGTAACTTTGAGGTGACTCCGGAAAATCTTAGATCGGTTCTACCATTAATAAACTGGGATAAGATTTCTGCTATGTACCTGCCTGGTCGATCTGGTGCTGAATGTGAATCAGAGGTACTTCTGTTCTCCATACTTTTTTGTTCGTGTACATAGCATACTTTATATCTCAGTCTTTCATATCACACTACTGTTTGCTTATGCTGTGATTTATGTAGTTTCTACAGCCTATTTTCATTATAACATGAAAAATGTTCATTCTCAAAGAATCTGATTGCATTTGATCAGGTGGCTAAACTGTGATGATCCATTGATCAACCATGAAGCCTGGACTGCAGACTGAGGAAACACGACTTTTACTAATTGTTCAAGAGAAGGGAATGTGCAACTGGATTAACATTGCAGCTACACTGGGTACTTACCGGACTCCTTTCCAATGTCTTGTTCGTTATCAGCGAAGTCTGAATCCCCACATAATGAACAAGGCCTGGACAAAGGAGGAAGACCTTCAACTTCAAGCTGCTGTGGAGACCTTTGGTCAGAAATGGCAACTTGTATCGGGTAGTCTGGATGGTCGCACTGGCGCTCAGTGCTCTAATAGGTAACATGTTATTCTGTTCCTTCTCTTTTAGTTTTTTTTTTGTTTTTTTTGTTTTTTGCCATGGTTTGTTTCATAATATTGATTTTGCTTTTGTTGATCTATTTTTTTTTCTTGTCTATATTTTTACATTTGTATTTGCTAGGTGGAGGAAAACCTTGCACCCTAAAAGGACCAGTGTGGGAAGATGGCTTCTGGATGAGGACAAACGCCTTATGGTCACTGTTAAGCTAATTGGACCTGGCAGGTGGAGTTTGATTGCTCCGTTTATTCCTGGCCGAACACAAACGCAAATCTTCGAGAGGTATTGTATTGGTTTGGATATATTAAGTTTACTGTTTGATGGTGATGGTAATGCTAGTTCTTTATTCTTTTAAAACAGGTGGTGCAATATTCTTGATCCAGATCTATATCTTGATGACTGGCGGCCTGAAGAAGATTCCATGTTATTGGCTTCAGTATCTGAGTTTGGGCCTTGCTGGTCCAAGATTGCTAAGACGATAATTCCTGGGCGTAATGATAGTATGTGCTATAGGTAAAACTTATTTTCTTTTCTGCTTTAGCATGATGCTATCAATAATATGTTTTTGGAGAAGCTTCATTCGTAATGGTTATTTCGTTGTGAACTGCAGACGATGGAGAAAACTTTGTAAACATGAAGTCCCTGAAAGTTAGAGAAGCCAGACAATTGAAGAAAGCGATTTTTCAAACTAATTTTGTTGATAGAGAAAAAGAGCGGCCTGCAATTCGCCCTCATGACCTAATGTCACTTTTGCCCTCAAAAGGTGACGGATGTGATGGGGCCATTGTAAGGTATTGCGAATTTCTATCTAGTAGTTGTGTACTTATCTCACTATGATCTCTTTTCCATATGTTCTTATTTCAGTCCCAACTTATTGGTGAAGATCACCCTTCAGCTAATGATGTTCAAAGTCATCTGCATGCAAATCTGTATCTGAATCAAAGATCAAAATAGCAGGATATAGCCTCCGCTTTATTGGGCTATAGCGTCTGTGCAGAAAATCACTAGGATAGTCACCTTTTAGCGCTAAACGATCATTTCCACTAATAGCGGCCATTAGTTGAGGGGTAATTTAGTGCAATAGAACATAACACTCTGGCCTGAAATCAGCATGGGCCGCGGACCGTTCTCAGAACATCCCTGTATGTCAGCCCAAGATGACTATGACTGCCAAGCCATTCTATTCTATCCTGTCCCCCATTCCTCTCGACATCTCCCCAGAAAGAGTGGCAGGATGCCGGCGGCGAATGGACTCGCTGGGCCGATGGCAGCTACAGGTTCGTCGAGATTGCATTCCTAGAGGGCAAGGACGTGGCAGAGCGTGTGATTGCTCTCCTGCTCTGCATGCGGCTTGCAGCCTACCCAGTGCTTTCTGCTTTGTTTTTCTACTGCTTGGAGTTCTGTTTGGCTCTGCGCGAACGATTGATGGAGCAGCTGAATGTCATTTTGTGGTTGCATGCTATTGCAATGTAGGATACTGAAAGATCTCCACTAGCAATCGATTCCTCCACCATTTGGTACTTCCAATTCTCAGTCTGCAGCTTATGATTGTGTTGGTATTTTGTAAAACCGCTAAATGAGGTTAGCGGAGGCTGTAGCGCGCTAGCCTTTTTAGCTTCTGTAGACTCCTGCCTCTTAACGGCATAGCCGGCTATTTTAAACATTGATCTGAATACTGATATTAGTTACAGTATCACAGCGATCAAGCAGGGAATTTTTCATACATGGCAAAGCTTGACTTGTTTTCGCTCACAAGTTTGTCCCATATTTAATTCTGCAGGGGTAGATCTAAAAAGCAAGGCGAAGAGGACCTAGCTGTGTCCAATATTGTCAACATTTCAGATGGTCTTGATTGTGTTGCTTCTAATACTGTTTTGAACACCAGCTCAAGGAGGTCAAGCAGAGTATCATCAGGGTACATAACAAAATCTTGACTTTCAGTTAATTATCTTTCATTATGCTTGCTCACTATTTTGTGCCATACTTGCTTTTGCAGACGTAGATCAAAAAAGAATACTGAAGGGAATAATATTGCTGTGCCTGATGATCTCAATGCTTCATCCAGCGCCCCTAGGAGTTCCAGAAAGAGGAAATCTACTACTGGAAACAATGTAGCTGCAAAAAAGAGATTGAGGGGATCTATCAGTATCAGTGCTGATAATGAGATAGGGACAGATGGAATAACAGACTCTGTGGCTGTTGGTGAAGATGGAGTAGTTAAAAAGAGAGCAAGGCGTTCGAAACCTGTTGGTAATGAGGGGGCTATCAGAAAGAGAAGGGGCTCTGATAATGAGGCAGGGACAAATAGAATAATGGAATCTGGGGCTGTTGGTGAAGAGGGAGTAGTAAAAAAGAGAATAAGGCGTTCAAAACCTGTTGGCAATGAGGGGGCTGATAATGAGGCAGGTACAAATAAAATAACGGACTCTGTGGTTGGTGGTGAAGAGGGAGTAGTGAAAAAGAGAACAAGGCGTTCGAAACATGTTGGCAATGAGGGGGCTGTCAGAAAGAGGAGGGGCTCTATAAATAATGACGAGGCAGGAACAAATATAATGATGGATCCTGCCTTTAGGAACAAAGGAGTAGTAAAAAAGAAAACGAGGCGCTCAAAACCTGTTGGCACTGAAGGGGCTGCCTCTATTGGTGGTGATGGCACTGAGAATCTTGGTGCTGTTACAAAAAGGAACAGAGCGTCATCAAGGTAGCACCTTGATGCAGTGGTTTCTCATAGACTCAAGATTTGCATTGATCTTGTGTAGTTCATGTAACATCAAGAGTGTGTTTTTTTCTGCCCTTTCAGGAGGAAATCAGCTGAAGTTAATTTGCCAACAGAGGGTGTGCTGAATGCTGTCCCTGGCTTGGACATTCTTTGTGCAACTTCTGAAGAAAGAGTTGATGTTGGGAATATGGATAAGGGGAGAAGAAAATCAACCCCGAGGTATTACTCTTTACTTTGTTATTTGTTTTTATCTTTTTTTGGTGCATTGCTGCATGCATATAACTTTGAGGTGAAGGGTGTTGGCAGTTGTTTTCTAATTTTTTTTTTCACCCTGTTGTTTGCAGACCCAAGCAGATAAACATGTCTGAAGGGGATGCTGATAAAAACTCCACATTCACACGACTTTCCAATTGCCTGTCGTTTGCCCGTATGAAAGGAATCAACAGGAACAAAAGATAATTGAAATTGAGGTATAATATCATAAAGAATTGCTGCATTCCAAAGACCTTAATGTACTTGTGATTTCTTTTGGAATCTGTTTTTCCTTTTGCTTCTGTATTGTACTGACATTTGCTTGCTGTTGTGGCTATAGAAACCAATGCTTGAAAATGTTTCACCTGTGATGATGATTTTGCCATGTGGAGATTACAGTCAGTACACATGGAATGCCCAAAGGTAGTAAAATGTCATCTAGAAGTATCCAGGCTCAAGGGATGAGAAACTTTCTTATTGTTCTATCTGTTCAGGATGGTGCTCAGTAAGCTGGATTGCCATCAGGCCCAGTGCCTTGTGTGTGAGCAGCTCCACAGCAGATTCCCTTACACAAGGTCTCTTTTAACTACCGGTGGGCATCAATTATAATTAGCTTGTTTTGCCGATGCATTACTGTGCTGCCACGCTCTTATGCAGGAATCTATTTTAAACAGAACCAGGGTCTTGTGGATGTCATCTGTTGATGCCAAAACTGGCACACCATATACAGGTAGTAGTAAGTAGTAAGTACATGCAAAGAGTATCACATAAGCATTGAATTGGACCCCCATTGATGTAAGTTCTCCCAAAAATATCGCGGTCCTTTTTTTTTTGGTGGCTTATTACTAAATATAAAGGTCATTTTCTATCTTGGATGGGAAACTTAAAAGTTAAAATTGTAGCACTTGTCTCGTTGGAGACCTGGCAAGTTGCTTCCGGTTGGTGCTATAGGTGCTGGTCATTTAACGCGTCGATGACATTTGATTGATTCTGCATTACGCATGTGCCATGATGAGGTAGTTCTCGCCTGTAGCAATTGGTACGCAATCGCATTGGGATAACATCTTGTCGATTTTTTTTTAATCATATAACCTTATATAACGAATACGTAAACACTATATTACATTGATCAGCTAAAGCCTGCGATAAATATGAATCCTGAAGAATCGAACGAATGACATGAGCACCATATATAACACAATATATTAACTAACGCCTGTGAGTAAGAGCCCTCGAGGAGAGGCCTCTAGTGATACTATGTTCACCTAAGCTTCATCCATCCAGATTGCTTGCTTGGAGTTGAATGCAGCCAACCTCTTCACAAAATCATAGCCTGTGGTGGCCCGTACCCACTCCTGTGCGCCTTCTGCCATGTCCATGCCACCCTGAGGCTCTCATGGAGGTCGGTGCGCTGTGCCGTCCAGTTCAGCTCCCTGTTAATCTTGGCAGGGTCACTGTAAACCTCTGCATAGTCGCCTGGTCTGCGAGGGAAGTAGTCAACCTTGATGTCGACTCCAGTTGCCTTCTTGCAGGCATCGACGAACTCCTTCACTGACCGACCTGGACAATCAAATGGAATGGAACTGAACTGCGTTAGCTATGTGATATTTTGTTTCTTTGATTTTTCATATAAGATAGATAAAAAGGGAGTGGTTTTGGTGTTCTGAGGATATATGACCTTTTCCAGTGCCAACATTGTATATACCAACTCTGCCTCTTTCCGCCTTGTTGAGCGCCTTCACATGGGCATCAACAAGGTCGGTGACATCAATGTAATCTCTTACACAAGTGCCATCAGGTGTTTCATAGTCAGTACCTTTAACCTGTAATGGCAAGTACCGTTACTAACAAACTACAATAAAATAAGCAACTTCATATGACAGCAAAAGAACCATTAAAGGATATGCCAGCAGAAGGCCAACAGCTTTCTGGAATGGTAAATGAACTTACCTTTAAACCTGGAATTATTCCGAGTGCTGCGTCAAAGCATGCCCCCGATATACGGCCATGCTCACGTAGCTCAGGTCTAGGAGCTTCACCCAGTCTGCCTTCTGGGTCAGAACCAATGACATTGAAGTATCTAGCATTGCAAGGTTACTCACTACATTAGTTTGAAAAGGGTACTTTTGATTTTGTGGTGATTATAATCCAATCTAACCTTAGAATCATGACAGCCATGTCTGACTTCTTCGACTTTGAGAAATCTAAGATAATATCCTCCGCCATTTTCTTGGCCTTACCATATGGGTTGATCGGAAACTGCACAGCATAAAGGGAAAAAAGGGTAAATTCCATCCTCATCTTCGTTAATATCAACTAAAGCATCTAACTTGTTTTTAGAAAGAAGCTAAATATTTCAGAAGCAAAACTGCTGACCTGGGGAGTTCCTTCAGTGATAGGCATCTTCTCAGGCTCTCCATAAGTCGCACACGTGCTAGAGTAGATGAGAGTCTTCACATTGTGTGAAGCCATAGCTTCCAGCACAACTAGCGTGTTTCCGGTGATGTTACGATAGTACCTGTTCAGAGCGTTTTGAGTATTACATGCAGGTATGGAAACTGAATGATTGTCGGGGACCGAGGAGAGTGAAATCCCAGTACCTCAGTGGTTCAAGTGTGCTCTCGCCAACATAGGCCACGGCAGCGAAGTGCATAACAGCATCAAATGCGTTGTCCGCAAATATTCTGTTAACCTGAGGAGATGCTATTAAGGAAACGAGATCACAAGAGTAATGATTTTCCCCCTTGTCATATCATACATTATTATTATATTTAATAATGCGTCAAACAGGATACGGCTTCTGGATCTCCTAAATCAGCCTGTATGAACTGCAATCGGCCAGGCTGTGGAAACAAGTTCTGGAGAACCCTGATGGCCCCGATATTTCCTCTAGAAAGATTGTCCTGGAGACAAACACAAGTGTGTAACTGTAATCGGACAAGGATTGGAGCAGGAAACGGAGACGGCAAGTCATGAGTGAGTATATGCATACCACTATGGTGACTCTGAAGGAGTCCTTGAGCAGGCGAAGAGCGGCGTGGGAGCCGATGTAGCCAGCGCCGCCGGTGACTAGCACGTGCGTGACCCCAGGTTCATGTATGGAGAACTGCACGCATTGACGAGGGACTTGTGTCACGAAACGGCGAAATCCAACAGTTTAGTACCACTTGTTTCAGTAGCACCGGTGAAATCCAACAGATTATGCACCCTTTGAAATCCAACTGATTATGCACCCTTTGAAGAATGTTGTTTGGCAAAATGGATGGTGAGCCACAATTACTTGCTTATGGGTGAATGCATGGTCTTGTGAATGAATGAATGAACAAAATGTATGTTGTTAATACCAGAGTCCGGGTGGGCGGCGGCCTCCTGTGGCATGGTGGCTGGGTGAGCATGACGACGCACATGGCGGCGAGGAGCGCGAGCATGACCACCTTGCTCAGGCACCGCGGCTTCCGCTTCGGGTCCGACGACGACAGCTCCATGATTTCTGCAGGCACAGGGAGAAGTCAGTTTTTATTATTTTTCCCCCCTTTTTTGAGTTGCAGAATGAAGCTACGGCGGCGGAGCAGAGCGTAGGAGCGGACCTCACCTGATAAGGAGGCGGAGCAGGATCTGGCGGCGGCGGGCCTCTGCGGCGGCCTGCTGCCGCGGGTGGCGGGCAACATCGGGCGCCGGGCGACCGGAGACTGTGCCAACTCCGACGCCTCCGCTACTCTGCTGGGCTCGGTGCGGCAGATCCAGGCCAGCAGCAGGGGAAGGGAGTGGAATCGGGACAGGGACACGCGGGAGCGGACAAGCAAAAGGAAAAGGAGGTGCCCCGTGCTCTTGCTCTGGGACTGGGAGGGAGGGAGGTGCCGTTGCAGCCGGCTACCTACCTGCCTTGGCTTTGGCTTTGGCTAGCTGAAGCTGTGGACTCGTTGGTTGACGGTTGTTTCGCCACGCGCGCTCTTGGTGGTGGTGGTGGTGGGGTGGGCACAACACAACCGACTGCACTACAGCTGGCCACTGGAGAGGTCGCCAGCGTCTCGTCGGCGGTCGTTAATGCTTTGGTTCGGTAGCCGACGACGGGGCAGCAACGGCGTGCCGGCCTGTCCCTGTCCCTGTCCCGGAGGCGTGGGGGCTCCTGGCTTGGTGCCTTCTCTCTGTCGTGTCCGGCCCCTTTCTTTGCTGTCTGACTGACCCAGCGTCCCACCCTCCTCACACTCAACAATTTTTTCTCTCCACTCTCGTAAAGGGACGAGTTAACATAAAGCTAGAAAAAAAATAATTTATTCTATCCCTCATTTATTTTTTCTCTTTTAACCATGCATTAGGTTATTGGTGAAGCTGTTTTGGTTTCCTGTCGCACCCAACTGTGAGCACGAGATGGCAAGGGACATTCTTTTTTCTCTGTTCTATTTCTTAATATACTTCTTTTCGCAAGCTTATTTCTTACTGTGCACCAATAATTAAATTTTCCATGCATGGTAGGGGCTTCCCCACTGTGCCACCTTGGCTTGTTGTCCTAATCGGTCTACACCCCGACATCAATCATCTATGTCATTCCAAACGGTGGCTTCGCAGCGTATCAGAGCATCCTTCAAAAACCGCGAATTCTCCTACTAACAAAAGGCATAAGCCATTGCTTAAGTGTATAGACGTCCATAAGGCTCGAGGTCACCATTATGCCCATGTCACCCAGCCTGATGGGTAGGCCATGCCTAGACCGCATCAGTTTTCTTCTCCCTACCACCTTCCATTTCTCCCCTCCCTTCATCCTGATCCCGCATCCTCTTCCTTGCACATCATCATCTTCACAAGCAGCCACCTTCCTCCCGCGCCTCCACAAGCTTCTTCGCCAGCCAACTGCAGTCGAGCCATCCACCTTCTGTTTCTCCCCTTCCCCTGATCCCGATCTCGCACCTTCTTCCTGCAGGTCGGGCCAGCCTAGCCTGACTCTGGTTATGCCTGGATGAAAAAAAAAAAAACATTGCCCATGGGCAGACATGTCACGACATGGCACAACACAATAAGTCAGCATGGCATGATTTGCGATACTAGGGCTATGCCTTCCATTTGGTCATCTATACTCAAGCGTGCATTTGGAGAAAATGTTGAGACGTGACGTGAGAGAGCAAATTAAAGGCGTAGGCAGCGAGTAGAACGAAACCAACTTTTATGCATATAGAGAGAGAAAATGGTGAGATTAACAACAAATAAAGCGATGTAAGGGGAGGCATCTTCAACCAGTTTTTATCTACATGACAGCTAATCCTTTAATTGAGGCCACTAGCTTTAGGCGCAGGCGGGCTGCCCTAATGGAAGAACACACGGCCATGTGGACGCAGCGTGCGCATGTTTTGCCCCATCCTTTTCACGTGTTTTGCTTTACTTCCTTCCCTACCGAGAGTGAAAGGGAAAGCCACCATCTACCTCACCAAGATTCATATAAAAAAAAAGTTTAGAGTATAAGTATTGCCCACTAAATTCTAAATAAGTGACAGCTAGCTACTACTACCGTACTACGTGGGGTTGGGAGAGCTTGTTTGATTGTTTTGCATGCACCTTTGGCGCCAGGTCTAGATCGAAAAATCTCCATCAGAACTGAAATAATGGACAAGTTAAGGAGTCCGGATACTATGCAGTTCGATGTTGATCAGCCACCAAAAATTGCGCCACCGATTCCCTCCTCTCCAGTCCCCTTGTGTTACACAGCTTGCAAGCTGTTTACCTGTTATTGATAACTACTACTCGCTTGCTAAATCTTCTATAGTTGTCTTAAGTCTTTTTTTTTTAACTTTGACGAATTTATAGGAAAATTTATAAATAATTATACATTTAATTTGTTAGTGTATATATATAAAGGTATAGAAAAAATTTAAAACGAACTACTCGTTTGCACATAGAGGTATATTTATTAGTTATACAAACGAGTAAAGTTGAGTGGAAGTAATAAGCACATGGCTGACAGATGAGTAGCGCTGATGGCTATTTTCTTCTGGGGTCGACAAAGTTGTTGTGGCATCATAACAAAGTTGTTGCTAGAAGAATATGGGCCTGTCCTCTGATGCAATGGGCCAGCACATCACTCAGATTTGACGAACCCGCCATAGGCTACAACTACACTGCGTCCAAATTCGGCCCGTTTCTGTCCTTCCTCTGCAGCCGTATTACTTTGTCTCCTCCCAACACACACAATACCCGGATTTTGAACAGGCACAACTAAACACAGAGTTAGTGATGATTTCTATCACTGCCGGTTCAAGAACTAACATTGATATGGTTCTAAAATATTTTATAAAATAGGCTAAAAATAAAAGATAATAATATAATGATGATTTAGGGTAGAAAAGGCAACTACGATGAGAAGATAAAAGATAATTGGAAAATTAAATTCATGAGAAGGCCCCCAACAAATATGTCTCTATTTAATTTTACACAACTCATGTATTTCAGTCGGCTGAAATCGTGCTTGGGCCCATGCCCGCATGGCATCTTCAACCCTAGCGAGCTTCTTCTTCTTCTTCTTCAACTCTAGCCTCCCTCTTCGATCTCTCCCCCTTTGGCCCTTTCCAACTCCTATAGGTATAGAATGTGTTTTGGGTAGGTAGGCCGACCAACCAGTGGGATGATGGTTGGGCAGCTTGGGGCCCTGTGATAGTGGAGGTTGCTGAGCTCGACACCTTTGGGCTTGTCACGGTGATGCTCGTCAGTGCCCATGGGCCATAGCCACGACAGCGACCGGAGGGGAGAATGGGGAAGGAGGCCATCACAGGCCAGGTGCGTCGGTCTTGAAGAAGAAGAAGTTGGGGTCGATGGTGCGGGACGCCATGGCCCAGAGGTTGCCAAGGACCGAGGGGGGCGGGGGAGGGCAGGTCAGTGGGAGGTCAGGGCGTCAACTGTGAGCTGCAGCTCGGAGAGATAGAGAGAGGGAGGTTGAAGATGAAGTCTCAACCCTAGGATCTAGATGAGACGGCTACAACCCATGTTTTCATGCACCTAAAATTTAACAATCCCCTTAATTTATATATTTCAAATTCTTGGCCATGCTCGCAGCATCATGCATCTATCTAGTCTAATAAAGAAAGAGCAACCTTTCTATACTAGGCTAACGTGAGCGGATCCAGCGCAGTGTGGGGGTCTGACCGACCCTGGCCCCCCCCCCCCCTACTACCCTGCCAAGTCTGCCGATACCGCATGACGTCGGGACGAACGAACCATGAAAAAGGCATCGTCGTACGTACGCACGTTGGTGCGATGCCGGGCAC
Source organism: Eremochloa ophiuroides (assembly GCA_038502445.1). NCBI lineage: Eukaryota > Viridiplantae > Streptophyta > Magnoliopsida > Poales > Poaceae > Eremochloa > Eremochloa ophiuroides. The sequence continues at coordinate 7,334,710 of JAHLJS010000001.1, read as the reverse complement.
TGCAACTGCAAGCAAGCATGCACATTTGACAAGACGCGTGCGAGTCTGCCCGGGGTGCTGCCGTGCTGGCTGTGTCTGGCGGGAGGAGCACGGGACAGGTCGTCGTCATCAGACGATGGACTGCCTTCCGTCTGAGATGGACCGCAGCGACGACGACGCCGGCCGGCCATGCCGCGCGCTCCATTCATCAATCGACGGCCGGCCATGCCGCATGCCTCGATCGACGGCTCGGCCGGATCCCCTGTCAGACGATCGTCCGTCGTCGTCGTCCCATGCATGCACCCAATCGGGCCAGCACATCGTATACGAAGTGATCCATCGTCACTGCCACTGCTACATGCATGCATGCATGCAGCAGTACTACAGTTATCGTCGTCCTGACCGTGATCCATCGATCGAGTTTGACATGACGGCAGGCGGGCGTGCCTCGCGCGGCCGTGCCCCTACAGCCCCGCCCGCCCGCGCCCTGCCGACGCGTCACCACCTACCTACCACTAGCTCTAGCTTGCCAGCCATGATCCATCCTGCTGGGCCTGGGACCGCCCCGTGTCATCGTCCTCCGCCCACTCCATTGGCTCCCGCCTCACCTGGCTACGACTAGGAGCTAGTACGAGCTGCCGATGGAGCGGCCGGCCACTATATATTATATATATATAATTAGGCACAGCGCAGCTAGCTAGCACCGTCGTCGTCGTACGTCCCAGACAGGCAGACGTTATTGCGCATGATGTCGACGAGCGGCGGCGGGGCGCGGTCGCCGTGGTCGTCGCCGGCGCGGAGGCCGAGCCGGTACGAGTCGCAGAAGCGGCGGGACTGGCAGACGTTCACGCGCTACCTGGGCGCGCACCGCCCGCCGCTGGAGCTGTGCCGCTGCAGCGGCGCGCACGTGCTCGAGTTCCTGCGCTACCTCGACCGCTTCGGCAAGACGCGCGTGCACGCGCCCTCCTGCGCCGCGTACGGCGGCGGACGCCTGGCGGCGGCGGCGGCAGCGCAGCCGGCGTGCCAGTGCCCGCTGCGCCAGGCGTGGGGCAGCCTCGACGCTCTCGTCGGCCGCCTCCGCGCCGCCTTCGAGGAGCGCCACGGCGCGCGTGGTGGCGCCGTCCTCTGGACGTCGCCGTCGTCGTCGTCACAGCAGCAGCAGCAGCCCGTCGCTGACCCCGACGCCGCCGCCGGCAACAACAACAACAACAGCAACCCCTTCGCCGCGCGCGCCGTCAGGCTGTACCTGCGCGACGTCCGCGACGCGCAGTCCAGGGCGCGGGGCATCTCTTACAGCAGGAAGAAGAAGAAGCGGAACAAGCACCTGCAGCACGACGGCGCCGCCGCCGCCGGGTGCGCCGGCCCGCATTTCAACGGCGCGACGTCGTCAATGCCTGCTGCTGCTCTGCCGCCCGCGCCGCCTCCACCACTGCCTCCGCCGCCGCCGCCGTACTGCCTCGCCGGTGTGCCCTTCGAGTTCTGTGACTACGGCAGCGTCAACGGTGCTCCTGGCTTCTACCTGCCATCGCTCTTCAACACCTTCGGCTAGCTAGGGCATGCTGCGATCGAGCTTCTCTCATCCAAGTGATCGAGAATGCAGATGAGTGGATTTCATGTACGTGTGTTCGGGGGGACCGGGCATTATTCACGCTCGCTCTAAAAGTGTTTTAGCTTTCGGTTGGTGAAGATTATGGCATCCAATCCAAACCAAATAATATAATTTCTCGATCCTTTGGCAGCGCACATTTTCCCCCTACTGATTATCGTTCTATATATATCTTTCAAGTGATTTTGGTACCGCCTAGCACATAAATTGTGTTTTGATTTCTATTCAGGTGTTTTTGGACTTGCATAACCTACTGTTTCATTGATTCATACTTCTGTTTACTTTGTAGTTTTTCATAAAAAGGCAGTAGGCAGCAACGACTACTTGAAATTCAATTCGAGGCTCTCTATATATTTGAACTCATGCTAGTGATTAGTGTTTCATTTTGGCCTCTCCCAACGCCAATATAAATGATGACTTTGAGCATACATTATCTTCACCAGATACGCTAGAAAAAAAAGATAAATACTAGAAACTACCACATTAATCAGAAAGATCTGGCCATCAAATTGAAAGACTAGCTATATCCAAAATTTTTTGACAAAAAGAGTTAAATTTAAATCATTCTTGAAAAAACTTTTATTAATAAAGCAAGTCATACCAAAAGAACTGATATTGTGTACAAATTTTTGAATAAGACGAGTGGTTAAACTTAGGGACCAAATACTTAAATGACTTATAAATTGGAACGGAGGAAGTAACATCTAAATCTTGATCAAATCATTCGCCAGTACCATTATGCAAAAGTAACCTAAAGTTGATCCTTCATATTCTTGTGGATACCACAGGAGCTATTATAAATGATAGCATAGAGAGTAAGCGATAAATTTGTATATGAATTACCCATCCGTACAATATTATTAAAAAAAATGTAAGGTATCCCTTAAATTTAAACTAAATGGATATTATTATTAAAAAAAGCTTCTAAAAATACGTTTATATTCCATACAAATTAAATGCTCCAACGAAGGGACCATATTAATTATCATCAAACGTGTTAGGAAAAAAGATAAATTCTACAAATTCTCACAATAATCAGAAACATCAGCTTTTCATTTTATAGATTCTAATCGTCATCTTCGATAATAACCATATGATCCATTGCAAATTATAAATAAATTACCCATCTCTACGATTATAAAAATACACATAGTAACTCCCTAAATTTGTATATAAATTACTCACATCTTTATATTACCGACCTCTGCCATTACAAAAACAATAATAACCCCATATATTTGTATATAAATTACCCACATCTATCATTGTGATAAATAATTTTAAATAACCCCCTAAACTATCCACTTTGTCATTATGAAACATAAATTCAAAATAACCCGTCACATTGTATTTGAATTATCCACCATTGCCATTATGAAAGATAATTTAAAATAGCCCCTATTTTTGTACTTAATACCTAAATCTGCTTTTATCAACGATAATTTAACATACATCATAGAATTTTCTAGATTACCACTTTTGAAATTGTGAAACTTAATAAAAAGTAACCTCCTAAATTTGTATTTAACCTAACTGTATATGTCATCATAATCATATATAACTGCATATGTGATCGATAGGAAGATCCAATCATCTTGAGAAACGTGGGAGACCATGTGTACTTCAGAAGAAAAGTCGATCATTAGCAGGCTTAAGTATTACCATTCTCTTGACATTAGCACTACTACAACAATCCAAGACTTTACTTCAAGCTCTATCACTTATCTTAAGTGACTTGGTGTAGATTTCAAATGATTTGTTATTCTTTTGTAGAACATACACAGTGACCTAAAATTCTTATTTTTAAAATGTGCGAAAAGGAGAGTTAATAAAACATAGAATAAGCACATGAGTTTCAATTTGTGGACAAAAAAATCTGTAACAGTAAGAATAATAAAATTTGAAAAATCTAATTTAAGATTTTGGACATAACAAGTTTATAAGATGAGTTCCAAAAACCAACAAGCTAATTAAGGTCTTGTTCGTCCGTTCCGGGATATTCCTTGCCGGAAAGCCAATCGACTCTATTTAAATTATTGAAGAAAACCTGACCGGGAATCGTTCTTAACACCAACCGAACGAGCCCTAAACCCACCTCGTAGACATCATGCTAATGTTCCTTTCCTGATGAAGAACCCTAGCTGGTCACTTTTCCATCTATATATTGGACGGCCTATACTATTGTTCCCCAGGCAGGGACCGCATGCATCGCACGTCGTCGTATAGTAGTAGGTTTTTGTTGCTTTTCTCAGGAACGCGTGACTGTTTTCCTGCTCCTGTGCACGTACGTAGGAGCTAGCACGCCCTATTGAGATTGTACGTCCTCGCGCTCTCCTGCATCAGCATTCCATCTGCTGCCCTGCTAGCACACTAGCTATCTGATGATCCACTAGCTAGCTATCTGATGATCCGTCGTCGTTACCGTTTACATGCGTACGCACATTGCCTCAAACTAGCTTATTATTTTCGCTCTGTTGGGCTGAATTGTATAAGGCTCCGTTTAGATTCTTGTAATTGAATTCATTTTAACAATCATAATTTACACACATATTAATTAACTTTAACATGGTTGTATATAGATTATATTTGATATTATTATTGGCTATACGAGAGATACTTTTGTGTTGTATTTTTACTGTGCGTGAGCGAGTTGAAGAACATGTTATAAATACAGAGTAGAAATATAGCATGACGATCTATATATAGAATTAAATTTTATCTCTCACCCTATGAATTTGAGGTAGGCTAACATGTAAACTTTGGAAATTAGTGGAATGTCACATTCCAAGTGAAATAGGCTAAGTTATTAACTAAATTTCAATTTCTACAAATAAAAGGATCCAAATGGTCCATAACTAAATTGTTGTGAGAGAAAAATACTGTTTTCGATTGATCCATCTCTCTCTCTATATATATTGCTTTATCTTGGAGACCCTTGAATGATGCATGCTAGCTGGACAAACCCGACCTCAATGCAGACATGGAATATGACGCTTACACATGTCCCGTTTAAATCCCAGTTGCAGTTGTAATTCTGTACTGTAGCACGTTCGTCTGTATTTGACAAATTTTGTCCAATCATGGCCTAAATAGGTTTAAAAGATTCGTCTCGTGATGTACATGCAAAAAGTACAAACATACGAATATTTCGTCTATATTTAATTCTCCATACATGTACCATAACATTAATGTGACTAGTTGCAATAAACGGCGCCTATGTCAGTCGATCGGTCGATCGGCAGCAGAACTGTTGGGTCGATGAGTCCACGGCGGCCCCGGCCCGTCTGTGCCGTGGATCCCTTCGTCCATCCTACGCCGACACGTCGCCCTCCCTACTCCTTATGTCTTTCTCTAGCTACCCCTTCTGCCCTCCTGTGCCTATTGATGACAGGATGATCATCAATTTTATTATTCTGCTCTCAGCACTGCTCTGTTCCATTTCTATTAAAATAATATGGGGTGTTTCACTTTTATTATAAGCTATCCAGTTAATCAAAAATTCAAAGCTATATATTTACATCTACTTTATATACAAAAAACGCACTATTATAGATTCAATAATAAAACTAATTTGATGCATGGTGTAGATATGATGTCATGTCATTGTAAATTTTAAGAGCTTAAACAAATTAAGTTAACACTTGTAGAGAAAACGGTTTTATTGATATTAGTTACTTAATCCGTTCCAATTTATACATCGTTTGACTTTTTTCACCCTAAGTTTGACCACTTGTTTTATTAAAAAAATTGCGCAAAAGAGTTAAATTTAACTTATTCTTGAAGAACTTGTATTAATAAAATAGATCATAACAAAAAATATGATATTTTGTATAAATTTTTGAATAAGACGAGTGGCCAAACTTGGAGAAAAAAAGTCAAGCAGCTTATAAATTGAAACGGAGGGAGTAGTTTTTTTTTCAGGCGTTTGTGCAAACCCTCGGTACGTGTATAAGACTAATGAAATTGGTAATGTTTCCACAGTGGCTTAAGCTTGAGAACTGTATGTAAGAGTTGGTGGTTCACTAATTAAGCACTACCGTTAGTGTATCTGCACTAAGGGGTGTTTAGTTGGTGCACTGTAGCATTTTCGTTTGTATTTGATAACTTTTGTCCAATCATGGTCTAAGTAAACTCAAAAGATTCATTTCGAGTTAGCCAGACAAAAAGTACAAACATGCAACAGCTGCTACTTCATTTAGTGCTCCATGCAGGCGGAAAGTACAATCGACGTGATGGAGAATAGTGCCAAATTTTGGCAACTAATCAGCCCCTAACGGTTCATAGCCATGGGCCCACAAGTCTGTGTTTATATACTGTAGTGCCCGGTCTTTATGTACGTCTGTGAAAAAAACATATGTAACAAAAACATTTTTGTACTATTGCGTGGTAAGAGCATAAAAAGCAGTTTCAAGTTACCACCAGTCAATGCAACATTGGACCCGCAGGCACAACAATCTCATCTCCGCAGAATGCTACCGACGAGCGACAGAGATATCAGATCACAATTCACAGCTACAAGGCCATGAGTTTATATGCTGTAGCACAAAACATGGAGAGGCAGAGCATCCATCAATAGATTCATTTCAATTTAATTTATTTCACACGCCGTATAGTTTGGAATGTTGAAATCAAACCACAATGCAAGTTACAGCAATGGCCGGCTTTTGCATTGTTACATGCAGAATCCCCAGAAATTCTAGAAATCAAACCACAATGCAAGTTACAGCAATGGCCGGCTTTTGCATTGTTACATGCAGAATCCCCAGAAATTCTACATACAGTGATTCAGAGGTCTGGTTTCAGCCATCTGCCCTTGTCCATGGTCAAGGTAAATAATGTAGCCTCACTCTCGATCTGTCTCAGAATGCCTTCTTCTCATATGAAACAAGACCATGGATCCCTCCTTCAGCTTGAGCAGCACCAGTTCTTACCTAAATTCATGTGACTATGTGAGTTTGTCGATAAGAAGAGGGTCAGAGATGAAATACAGTCACTCAGTCAGCATTGAGAAAATGTGCTTGGAACAATACTTTTCAATTGACAGATATATGTTCACAGTGTTAGCATTGGAAGAGCGCCAGCATATTACGCTGAAGTCTGAACTAAGCAAACAGCATCGTGGATTTTACTGAGAAACCGAGCGATAAAAAACAGAGCACGAGTGCACGACCCAAAGAAACCTGAGCGGAAAAACACACAGAAGGGACGAAAAAGTGTTCCAATTGTTTTTTTTTCTTAATAAACTTACAAAGCTAGCTGGGCTGAGAGGATAGGGAAAATCTCTAACTAAACCATTAGTTAAACTAGTAGGATTTATTTGAAAAGTTAACACAGATGTCCATGAATAACTCTAGTATACGAATTATGAATACCTTAGATGGTTCCACAATATGCATGATTTCTGAGAATGTGTACTTGATTGGCATGCAAGTAGAAGTTGCAGTGTCAATAAAACCAAAAAGCTCCGAGTTCCTATTTAGACCGCACACACAACAAACAAGAAATGACACTATGTTTGGTATATTATTTTAATTTCAAAAGATGGAAGGTGTATTTTGACTTTATTAGATCCGAGTTCCTACGAATGCTAGTCAACGAAAGATTTTGACCTTATTAGACAATCAGTTCACAAACTCACAATAAAAATACCTCTAGTCGAAGATATTATTTTTTAATGCAAGATAGATGAAACCATTATTTTTCAAATGCAATTGCATCTGATGACTGATGTACATACCTCTAGTCGAAGAGATTCTGATCGTAAAAGGTCATGGGCTGACTGCAAGGAGGATGCACCCAGGTCCTGGAATCCTTGTTTGACAGCTTGCATCGTATATGGAATGAACCTCAATACAGAGCCCTTGTCAGCAACTGCGCCAACAACTCCTTGAGCGACCTTAAGCTTAAGCGTGTCTCCAAGGTATCTCGCGTCACTTCCCTTTGTCATGGCTTCAAGTGAACCCATGCCTCTATATTTTTTGACACGATGGCCATCCTTAGATCAAAGAAAAATAGTTAGAAGCAGAATGAGTACGTAGAGAGCTAAATATAAGACAGCAAAATATACAGACATACAGTACAATTCCATTCATTTGGCCCTTAAAAATTTTGAAGTCCTAAGATAGCTAACACAATTCCAAGAGGAGATGTACAGGTTGGTGAGTATTAAGGGACAACTGATAAATTCCTGCAATGGCATCACAAACAAACCTAACGCAATTCCTAGAAAATGATCCTTTTCCAAGACAATAATGAAAAAAAAACTATGATACTTCCTCCGTTCCAAATTATTAAATATTTTAGCATTTCTAGATTTGTAACTTTTGATATACATATAGATATAAAATATGTTTAAATATATAGTAAAAATTATAAATCTTAAAATACCAAAATGTCTTTTAATTTTGAAACAGAGGAAGTACTTAAAAAAACCATTTTTGCACTCATTTGCGTTAGTCTGCGGAAAACATGAGTCCCAACTCCCAAACCCAGGGTGGTGAAGGAGTTTGATGCTTTATGTCGGAAATCGCTTTGGTTGAGGAAGGATGCTTCGGTTAGGGGCAAGAGTGTAGTGGCTTACTGTTACCTGTCCGACAAACGTGGGAGGCCTTGATGTGCCGCATGAAAATGAAAGATGCTTGCAAACAGGACCCCAGCCTAGTGGTTGGCGTTCCTCAGTAGCACCCCAGTAGGCCTGGTTCAAAACTTCAAACCTTGGGGGCGAATTTTCGGGGCTAGGTTTAAAAATCCCCCCTAGTTGGCAACCCAAACATTGGCTCTGTACTGCTCCCTCCGTCCCATAAAGACTGTTGTTTTAGACTTTTCAGAAACTATGTTTAACCATCCGTCTTATTCAAAAAATTTATACAAAATACAAAATCAATTAATAATTATTAAAGTACCTCTAGTGATAAAACAAATTATAATAAGATAAATGATATTTATACAAAATTTTCAAATAAGACGAATGGTCAAACGTGATGTCTGAAAAGTTTAAAACGATGGTTTTTTTAGGACGGAGGGATTACCATGGTATGGTCAGAACTTTACACATTGATCCTATCCTATGATGGAAGCCTTCTTCGTAGCTTCTTTGGTTGTTCAACTAGGGGACGGCTCCAGAACCAAAATCTGTAGTCTGGACCGACAATTCGCTACATGGAAACTCAATTGCTCGACTAGGGCCTAACCAATTTTGCTACGGTGCCGGCAAGAGCAATAAGATAAGCAAGAACGGTCGTGCAAGGATTGAATGGCAACAGATGGGTGCGTGACATCACAGGTGGGCTATCCGTTCTTGTTGCAAAATACTTCTGGATTTGGGAATAGTGGTCGCTGCATCTGGAAATGCACTCCGTTCTCGTCTCGGTCAACCTACAGAATGTCGCTGCAAGGATCAATGCCTTTGGATTGCGCACATGCTTTAGAAATCCTTGGCACCACCTTTTTTTCTTTTTCTTTTTTTTTTGATGAAGAAACGGGAGGGCCAAGGAGGCCCTACTGGAATGCATTAGATAAAAAAAAAAAAAGCGGAATTCAGTTACAAGAGAGCTCCAAATAGGTCAGACAGAGGAGAAACTAGGGAACCAGAAAAGGGTAGGATAAGAGAAGCAGAGCAAGCACCACTTAAGAGTTAAGCTCCTTCTCTAGCTGTTAACATAAACTTTTCAGTAGACTATCCACTGCAGTTCCACACATTATACATTGCACTATGATTTTAATATTATCGTCAAAGTTAACATACTAAGCAGATAGTAGGGAAAGAAGCAAGTGTAAACATTTATATTCATCAAGCTTTTAGAAGGCTTTTCTAGTAAGCTTTATGACCTGCCCTTAATTATTTTGATGAAACAGCTACCAATAATTTTAACACACTAGCCATGAGTTGGATGGGATAAGCAATAGCAAATTGTCCTAAAATTTGAATAAACTGGAGATGGTTATATTTCTCATACACTTAGACATGCATCATCATTTTATATGTAGTCAAACAATGTGTGCTTATTACTGAACTTCAGGAAATAAATATAAAACAAATAACAGAAAAAGGTCATAATCCCACACCTTGTACTCATAAACACCGGGAGCTTCAAGGCTGCCAGCCAGGAAACTACCCATCATAACAGTAGATGCCCCTAGAGTCAGAGCCTTCACAATATGCCCAGAGTTTGAAATCCCACCATCAGCAATAACAGGCACATCATGATCCTTGGCATATTGCGCGACCTTGTAAACAGCAGTAGCCTATATATAATAAAGATCAGAGAAAAGGAAAAGGCATCAACATAGTGGGACTCAAAGCTCCAAACTTTTGGAAGTAAAGGCAGAAAAGTATATATATATATATATATATATATATATATATATATATATATATATATGAGGATAAATTATATAAGGTCCCATCACTAGAGGTTTGTAATAATTTTGAAGTATACCAAATGTTCAAGGAATCCTGAAGGTTATAACTGCATCCATTATTAGAGCACCATGATACTTTGCAGAAAGCACTTGTGTTATGAACTCTTGATATTATTATAAGGGTGTGATATTGCTGATGAAGCATGCATGTTGCTCCTTTTCAGAAAAGATAATGAAAGCATATCACAAAGCATTGTTGTAACCAATATCCTGAATTTAGCTTTTGCTGATACTGCAAAATAAACTATGCAACTAGATTAGCGGAAGGTGAATTCCAAGAAGTCACTTCCTCCATTCCATGACTACTTTATCATGCCAATCACATCTGTACCACGGTCCACGGCTTGGGCACCTTTATTGGAGCATCGTGACTACTTGTGCACATCTCATTTTGTAAAATGCAGCCACCAAACATCAATCATAACTTTATCATGTCAATCACAAATGTACCACCTAAATTTCAGATACACCTAAATTATTCAATCAAAATGAATTAATCAAGTTAAGTTACCTTCCTAATTTCAGCTCAAATGAATTAACATTACTCAAGGTTTGCTGTGCTCGATCAACTCAATGAAAACAGCAAACAAACTCAACCTACTGAATAACAGTAAAATTCACCATGCATACCTGTCCTCTGCCTACAGCACAAACCTCCTGCGTAGTGCAAATCGATCCAGAGCCCATCCCAACCCGCAATCCATCCATGCCGGCGGCGATCAAATTCTGCGCCTGCGCAACGGTGACCACATTTCCACCGATCAAATCCACCTCAGGGTACATCCTCTTGGCGTGCTTGATCATGTCGAGCTGGTAGACAGAGTTCCCCTGGGAGCTGTCGATCACAATGGCGTTGGCCCCTTCCTTCACCAGCATCTCGAGCCTGCGCTTGTCCTCCTCCCGCGTCCCGATCGCCGCCGCGACGACGAACCTCCCGTCGGCCCCGAGCGACGGCGGCGCGCCCAGCTTCGGGTAGCTCCGGATGCGCTCCACGTCCTGGGCGGTGATGAGGTCGACGACGACGGCCTCGTCGGACTCGGACACGAGCGGCACGAAGTCCAGGCCCTCGTCGGCGAGAAAGGCGGCGGCTTGCTCGAAGTCGAAGGCGGCAGACGCCGCGCGGGGCGCGGGGGTCATGTACTCCGACACGGGGACGTCGGGCCTGTGGTCGGCGGCGGCGGCGACGCCGACGAGCCTGGAGAGCGCGTCCCCGCGCTCGGTGACGACGGCGTACGCGCAGCCGGCGAAGTCGGCGGCGGAGGAGGTGGCTGAGGACGGGGCGAAGAACGGGGCGGAGGAGACGAAGGGGACGCGGCGCGACTTGGCGGCGCGGAGGATGGAGGCCTGGGTCTCGGCGTCGGCGTTGCCGTGGACGACGGCGGCGGCGCCGAGGGAGGCCATGGCGGCGGCCATGGCGGCCTCGGAGACGGTGTCCATCGGGGAGGCGACGCAGGGTATGGCCAGCGGCACGCGGCGGGAGAGGCGCGTGGAGAGGTCGACGGCGTCGGCCGGGAAGTCGATGTAGCCCGGGAGGAAGATCTCGTCGTCGTAGGTGTAGGAGACGCCCTGCGAGAACAGCCGCGCCGCGGAGAAGCCGTCGGCGGCGGCCATGTCGTTGTCGCCGACAGCACGGGCCATGGCCAGCGTGAGGGGTTCTGCGTGCGGGGGGTTTAACGGTGGCGGCGGGAGGAGTAGGAAACTGAGCTGTGAGCTGCGCGGCGACGCTTATTATGGGTTGCAAGTCTGTTTTGGCCCCTCACGTCTTCACCAAATCAAATCCTCAATTATATAAAATTAATAGATAACTTTGGCATTTAAATTATCAAAACCATTTAATTTTTATCTTAGAATAGACTATGGTTTTGGTAAAATAAAAAGAAACAGAATATGCCAAAAATAAAAACAGATTTGGGCGCTGTTTGGACTGAAAATAAACGTTGATTTTGGCTGATGTTGATTTACTATGACAGAAAAAACTGTTTCGTGACAGAAAATGAGCGCTGATTGGTCAAACGAACAGGGCTATAATAGTTAGACTATAATCACTGATCACCATTGGATAAGAGCCGAGAAAAATTTCATCGAAACATTAGGGTCATGTTACAAGTAACATTCACCGATTACATCTTCTGCACCGCCGTTTCGATCAAGTCCACCAAAACATTGATGTTATTGCAAGTGTTGAATTTTAATTAGGCTTGACAAATTTTTAATTTAATTAAAATCAAATAAATCTGAAGGTCTATAGGAGGTGCATTAAAGTCATAGTCCATATTAAATTTTGAAGGTCCATATTAAAATAATTTGTACCACCACTATTCTAAGAACATCTGCACGCATAAGAGATCTGGAAGAGTAGACCTTCAAAACCACGTCGCCCTGCTATGAACCTATATGAGTGACGAGCAATTAGATTTTCGGTAGCACGACCACCCACATCTGCTTGATCGATTAATTCCCGGACACGAGATATTCCAACAATAAACGTGCAACTAGTTCCTGGTGGCTCTTTGTGGGATTGCACTAACCTAAGATCCATGACATCATCAAGCTCATTATATCACTTGTGGGAAACGATGCCATCAGTGCCTCCAACGTTGGTCCTGCCTCGGGGTAGATTATTGCAACTTTAGTTACTTTGTTTATTGTTTATATGATTATTATGGTTTGAATGAGTAGATCACACATGCCCATGCTTATCACAAGCCTTTTTTATTTTCTAGATTAAAATATGTTTGAATTTTGTTAAACATACAACAATACAAAATGCCTGATAGATATTTTTCAGCCACTGGCTTTACTGATACACTTAAGCCAAATACATTTGACGGCACAAAGTACAAGAGGTGATATGTTCATCTTGTGGCTAACTGCCATGCACTAGTACTTTGTTGTTGAACCGCCTACGCCAGAGGAGGAACATCCTTTCAGTGTGAGGCTGACAATATATTAAAGGCGACAATAACTAGCGTGTTGGACTACAATATTATGGTGAATTAATGTTTTTTCTATATATCATTGATCGCCTTTTTATACCAATTACTATGATGGATGACATTTGAGCCAATCTGTATTTGTGTTATTTTACCTTTTCTTTTTTTTATTGCTATGTTCCTTTCATATTTCCCCTTATTCTAATTTGGCAAATTTTGTAGTGAGACATCAAAGAAATATGGTATTAGCCAGTTTTTTTCACAGCCAATGTTGAAATTTGCTAAGTACCATTATGAAATTGCAGGTATCTACCATAAGACACTACACTAGGTTTTTTAATTATTTAATTCTTAATTTTGAAGACATATATATATGAAAGAAAGAAGAATCAGTGGTATGTATGAGAACAAAAATCAGACAAACAATTCCTTCGTTTACTAAAAATCCGGTGATATAAAATCCCTCGTGTTAATGTATAGTACGTAGTAGGCTAGCAGCACTAAACAAATTACATATTTGAAAATACCAGTACACAGAAGCTCTATAGTGGCGGTTCAAGAGACATCTTCACTGGCGTTTCACAGGGCCGCCAGTGGAAGAGGTCAGTGAAAATAAATCTTTCCACTGGCGGTTGCTTGTGAACCACCAGTGGAAATGACGGTTGGTTAAGTGAACCGCCAGTGTAAATCATGTTTTCACTGGGGGTTTTCTTAAGCAACCGCCAGTGGAAATGTATTTTCACTGGCGGTTCACAGGTAGCCGTCAGCAGAGATTGCCGCCCTGTTTAAGCAATTTCAGCCCCACACCCCCATATTTATTTATTTATTTATATATTGTATATATTAAGCTGTATTAGATCATGATCAAATATAGCAAAATAAAAATTAATTATTATATAATATATTTATATACATCAAAGGATTGTGCTCATAATATATACACATGTATGTTCATCTCAAAGTTATATGTGATAACCATCTCAAATTTACACATCTAATTAATAACCATCTCGGGTAAGTTTTAGCATGGAGACTTCTGTTAGTTCTCTGAACTCTTCGCTTCTTAGAGCGTCGTGCTTGTCGTGATAATTCCCGTTGCTTGGAATAACATATTTCATGATGAACGAGCACATGTCCTCAACTATGTTGTATAAAGTCTGCGTGCTTATGTTCTGCGCCTTGAGTTTTTTATATTTCTTTAACTGTAGTCAATGTATAAACATCATATACACATTTGTAACTTTAAGGGTATAATTTCATACATGAATAATACTTACCAAATCAACGTTCTTGATGTATCGTCCGGACTCCCTCATAAATTCGCAGACATAGAATCCGCAGTGGTTGTTTCTGGCACTATATATATATATATATATAACAGGTAAGAGTGAATATTTAATTAGTTGCAACATCGTTTTATGTGTTGTACATGTATATGATATATATGTACTCATAAATAACTAACATACCGGCCACTTGTAATTTATTGATAATGGCCCCGTTTTGTTCTCGTGCTTTTCGCCTTGTATTTTATACTACCTATATGCCCTATGATTTCGATAGAATCACCAAGTTATATATTCTCAAACTCTCATCGAGGAAAGAATTAATGCAAGCATTTCTCGGCTTACCTCTCTAATAAGGTTAAGAATGGCGCATACGTAGTGGGATCATAATCTGCGGAGTCAAAGACAAGCACCCTTCCCTGCCTTGGATAAATATAAAAACAAATCTAATTGTCCCTGCACGAATCAAGTCGAGCGTACGTAAAGTTGTATGGGGCCATTATGACTTGCCTATCTTGAAATTGAAACATTGAATTTCCTAAGTATAGGCAGTAGTTGTCCGCCATCTTATTTTTTAGCTTAGTTATAATCTGCTGAACTTCTTCCTCTGTCTTGTCCTTCAATTTGTCATTATTCTTTCCGATCCTGAATGTGTGCCGCTCCTCGGCTATTTCGGTTGGGTCGAGATAGCCAATCCTCTCTTCTACGTGTGAATAAGGATCGATACCAAATCTCTCCTCCTGCTGGTTATGTTGTAGTCTGCAAGGCACATGTGCAAGTGAATCTCAGAGACTGAAACGTGATATATCAAAATAATAATCAAGTGAGTCTGAGCGACACTTACAATGCCCACACTGTTACAAGCTGAACATCGAGTCTCTGGAGGTTCATCATCAAGTGCATGTCCTCGAATGTAACCATAGCTTTACTTCGCCCATTCATAAAAGCTCTTGATGGTATACATATGCTTAGAGAGTCGATGCCAACAGAAGCTGCTCTCATGTACCAGTCATACAGTCTTTTAATTAAAGATGAGATTTGGGTTAACTTTTCCCAAGTGAGAAGCGGCCTGCCCAGCACATATCTATCAGGGACATTTTCATAATCCTCTTTCGTTGCCTTCCTAATCTGTATAGTCTTCAAAGAAGATTTCCCTAATTTCTCGGCCTTAGTACAGTCAACGACACGACCTGTGCGGCTGCGTGCTATTTCTGACAACCACAGCATGGTCCCAGCAGTTTTTACCTTTGGCCGGTGTGGCGAGACCATTTTGGGAATAACTTTCCTCTTCTTTGGTGGTGGTGGGGGGGGGTCTTTTCTTTGGTTTCTGGGGCTGACGGGGTCGATGTTTGCTAATGTTGTTTCTCTTGTGGGCCCGTTGGGATCGATGTTTCCTCAGGTTGTTTCTCTTTGCTTGTTGGGGAATTAGGTGGATAGTTGATAGGAGATGCTGGTGGCGGAGTTTCTGGAATTGGATGGACATGCAAATTTGGTGAGCTAGGAAGAGGCCGGTTAGGTGATGACGACGGCGGTGGGTCATTAGGAATGGTATGTTCGGTAGATGGTGGTGTCCCACTCAACCTGATGTCTCGCCTAGGCCAAAGGATGAAATTCTTGATGGCTTGTCCCTGTGTCTCAATGCCCTCGGGTGCAGGGATGTCCAGCATGTCATCCTCCTTGTACTACGGTCACCACTTTGACCCTGCAGTGCCTACTTCCCTAGTACGAACATTGGTAATGCCATAGCTTATGACTAGTGAGCAAGGAGTTGGCGTGTCAATGCCATCAACTGAATAGCGAACCTTTGCCGTAGACGCGACACTGCTTGGAACATTTGGAGACTGTGCTATCAACTGCTGAGCTCCCAAGGGCTGTGTCACCGGCACCAGCTGCATCTACGGAGACTGCTGGGTGTTCGTCCTTTGTTGAACAGAAAACATGACTCCCGCCAATTGGTGCATAAGCTCAGTATCAGGATTTGCTACTAATTTAGTCACCATGTCTTTGAAGGCTTGCTTTGCCTGCTCCTCAAAAAAATCTTTCAAGTCTTCCTTGTATCGATCACACTTCTTGTACATTCCAGCCCACACCTCGCCGAATCCTTCTTTCCATCCTAGCCTTGACGAGATGTCTTGTACACGGCCAGGGTGCTCGGGGTTACCAAGACCTAGAGTAAGGATGTCCCGCTCCCTTTGTGGCTTGGTACTTCCTTCCTTCACATGAGCTGTCATCTCATAAATACTCTTCGCAGCTTCTTCAACCATTGGATCAGCAAACGATGCAGTTGACTCAGATATTTCTCTTGGTTTGCGAGCACGAAGCCAGTTCGCGCTCCTTCCCTGCTGCCTTCTTCGTAGCCTCTTCTTTCCTCCATTTGGGAACTTGCTGCTTGTAACCACCTGTGCCAAGGTGGTGGTGGTACTTGTTCTTCTTAGCAAGTGCTGAGTTCGCTTGGTTCCGGGCCAAGAATTCTGGGTTAGTCTTCTGCTCTTTGAAAACCGCCCACTGACCTTCTGTAATGTTGTACTTGTTGGTGGGGTCCAACCCTGTCTTCACATACTTGCTATTCAATTCGGACCTCCAGTTGCGAAACGTGATGGCCAACTGCCTCATTGCATAACCCTTTACGAGTTCCTCTAAACCCCGAGGCAGAACAAACTTCTTTGACAACTTTAGCCACATGTTTGTCTTGACCGAATCTAGCACATCTTTCCACTTAGATATTGTGATATCAAGATTATCCCTAACTAAGAAACCAATCGTGTTTCGGAACTTAGCTTGCACCTCTTGTGGAGTTAGGGGATCTCATTTTACACTTACATCTAGCACCCTATATGTGTTACTATCCCACTTGTTTGATCCCCTGTCACCTCGTTTCTGATCACTCAGTTTCCTCTTCCTTGATTCCTCAGTGCTCGTATCGGTAGGTTCTGGCGCATGGTCTTCGTGTTGCAGTTCTTCTTCTCCTAATTGTCGCATTTGAGACACGACCTCCTGTTCATAAAATTGGACGCACACATGAGATCATGGACGAGTACATATATAGATAGTGCGTGAAGGGATTCGTTGAACTCCGTGTATGTTACCTTGTCTTCTCGTGGATCGTAAGTAAGGTCGCGCTCCATTTCACGCCGAGCCTTTCTATCTACGCTGGGACATGGATCACTTGGACTTTGATATTGTTGCTCACTCGGCTCGTTATGTTGAGATGACTCTGATGGTGAAGTCGTCATCGCGGTAATCTTTGCATATAAACACATATATAAGCATGAAATACACATTTATAACCATGTAATAGTGTCGTCCATTTGTTTTCTTAGAATTGGAGGAATTGAAATACACAGATCACATATATTGTCACATGTCACATATATATCACATATATTAAATTACACATATAACAAAAACTCTAAGGGCATAACAAAAACGGGCGCTAAATTAAAATAAAATAACCTATATTAAAACAAAACCTAAACCCTAATTAAAACAAAACCTAAACTAAACCCTAAACCAAAATCTTAAATAAACCTAACTAAAGAATTAAATCCTAATTAAACAATATGAAAACCTAACTAATAAACTAAAACCTATTTTATTTAAACTAAAATTCTAATTAAACTATTAAACTAAAAATCTAATTAAACATTAAACAAAAAAACTAATTAAAATAAAACCCTAAAGTAAACTAAAATATAAATACAAAACCTAATTTTTAAAAAGTAAACCCACTAGCTAGTAGGCCGGCCCACTAGCCATGCCGGCCCACTAGCTAGCTACCACACGCGCCGCCGCCGCCCGGCTGCCGCCGACAAGGGCACGGCTGCCACCGCTCCTGCCACCGCGCGTCCACCGCCAACGCCACCGGAGCCACTGGAGCAGGGAGGATCCACCACGCCCGCGACCTCACCGCCGTGCCACTCGCCGCCGTGCCACTCACGCCGCCGCGCGCGCACCACACAGATCCACCAGAGAAGGGAAAGGAGCACCTGCATGTGTCGGGAGGAAACTTGGCTGGCTTACTAGTCAACTCCTTCGGCGTCACGGAGATGGACGACGATGGCGGCGCGGCGCGCGCGGGCCGGGCGACGGGAGCGTGGCCGTGGGGCGAGGCGGCCGGCACGGCTACGGCGAGGCACGCGGTGGGGTGAGCGCACGGCTGCGGCAAGGTCACAGCAGCGGCTAGGGCATGCGCGCGGCGAGGGCACGGAATAATCCGGCAGCCTGACGGTGTCGGGGAAGAAATGGCGAGCTCCTCCAGACTTAGCGAAATTTTGGATGGGGAGCGCGCGTTATATACTAAAACGATTTATACTGGCGGTTGTCGTAAGGAACCGCCTGTGTAAATGGTTTACACTATGAACCGCCAGTGTAAATTGTTTTATACAGGCGGTTCACAATATGAACCGCCAGTGTAAACCTTTTACACAGGCGGTTACTTAGGTCAACCGCCAGTATAAATATTTTTAAATATTGATATTTTAATAATATGTCTTTATGTTTTATTAAGCTAGGGTTTTAATTAGTTTACCTAGGGTTTAGGGTTTAGGGTTTAGCTAGGGTTTTAGGGTTTTAGGGTTTATGGTTTTGTTAGGGTTTAAGGTTTTTTAGGGTTTAGGGTTTAGCTAAGGGCTTAGGGTTTAGTTGGGGTTTAGGCAAAATAGAGAAGTGTAAACATGTTAAAATAGAGAAGTATAAACATGCTAAAATACTTAAATGGTAGTATTGGATATATGTTGAAAAAGAAATGGATTACATGACAAATGACAAAATAGAATCTAGCCAGCTACTTTTCTTTCTTGTCCATCGTGGCGCACCCATGTCAACGAACTTTATGGGATGCTTCACTCAACGTGTCTTATCTTCACTGGATGGTCTACAAAGAGAAATATGTCGCTGAATTGGTTAAAATCTTCCAGATCAGTTACACCATCAACTCCTAGAGCTTGTTGCTTTCCAGGTAAAACTATGTGCTTCGGCTTGTCAGAACTTTTCTTCTCATTTTTAGAAAGGATTTGTTCAGCATAGAAGACCTGTGCGGCATGGTTAGTAAGGATCCACGGGTCATCTTTGTAACCTACCTTACTTATATCAAGAACTCTAAGCCCATAGTTGTCCACTATGAAATGTTTGTCTTCAATCCATTGGCATCGAAACACAGGTATCTGAAATGTATCATAGTCTAGTTCCCATATATCCTTAACGAAACCAAGGTATGTACTAATCTCACCAGTTGCATCATCTATGGCCTCGCATCAAACACCACTGTTTTGTGCCATGCTCTTTTTATCCTTGGACTTGATACAAAACGTGAAGCCACTGATGTCGTAGGTTTGCCATGTCGTGACCTGGCATGATGGTCCACACGACAACTTCTTGATGGTTTGTTCCTCAAATGTTTCCCCATCTGGAATGTCCTGCTCCCTTAGCCATGCGGTGAACCGACGCTTGTGTTTCTGCATGACCCAATCGTCTGTGTGCCCACCATTATGTTGGCGAAGATCATTCATGTGTCACTCGATCAAAGGATCCATTATCAAGAGCTGATGCAAGATACTATAGTGTGCTTCGAGGACTACCTTGTAATCTGACGGGATAAAAGATTTCCGTTCGATCCTCCCACTTCCATGCGGCCTACCCTCGTGTCGTGACGGTGGCAAACCTATTGCAATCTGGTCTTTCAGGTCACTATTGCAGAATGGGCCATCGGAAACAATGGCCACTTCGGTACAGTACCCTTCTATCATGGACGCCTCAGGACGAGCACGAGTTGATACATAGCCATTCAGTACTGACATGAAACGCTCATAAGTCCATATCTCATGCAAATACATGGCCCCAATGCCTCTATTTGTGGCACCAAGTGTGTCACAAGGTGAACCATTATATCAAAGAATAATGGGGAGAAACACATCTCAAGCTGTGACAGAGTCTCCACCGCAAATTCTTAAAGAGACGGCAGCTCATCGCGGTCAATAACCTTCTGTGAGACCTTGTTGAAAAAGTAGCACAACTTGGTGATTGCCATCGTTACGAACACCGGATTTATAGCCCTGATGGCAACAGGGAGGAAAGTAGTCAGCATGACATGACAATCATGTGATGTAGTTGGTCAGTGTATGGTCTTTCATTGACACAATATTCCTTATGCTAGAGCAGAATCCAGATGGAACTTTAAAATTTTTCCACCACACACACATCACATGTTGCTCCTCTGTGTTGATGTTGTAGCTTACTGCCGGGAGGTGGTACTTCCCATTTTCTAGAAGAGCAGGGTGCAGTTCCTTTTTTATGCCCAAATTTACCATGTCCATACGTGAGTTGAGTCCATCCTTATTCTTGCTCTTTATATCAAACAACGTGCCAATTACGCTTTCAGAGACGTTCTTCTGAACGTGCATACCGTCGATTGCGTGTCGTACGTCTAACTCTTTCTAGTATGGCAAATACTTGAAGAAAATAGACATCTTCTTCAATGTAGCCCCTGGAGTTGGTTTCACATCCTTTCTTGGTTTTCCGTCTTTTGTCTTCTTCCTAAAAACAAATTTGATGTTGCTGACTATTCTGAAAACTCTTTGACCTTTACTGTTACCTGATGAAGCAGTAGAATGCAATTTATCATTATTGTCGAAGTACTTATCCATCTTTCGCAAGCGGTACCTGTGCCCTTGCGATAAGAACCATCTGTGCCGCATATACACTATCTTCTTTGACGCATCAAGAAACATGTAAGCGGTTCCGTCTATGCAGATTACTCAACCAAGCTTTTCCTTGAACTGCCCTGATAATGTAAAGAGAGCAGGGTAATCGTTGATGGTCACAAAACTAATTGCATACAGTGTGAAAGTTTCTTGGCGGTACTCGTCCAATATTTTGACTCCTGTTTCCCACAATACTTTCATGTCCTGCATTAACGGCTCCAAAAATACATCCATGTCAACGCCGGGTTGCTTAGGTCTAGAAATAAGAATGGTTAGCATAAGCTATTTACGCTTTTGCATCAACCACGGCGGAAGGTTGTAGATGGTGAGGATCACCGGCCATGTGCTGTGCTTACTGCTCCTCTCAGCAAATGGATTCATTCCGTCCATACTCAGAGCAAACCTAACATTTCTTGGCTCCTTAGCAAATTCTGAATGGTTGGCATTGAAATCTTGCCATTGCTTGCCATCGGCTGGATGTCGCAACTTTCTATCGTTTTTGTGCTCATCTGAAGGATGCCAGCTCATAAGTTGGGCATCCTCAGCGTTTGTGAACAAACACCTCAATCGATCAACCACGGGAAGGTACCACATTACCAGAGCAGGAATCTTCTTCTACGCGTAATAGTCTACTTCTTCTTTATCTTTCCTGGTGGGTTGGGTCTTTTGTTGGGTCTTCTTTCGCTTCTTCCCCGTAGACACGGAGGTGGCACAATTTTCCTCTCGATAGTCTTTATTCGTCTTGTATCTACTTGCACCACAATTAGGACAACTATCTAAGTCTTTGTATTTATCACCTCGATATAGCATACAATGGTTTCTACATGCGTGGATCTTTTCGACACCATTGTAAGCAGACTGATTAGCTTCTTTGCGTAGTATGTGTTAGCAGGAACTCTATTCTCCTTTGGAAGCATATCTGCGAGAATACTCAAGAACGCATCGAAGCCACATCACACAAACCATACCGGGCTTTTACCATCAATAACTTTAGCACTGACCGCAACGTCGTGAAATCTTTCGTCCAGCTGTTAGACTCATCGAAAAAAGGTTCGTGTGCAGCCTTCCTCATTTTCTCCATACCTTTTATGAAGAAGATAGATAGATCCAGATGACTACGCAATATTACATCTAAAAAGTCTACATCTTCCTCAGCACTAACATTTGGCGGACCATCAGTTCTGATGCCCTCATTTCCTACGAAACCATGATCATTAGCATTAGGCACAACATGTTCACTCTGTGGACAAGGTGTTTGTCTCTCGTGTATGAAATGACATCCGTCAGCAAGCATATCTGCACCTTCGACACCGATGTTCACAGGAGTACCAGTTGTGTAAGCTGCAGAACTACCCTCTCCATGCTTTGTCAAAATCAAGTAATTCTCCATAGATCCTCGGCACACGAGATGAGAAAATATTGCATTCGTGTCATCAAATACGATAACATTCTTGTAGTCTATGCATGGACAATATATGTGCTTCGTATTTAACCTCCAATCATGAATCTTAGCGGCATCGATAAACCTCTACACCTCAGGTATGTATGATGGATCAACTCGTGATAAATTATACATCCAGAATGACCTCTCCATCATTAACTGTAAAAATATAATGAATTTATTATGACCAATGCAAAATAAATATGATTGTTTATAGGTATTAATTAATTAACGAACCTTTTTTTTAGCAACCTTGTTCGAAGAAATACAGATGAAAACCGTTCACTTGAGTATTTTTCAATTTGTAGACCTTTCGAACCTTAGTTCACTAAAATTTAGAAGAATAATGTGTGTTAAGACCCATTCTCAATGTCAAAGATTGAATATTTTGCAATTAATAAACATAATTTATAAAAAACAAAATTAAAAAACACAATTAAACACTATTAACATAATTAAAAATAGAAAACTAATTAACAACCTATTAACATAATTAAAAAATTTAGAAAAATAATGTGTGCTAAGAAAGGATTGAATATAGACACCCAATTAACATAATTAAAAAATAGAAAAAACTAAAAAAACTAGCTCTCCCTACATGAATACACAAGAACACACACCATTCATGAAAACAATTAATATAGCCTAAATTGAGAAGTAATTATGAAAAGAGAGAGGAGAGACACTATCTAACCATCTTAAATAACCTAATTTGAACAAAAAAAAGGCAATAACCTAGCAATCATTCTCTTTAACTCATGGCAAACTCTAGATCCAAAAAGTGGCTCAAATTGAGCAAAGTTGATTAAATAGAGACAATAGATACATAAACTAACCTTTCTTAGCAACCTCTTCCAAAGAAATGAAATAGAAAACCTCCCCTCTTGTATTTTGGCAGATCCGGACCTTCATAAATGCTTCTAATAGCGGCTGGCTGCGAGTAACTGTTCGGTCGAGTGGAGAAGAAGGGGCATTTATAGCAGACTTCACACTGGCTGTTGGCCTAACGAACCGCCAGTGAAAATCACTTAATACTGACGGTTTTCTTAAGACAACCGCCAGTGAAAATGGTAACTTACACTGGCGGTTGGTTTAACTCAACCGCCAGTGTAAATGGTGTTTACACTGGCGGTTGGCTTAACTTAACACTGGCGGTTGGCTTAGCTCAACCGCCAGACCAACCGCCAGTGTTAAGTTTCGATTTTAACTGGCGGTTTGCTTAAGAAAATCGCCAGTGTTAGGTGATTTGCACTGGCGGTTATTAACTCGGGCCTACCATTTTATTTGCACTAGCGGCCAGTGAATGAAACCGCCAGTAAAAAAAATGCCGGACATCAGGGTAGAGCTCCTGTGTACTAGTGTGCAGGTCAATGCTATTGATTTTCATGTAAACAATACTATAAATATACAAAACATAAATGGATATTTAATATATTGATTGGTAATAATAGGCTAATAGATAAGGATCGCAAACAGGATTTTTCCCGAAAACATAATTGTGTATGCACAGCTCGGGTGGTTTTAAGGGCTGAGAAATATTTGCCTGGCCTAAAGTACCGGTCGTCATTTCACTTGGCCCAAATAAACTGTTCCTGGACAGGCCTGGACTCCTAGCAGGCTAGCATCTGCCAATCTTATAGTGGGCCGATCTGGGTATTGAAATTGAGACCACAAAGAACCTCATAGTAAACTTTGTGCTCAATTTAATTACACAGGATATATTGATATCGGTAACTTAGAGCATCTCCAAGAGACATGCTATCCTTATTTTGTATGTTACATTTAGAATTTTTAGAGTAAAAAGTAA
The DNA here is from genome assembly GCA_038502445.1 of Eremochloa ophiuroides. Taxonomy (NCBI): domain Eukaryota; kingdom Viridiplantae; phylum Streptophyta; class Magnoliopsida; order Poales; family Poaceae; genus Eremochloa; species Eremochloa ophiuroides. The sequence continues at coordinate 7,310,539 of JAHLJS010000001.1, read as the reverse complement.
ACTCCAACAGCAATGCTATCTTATTTTGTAAAATAGCAAGCGGGCTATTCCTGAAATCTCGTATGGTAAATATAGCTTGCATGTGTTGTTAGCTATCTAGCATTGCCATAATAGAAAGTCTGTTGGAGTTTTTAATTCTTTTACACACTTTTCTATTTTTAAGGTTGACTAAATTATAAGTTTAGCAATCCATGTGTGCCAACTCTGTTGGAGTTGCTCTTATGCAACCATGTCCTTGAGTGACCCAAGTGTAAGTGGGAATTTGCGTCACCTTAGTCCAATCCCAATGCATTGTATCATTTGATAACATTATTATAACACACAAAAAAAAATTGTAATGTGCATGTGTCCAAGTCTCTAAGATAGGCCTAAACTGTGGGAATGTTGTTTTTTTTTTTGGGCTTTTGGCTGCAGTGGTTGGTCTTTCGCTGTAAGGTTCTATTATTGTCATTTTTGGAGGAGTTTCGTTTTGATGTGTACGCTTGCCGGTCTTGTAAGCTGGTAGCCCCAGGAGTCTGGTCCTGATGTTATGACATTCTAACCTTTCTAAAATCACCTTTCCTATATTTCAAGTGCCTGAAATTTTAGATGATTTCAGGCAACGCTCCATATCACCAACTAGTACAAATACATCGTTACTTTTATGATTTGTTAGTTTGTTTTTATGTCATGGCATATTAAATTTTTATCCTTGTCTTCTTATAGAAATAATTGTAAATTTTTAATTGTCTTTGTTCTATTACAAATTAAATTTTGTCAGGTTTATAGATTTGTCTAACAAGTTTCTATTATCTGTACCCAAAATTGCAGATTACACCTACAGAAATTGCAACGAACAAAACCTTCAATTTTAGTATATAGTATATGCAATTACCGTCGCCTGAAAGAAAACTAAATTTCAGGCACATGAATTTTAGCAAATCCCTTCTAAAAAAGATAGGTTTACCCCGTCAAAAAAAAAAGTCGACAGTGAATTCAAAAGCTTTCAATCCACATGTACAAATTATAGCATTATTCTTCATTTTAAGTCTACTATAGACGCTTGAACCATTTTAATCTACACCATATACAAACTTCAAATTTTCGTATTGGTATCTAGTATAAAGCAATCTTTCAAAACATGCAGATCAATGGTAATTAAAAACCTGCTCTCCATCATGGCACAACGAAATAAGGTTTCATAAAAATAAAATTGGCATTAATTATTAGAATATCTACTACTAGCTTCCACATCATTGGTGGGCCACGTCCAATTTTGATGCGCACTTGGGAACACCGCTTTCAAGAGCAACGGAAAGCACGCGCTAAAAAAACGAGAACTGGTGCAGATTTAAGAGAAAATCGCCCAGATGGGAAAGCAAACAAAGCACATACTACCACCTGGAAATTTCTCCTCGCGATGAATAATTGCGCACGATTTCTCAATGGAACAAAACACGAAAGAATCAACTGTCTCTCCTTCGTGGACGCGTATGGTGTATACGACTGTTCAGCGTACTATTGCTATTAACCCTCGTCGCCCACTCATTTTGGCCCCCAAGTCTTCTGTTTCCATGAATCCATGTGTGCATTCTTTCATTGGCGGGTTTTTATTTCCAATTTAAAACTAGCCCAAAAAAATCCCTCCGTTCAAAATAGATGTTATTTTTAATTTCTGAAAAATCAAAGACTTCTAATATTTAACCAAATATATATATAAATATTAATATCTACAATATATAATTAGTATCATTAGATAGATCGTTGAATATACTTTCATAATAAATTTATTTCGAGCTATAAATATTGCACGTATTTTCTGTAAATTCAGTCAAAGTTGAGAAAATTTAATCCGCACGCATCCCATAGCGACATCTATTTTGGGATGGAGGGAGTATGTGCTTAGGTTAGCCAGTTACTCCACCAGCAGAGCAACCGACTTCTCTGATTCTCCTCACACAGCAACACGCCCCGCCGTTGCCTCGCGTAGCATCGCGCGGTCGCCTCGCGCGCGGTCGCCTCGCGGCTCGCCTGCTCACGCCACCCCTTCTTCCCTATGCTCCTTCATTCGGCAGTTCGGTCCTCTGGCCCTCCGCGCATCGGCCAACCAGGACGGGCGGCCCGCGGTTGGAACCAGCAGCCTACCGCCAACATCCGGCGGCCTACAGCCAGGGAGGACAGGCGGCCCGAGGCCGGCCAGCCACCGGCTAGTGCCGTCAGCCCCAGCTGGCCTATGTTATTTAGCTCTCCCTCTTAGCCCATTTCTGGATCCGCCACTGCGTTCTTTTACTGAATCCATGGCAACGAAACCGTCAAACCAATCTATGTATAAAGCTGAAGAATCAATACATGATCCTCAGAATATTGCAATTTCTTGCTTCCCGCTACTTGCAAGATTGTACTTGCTTCGTCCCAAAAATACTGTTATTTTAGACTTTTCAGACATCACGTTTGACCATTCGTCTTATTTAAAAAAATTATATAAATATCATTTATCTTTTTATGATTTGTTATATCATTAGAAACACTTTAATATTTATTTATTGATCTTGTATTTTGTATAAATTTTTTGAATAAGACAGAAGGTCTAAGAAGTGTAAAACGACAGTCTTTATGGGACGGAGGGAGTAAGTCGAGAAGGCTTCGACAAGATGTTGGCCGTGTGGGGTGACATGCTATCGAAGACACATATTATGCTGAAGAACTTGTACGAGTCAGAGAAGCTCCTTCGTGCACTTAAGATGCCGTATGACAAGATACATGTCTGTCCGAATGGGTGCGTCCTATTTAGGAAAGAACACAAGAATGCAAAGTATTGGCCGAAATGTAAATCCTCCGGGTACATGGAGGTAGACTCAGGCGATGGCCAGAAGAGGCAGCTTACAATCCCCCAAACAAATGCTGATGTGGCATGCTATTTAATCTGCATGAAACTCCCATGAAACATGCACTGAGACTAGCCTTAGAATATATATCTTCTTGCTTTCACATCTTTGGTGGGCCCATGTCCAATTTGATGTGCATTTTGTAATTCCCGGACCCAAAACCCCACTACCTAAGATGCCACCACAAGAGTTGGAAACTAGAGTGACCAACAATAATTTTGGCAGCATCTTCCCTTAAAACAAGGGCAACGTGAAAGCAACAACATATAGAGATATATAAATAAGCTCGTACAACAAGATATAGCATCCCAATGAGCAAGTAGCATCAACAACATACTAGGAAAAACAACCCAGCAAGAACCATAAGTTCCTGCCGAGGCTCCAACGGCTATTCATGACCGAGGAATCCACGAAACAGATGACATGGCACAAAAATGGCAAACGGTACAATCCTGAGATGATGGTACATCCATCCAATGCCGATGCATGGAAGTACTTCAATTCGCGGCATCCTCTCAAAGCACAGGAGGCTCGTAATGTACGTGTCGCGCTGGCAACAGATGAGTTCAATCCATATGGTATGATGGCTGCACCATACACATGTTGGCCCGTGTTTGTCATCCCCTTTAATCTCCCCCCGGCGTCTCCTTTTCAACGGCATACCGTGTTCCTGTCAGAAAACCGGTTATGACGTGAACGGATATCGCTTCCACACGTCAACACACGAGCAAACCCGGCCTAATCGGAAAACCACCAACAGCCAAATTTTTACGCCGGGCACTAATGGCGTCGAATACTACGGAATGATCGAGGAGATCTATGAACTTGAGTATGAGGGACGGATACTGTCACAGAACCTTCTAAATTATATGGCCCACAAGCACTAATCATTATCCCAAAGACCTCTAATGATCATGCTTGTGTCCCAAATAACTTATAAAGGTCTGCCGGGTTTTCGCAGAAACCCGTATTCTCCGAAAAGGATCTCATTGCGAAGACATTGCAGTATTACAACATTTCATACAAAATATATCAGAGTAGAAGTGCGGAAGTCTTACATTAAATAATATTACAAACCAGTTGTTTCAAACTTAACATAGGTACGATTTATTACAACCATATAACAGTATTAGCAGTGGAGTAGCTTTTGTACATATCTTACAATATTAACCCTGCCCAAGGGTTTTAAACTTTCACTCATCTTCATCATTGTTCACCTGAACGACCGTCATACAGCACGGCCTAAGACAAACTTGTTCAGGCTGCTCACCTGCAACATGGGGTTAACAAACCCTGAGTACATGGGGTACTCCGCAAGACTTACCCGACTAAAAATTTGGGAGAAGACTCAGGAATGCAGGCTGAGGGGAATCAAGGAAAGACTTTAGCAAGAATCAAAATATTTTGCAGAAAAGCTCTCTAAACTTGTTCTACTATCAATATTTTATTTCAACATTAATCTTTAGCCCTAAATCTAAATTGATTCATAATTGCCATCCAAATTCAAAACTTTACCAAATTCTTATCCTAGTTCCGAACCACTTTTCGCTGTATGGTCAGTGGATCAAGTCTCCATTATCCGAGGAGCAACGACGATTCGAATCGATTAAATACCCAGCTGGGGATCCCTATCCACACTGTATATGTAGCACTTAAGCTTGCATATGCCAACCCCGTCTACCACGACTCCTCTAAGTGAGAATGGCTCTATGCCACCCGAGAGCACAGTACTCCTCCAATCCAGCACGCCGGCCACGAGGGTACACGCTACTCTCGCCATCTCTCCACTCCCAGTGCATGGGTAACCCTTCTCGCCTCAGAATTGCCGGAGTCAGGGCTTTCCGTAGTATGTGGCTAGTTGCAAAGTCATGATCACAGCAGGCCCACAATAAACGGTCCCTAACTCATTTTCCGTCGGTGACCATGCATTGGAACTCTAACCCAATTATAAATCGACCGAACGGATTCATATCCATATTTATTTTTCATGATTCACCAATAGTATATCACTATAGCTCAGAAAATAGCATTTTAAGCAAATAAAACTAAATTAATTAAGCAGTGCTAAGCATTTGCCAAACATTTTTATTTTAATCAGGTTTCCAGGATGATATTCAAGTGGTAAAGAGTGGTAATGCATTAGCGGGATTATCACTCAACTCCTATCAACTTAATGCAATAGTTTAACTCAAAGTGATAAACATTTTATAAATCACAAGGAAATGTTTAAATGCACCGGGGTTTGCCTTGAGTTGCAGATAGAGTAGAATCCGGATCTGAACCACTGATATTAAACCCACCAACAACAGCCGGTGTTTCTTCAACGGCTACTTGCTCGATCTTGATCTCCTCACCCTCGGTTACTACACGTAATGTAATGATACATGCTTTAATGATAGTGCAGAAGTAACATGAACAGGGTATAAAGTAAATGTTTATTTTAGTAATCTTGAGTACAACTTTTCTTCACGGTAAAGTTGCAAGCCAACAAAACCAACTACGGATAAACAAATTTGGGTTTCTTTTTAACAGTTGTTGAAAGCCGCTGCACAGCTGTTTTAACCACTACCTAACAACACATTTAAAGTGCCGAGAATCACTATAGTGAAGGACCCAGGGTCAACACACAATCCAAAAGTCACACAAAACCTAACTTAATAGGGTTTATAATTGATTTTTATCAATTTTATAATTAGTTACTATTTATGCATAAATCAAAAATCATCCAAATGACTTGTAAATTTTTGTATAGATAGTTTACAGTACCAAATAGTGACACAAGAAATTTCAAGATTTTTAGATAATTATCTTAGCCTACAAAACCCCCAGAAACTTAATTTATTAATTAAAAGGCATATTTTTATCATCTGCATAAATTATTCAACAGCCATGTTTAGTATTTTTATTAAATATTACATACTTCAGAGAGAATGTAGAATTAATTTTACAATTTTTGGAGCTCTAGAATTATCTCTACAAAATTAACAAGATACTACACTATTTACTTATTCAGAAAATAGGAAAATCACAAAAATCCCCTCGGCCAGCAACCGGGCCGGCCATCCGGCCCACAGCGCGGCCCAGCTCTCCCTCTCCCTCTCTCTTTTGCCACTGGGCCGGACCAGCACAGCAAACAGGCCGGCCCACTCTCCATCGTCTTCTTCCTCCCTCACCCGATGGCACCGCGCACGCGCGCGCGACCCGGTCACGACGGCTTGCCGCCGGCAGTCACTCCAGCGAGACCGAGCATACCAACGTGAAGCCCAAGATCCCACGAACCGATCTAGGTACTTAGTTAGACGGATTGGGGTCACCGGTGAGCTCAGCCGTGCCCATGGCGGACGGCCACGGTGGTTACACGCGTTCCCGCGACGACGAAGCTCCTAAAGCCTGAACGACTACATATAGAGCATTAAGAAGCTCACAGAGGGTGCTGCTCACGTTGGTTGGACGAAAAGGGTGACCGGAGGTCCCTCGGCGACGTGCACAGCGGCCTCGACGGTGAGCTCGGGTGACAAGATCCTCGTTCCAGTGAGTCCTGTGCGATAAAGATGAAAATGACAAGCTTGCGATGATTATACCATCGATAAGAAGTGGGAACAAGAGACGGACGAGAATAAACCTCACCGGACTGAGCTAGCCGCTGCGAAACCGATCAAGGCGGCGCTCACGTCGGCAGTGAGGAAGAAAACAGCTTCGCGGCGACTCCGGCAACGAAACACGGCGCGAACAGGCTCAGATGATGCGCAAGGAGGTGGCGGGTCGATCTGGAAGATGGAGTGGACGAAGATCAAACGAAGATGGCAAATTTTCTCGACGACCGCGAGTTCGTCGGCGGCGACCGAGAAGAGAAAACGGAGAAGAAAGAGCTCGGCTTGGTTTAAATGAAGGGGAAAGAAGGTCCTCGACCCCACCACGGCGACTACGACTCGAAACAACGCGGCCACGTCCCCGGCCGCGTGCCCGTGCGCGCGGAAACGCCGGCACAGCAGCGGCGACCGGCGACGGCCGTGCCCTGCTCTGGTTGGAGGAGTACTGTAGCCCTATACCTAAGTGTTCCTGATATTTGTTCCCAAATTACTTTCAAATTTGTATATAAACTCGAAAAATTTCCTTAATAAAAGTTGTTCAAAATTTTAAACAGAACAAGTTTGCTTTTTGAATCATATTCAAATTTGGATCAGATTTTGAAATAATTAAAAGGGGGTAAATGGAGTGTTTCAAATTCAAAAATTTACTAAACAACTTCAAAATCTGTAAATACAAAAGTTGTTCTATTCAGTGAGCTTTACAACTTTTATTAAAGGTCTAACCTCAGATTCTCAATAGTTTTTGAATTGTAGTTTCAAATTCAAATATTTGAATAGAAATTAGTGTTTAATTTAAATTTCCAATTAGAAACTTGAAAAACTTTATATATGAAAGTTGCTCCAATAAATAAGAACTACAACTTTACTTTTGGGACCAACATCAAATTCTATTTATTTTGTAAATTAGGATTTGGGCTTTATAATTGATTTCCATTAACTTTTCCAATAAACTTTATTCACAATATTTCATGTAACAAAATCACTCTACAGCTCCTATGCACAGTCACATGATAAAATAAAATTTATTTTAGTTGATGCATAGCAAAGGTGATCTACACATAAATGATTTGCAGTAATTATGATGACATGGCCAGTTTTAATTTGTCGTAACACCAGGGTGTTACAGCCCTTCCCCCTTAAAGAAATCTCGTCCCGAGATTTAAGAAACTCCTAAAGTAGTAATGGAATAGAAAATGTGTCAAGCAAACACACTTCAAACTAGACTATAGAACAAGTAGGGGTTTACATATTACAAGACTTGGGTAGGGCAAGTAATATTTACAGGGTAGCAAAGAACTCAGGAAAATTTTCAGATAAATAATCTTCCGATTCCCAGGTAGCTTCTTCTTCTGAATGTTGATTCCATTGAATCTTATACCACCTTGTTGTTGTTCTTCGAGTAACTCGATCCTTCCGATCTAGGACTCGGATTGGATATTCGAAGTAAGTCAAATCTGATTCCAATTCAACTCCTTCTACATCGATGACTCGATCCGGCACTCGAAGACACTTTTTCAGTTGAGGCACATGAAATACATTGTGTACAGCTGACAATTGTTCAGGAAACTTCAGACGATAGGCTACAGGTCCACACCTTTGCAAAATTTTAAATGGACCAATATAGCGAGGTGCTAACTTTCCTTTGACCCCAAAACGATTAATTCCTTTCATAGGTGAAACCTTGAGATATACGTGCTCTCCCACTCTAAATGCTAAGGGTCGACGTCTTTGGTCGGCATAACTTTTTTGACGGGACTGAGCTGCCTTCATATTGGCTTGACAGTGATGACGAGACCTATGACCCAGGGGGAAGATTATTCGTAAAGCATGTAATACTATGTTTTTTATTAAATTTTGTTATGTTTTTTCATTTGGTACTATTTGTAATATATGTACTAACGCTTGTTATTCATTCTTTGTAAATTGCAGGTGACAGAACAAAGATAGTGGCCAACCGTTCACCGAGGCAGGTAGCCTCGGTGTACAAGAAGCTACGCCGTCTGATGGAGGCGAGGTGCCGTCTTCAGGGGCAGCGGCGAGAGCAGGCCCGGGTCGCCCTAGGACGAGGATGGGGATGGGGACGCGGACGGGGAGGGGGAGGGGGAGGGGGAGGGGCCAGGGTCAGCCCAGGAGGGACCCGCCTCCTACCCCGCACGACCACAGACGAGGGGACTCAGCAGACGGCGAACAGTTCTGCTCAGGCGACTCCCTACCTACGAGGTCCCACAAGCCTCCCTCCGGTTCCGCCCTTTGACCGACGCCCAGTGGTTCGTCCTGTGGGAAGAAGGTAAGTAACTATAGATGTTATCGCTAGTACTTCATATGGTACGTTGAAAATCAAAAGTGAAACTGATAATTTTTCTTAATGACTTATGCAGGGGCTGGCTAGTTCTGTCGGGTGCCCTTGACCCCCCACGCAGCCCCACTACCGTCCTGGGATGTCTGTGCAGGAAACACTTCCCCGGCCTTGTCGACTTGGGAGATGGCAAACTGGAGCCGGCCTGGACGTGGAAGAGGTACGCGAAAGCCACGGATGACGAGCAGGAGAACAAGCAGGAGCGGGTCTTGGCGGACTTTTGGGTTAGTGTCTCACAACTTAGCTCCATACATCTCCTTCATTGGTTAAGTCTTTTATTGAAATAATGATCGGATACATCTTGTTTGTATGCAGAGTTTTTTCAAGGCCGAAGAAGGTCGAGAGGCCATGGCGGATTAGACGGCACACAGAGCCTATCTGAAGTACGTCGGTGACATGATTCACGAGGCGCGACTCCAGGCCCACGTCGACTACTACAGGTCCATCAAGAAACAAGCCCTCGACAAGGCCGGCTCAAGAAAGGTGGCGTTGACCAAGGAGCAATACCTTCAGGTAGGCAAATAATATTGATTCATTTTGAGATTTAGGTGCCAGCGACATGATTCACTCGATGATTCACTTGATGTGTAGGTGCTGCCCTCGTGGTGCATGTCGTATAGATCGGCATGGGCGATGATCGTGGACAGGTACCTTGACCCGGCATACCTCGAAAAGCACGAGCAAGGCAAGCACAAGCGGGCACTGAAGACCAGTCCATCTCACGACCAAGGCAGCCGCAACCTCACAGAATTCCAGCGAGTACTTGTGCGTGATGTCACTTATCTATTCTAACCCTCAATTTTGCTTGATTTCTTATCATCTTGTCGTCTTTCTTGCAAGAGAAGGCACACCCGAAAGTGCCGGTGTCGGAGTTCTCGACATGGGCCTTTTTCCACAGGGGCTCGGTGAAATCTGGTGTTTCCTTCAACCCGGATGCCCCTGCCGAGGCTTAGTCTGATCCGACCGTCCATGGTAAAATCAGAGACTACGTGGAGACGGTTAGGACGCTCCGTGGCTCAGATTACAATCTGAGCACTGAGCCCCTTGAGACAGAGGTGATTGTGAGGCTGGGGCAAGGCAGGAAGTACGGGCGGCTGTGGATTGCAGACGGCGCCGACTCCTTGACCTCTGCACCCTCTCTCTCCGACGTGAGGGCACGGAGCACGTCCAAAAGCCTTCCGATACGTGCACGGCCTACTCCAACACTGTCGCGGGTCGACGAACTTCAGGTAAATTCGGTTTCACTCGTCGTACATTGAACTTTACACACGTTGATCAGATTTGCAATACTGCTTTACACATGTGATTGAAACACTGCAGACCGAGCTGGACTCGACAAAGGAGATGATTGCGCACCTGACCGCTCAGCTGGAGGCACCCTAAACCCTATATATATATATTGTCTGTTATAATGAAATGTAAAAAAAAAAATTGCAATCCTCGGGTTCTTTGCCGAGTGCCATGGGCAAGGCACTCGGCAAAGTTTATTTTTAAAAAACAGTTCAGAAAACTTTGCCGAGTGCCGTGTCAGGGGCACTCGGCAAAGTAAATGTTCAGAAAAATATATAAAAAAAACTTTGCCGAGTGCCTGGCCTCTGGCACTCGGCAAAGTAATTTTTCTAAAAGAAATAAAAAAAACTTTGCCGAGTGCCAAGCTCCAGAGCACTCGGCAAAGTAAATGTAAAAAAAAAATATTTGGCACTCGGCAAAGTTTTGGTGGAGAAAAAATAAAAAAGAATTTTTCCGAGCGCCGCACCTGGCACTCGGCAAAATATTCGTTAACGGCCGGCGCCGTAACGGCCGGAAATATTTTGCCGAGTGTCTCTCCAAACACTCGGCAATTTTTTTTTATTTTGCTGAGTGCCTCGAAAAAAAGCACTCGGCAAAGTCCCTTTGCCGAGCAAAATTTTACCGAGTGGACTTTGTCGAGTGCTACACTCGGCAAAGCCTTTGCCAAGCGTAATTGGCTCTTTGGCGAGTGTAAAAACACTCGGCAAAGCCACGGCCTGTAGTTGTGATGAGGGCACTGTACTGTCGATGACGGCGACATCCTTGTCTGGGGCCCTGTTTAGATCAACTGCAAATTGCAATTGTAACTAGTTACATCAACGTTACAGCTCATGCATAGAGCATTAAATGTAGACGAAATATTTGTATGTTTGTACATTTTGCATGTACATCACGAGACGAATCTTTTAAGCCTACTTAGGTCATGATTGGACAAAAATTATCAAATACAAACGAACGTGCTACAGTGTAGAATTGTAACTACAACCGGAATCTAAACACACCCCGGATCGATCGCTGTATACAAACTAGAAACCGGAACACAGGATTCAGTTCCACGCGCGAGCGGGAGCGTATATATCGTGGATTGGTGCTGCCAGGGCTTGGACTGTGACGGACAAGTGTCATGATCAGAACAGGGACTAGCTGTGGAAAGAGACTGGAAGGAGTGTAGCATTTTACTAGCAGACAGCAGGCAGGCAGGCAGGACGTATCTGCTGGTCTACTCACCTAACGTGAAAGCGACAACGTGACGAGGAGTCTGGAGCTCGAAACATCCGTGGATGCCGAGGTTTCCTTTTCTTCTTTGTTGAAACCGTACGCATGCAAGTAGTAGTGCTGAATCTATATCTGTCATGCATGGATCGGATGTTGACCTTTCCATTCACCCGGCCGGCCTCCAAAATACTATATACAGCATATTGACTAGACAAAGTTAATAAAGCATGTGCTGATGATATTTTTAGCCATCTAGCGAATCAGCAAGCACGCTAATCTGATTTGCTCTGCTATACGTGCGTGTCGCGCTTACATAGGGCCCTGCTGGCTGCTATGGTTACTAGTTGTAGTAATAGCAAGTTTATTCAATTTGACAGGTCAAGACTTCCTTGTGCTGCTCTTAGTTGTCAATGTTTCACAGAGGAGCTTACACTGAGCAACTCCCCAAGCTGGGCATTGCTTACAATATAATAAGCAAACACATCAGAGAGACTTCAAGAGTATTTGCATTGGTCGAGCCTTTGAGGGGATGCCATAGTGATATAGTATACCCTTGTACTATGCATTTTTTTTCTACGATGTGGTGGACAATATTAATGTAAATTTATTTTAAATTTGAAGTGTCATGCATGTTTGAATTTGTGTAACAGAACCGGCTAAATCACCTGGCCCACCGGCACCTGTCATTGTCACTAACGACTTCTGACAGCCGGGCCCGTGTCCCAAATGATCTAGACAGGTATGTCGGGCTACATTAGCGCCCTTTTCTCCGACAGGATCACCATTGCAGAATCATCACAGGATTACAACATTTCGTCATAAAATACATCAGAGTAACAGTGCGGAAGATTACATAACATTTAGATTACAAACCGGTTGTTCAAATAGGATTCAAATATAGTTATTACAGACCAGAGGACATAGCAGTATCAGTGGAATAGTTACACAATACTAGATAAGATAACTTGAACCCTGCCCACGGGTTCCACTTCACTCATCGCCGCTTTCTTCCTCGACCACGGTCACGCAACATGGAGCAAGACAGATCTCCGACTGCGGTCCTCCTGCAACGGGGTTAACAAACCCTGAGTACTAGGGGTACTCCGCAAGACTTACCCGACTAAGGGTGTAAAATGAGACTCAGGAATGCAAGGCTATGGGTAAGGCTAGCAGAGGATGAGGAGTTTGCAGAAAAGCAATCTATCCTGTTCCATATTTTATTTTATCAATATCATAATCACAACTATAGTTCCGACATTCAATCTCAAATATCATCATTCTTCAATTTTCTTTATTCATTCAGATAACCTAGTTGAGAACCACTTTTCGGTGTAGAGTGTGAGGATCAAGTCTCCATAACCGAGGAGCACGTCGATTCGAATCCAGAAAGTACCCAGCTGGGGATTCTAACCACACTGCATATGCAGCACGCCGGCATACATATACCAACCCGTCGTCACGGCTTTGCTATCCCGGAACCGGTCCTGCGCCACCCGAGAGCACAGTACTCCACTCTTATCCAGGCACGCCGGCCACGTGGGTACAAGCTACTCTCGCCATCTCTCCACTCCCAGTGCGTGGTTGTCGGTTCCAGCAATAGCGTCACCGAACTCTAGGCTTTCCGCATTGGTATGTGGCTAGGCTGTTCATCATGATCACAGCAGACCTACAACGAACGGTCCCTATTTCCTTCCTGCCGTCAATCCTGCATTGGGACTCTAACCCAAGTACAAGACTACCCGACAGTTTTTATTATCGTGCCTGTCGGGTGAGTGAGACATAGGGAACGCCGCCCCATGAGCTGGCCACCCAACGAAACACGTTTCCAAAGACATCGACCAGTTCCAAACTATTCCGAAAGCGACCATGCATTGGGACTCCAACCCAAATACACATCGACCAGCGGATAACCAGTTCTTCACCAATCAAAGTATAAGTATAATCATGGCACAGAAAATAGTTTTTCTTTTATGCAAAGCTAAGTTCATTAAGCATGCCTAAGCATTTCTCAAACCATTTTATTTAAATCAGGTTTCAGGGTATTTATTTGAGACAATGCATCTGGATAGGTGACAATCAATTCCTATTAACCTAATGCAGTAGATTAACTCGAATTATAAATATTTTGTAATAGAGGGGCTGAATGCACCGGGGCTTGCCTTGGATCGTGTACAGCGTCGGGTCGGGATCAGTCCCGCAGATGTCGAATCCTTGGATGACTTCTGGAGTGGCCTCCTCAGTAGTAGTCTCGACCTGGACCCCCTCGGGAACGGGCACTACACGTATGCAATGATGTATGCTTAGCGTGGCATGAGGGCAACAAATGAAATGCTTGGAAGTAAACCATTAATACCTTGAGTACAACTTTCCTTCACGGTAAAGTTGTAAACGATCTACGGAAGGTAAAAGTAATGTTTCCTACTTTTGTTTTATTGACCTTTTTAACGGTCACAGAAAGCCGCTACACAGCTTTATGACTACTACCAAGCACTAAGTTCTCAAATTGCCAAGGATCACACAGCGAAAGATCCTTGGTCTTCATTCAACCCAAAATTCACACAACAAACCTAAATTCATTTTTTCTATTTACTTTATTAATCCCTAATTTCACATATATTTATTAATTGACCAAACTAACTTCAATTGCAACCAAACTTTACCAACAGCTAGGTTTTATCACCAAACAGAGCCAAAATAAATTTCATGATTTTTGGATTTACAGATAATTAATTAAAATTACACAAACTTGCATTTATTAATTACTTCACTGATTTATACAGCAGATTAAAGCACTGGAACACCCTATATTATATTTTTAAAAAATACTACATACTTCAGAGAGCATACACAATTATTCTCACATTTTTCCATTCAACAGATTAATTCATATGAAAATAACAATCATCAGCACTATTCAAATAAATTAAAATAGAAAAGGCATTTGAAATTCCTTTGGAAAAAATGAAAACGGCCCACTCGGCCGAGACGGCCCAGCCGACCGCGCTCGCGCCCGAGCCGGCCCAACATGGCCCAAGCGCACGCGCGCACCGCTCCCGCGCGCACGCGGCCCACGGCCACGCGAGGCGAGACGCTGACGGGCGGACCCCGCCTGTCAGCTCCTCCTCCTACCTCCCGCCGGCTCCCGTGCACGCGCACGCGCGCGCGGCTAGCACGGCCCTCGGCGCCGGCGACCCCAGCGACGAACCCGAGCGACTCTACGGCTACCCTAACTCCTAACGAGCACCCCCGAGAGGTTAGGTTCTAGCCTAGCCTCCCACGGTGAGGAGCATTTCGTCCATGGCGGAAGCCGACGGCACGGCGGCTCTGCGCCGGCCAAAACAAAGGGATAGAGGAAGGGAGAGAGGATGGGAAAGACTCAGTGGCTCACCACGAAGCCAACGGGCGAGTCGGTGAAGGCAGCAACGGCTTGGAGAGGGCGGCTTGACGGTGATGGCGGATCCGGCAGCTCGGCTCCGACGGCGACCCCGCGTTCCGGCGATCCTAGAGTGCCAGAAACCCAACCGCCAGGCGCATGAGAAACAGCGAGTGATAGAGAGTTCGAGACACGAGACCGAGGGAGAAGAAACTCACTCCAACACGCTCGTCGCGTCGGAGATGGTTGCGGCGGCGCTCTGGCCACCCGCAGGAATGGCGACGAGCACTCCGGCACCTACAGACCACTACAGCTCTCGCCAACGGTGGCAAACAAAATGCAAGGGAGTTGGCGAGCTAGCAGGGAGATGGAGAGGGTGGTGGTGGTGTGACGACGGTGAATTTGGCCGGCGACCGAGAGGTGGCGATGGCGACCGGGAGGGAGAAAATGGAGAGGGGGAGGGCCTCGTCGCCCTTTTGAAGGCCGGGGAAGAGGGGACAGGGTCAGAGCGTCGCGGCGCACGCCGATCCTCCTCCGAACTGACGCCCGGGCAGGATCCCGGCCGGCACGGGCCGCGCGGCCGCCCGCCCGGCACGGCGCTCTGCCGGCTCTGTTCGCGAACAGGAAGAGGGGGCGGAGTACTGTAGCACTATTCCCTAGGGGCTGTCGGTTTTTGACCAAATTCGACTGATTTTGCATACAAACATGAAAAACTACAAAAACAAAAGTTGTAGGGTTTGAAATTCTGAACAACTTTGCTTTTGGAACTAAATCCAAATTCGAAATATTTTTGAATCTACAGAAAAGGGGGTAGAATAGGGTTTTAAATTTCAAACTGTATTTTCAAAATTACTTTTAAATTTTCTCAACAACTTGAAAAGTTGCCAAAATAAAAGTTGTTCTACTCAATGAGCTTTACAACTTCTATTTAGGAAGTTTTGCCAGATTCCAAATAATTTTTGAAATGCCAATCCAAAACTAAGTTTTAAATCATTGTTTTGAAATAAATTTGAATTTCCACCACAGAACTTTGAAATCTCCAAAAATAAAAGTTGTTCCATTTTAAAAGATCTAAAACTTTTATTAAGGGATTATCTCAAAATTCCTTTTAGATTTTGAATTAGGTTTTAGTCCTAATAAAAGTAAATTTTTAAACCTTTATTTGGGAATTTAATTTTACAAACAAATACTAATTAAATTCAAATCACTCTAGGGACCTAATCACAATCATATGCAAACGATTAATTTAAATATGATGACATGGCAGATTAATTAAATCCGTAATACCCGGGGTATTACAGCCTTCCCCCCTAAAAGAAATCTCGTCCCGAGATTAAGTACATAACCAAGATTGGAACAAGGCATAGGAAAAAGAGCTAACAACAACCAGTTCATGCTTAAACAAGAGACAAGGGGAAAACATACGCATTAAAAGACAGGGTTACATTTTACAATGTAGCAAAGAACTCAGGGAAGTTTTCTGCCAAGAAATCTTCAGATTCCCAGGTAGCTTCATCTTCAGAATGATCACTCCATTGGATCTTGTACCATCTGGTTGTGGTCCTTCGGGTAACACGGTCCTTTATATCCAAAACTCGTACTGGCTGCTCCGAGTATGTCAATTCAGGTTCAAGTGCTACTCCTTCAACATCGATGACTTGTCCAGGTACTCGGAGACACTTCTTCAGCTGAGAAACATGAAACACATTGTGTACTTCCAAGAGATGTTCTGGCTCCTATGTTTATATCTTCAGATTTAGGGCATATATGATCGAATGAAGTGTATGTGCATGAAGTATATGATCATACTAGACCATCTATGGCAGTATACTTGTCTATATATATATATATATATATATATATATATATATATATATATATATATATATTTGGGGGGGGTTGCTAGGGGCCTGTTTCATCTCATGAGCTAACAATTAGTTGCTAAAGTTTAGCACTTGCAGATCCAAATAGGCCTTAGAGTTGGGTGCACAAATTAGTACCCCCAAGAAGCCTCTATAGGCAATAGAGGACTTTGATTTAGGGTAGTGCCCGAGATGTTCTATGGGCATGTAGGTATGAAAGTTGAATCTAGTTGATGAAATTTCAATGACCCAAAGGAAGGTGTGTTTGCTTAAGGATGGGGAGGCTACGTACGCCCTTGTTTTTGAATCACGTAAATGCAGAGAATTAGTGCTTCAAATCCTGACAATATAAGTACTTTACGGTGAACAAGAAAATGTTGTAGGTCTGGAAGAAAAGGGTTTTCTAAGGCCGTAACGAAGTCGGTTCTGAAAGCCGAAAATAAGTAGCTAAGAGTCTCGAAAGAGAAAGCAAACTTTTCAAGGATTTAAAGCAGTTCAAAAACCCACCTTTTTCCTTAAAGGATACAACAGATAGGCTTTGCAACCTTATAACGGAAAAGGGGCTGCTATTAAGACTACTTCAACTACAAGCTTAATCTCTACTCGCAATCTTGTGATGTTCCTGTAGCTTATTAATGCTATAGAAAGGACTACTGATAACTACAATGAAAAAGCCTCCAAATGAGTACCTCATGCATATTTCGGCTCATGCAGTTTCAGGGCTGGTCACTGCTGGCACATTTTCAGTCAAGGTCACTGTTGGTGGACAAACAGGCATTGCCCTTATTGATACCGGCAGTTCAAGTACATTCATTGATTTGTCTGATTGAGCCCTGCTAGAATTCTAATAAAGAATACCTGGCAAAGTCATTCAATCTCCAATTCTTCCTCACCTGGATCAAGACCAAGGAGATAAATACAAGGCATCTGCTTACTAAGTTGATTCCCTTCAATCTCTAATATTACCAAGCGAAGGCAAGCTACCTTGCTTGCATTGCATTCGTTAAACGGTAGCTTCCACGCCCCATTGCTATCTCGAATGCCTATTCCTATTCCGCATGTGTTCCTTGTGTTATGTTTGTCCAAAAAAGGAAAATGAGCTGGTATCAAGTCTAGCCAAATGAAGCTGCTTTGGCTTTATCAACTACAGATCTAACCATATTTGCACATAGATTCAAAGTAACTAAAATCATACATACTTAAGAGAAGTAAAGCAGCATCAACTAAGATTAATCGTCAGACAATCGCTTTACTCCAGAAGCAAGTGGATTCACAATTGGATCTGAGCTAGCAAATTAAACAAATACTTGACAAAACAAATTGCTTGTTGTGCTAGCAAATGAAACAAATAAAATCTTGTTGTGGTATAACCACTGCAAAGAACAACACCATAAACATAGATCTATGTTAGTTCCATCATACGTCATTGCAGGAGAGCCTCCATTGTGGCATGCTTCCTTCAACCGATTCTTTTGAGCAAAGCCCTAAAAAATAAAATCAACAAAATGAAAAAGATTTGCATACTTGAATTTTTATCATGCTGCTATGCTTGGCAAATGAGTCAAATCAACATATTATGCTTGGCACATGTCATCGCTATCAATTTCCAGTTATAATGTGGTATTTGTAAAGCTTGTTTCTCTGGCACCACATGCATCATACCACTTTGCTTTTGCTACCGCTAGGGCCATCAAAAAACCTCATGCCACTGTCATATTGCAATGGTGGCGTTGGGGCTATATATCCTCCACTCTTTCCCGCCTCACATATTATCCTTGTACCTTCATTATTTCTTCCTATCCTTGATCTAGATCCTTTAACTTCCGCCATTCACTCTAGTTTAGGTGTAGCTTGGTGTGTTATGCAATGGTGCCACGATGTGTTTGACAACGACACGTAGTATCGAACATGCTTCGCCAACCTTGGAGGCTGCAACATGGCTAACAACAATCCATTTTTGATATATCCCTAAGTGTGGTAACGCGCGCGCATATTTGTAAGAGGATGTCTGAAGCAAGATTTCTATCAATTATCTTTAAAAGAAACTTATACACATTTTGCCTGTCTTGTAGTAATCTTAGTTGTGACTCATGGTAATCACATTGTAACATACTCTATTGATTTCAAAATGTTGGTTGATTTGATTTTCCTTCATCAAAATTCTCTTACTTTGACCTTCTTATTAATCCATAGAAAAGGTAAATATTTACAACATTGATTTAGTTTCACTAATCCATCATAAACATATCTTTATAGTGTATTAATTTAACGATGCAGATGTTAATATATTTTTATATACATTTGCAAAGTTTGGTAATCTTGACATGGGATAAAAGCTAAAGCACCTACCCTTTAGAATCGAGGAACTACTAGCACGTGTATGTTAGACTTATTCCTTGCTGCAAAAGGTAAGAAAAGTGCCTTTGTTTCATTGTGCACCATGTCCATCCCACGCTTTTCACCTCACACTGGACCAGTTAAGTCAAAATATCTTTTAACTTTAGACCAGTTATATTATGTAGTGAAATTAAACCACATCAAATATGAACCATATAGAGGAGAATAGATCTCATTAACCTAGCTAGGACCATACTCCCTCTGTCCCATTGATTATGTAATTATGGGAAACGTGCTAGTCAAACTATGTCAATTTTGACCAAGTTTATATAAAAATATATTAGTATTTATGTCTTAAAATAAATTTATTATGAAAATATATTTCATTACCGATCTAACGGTACTTATTTTGTCTCATAAAAGTTAGTACTTTTTCATGTAATTTTAGTTAAAGTTTACAATTGTTGACTTCTTAGGATGTGAGAATTGCATGTTCTTTAGGATGGAGAGAGTATTTCACAAGTTTGCATTGCTCATTGTATTAAGTAATGATGACGTGTAAATTAGTATATCTCGTCTCTCTAGTACTTTGGGAACAAACAAATAACATCATATATCCAATACGATGTATACTATATATACATCGGCATCGATACAATTGTTTGACAACATAATACATCGGGAAACTCTCTATAATTAACAAATTAAATAAGGTTGATCTACATATATATGCATACATATACATGCATGTATATTCTCTTGTAAGAACGTACCACCTGCCATGAAGACTCCACATGTCAGTTTGGTGTTTCGTCGGCGGATTTCGTTCTCTGCTGTGGTGCTGCGTGGTGTGGAGCTGCAGTGCAGTGGACTCCCAACCAAAAAAAAAAAACAGCACGCACTAGAACAGGTTTCTTCTTTCGAAGAATTAACGAACAATACAGCCAGCTGCATCTCTTCTAGGCATATGATCTAGTGTCATAGAAGGAAAACACACCGGGGCTGGGGTCCGTCAGCTCCATCACCATCCTGCCAATATCGTCCCAGCTGTCGTCTAGCCCGCCGGCGCCAGGGCTACTGAGCACGCCATGGTGGAACGCGGCCATCGTCGGTGACGGCAGCATTGTCGGCGATGGCAGCGGAGCTGTGGCCGCTGCATGCAGCGCGTGGCTGCTCCATATGGATTGGTCCTGAAGCTGCTGCTGGCCATTGCCATAGGCATAGCCATAACCATAGCCGTCGTCGTTCATATTCACCGGATCTTGTAGCGGGGGCTGCAGCAGGCCGCCGTTCGTGTACTCGTCCCCAGTGTCCGACTCAAGGCTGCCGGTGACGGAGCTCGACTCGCCGGGCTGCGCAACGGTGGCATCTGCGGCGGCAGACGCCACCTTGCAGCTGCTGCCGGAGATCTGCTTCTGCTGCTGCTGCTGGGGATGCTTCTTGTAGGTGAAGTTCCTCCTGAAGATCCGGCAGATGGTCCACACCTCCGCTTCTTGCTCGCTGGGGGAGGTGTGGGCGCTCTCCGCGCGCGGCGGTAGGCGGAACTCGTGCATCATCCACTCTGTCTTGGTGCCCTTGCCGGCGCTGCCGCGGTAGAACACGAGCGACTTCTTGAGGCCGATGGCGTCGCCAGCGCGGCCGGAGGCGGCGGAGTGGATCGGGCGGTCGATGCCGGTGGCCTTCCAGAAGCCGGAGCCAGTGACCCTGTTGGGCCTGATGCTGTTCCTGTACTTCCTCCCCCGCAGGCAGAAGAAGTACCACTCCTTCTCTCCCGTGATCGAGCTCGACTCTGCATATATATATGCATGCATCAGTTATATCCATCATTAATTATATATTAATGCTCCAAACTTAATATCTCTGATCCAAGCAGCAATTTTTATTCTTTCATTAATTCATTCAGTTCGTGCATCCATATATATATGCATGCATGAATTAATTGTAGTTGAAAGCATGTTAACAAATTGATCATGCATGAAATTACAGTAGAGTAATCATCACATGCAGATATTGAGTAACTAATTAAGGTTGCTAGCTAGGTACTTACTTGGGAGGTCCCATGGGTCGTGCTTGTAGATGTCGAATTCCTTGATGATCTCGATGCTAAGACGCTTGCCAGCCACCTTCCGCCGGAGGTAGAAGGTGACCAGCTCCTCGTCGGTGGGGTGGAACCGGAACCCGGGAAGCATGTCTTCCTCCTCCTCCTCGTCTCCCACAAGCACCACTTCCTCTCCTTCACCATGGTCGCCAGCCATGATCTCTTTTGCCATATGCAGTGTTGTTCTTGCACCACCAAAGATCGGTACGGTACTGCTTGGTTTAGTTTAGTTTCTCGCTGATGAGCTGCTATGTAGAGCTAATCTGGTTTCTCTTGTTACTCTTTGATCAGTAGCCAGAGTAGCTAGTGCTCCTGCCTTTATGTTCTTGCGATATGAATGTAGCTGGTGCTCTCTATATATTTATAGCATATGAATGTGATGCGGCAGGATGAAGTTGTCCCAGAACGTGACTCATTAGTGAAAAACAATCTAGTCAGGGTACGGTGGCCGGAGCTACGAAGAAGAGGAAGGTTCATACATGCTGATAGATGCCTGGTCAAAGCTATATTTCTGGCTGGCTAGGGCTACCAACCATTCTGTCTTTATCTTGACATATTTGCTCGAAGCTGGGATGCTGTTGTACGTCTAGCTCTCTACTTGACTGGTCATGGATGAATCACCGCTGATCCACCTGTGGCATGCAATGCAATGCATGCACGGTGACTTGTTCCTTCTCTGCGATTCTTCGTATCCTAGCTATAGCTTTGGCCTTAGCGTAAACAATGACAGGCGTGCGGAACTCCACGGTTGTGCCGCCACGTCCAAAAAGCACGCCGCCACAATTTACCTTTAGACACTAGCAGAAAAATGGTTTCCACTAACGCTAGTAAATTATTTTTACAGGCGGTTTCTGTTATCGTGCGCATGTAAAAAGAAACACGTAGAGCTAGAATTAGAACCGCCTGTGTAAATGACTTTACACAGGCATTTTGGTTAAGAAAACCGCTTGTGTAAATGCACCATTTACACAGGCGGTTCACATAAGAAACCGCCAATGTAAATATGGTTTACATAGGCGGTTTTCTTAACAAAACCGCATGTAGAAATGGGGCATTTCTACAGGCGGTTCACTTAAGAAACCGCCTGTAGAAATCGATTCCTACAGGCGGTTTCTTAAGCGAACCGCCCGTAGAAATCGGTGCCAATTTAAAAAATTTGATTTTTCAAATGACTTCAAATGAAAAAACTGTCTACATGAAAGTTGTAGATATCGAAAAGTTATGAAACTTTGTAGTTGAAATTTTTTTATTTGAAATCATCTTGTTGATGTAAATTATAGTCAAAGTTTAAAATTTGAAATTTGACTTTTTGATAAAACCCTCGGATGGAGAAACACTGTACATGAAAGTTGTAGATCTCGAAAAGTTAATTCATTTGAATTTGTTTAGTGCCTCAAACAATCAATTTACTCTCGGTTTGTTATAATATGTGGGAGCCGAAGTGGGATATAGTCACAAGTGAGAGTGTGGTGTAGTGGTAGGGAGAGGTACGCGCGAGAGAGAGGTTGCGGGTTCGAATCCCACCGGCCGCGTAGCGCGCGAATTATCCGCGAAAAATGCCGCGACTTGCCCGCCCGTCTCCGTGGGGGGGGGGGGCGCTGGCCTGTGGGTCCCTTCCCAGATTTAATTTTTTTGTTTTGCTATTTTTAAAACGCGATTTTCGGAATATGATTTGTACACCGCCTGTGAAAACATGTTTCCACAGGCGGTTTCGTAGCAACTGCCTGTGGAGAGGATTTGTTTTCACAGGCCTTTAGCACTAGCGGCGCTGAAAAACGCCAGTGCAGGAGGGTCTGGAACCGCCTGTACAAACTTTTTTTTTTATACTAGTGAGATTATCAGAAAGTGTTTTTTACGCTCGTGCTTTTGAATGGTTATTAACTGTTTGCATTGCTTGATTATTCTTTGCCGTACAATTTCAGTAGTGACTAACTATGGTCTATGGATGCAGGATATAACGTCAGCAACAGCTGATAAGACAAATTAAACCTCCTCGAAGCTATTGACCATCATGCATCACCTTCTTTTTTTCACCTCAATATTAATTATCAGAGGCAAAAAGAAACTGCTGTATATCTATCTAAGTATCCTTTAGCTGCACACTAAATTAACGTCAGAAGAAACATTAATACACAGATGTACTAATACACTATAACTGTAACTAACAATGTTTCTATAAACATTAATTACACACACAAACACTCGGTAGCATATATTATCCTTGCCATTGGATTTGACTACACACAGTAATTGCTACGTGATCAATAATATAATATATATACTAATAATGTATTCCCTCCATAATCATAAAGGAAGTCGCTTAGGACAACGAAATAGGCTCCAAAGCATGACTTTAACTTCATATTTCTATAAAAACATTGATTGAAAAGTTATATATGCATATTTCTATGAAAGTATATTTAAAAACAAATCTATTTATATAGTTTTCATATTTTTCAAATTAACTCAATAATTTTAAAGTTATTTATGATTTATATTCCTAATGTCTGATCAGAATATTTTCAAAATGTCTTCCTTTACGAATACGGAGAGAGTAGATATCTCAATATTGCCTTCCAGTTATCTGTGTCAAACCCAAAATAACGTAACAATCGATCAGCTTGCAAGCTAGCATCATCACTATCCCATATTCATACAAATTTTTCTCGAGTTCTTTACCAAATTAGTACTACTATGGTTCTGTTGGAGTATATATGCTATTAGCTGCTAATAAGTAAACCACTGGACGACTGTCACTCTTTTGTATAGAAAAGTATTATATATAAAGGGACGATTTTTTTCCTTTGCAAAAGAAGTAGAAAGTGAATTTGGCATCCAACTGCCGAGCCGGTTCATGTGAAGAGCCGTGCCCTGGCAATATTCGAAACACCAACAACCAAGCCGACCGTCAGAATTTTAGCTTTACCCTTTTTCACCAACAAAAACTGGACCGTCAAAAAGCACAAATGGTACTTTGAACAGCAGAGAGGCGGCAAAACCTCGAGAAGCGGCTGTTCCCTTCGTAGGTAAAAGGCTCAGTCAACAATCACATCTTTATTTTGTTTCTAACTAGTTGCATCTGATGTCAAAGAAAAAAGTATATCTCCCTTTTTATAACTCCTGTTTTAAATGAAATAAATTCATTGAGTAAAAGAAAGAAATAAACATGCTTCTGAATTAATCGCTTTTATGATCTCAGTTCTACCTGGAACTAAAATATCCAAAGATACACACATTCACAGTGCACGAAGTCACCATATTTTAATTTGGCATTCATTAATAATCTGGTTGGTTTTATTTTATAGCTGAAACGACACAATTTTTTTGTGTTTGATCTATGAAATATATATTTATTTTGAAAAAACAGCAATAATATATTTGTTTGTTTGTGTTTGATCTATTATAAATACCCTTAATCTGGATACAGTTACAAGTCAATATCAGCTTTGATATCTGAACCCTAAGCCGATTTTTTTTACTTCAACGGAGGGGGAGCGTTTTACTTCGACGGAGGGGGAGCCCCCCCCCCCCCCCCCCCCAATATTGACGGAGGCCGACCCTAAACCCTAAACAAGTCAATATCAGCTTTGATATCTGAACCCTAAGCCGATTTTTTTTACTTCAACGGAGGGGGAGCGTTTTACTTCGACGGAGGGGGAGCCCCCCCCCCCAATATCGACCCCCACCACCAAAATGACTTCATTCAAATTTGTTGCCCAAGGGCCTAGATGGTTTTCGAATACATGGTTGTTTCGTGCCACGGCGCTTCATACACACGTACTCTCCTAGAGTTTACATTGCGTTTATGAGAAGATTACACAAGGTAGTTGCAACTTGTCTATCCTTCTTGGGTAGCCTTGCGTCATTGCTGCCCACAGATCAATATTGGCCTTAGTGTTGCACGCACAGCACCATCCGTGTTGGAATTGAAACCTATGAGAGGATCTTCAAAGGAAACCTAACTGTGTCCAACATTGAAGCATTGGACATGTGCTCTTCACTTACGACGGAAGGGGTTCGTCCGGGCAGCTGTAGAGGCGCAAGGCTACTGCCTAAATTGCACCGCTGCGTCGATATTAGTTGTTTTCATTAATGCAATATCCAAACTTGAGTTCATTTGATAGGATGGTTCAGCTACGGCTGTTTTAGGTCGATCTTCTTTAACACTTGATAGAAGCGTGTTGTATGTATATTTAAACTCTCTTCTTCTTAATACAATGATATATAAATCTTTTGCACGTATTTGAGGAAAAAAAAAGCACAGCAGAAGGAAAGTGCCAAAGTGCTTCTCTAGAATGTGATCAGGCTGCCGTATATTCGTCGGAGCATTCACTTGCCAGTCGCCGGAAGTGGCAACAGAAGAGGACATGAACCGGCGATTCTTCTTCACAGAGGCAGACATCGCAGATCGTGTTTTCAACAATGGATTTCTTCAGCAGATTAGTCTTACATTGGATGCGACCTTGCGAGAGCAGCCAAAGCAAAGATCTTGACCCGTGGTGGAGCTTTGTTGTTCCAGACAAATTTCTCCCAGTCCCAGCAATCAGGAGCGGAGTCAGCTGTCATCAGTGCATGGTAAATGGTTGTAGAGTCTAGGCCCCCATCTTTTTTGAGTAGCCGAATTAGGCATGCCGGCTTAGCCGAGAAATGAGTACGGAAGGATTATAGCTAGTTCCTATACGTCTTTTGTTACGATCAAATATAAAAAGTGGACGATCCGTTGAGGTTTGGAATGTAATAACAGTAGCTACTGGACCCGTTTCACTATAGGATCTGGGCGGCACTGGGCAAAGGCACATTTGCACTTGGTAAAGCCTTTGCCGAGTGCAACACTCGGCAAAGGCCCACCGACAAACCCCTTCACGGTAAAGGGGCCTCTTCGCCGAGAACCGAAGCACGGGCACTCGGCAAAGGCTCGGCAAAGGCTCGGCAAAGGCTTTGCCGAGTGCGATGCAGGCTCTCGGCAAATATTTGACGCCGTCCGTCATGAGGTCACGTCGTTTATTAAAAAAAAATATTTGCCGAGTGCAACACTCGGCAAAGATTTTTCTATTTTTTTAATAAAAAACACTCTTTGCCGAGAGGCTTCTCGTGCAACACTCGACAATTTTTTTTAAAAAAAAAACCCGCTTTGCTGAGTGCCATCAGTACAGCACTCGGCAAAGGCTGATTCTTTACCGAGAGCTGCATCCTTGCTCTCGGCAAAGACTGTGTCTTTGCCGAGTGCTGTGCTGATGACACTCGGCAAAGCGTGTTTGTTTTTTTTTTTCAAATTCTTTGCTGAGAGCCGTGGTAAATGCACTCGGCAAACCACCTCAAATTTTTGTTATAATTTTGATTTTTGATTTTCCATGTGAACAACAACAATATATATATATATATATATATATATATCAGAAACCCAAATTTAACAGCAATATATCACAAAACACATTTATATGTCAAACGGCCATATTTCTCACGACAAGCACATAATCCACATTATAAACGACAAGTTTACAAGTCCAAAGTCCACAATGTCTTACAAACAACAAGTCTAAAGTTCAAACGTTTATTACATAAAAAACGACTCCACAAGCTACACACGGTGACTATGAGGGTTGGGATGGCCCAACGTGTGACCCCGGCGACTCTCCGTCCTGGTTCGACGCTGCCCCCGATTGATGCTACACAAAAGAGAACAGATTGTAACATATTGACCAGATAAATATGTAAATATGTAACCAGTTTAAAGAAAAGTTGAAAAAATCGGCAGCACCTCCCTTGTACTGGGAGGTTTCCAAAACCTAGCAAGAAAAACGTCGGACACGAAGGCCGGCAACCACATATTCGGTACGAGGCCGACACAACAAATCCGGCACTGAAGGTCCACAAATGAGCAAAGCCGGCACGAAGGCCATCACTAAGTTTGACACTAAGCATGAGCATAGAAAGTAAAGCATCCAGTACTCATACTCACCGGAGTAGAATCTGGACGAGGTGGTGGTGGTGGTGCAAGCAGTTGTTGTTGGATCTCCCAACCTTTTTGCTGCCCTAATTTGTTACATGAACTTGACCAAATCCGCCACCTGTCGCTGATCATGCACCCACTGGACCTCCAAAGCTTGTATCCTCTGACGCTCGGCCTCCCGCTCGGCCCACTCAGCCTCCCGCTCAGCCAGCTGGGTCCTCCTGCCGAGCCTGAAGTAGCTGCAGCTCGGCCTACAACATTTGACCCCAATGTTTTGATAATGCAGAGCTAAGGAATGTAAAAGTCAAAGAACGACGAATGAAACTAGAGTACTTACCTGAAGTGCTGCCATCGCTGTCGGCCATTGGCTTATGGGCATGCTAGAGCTGGTGCTCGCTGCTCAGAGGTGGTTGAGAGGAGGAGTAGAGCCCGTGTCGAGGACGCCATCGCCAAGCCAGAAACGCCCATGCTTCTTGCATTGCCCAACCCTCATCACGAGCTCAGGATCAAGGCGCTCCTCGGTCCTCAGGATCGTAGTCCGGCCCAGTTGACAGACCTTGCAGCCTCCGTGTATGCAGTGAGGCGGGTGTGGACGCTGGAGTTGGTGTACGTCTCTGGGCCCGCATCCGGGTTGTACTGGATGTTGGACTTTACCGGGCCCATGTGGGCTAGAGCATACGCCGTGAGTTGGCCAATTGGCTGGCCACCTGCGCCGCCGACTGCGAGAAAGACAACATGTGGTTAGAAATCATGCAGAATTAAGCGCGGCTAGATTAGACAAATGGTGGAGACTTACATATGCCTTTGCATATTTGCTAAGGCTGGCGCTGCCCTGGTGGTGAGGTACACCTGGCATCAACATACGCTGCTCGCTTTTCTCCTGGTGCACCTTCTGCCAGTCCACGTCCAACCATTTGTCCACCATAGCTGCCCAGCAATCGGGGTGGATGGTGCACCAGTTTGAAGTCACCTACAAGCTATCAGAAGATCAAATTAGTCATAGTTAATCTCAAAAGAAATCAATAGGAGATATTTACTATTTACCTGTAGGTACTGCTCCCTTGTCAGCGTCTCTCTTCTTGCCTGAGTTTTGTTCATCCTTCTATTACGGAAGTGGGCGTTGTAGTCAATGTGCGTCTGGATGCGGGACTCGTAAAGCAAGTCCGAGACACGCCTCTTACAGGAAGCGTAAGCCACCTGATACACCCTTTCCTCCTGTCCCAGCTGGCATCTGAAGAAGTCCTGCATAAAAACACGAGGTATCTATTATTTTATTTCAATAATGTCCAATGAATGCGATGAATTGAGTGTCGTAGTGAGAGGCTTACCCACAACTCCATAATCACCCGATCTGCTAAGTTTCTGAACTTCCTTCCTTGGACATCTAGAGCATCCTCGACGAGGGCGTACAGGTCGAACGAGGTGGGTATCTATGGCTCCGCATCCTCTGACGACCACACCAAGCCAGGGAAGTGCTCCCTGCAAAGAAGTGACAGGATCCCATTGACATTGCGAGCCTCGACCATCTCGTCCACAAGCATCCAGTTCCTGCACAAGTGGTTAACAATAGTTATTATTATCTATTATCATGATTTTCCAACATATCAAATGAAGAACATATGCAGTTACATACTTATCCCTCTCGGGGGCAATCAGTGGGCGACGGTCATCAGGAATTGGTCGCTTAGGGAGCTTCGCGGGACCTCGCAAGTAGGGTTTCGAGGTTGCAGAGGAAGTGGAACCCCCTGCCCCCTCCTCAGACGTGGGCGGAGCCGCCTCCTCGGTCGTGGGCGGAATGACGTCGCCGTACATCTGTGGACCCGCCTCCACGCCCACCGTACACTGAGGGACGTCATCGTCCTTAGAAGAGTGCGAGGGGCCACTGCTCGTGGTCAGTCAGTGGCTCCCGCCTAGGCCTGCCCCTCGGCCTCCTCCGCCTCTCTGACGGCTCTGGCTCCATCTCCTCAGGCGCTGACGTGTCCCTCGGCCTCGAGTAAGTCGAGGGACAGCTCCTCCTAGTAGGCCCCATCACCTGCAATTAAAAAGAATAGACCAGTATTAGTACAGATAAACGAGAAGTACTTAGCAAGGGATGCAAAATAAAGAAAATGTAATTACAAAATAACATAGTATTACATGTATTTCTAATATTGTTCATGATAGGGATTATCTGGACGATAGGTATCGTCATCACTATCAAGAGCCTCCAAATCGTCAATGGCCTCATCCTCATCGCTGCCATTGCCTAGTTGTAGTCCGTCAAGCATTTTCAAGCCCCTCAGATCATGCACCTCATCTACAGCTTCCTCGTCAACAACCCACTCCTCGTCTACTTCCATTTCAATCTCTCCGGTTAAGTCTATCTCAAGCATCCCTGGTAGCCCCTCGTCTTGTTGATAGAACTCCCCGTCATGCGTGGGTGGGTTCAAGTTGTAATCATCATCGTTTGGGCTAGGTAATTTACCGTGTGGTGATACCTTGTGCACAATATACCAACCCTGAAGACGTGGGTCGGTCTTGCAAGCATATGGACAATAATAAACTTGTCTTGCTTGTTGAGCCACAATATAGACATCATCTCCTGGATAGAAGGAATCCTGTCTAGTTTCTACTAACCCCAATTTAGGAGACTTTCTCGATACTGCAGGATCAAACCAGTAGCATTTGAATATGATAGGCTTAGGTGCTTTTTCACCATGGAATTCGAGCTGGTATATTTCTTCAACCGTGCCATAATAGTCCTCCTGATCAGCGTCGGGCGTAACTACTCCGGGCATAAATACTCCGGTATTCGTTGTCCTTGGATTGGGCCGACTCTTCTCGTAGCTTGTTGTGTGAAAGCGATATCCATTCACGTCATAAGCGTTAAATGACGAGACCTTATAGTCAAAGCCTTTGGCCACTTGTCGTAATTCAACACTTATAGAAACATCCCTTTGGCACTACAAGCTCAAGCAGGAGAGAAATGAAATTAGGCAACTAGGAACGCCAAACTTGGAGCGAGCTAAGTTGGTCAGAATGTACCTTTCTTTGGAACCATGTAATGAAATCAGGCGAACCATGTTGAAGAAGGGTCTCTCGTTCATGGTCAGAGGGTGGCCTTGGATGATGCCAGTATTCAGCAAAAAAATCCCTGCACCGAGCAAAAAGTTTGTTGGATGTAGAAAAGTTACGGAGTATGTAACAAGTTCGTTCAGAACTTACCCCTGATACTGGTAGACTTCGTCAAGGTTCATCAACACGTAGAGCATGATTTTGCGCCACTCTTCATTGCTCAATATCTTTTTGGTCGCTCCTACTTGCTCTCCCGCGTTGCCCTTTGAATAGGCTGAGGGTCGATTCATTTTCGTCCTCATTGTAACAGGGGGTGGATTATGCATGCTAGGAAGGTTCTCACTATAGTATGATGTTGTGAAGTTTGACACCTCCTCACGAATGAATGCCTCTACTATGGAAGCCTCAATTCTGCCTTTGTTTCCACATTTCTGGCGAGTAGTCTTTAGCCATCTCTCGATTGGACAGCACCAATAGTACTACACGGGCCCCCACATTCGTACCTCGTTCGGGGGGTGCAAAATCAAATGCGACATCGATAAGAAAAAGCCAGGTGGAAAGATCTTCTCCAACTTACAGACCAGCTCGGGTGCAGTTTTTTTCAACTCCTCAACCACTTTTAGAGATATCTCCTTGGCACAAAGCTGGCGGAAGAAAAAGCTCAACTCTGCCAGCACCTTCCAGACATAGTCAGGGACATATCCTCGAACCATTGATGGAAGAAGCCGCTCAATCCATATGTGGAAGTCATGACTCTTCATCCCTAAGACTCGGCCAGTATCTGGGTTCGCTCCCCTCCTCAGATTCACTGCATACCCATCAGGGAACATTAACGTTTGCATCCATTGTATCACTTCCGTCCTATGCTCCTTTTCCAAGATGTAATTCGGCCTTACTCCTTTTCCATGGTTTGCCGTCTCTTGGAGGCAGCATATGTAGCCTTGGTCTATCGCATAGTGTTGCCAGGTCAACTCTGGCCTTAGGGTTGTCCTTTGACTTGTCAGGAATGTCCATGAGTGTTGCCCAAAGTGCTTCGGCGACATTCTTCTCAGCGTGCATTACATCTGTGGTATGTGGAAGGAGAAGGTCATCAAAATAGGAAAGCCTCTCCAATCCTGACTTATGAGTCCACATATGTTCCACACCATAGCCCATAAAGGAATCTTTCTTTGGATTATCTTTCTTTCTTTTACCCTTCTTTGGATTATCTTTCTGCGCCTGGACCACGAGAGCATCTATCTGAGCATAAACCTGGGCAGTAGTCATCTTCTGAGGATAGGGGTCGGTCACCTTGACACCTTTCGTGAAGTTCTTGGTGTCTTCTCTGAATGGATGATCAAGAGGGAGGAACTGTCAATGCTTGTCGAACGACGAGAACTTGCCACCCTTCTTCAAGCCAGATGAACTCTAGAGTTGCCTTGCATACCGGGCATGGAAACTTCCCAGTGGACACACCAACCGGCGAATATCCCATACGCCAGGAAGTCATGCATGGAGTACTGGTACCAAACATACATTCTGATGTTCTTCTTTGTAGCTCGGTCATAAGTCCATACGCCTTCATTCCAAGCACTGATCAATTCATCATAAACAGGCTCCATATACACACCCATTTTGTTTCCCGGGTGTCCTAGGAATTATCAACGTCAAGAATATGTTTTGCCGTTGAAGTAGGGCCCCAGGGGAAGATTGAGGGGGATAGCGAACACGGGCCAACAAGTGTATGGGGCCGACATCATTCCATAAGGATTGAACCCATCCATTGCCAACGCAACACGTACATTATGGGCCTCTTCATCGTTACGACGATGGTTGGCATTAAAAGCTTTTTCATGCTTCACCATCTGCTGGATGAACCATCTTGTCAGGATTGTATCGAACGCCATTCCTGTGCCTTGTCATCTGTTTCGCGGACTCCTCGGACATGAAAAGCCGTTGGAGTCTTAGTATGATCTGAAGGTGTCATAGGACCTTCATGGGGATCTCCTCATCTGCTCCTTCTTGCCATCACCTTTGTCTACCTCCACATACCTAGAGGATTTACACTTTGGACAGTACTTTGCATCCTTGTGTTCTTTCCTAAATAGGACGCACCCCTTCGGACAACAATGTATCTGCTCATACGGCATCTTCAGTTCCCAAAGGAGTCTCGTTGACTCATACATGCTGCTCGGCAGATGATGACCCTCTGGAAGCAGGGTCCTAATAACTGCCAACATAGCATCGAAGCAGGCTCGACTCATGTTGTACTGGGACTTCAACCTCATTAGGCACCCAATGGCATCCAGTTGAGAAACCGTTGTCTTCTCGTGTAGGAGCTTCTATGCCGACTCCAACATGGCCAAGAACACCTTAGCGCTCGGCTCTGGCTCGTCCTCTTCATCATCCTGCTCGTCCTCCGTAGGTCTTTCAGCGAACATCGCATCCTGATAGTCACCTAACCATCCTGCTACCCCGCCATCACCATCAAATGCCTCCAAGCGTGGTCGCACGACATCCTCTCTAGGACGATAGGCTTCACCATGGTACACCCACCGGGTATAGTTTGGCATATATCCATACTTGCAAAGATGCTGGCCCATGACTTTCCTTGTTTTTCTTTTCTTATTTTCACATTCGCTACAGGGACAAAAGGTGTCACTCGCCCCTTAGCTGCCTTGCTAAAAGCTTGATCCAAGAATTTCTCGGTCTTAGCCATCCATTCAGGGGTGATTTGAGCCTGACTTGGGCGTCCCGTGTACATCCACTCACGGTTATCCATCCTTTAGCATATACACATAACAGAGTAATATAACCATAAGATATATCTGCAAGGCAAGGCGTGCCTACTGTCTAATAGGTGAGGATAGGTCCTAATCCCACCCGCGGATGTGTAGATGAGGTTAGTTTCCATGCTCTACTCCGATCCGAGATAGAATTTCGGCAGCACCTCCCCGCTGTTCTCCCCGATACACGTCCTGCAAGGGAGAGTGTGTATCCAGAGAACAACAGGGAGGTAGTGCCAAAACTCCATCTCGGATCCGAGTAGAACATGGAACCTAACCCATCTACACATCCACGGGCTGTCAAAAAACGTGGACAATCCGAAACAGATACGGTCATACATATGCAAAGATACGCATATCTCCAACCGTATCTATTTCGGACGGGAGACGCCTAACTGGGCTACGCACGACAGCTGTAAGGAAGAGTTAATTATACCTAGGGTGGCGGTGGAGACAGGCTAGCAGCGCAGTGGCGAGTCGGTGCAAGGTCGCCTAGGTGCTTCGGGTCCCCTCCGACAGGTCCTACTCTGCAAAAGAAGAAACACATCACCATAAGTTAAAAAATTCAGCAGCACCTCCCCTGTATGGGGAGGTTTCAATACCTGCAAGAAAAAACATCGGCACGAAGGCCGACAACCACATTTTTGGCACGATGGCCCACACATCCACAAACCCGGCACGAAGGCCGTCAATGACTTGGCACGATGGCCGACGACCTTGGGGCTTTACCTTCTTCTCCGGCGACCGAACTCCCTTCTCCTTCTTCTTCCTCCTCCTCCCTTCTCCTTCTTCTTCCTCTGCGTCCCCTTCTTCTTCCACCTTCCTCCCTCCTCTTCCTCCTACAACCCCTTGGGCGGCCGCGGACGGGGCAGAACCGGGTCGGGGCGAGCACGGTCGGGGCAGATCGGGGCCAGGGCGGGGGCAGCCGCGCGAGGACGGGGCGGGCATGGCCGGGGCGGCTGCGGTGGCCGCGGCGAACATGAGCAGTAGCAGCGGGCACTGGCGCCCAGATCGGGACGGGCAGCGGCAGCAGCGGTCGGATCGGGGCAGCGGCAGCACCGCCCGATCGGGGCAACAGCGGCCGCGGCGGGGCGGACGTGAGCAGCAGCAGCGGCCGCGGCGGGCGGGGCAGGCGCCGGGTGCCGAGGCGGGCCGGCGGCCGCGCGAGCCCGGGGCGGGCACTACCGGGGCGGCTGCGGCGGGCGTGGGTGGCCCGCGCCGGAGCTGGCGCGTGGGGCCTGGGTGGAGCTGGCGGCCGGGTCGCAGCAGGCCCGGCCGGCGGGGGTACGCCGCGGCTGGCGTGGCAGGCACGGCGGCGGCGGCGGCGTGCGCTGGCCGCCGGGGACTGCACAGGCGGCCGGGCCGGGGCGCACCTGGCGCGGGGGGTGCACCTGGCGCGGGGGCTGGCCGGCGGTGGCGGGGTGGCGGCGGCGCGGTGGCGGGCGCAGGGTGGCGGGTGGCAGGCGCAGGGTGGCGGGGTGGCGTGGTAAGTGGCTTAGGGTTAGGCTGGTGTTGGTATTTCAATTTTATTTTATTTTTTTGCAAATATCTTTGCCGAGAGCCGAATCCTGGCACTCAGCAAAGATGGTCCTTTGCCGAGCGCCGCATCCTGAAACTCGGCAAAGTCCCTCTTTGCTGAGTGCCAGACATGGCACTCGGCAAACTATATATTTTTTTTAATTTTGATTTCAAATTTTTTCTATGGTCCTTATATATTGTATACAAGCATATGTTTGAATTTGAGACAATTTTATGACTTTTTCCTATATTTCATGAATTAATATTGTTTATTTGCATTTTTCTGAAAAAGTAAATTTGAATAGCATGTGCATAAAATAATGAAATGTGGCCATTAAAAAAATGGTATTAATGGTGTATAGTGTATCTTAAGGCTGTATTCATGAACTCACTCAAAAATTTAACTGCCTTGTTCACGAAACATGGGCACCCGCTTGTGGTCGGAGTGTTTTTAAATTATATAAAATACAAATGAAGTCCGAAAATCATGAAACCTGTCGAGGAGTCATGTTATCGCATGTAAAGTCTATGATAAAAAATTAGGAAGTTTTCGAGTAAGTTGCGACGTCGAATGTCTAAAACCCTAACACTTCCACATGTTATCACTTGTGATCGTATGTGGAGAGGTCCGGATTTCAAACGTCCGACGTCGCAACTTACTCGAAACTTTCTCATTTTTTATCATAGCCTGCATATGCGATAACATGATGTCTCGACAAGTTTCACGATTTTCGGACTTTGTTCGGATTTTATATAATTTAAATACACGATTTTCGCAAGTACCTTGTCATGTTACGTCAACAAGATGCTTGACATTTCATGTGAGTTCCTGGATACGGCCTCTAAATGCACCAAATATCATGAATATCATTTTTCGAACGACCAAATTCGATTATTCCATGCACCTACAGTTCAAATTTGAAATATTCCAAAAAAATAAACGGAACGAAAAAAATTAACTGAAATATATTAAAGAAACTCAGAATTGTCTCAACTTTGAACATAAAGTTTTAAATAATGTGGAAAGGTCTCACAAAAAAATTGGGTAAAAAAACAAAAGAAAAAAAATTGGTTTGCCGAGTGCCAGACCACGGCACTCGGCAAAGCAGGCCTCTTTGTCGAGTGCCACAGCTTGGCTCTCGGCAAAGGCCCTTCTTTGCCGAGTGCCACGGCCAACACTCGGCAAACTATTTTTTTTAATTTTGACGGCGTGGACATGCTCGGACGTTAGGTAATGATTTTTTTACCGAGTCTCACCCTTTGCCGAGTGTAGCACTCGCAAAGAGGGCATTTGCCGAGTGCCACTCTTTGCCGAGTGCCAGGAAGTCTGTGGCACTCGGCAAAGCCACTCTTTGCCGAGTGCAATTCTTTGCCAAGTGCTGCACTCGGCAAAGAGTGGCTTTGCAAAGCAGCTGGCACTCGGCAAATCTCACTTCTCCCGTAGTGTTTACCGCTCGCGTTCTCAACTGTCCGCATATCTTTAGCTTGTTTTGCTGTATTTTCCTATATTGGAAACAAGGACAATTCTTCTGATCTTAATTTGTATAAGAAAACTTGGACTATCTTCAACTTTTCCCGTTGTTAGCAAAATTTGCATCGAGAAATTAAAATGACAACACTAATGGCACGATTAGGTATCCTGCGATTCTTTTTTTTTTCCTCTTAAAGTCATTAATTGCATGCGTGAATGAATATCCCTTCAAGTGAGCTAATTTGATTGTAGTATTATGTAGTAGTGACGGTAGCGTATATATATCTGAGCCAGGTTGAGCTAGAATAGGCACTTACAATGTAGAAACTATCATAGTTTATATGAACATTAATTGCACTACTACCATCTAAACGTTTTGTTGATGTGCCAAGAGACTTATTAAAGAGAGAGAATAAAAATCATAGAAACTGAGTCTAAGTTAGAAACCAGATCTACAGGAGAACCAAGACACGAAGGGATGTGATCGGTGAAAAATGGAGAGAAAATGTATTTGGTTGGATAAAAAATTATTCTACGGAAACTATCCATTGAAATCATGATTCCTATACGTAGAGTATATAGAAATTAATATTGATAGAAACCACTTGTAGTTTCTAACATTGGGACTGCCCTTAAAGACTAACCTACGGTTTTACTACAGGACTCTTAACGATTAACCTACGGTTTTACTACAACAAACTTTGCATTAGATAAATCTGTCTAGTTTTATCGCGATGCCTAATGTGCTTACCCATTGTCAACAAAAAAAATCAACCTAGAGTTAAATATGTATCAACACAGCTCCCAAAAGGTAAACAATTTTTTCAACCTAAAGCTATACCTATCAAGATAATCTACATTAAGTCAGATAAAAAGGGGTCCACTATAGTTTATTAAATGGGATCGATGGAAAAATCATCATGCTTAGTCCATATTAGAGATCCAACATGTATATGTCTCTAGTTGTTGACAACAAAAATAATGTCTAAATTCAGGAAATTAGAAAAATCAAATAGGCCAGTTTGGGTAAGCATATATATCAAACTATAGAGTTAGCTATTATGTTTCTCTCGTCGATATGACCGAAATGCATATGTAGAACGTTCAATTTGGAGTTCATATAAGAAAATTAAAACTTTGGAATGATCTCTGTCTGTGGGAAGTGGCGAAAGAAGTTTTTACAATTTAACCTTGTATTTTGGCACGGAAAATTGAATGAGATTTGTCTCCTATCTTGGCCAGACCCCCACCTTATATTATGAAGGGTCATGGCTGATTGATAGAGTTGAATCCAATAGTATAATCAATCTACCATTTTACATTTAAAAAGTTTACTACTTTGCTCTAATTTCCCAACCCCACTTTGTCATTCATGATATCCTTTGATCTGATAATGGTAGGTGGCACCCTAGCATATCAGCCAACCTCGGACAACCTAGTGACATCCACACCTTGACAAGTCCCATTTTGGACCAGAGCTCCAACGATTTCTTTGCTAGTTTGCTAAGACCATTGTTGGACCTATTAGGATCGACTAGCATGTAGATCCAGTGGGGAAAACCTTTTCTGTACAGGTAAAGCAGTAGATCGAGAAGGTGGGAGAAAGGGTTGTGTGTTCATACCATCCAAGCGAGGCTTGGAGGAGTTGGATCTAGTTCCGGCTATCGCTGGTTCATTGGTGAGGATTTGCGCACAGGCAGCAACGGTCGGGGAAGGTGATGCAGTGGCGACCGTCGTAGCAGTGCTCGTCGGAGTAGCGTAGGGAGGCAGCACGGTTGGTGGTTTCCCATCATGGCTGCACCCCTCTCTAGATCGGATTATATTAGGGTTTGTTGGCGGGGATCTCGGCTCAGGTGAACCTCATACTAAGAGGCATCGGCCCCCACCTCTTTATATAGCACAGTGTGATAGGGGCCCTCCAGCCATAGTGTGGGATGGGCACCCCCGATTAGGGCACTGATTAAAGGCCCAACTAGGTTGTTGGGCCCAGTTAGGAGGTGAAGATCGATTTAACATTATCGTCACGTAAGTGTGACAGGCATCCTTGGTTTGCTTGTAAGCCTAATTATTTTTCATCGCTTTTTAGTGACGCCATGGGAATAGTCATCCTAGCGGGTTCTTGAAATAGTCCTAGCCAGTTTCTATAGATTCATGTAGAATCAAGTCGTTTGTGATTAGTGTGCTCCGGTACATTGGGTAAGGGACCCTATTTTCTCTAACAAACTTTTGGGAAAAGCTTACATGATCAACCTCACACCACAACAAGTAAAATGTTCTAGGTAGGCATATGCATCTTAAAGTGAGAGCAGTTGGTATGCATGTAAGGCTTACTCCTATTGGATAGGTTTTAAGTCAATGGTATCAAAGAATTTGAATTAGTTAAGAACACACTTAAAACATGCTCAAAAAATGCATTAGAATGCTCATTGGATGATAGGGGTGAAACACAACAAATCCTCTAGTGGCAAGTGAAGATGGGGGAATAGGAATTGCTTCATTGCATTATATTGGCGGTGAACTCCAACCTATCGAAGAAAATATGGCTTCTGTTGACGGTATGATTGTATGATTTTACCCGTCAACTAAATATGAAATAAGGGTATAAAGGCAAACACCATCATAGAATAGGGCTTTAACTGACAAAATTCCACAGTTTTGGTGAATCAGTGTTTTGCAGGGGGTTATCCAGAAAAGAACCAAGAGAGGCCCACATGTCGGATTAAAATAACAAATTCCGCCGCGAAAGGAGATCAAGAATATTCTAGAGAACACCAGAGACATGCCTGACGAAGCGGGGCCCACTTGGCAATGGGAGAGGGTCGGCCGACCCACTGCCAGGGTCGGCCGACCTGTCAGAAACCCTAATCCGTGTGCGCTTCGACGTGGACCCACATCCCGAAATTTCACGCAATCTCAGCCGCCCGTCGAAGTCGGTTTAATCCAAGGGCTACGGTTCATCCCACCGGCCTATATAAGGACCCCCAGACCCCACAGGGTTTCATATCAATTTAGTCATCAATCAGTTCAACCCAGTTGTAGAGAGGCAGAAACCCTAAAATTATTAGAGCTTCACTATTTAGAGCATAGCTACATAGGTTAGAAGTAGAAGGAGGCGAGTTCTACTTGAGTTCCGGATCTGTCTGGAGGTAGAAGGCTTCCTGGAGCCATTGTAAGCTCTCTCTCTTGTATCTTAAACCTCTTTTGAGTGTTTGAAATAAAGTTGATTGACATTGTTCTGCTATTGATTATGTTCTCAATTATGCTATTAATTGCTTATCTAGATTGTATACTTTTCATAGTTAGGATGCATTCATATTCATACATAGGTTTGTATAGCTGCTCATTCATTGATATCATGGGTGGGTGATGAACAGCATGTAAGCATGGTGCTTAGATGTGGTTTGTCTGCAAATGCGCCTTATATTCTGGGTTCTGTGGTAGATCGCGGATGTGACACTCCCGTTGAGTCCTTTGTAGTCCACACTCCGAATGTAGGGAGAGTAGGAAGTTATTATTACTTTAGAAGGCTGGCTATGATCTTGATCTTCCTTAGTAATATTCCCTTAAGTATGAATATGAAGTGTCTTTGCCATGATTGCTAGTATAATTGCACCAATCTAATATATCTTTGATAGTATAGTTAGAATGACTTATGATATCTTTATGTTTCAACCTAATCCATGCATGCTAGTGCCTAGATAGGAAGTGCTCTAAGTGATCATTATTATATACTGATTGATTGGATTGATCATTATGCTTATCATATATATCATTATTATTGTGACATAACCCCTGTTCTGAGAATATGGGTCATGCATGGTTATCTCCATATTTGCATATGCATATGACATCTATCTATCTACTTACATCCCATTTATTACCAACCCTCCCAGTGGTAAAATATAAATGACAACCCTGAATACTCCTGGGTAAAATGCTACAATGGTATAATTAATCTGTGCGCTTGCAGATACTTTGAACTTAATATTTTATATCCTCTTTAGTCACTTGCATTCATAATAAGTGCTTAGTATTATTCTGGATAGTTTCTATTCATGTCTCTTATATTCATGATAGGGATGACAACTTAATTATTGTAAGAGATATAGTTTTAAAAGAGGTGGCTAAGTAATTTATCAAGTGACAATTAATACCAACAGCTTCCCCGAACAAAGTTGATGGCACCATGTAAAGAGAAACCCATGGGAGCCATGGCCCCATGCAAACTACCCTGTCTTTAAGTGCAAGTTAGCATTTGGTTGAGACCTGAAATCTGTGTATCCATAATGTGTTAAAATTGGTCAATGCGCCAATGTCATACAATGCCTTCGATCACCATGACCATGTGGGCACCAAGCTGAATATAAACTACTTGCCAAACCCATACCTCACTACAAATTCCACTTTCTAGTCACATGACACCGTCTTCACTTTTGAACTTGATCCACCAAGGAAGGGGATCTTTGTGCCCTAAGATAACTCCATGTCATCACCACTAAAACGATTTATTGTTGTTCAATCGTAATCTCTCTATGTCCACATGATGATGTATATTACCATTCTTTCATTAACAAATTATCTTGTGCTCTTGTTTGAATGCCACCAATTCAAACTAGAGGTTCATTGAGAAGGTATTATTTAATTGTCTAGTGATTTGCCTTTTCTTGATTAGACCATTTGTTGTGGGAACATTAGGGCCTTCTTTTTTACTCTTTCATGGTTCTTCGATGAAGTTTCCTATGTTAATATTTTCCTCACCATTATTTAATATCAGATGTGTGCATTTCTTCTTCAGCCTAATTCTTGTCCCATTGAATCTTTTTCTTCATAGCTTGATTGTCTAGTGTTGTAATCTTCACGTTGACTCATCCATTTGGTTCTATCTTTGTCCTGGCTTTAGTAATTTTTCTTATATTTCATCGCTAGGACATATTAAGGCACATTCTTGACAAACATGTTGGATATAATGGCTATGTAATCTTTCAAACATAATATTAAAATTGCTCAATTCATCTCCACATTATGCTCAAGCTAATTGCTAAGTTGAGTCATAAAGTAACAAGACTTTGATCAAACTTATCAAAAATAAAATCAAGGACGATTAGCATGAATTTTTGTCTCAAGCTCTTGGGCTCATCACTTGGGCTTATCAAAAATAGAAAAGAAATCTTTCCAGGACGGGGAGTTGGTGTAGAGAACTATTCTACCACTTGGGATGAAAAGCAATCGGTTTGAAAAGTGATCTCCAAGTTGAGATGGTCCATATATATGGTGATCAAAGCGGTATTCAAAAATTTATATATACTAGAGATGCAACACGATCGTCTCCCAAGAGCAATTAATGGGAGATACTTTGAAAAAGTATTTTCCAAGTGTTTGGCAAAAGTCTGCTAAGTGTTGTACACACAATGGCTAATACATGTATCGCCCTTAAAACAAATAAGGATGATGTCTGCATAATCCTTAGAACAAAAATAGCCAATGACTTGACATGGCTACTATTATCATTTATTTATTAAACGCATGTACGCTTAAAATAGAGCACATAAGTTGACTGCAAAAGATATTAGAGATGTTTGTATTTGTCTTTGGGAATCAATATGAACAAAAAAGAATCAAATCTAGACAAATTTGGGTCAAGTTTGCAAGTTCCAAGAGAAATCAGCTCACGCAGTTTCGGAGTAGGCTAATTTTTCCTTATGGCAGCCTCGCGACCGTTTAAACTATCCTGAATCAGATTTGTCTGTCCATGTCCAACTCATCACAAATTTGATGTAAACTCCTCTGAGCATATAGGAAACATGCAAATTTATTTTAAGAAGGTTTCCTACTAGAATAAAACCACATCCCTTTATGTATATCAGATGGTCACGGTCGAATGAGACGCACAACACAATCGATCAAAAAACTAACGTACCTATCTCATTTTCCTAACTTTGTACTTTTATAACCTCTGTTGTCTAGCGCCTATCTCGACAAGATTTTGTTAGTGTTCTAGGTAGCCCTGATGAACCTTAGGACAACCACGCGCGCTAGAGATGCCACCCCCCGATGGGTTTTTCCGGGAAGTGTTCGGAAGCTTTTCATGTAAAGAGCGGACATCTACACTACACAGGTAACACGGCTGTCTTGTTGGTCGGCCTTGCTGTTTTCACCTACCTCTGCTACGTGCTAGACCATATGTGGCCTTGCGCATCCTTGCTCCTGCTTGTGTGCGACTCTAATCGGCGTCAGCATGATGTCCCCTCGCTATTCAGAGGTTCTCCAGATGGGGCACAGTAGTATGAATGCATAAGTCCGTGTAAACATGCAATGATCCATTGATACCATTTGAAAAATTCCAGTTATAATATTTTAGGAGCTGCATGTAGTCTCGGGCACTAAATAGTAATAGTATATATGGTCTCTGTGTCCTTAGCCATGATGATATAAAATGTGTCCTTCTGCCTAGTAGCAAGACTGATCTCAGCGCTGTTCATTGACTACAAATTATGCATTGAGATCAGTGTCGTCCTTAGCAGAATTTAAACACAGTGTAATCCTACTCATGGGCACTTAATTTCATTGATCTTGGACTACTTATGTGTTTTCCTTATTTTATATATATGTAAAATCATGAAACCCCCACGCCATTGTGAATAATTGTTCTTAAATATAAGAGTGCTACACACATGATCGAGAGAACTACTTTTTGAATAATCGTTCATGTCAGCAAAGTTCGGTGTTTTATTTCTCCATAGAAGAATGCTGTGCACTCTATCGTCATCATCAAATTAAGCCCTCCACTCTACCTCTGAGAGGTCCAATCGATGGATCAACAAATTAAGTGAATGGTCAATACAGCTACAACGCATCACCAAGTCCAAACAACCATGCATTGTAATTCCCAACTCGATCGTCTGCTTTATCAGTTGGATCCACCGGGGCTGCATGATGATGCAGATATATGCTTATTGGGACGCACCATCTTGACCACCAATGTAAAGCATCTTATTATATATATGTCTATCAACCCCTTCTTATTATCACGATGTCATGCATTGAACTACAGTATGTCAACAAGTAAACAGATGCTCGCATTATTCATTATTAATTAACTTATAGGTCTAATTATGTATGCAGTTTTGACCTAAGCCAATCTTTGCTCAATCGATATAAGGCTGGACTAAGTCAATTTATCAGTTCAATGTTTCATTATCTGTACCGAGGTAGCTTTTTGACAGCGAGATTCGAACGAAACGGTGAAAGATGATAAAGGACGTCATAAAATTAGTAGTTCAGTGGTCCAAGATTGCGGTCTTATATCCTCAAGGAAAACGAATCAGATGAAGTGATGACCTCAAGTGTTGGTCCAGAGGTCAAAGATTTCATGTGTGTCTATTTAGACATTAATTACCAAATTAATAGTGGTGTGTACCCGGCCCATGACTGCGGACGAGGTAACAACGTACATTGTCGGTCACTAAACCATGCATGCATCTGGGAAAGCAAGGTCTATACTCATCCATGGAGGTGCCAATCATGAATGTATTCAAACCGTGTGTTCTCTCTAGACTAGTGCAATGCATGCCATTCGTCGTCTCTCACCAGGACGTACATGGAAGCGCTTCAGAGGTCGCGATGACTACAAATTGTGGTAATGCAAGCAGGAAGACGTGGGCTGCTTGCCACCACCCTCAACTATAATGTCGATCGGTATGGAACTGCATGATATGGGCAGTGAGCTGGACGACACCTGCGGCCAAATTCCTTCCAAACCATGAGCCAACAAACAGCAACACACTGCATTTGCAATATCACTCGATGTGGTGGTCACTCATAGATGTAGTGGACGCCATCGCAGTGCCAGAAATTAAATGTGCCCCCAATGCAACTAGAACGCTATCTAGAGCACTACACTACACCAATCTTATACGGGAGCTGGAGGGAGTCCACGCCACCCCCATGAGAAAGAGAGAACAGAGCTTGTGTCGGATAGAGAAGAAAGCTAAGGGAGGAGCGCTCGCGTCGGATGAAGAAAGCTGAGATGAGAGAGAGAGAGAGAGAGAGAGAGAGACTGGGGGACTAGAGAATCGAGAGAAACCCTATCTTTTCAGTATTTATATAAGCCTGATAGGGGGTTGGATATGGGCTTTGTTTGGGTCCCATTCACATGAGCATAGGCGGGCCTCTTAAGAGATTCGTGCCCAAAAATGGCCTCTATTTTTGGAGGCTAACCTCTTTAATCAATTTGACAGTCTTAATTTATAAATCAGAAGACGGATAATCCTGACCGCCTTCGTAAATAAAATGTCTACCTCTATAAATACATTTTGTGAGACGGTTAATTTTGACCGCCTCCGCAAATGAAAACGACCGACTGCGAAAAATCCT
This sequence comes from Eremochloa ophiuroides, assembly GCA_038502445.1. Taxonomy (NCBI): domain Eukaryota; kingdom Viridiplantae; phylum Streptophyta; class Magnoliopsida; order Poales; family Poaceae; genus Eremochloa; species Eremochloa ophiuroides. The sequence goes on along the minus strand of JAHLJS010000001.1, from coordinate 7,266,423 downwards.
CAAGCATTTTGCGAGACGGTTGGATTTTGTGACCGTCTCCGTTAATGTTTTTGCAGTGTCTCATAAAATCATTTTTTAGTAGTGGAGCTAACATCCTAAGGTACAAGTGTGGGAGATCTATACATATTCAAAACCCAAATAGCTCTGCTCCTCGATATCACGCAACGCCAGCCATCCACTTATAGAAAGACTAATAATACAACCGATTGTTGGTTGCATAGATTTGTATAGCCTATCTTTCATTCCATTAGCTTTTCACCATAAATAATATTGACCCACTTTCTTCTTCCACTAAATTTCTTGATTCTTGTGAATAAGAGTGTCATGTAGTGAGTGTTAGTACTCCATCCATTCCAATGAATATGCAGTTCTCGTCAAGTGGTTTTAGTTCATCAGTATTCAAATATAGGCCTGTCAATGTTTGTTTGATCTGATCTAACCACGTCAATTTTCTTTTCGAATACTTCTCCAGTCCGTACAGGCATCAAGCGACTGAAGCCAATAATTGACCATTAATTTAATTATTTAATTGATCAAACCACATAGGGACAGGACGAATCTGTACAGAGTATATTTTTTTTTTCTAAATTTAAGTCATGCAATATTTTATAAACTGATAGTGTTCTAATTTTCTAAATTTAATTCAGAGATGATTTGTTCTCTGAATTGAAAGTGTTGCAAGTAACTTTGCCACATGATTTAATGTAGGCACCTGAGATTTTTCATTTGTTAAAGTTACATATTGCTATCCGAATATCTCTACTGCTTATTAAATTCTCTTAACCATTTGTGACAGTAGCATCGGCCGAAAAGAAACTTCTCCTAAATTTAAGCTATTGAATGTCTCTACTACGGCCATTTTCCTAAACACGGCTATCTGTTTTCTTCTGCATCAATAACCTAGTTGATCGAATGGTCAGTACGCTTAGTACCTCCCCTCCAAGGTAGTTAGGGTTCAAGTTTTGAGGGACTCGCCCTCTTTCGGCTACAGTGGCCAGAAGAAGAAACACTACTACAGAAATTTTAATAGTGCCTGCCTCAGTTAATGGATTAACCAAGGCGGGCATCTTAACGTGCCCAGTCTCGGTTAATATTCTTCATAAAACCCTAAAAAAAGAAAAAACTTGCAACTCTGGAGAGTCAAAACTCACGACCTATCACTTAACAGCTAACGCCTCTACCACTACACCACACAATTGTTCATGTCTATATATAATATGCTATCTTTTTATACTAATACTGTCGCAATCTTATATTGGATATTTGAGCTATTAAATGTTTTCAAATAAAAAAAATTCAACTACAAAGTTCTAGATTCTATCAAGAACTATAACTTTCATATAGACCATGTCAACATACGAGATCGTTTGGTAAATTTTAAATTTCAAAATCTATGCACTTATAATATATTTTGGAGCCCTAAACAGTTTCAATTCAAAAACTTTTCAACTACAAAGTTGTAGATCTCGTCGAGTGCTATAATTTTGATATAAAGTTTATCTTCATCCGAGTTCATATAAACAAGTTATGAATTTTTTTTGTTGCGGTACATTAATGGAGGCCCCACCTCCGTAAATAATTGATTAACCGAGGCGGACGTTTATAATGATCACCTCTGAAATTGTTGATTAACCGAGGCAGTTGGCTTAAGGTGCCCGCCTCGGTTAATCCATTAATGGAGGCGGTTGTCGTAATGCAATCGTCCTCGGTTAATCTATTTTTAGAGGCGGTTAATTTCTGACCGCCTCCGTAAATATATTTGGAGCGGTTATTTTTGTGCCCGCCTCGGATAATGTTTTGGCACCGCCACCTAAAATAATTTTTATAGTAGTGAAAAACTCTATCATTTGTCCCTATATTTCAAGCACAAGTCTGTGGCTAGCTCATCTCATAGAGTTGTGGTGCCAGATATATGGGTGAAGCTGGGGGTTTGGGGTTTCTCGATCTACATGAGAAGATCTTTTCTTAAGCCAAATAAATACTCGGTGGCTGTCTAACCACCGCGGATCGAGTTTTTTTATATGCATCAATAAAAACAAACATTGTTAGATCCTACATGCACTAAGGAGAGGAGCCCAGCCAGCTGGGCTATAAGAAACAGGATCCAAAACTCACTAAAAATGAAAATACCAAGATTACTCTCTCCCATAGCAGTTTGCGCTAAACATTTCGTCCCAGCAATGGACCAAGTCATATGCTCCTCTCTGATCTTTGCAGGCTGCAACCCACGGGCAATATTTTGTGATGCAAGATAGATCCTCATGTTCCTCTCTCACGAAGTGCTTTTTCCAAGAAGTCAAATATACTTAATTTTGACTAAATATATAAAAATAATAATATTTATAGTACATAAATCATTTGATAGATCATTGAATTTATATATGTTCATAATAAACTTATTTAGAGAGATAAATATTACTACAGTTTTTTACCGATCTATTTAAATTTAAAAAAGTTTAACCAGCACAAATTCTGTAGTGACATTTAAAAAGGGATAGAGAGAGTACTAGCCAAGTAGGACTTGAATTATTAACCTTGATCATCCGTGCTCATGTCAGCTTGTACTATAAAGAAAGAACACACGTGCATATGAAATCTGGTCCCTGTGAGGTGTTGAGACGTAGAATGGTGTGTGATAGTGTTCCAGTTTTGGCACTCCAACTATCTTCCATGCATGGTCCAATCTGCTGCCTGGAAAAATTCTGCAGACACATCTATGTATGTACGTGTACGCCAGTTCTGGAATAACATCAGTTGAGCAATAGTCATTACGAGAACTTGGTAAAACCTCTTCTTCAACTGGAGATTCAACTTTATCTTCACAAGTACAATTGAAGTTATTTTCATGATATACATAGATTTGGCCGTTGCTGTTCAATTTAGTGTCCATAAAATTAAATATTACGTTTTATTTCATTACTACTTTTTCGAGTATGAGGAAGCATAACACACAAGTGCAGACACCACCAAACTCCTGCTTACATGAATGTGCCTCACTGTCTCTTATCGCAAATTTAAAGGGAGAATGTCCATAAAATGGTTGTTTGAACAAGTAATATGAAAGTGATTACTAGCAATAAAATACTAGAGTAGAAAAATTATCAATAACTCCAAATAGGACACCATTGGATAGGCTATGTTTTTAGGGGAAAATAGTACAAGTTTCATATTTTCTGATTTAAAATAATAAATTATTTGTGATTTTTACAAAATAAACCATTTTTATCATTTATAGAAAATATAAAAATGCCTTTGAAATATGATGATCGAAGATTTCTTTTTTTAGGATTTGTATATGACAAGAACAAACTCAGGCAAGTTGGATGATCAAAACACTTCTCCCTATGTAGAAACACACATCGTTCAAAGCAATTGCTATGCGTAATTCGCGGACACTACAGGGTAGGTGAAATGGTATCCTTGTGCCTTCACCAGCATACTAAAAGGTGTCTCTAGATGTGTACTCTCCCCATCCCAAAATAAATTAGCTCTTACAAATATTTGCAGTCAAACTATTTTAATTTAATCATCTTTATAGAGGAGTGTACCAACATCTATATTACACCAAACAAGTATACTATAAAAATATATTATGTATCTATTGACACTATATTTGTATTATAAGTATTGGTGCTGTTTTCTATAAATCTAGTTTAATATAGTTTAATTTAGGACAATTCTAGAGGTTGATTTATTTTTGGCTGAGAGAGAACTATATTTGCGTCCGTTAGGAAATGTTCATGGACAATATTGTTTTTACCGCGGTTTATATTGCCGTGACGACCCATTCCATTCCTTAAGACTTAACTAAACTGCTGCAAGGAGTGAGAGAAAGTGGTGGATCACCTATTCCTAGTTCCCAACGAGCACCATTAAAGAGGGTCATGGATGACGTGCAACGCAAATAATTAAGCAGTATAAACAGGCCAATAATATTTGTGGCTGGACTATTTCTTGGATGCAAGGAGGCATAGAAAGTGTGACTTGTTTTCTACCCATTGGACCGGAAAGGTTTAAGTACTATATATAATACACTTTTGTAGGTGGAATAGTCTCATGCATCCAGTTCCCACGTGGAGACATGGGGTGTCGATACATGATACGGTAATAGTAGTAGTCCCTCCGTCTCAAAATGATAATTATTTTCCAAACAGAAAAAAAAAATCAGCTTATAAAAATTTTGATCACAAGCATTTAAATAATACAACTTTGGAATATGACAATTGATGGATTTATTTATATTCAAAGTGTCTCTGAGTCTATATTGATTCCTTAGCAAACAACAATATATAGTAAGAAATTAATGGTCAAAAATTATTTTGTTTGTTTTTGTTCAAAAAAAAATTATTTTGTTTGTTTGATATTTTACGATCTTTTCTCGATCACGCCTAAGCGCATTTTTCATGAACATGCTTATGATTTCAGGACGGATAGAGTAAATAATTGCATACGAAAACTCAAATAGTGTTTGCAGCTTATGCTCCGACTGTCCTTCAAAGTCCTTGCCATGGTCTGCAGCAAGCAAACCATACGAAAACACTATTTCTGTAGTACGACAAAAAATCAATCCGAATGAAATTTCTGTAGAAAAATCCTGGGTTTCCACAAAATTCAGTCAACAGAGCAGATGGATATATACTTTTACTTATTTTTCTCTCAGTCCGAAAGCAAAATATGACTGTGACGCGGTGACTGCACATGGTCTCTGCTCTGTAGGCTGTCACGGTCGACACTCTTCCCCAGTTATCCACTCAGCGAGTTATTCGAGTCCTACACGTCCCTTCATCAAGGTTGATTAAGGCCCTCCACAGTATTATCATGCCTAATCCATGGCATGCATTCAATTCTAAGTCTCGTATATGCTTTATTTTATTAATAATTCCATACATTGTCATGGTAGCCAGCATAAGCAAATTAATAGCGTCTGGATACTACAATTCAAGAGAGGCATATAATCCACATGGCTGAAAATGTTTACACATGACATTTTCAAAACTGTTTACTGAACATATATATACATTTGACAGTGTTCTGAACTGGTGAAACAGTATCTGGCTACGGCCGACAGCCGTACATGGAGGTCAAAGTAGGTATTGTGACCTGTGAATGAATTGCGATCATGCGTGGTTGAACGACCTGCTTATCTTAAATCAGGGATTGACTCCTACTGATGTTTTGTCCTCATCATGTCATCACGTCTGATGTTTTCTCATGTTACTGCCTGTACTTACCGTGGTAATTGAAGAAAGCAGTGTTTGGTGAGCATCGTAGCCATGACTTCAAAATTTTGGTGATTTCTGGTTATGTGTCACCTTCTTATTTTTAATTAAAAAAATGATACGTGCGTGCGTGCATGACCGCTGCGTTGTCTTGAGATCTAATTTCTAATGTCTTATAATGGTGTATAAGGTGCTTTCAATGTAATAAATAGCAATGGTAGCGGCCGCAATAGCTGGTAGCAGTCCATTGCCGTTACCACTACGAGATAATACTCTAAACTTTGCAGTTCAGAACTTTGCGACCGTAATTTTGAATAGCGGACTGATATTGCGGCCGAAATTGCGCGTAACAGACCGCAATGCGTGTAGCAGGCCTCAATTCCACGTGTTTAGTGTAGAAGATGAGCAGGAAGATTTTAATTGTTCTAAAAGAGAAGGGGAAGATGAAGAGAACATCTCTTATGCAGATGGAGTGATTTAATATTTTTGCTTCAGATAATAGCGAGTTTAGTTTTGTGAATTATTTTTTTATAGCTCCTAAGCCATAATATGTTTCTTTACAACTCTTAATGTGATGATTTAATATGTGGAACACCATGTTTGTTTTTTAATTTAAGTATGTGAGACATTAGTTTATTGAGTGTAATTAAATGTCTATTTATACTTATTATTCATAGTATATTTACTTAAAATTATGTAAGAGATTATTAGGTACCGCTATTGTAACTTATCATCTGTAATATCGCCCGCTAACCGTAATCCGCTACCTCGACATTATTTTGCTACCAACCCACTATCCACTATTTATTAGCTTGGGTGCTTTCAGTTTTGACACTAAAAAACAAAATCTGGAAGACTGGGACTTTCAGTATGCCTTTGCCTCTTCTGGAATGAGATCAATTCAACCTAAGACACTGCATCAGCAAGTTGGTAAGACCTGTTCTTCCAATTGAGATTCGAACTGCCTGCGTGTAATTGAACTTTTCTTCTCCATACCATTTCTTAATATCATCGCAGATGAAAGGCAAAGAAATGCCAAATTTACAGTATTTATATAATAGAAAGAACTAGTGCAAATTTACAAGCTCAGTTTGCAGGATACAACAAGAACTCCCTGGATGAGAAAAAATTGCCAAAGACACCCTCTAAACATGACAGTTCAGGTGTACACTCACACTCAACACAGTTGTGCTATTTTATTTCAGCAGGGGCACAGCACACGTTTAAAGTGATTCAAGTTCAGGAACTCAAGCTGAAACTTGAACAAGAATGTACTAATGAACTAAAATGAGAATCTACTAATACAACTCATCACGGTGGACAAAAATGACCACAGTCCCAGCTAAGCCTTCTAACCGGTTCTCACAAAAAGGTTGGACATCAAGTATCAACAGGAATGTCCAAGCTGTTTTCTTCGGGTTCTGTGGTTACTTCCCTTACATCAGACACTTCAGAAGAATGGGGATTATCCCACTCAGTGTCCCCCACTGTAGGGATATCGACTCCCTCGTCATCCAACTCAACAATGTTCTCCGTAACCGGTATTGGATCTGTATCACTTACGCAAGCTTTATCAACGTTATCATCTTCCATGTGCTTCGAAGAAGTAGAACAGAACTCCGAGCTCTCCTCACACACCTGTATTGTGCTAGTCTCTTGCCTGAAAAACATATAATCTCCCATCATGTTCGCTCTACAAGAATATAGTTTTGAGAAACTTTCAACTGGATGAATCAAATTGAATTATGGACAACAAACCTTTGTATTTGAGATTGTAGAGCATCCACAAGGGCTAGGAGATCCTCCTTTTCTTTGATGGCAGACTCAAGTTGGCTCATGGCTTCTTTTATGCGGATGTCAGCACCTGCTGCTGAGACCCTAGCTTTCTCTTCAGCTCTGACAACAGCTGCTTCTAGAATTACAGCATTTCCTCTAGCTTTTCCTAGCTCTGAGCGCCACATTTGAGCCTCTTGAAGAGCAGAATCTCTCTCCGTAAGCAAACGATCTCTCTCTTCAACGAGAAGCTTTGATTTCTCTTCCGATTCCCTTAACTGAAACAAAAATACAGACAACTTCAAATATTTTCATTGACATGAAGCATGCTCACGGTGGTCTGAATCTAGTGTATAACACTGTAACTAATAAGCATTGGAAGATATGTGTACTGTATGCAATTGTACCCTAAGCAAAGATGCTTCAACTTGTTTCTCATGGTCTTGTTTTAGACGTTCAAGTTCTAACGTAAAAAATCTTCTCTCTTCATCGATTGAACGTGCTGCAGAAGCAGCAGTTTCAGCTGCTTCTGCAGTCTCCTGTAATTTATCTGCAATTTCATTGATGGTAGAATCGCGTGCACGAATATCCTGCAATAATTGGTGGAGTTCGTCGTCTTTAACTCGAAGGGTCTCCTGTTGCTCGCAGATGCATTGCCATTGCCAGAAAAATAGAAACAAGAAAACAATTTTAGGATCCAATTATCAAATTATAACATATTATAATCTGAGGAGTATCACTTGAAAGACAGACCACAAAGTTATCCATCATATGAGCAGTGAATGCTTTATTATAGATGATTAGTTATTATCAACTTTTGCAGCACAGAATTACAAACCAGTTTTCAGCCAGTCAGTAAACTTTTCTGAAGTATATTTATCATATAATCCAGGTATAGCAACAGGGTGATGAAAGGGAATACATATCTCCTGTTGGTTACAGTGAATTCAATATGCCAGGAAATTGGCTGATAACTGACAGAATTCCTGTTGACTTAGCAATATTTATGCTATTTCAGCAAAAATTAAAAATAAAATACCATCCTTACAAACTAGTATAGCTTCTCACAGTGCATAAAGGTTTAAGAAACTATAGGACAAACCATTTTCTGGTTTTTGGAGCAGTCTTATGAACATCAGCAATTCTAGCATTCACTGCTCAGTTGCTGAATATTAATTCAGGTACTCTTATGTACAAGTAGTATATGGAAGAGCATACCATCATTATTGTGAGATCATCTAATTGACCTTTGGTAAGTTTATTTGTAGTTGAGCCCAAAGCTGCCCGCAATGAAATCTTCATTGCAGCTTCTACCTCCTTTGTTGCTTCAATTGCAGTGGCATTGGCTACAGCCTACAACAGTTGCAACTGTTCCCAATTTCGCAGGACCATTCTCCCCCAATGAATTGACAGCCTCCTTATGAGCCTGTAGTACCAACTGAGTCGCACTGCATATGAAGCACGAAAATGTTACTAGGCTTCAAGGTCTGCAAATATAACAGCATTACATAAAATGGGAAAGATAGATTTGCGCACATGGACATATCATACATCAACCAAACAAAATTTATGGGAAAGGGATATTTTATATACTGAGGCCATTGTAAGCCTAACCTAGTTATATGTTATACTGCATAAATTTAATCACATAAATATGCATGCATGTTTCACCATGTTCTTGTTTCTGATAAATGGGAACCAGTATAGCTTTATCAACATTATAAATGAGAGCACCAGTTCAAACCCTTTGCTTGATGCTACAAGCAAATGTTTCTTTGTTTCACTTTGGAACAAAGAGCACCAATAGAGATAACTATTTACAGGAAGTTTTCCTAATCATTGGGGAAGTGGTTAGCAGTGATCCAGGTAGGTAAATGAGAAGAATTTTGCACCAGTGGTACTTTCGAAAAGTTCGCATGAACTTAAAGCACCCCAGTAATTAGTTTTAATTAATTTTATCATGGGTATTATCTGGACCCAATCCTATCCATGCCCAATATAAGCCCAGCCCCAGCCCAGGCCGATGTTTGTGGATCTGATGGATCATATTCAGTTGCATCGCGCTGCTCACTTTTGTATGTTTCAGTCCCCCTGCTCTCATAGTGCGGTACATGGCAGCGGCAGCGGCACCACCCCAGCGACCGATCCCAATCCCCTTCATTGTCTGTTGTGGCTACGAGGCGGCAGTCAGGGAAACCTCAGTCTCATGCAGGCCCAGGCCTAGGAGCCGACGATCCCACCGCACACTGCCGGCCGCAAATGGCTTCCCACTCTCAGCACCCCGCTCACAGCGCCAGTGCCAATTTCACTTGTCTTTCTTTCTTTCCTTTTCTCCTAGGTTTCGGTTATTGATACAAGATTCAGTATTCTCATTTCTCAGTCCATTGTATCAATAGGCTTCATTAGGCTAATTCATAGAAAATAGATAGGATTCAACAAATATAATGACAAATTTAGCGGCAACTCTATTGTCAAATATCAATGACTTTTGAAAAAAGGCATTGCAGTCTAGAGTAGCATGCAGCAAAAACATCAGCACACAGTCCTAGTACTAGTTGATTCAAACGAAGAGAAGAAAAAATAAATGAGAGAAGTGATGGCATGACAGAGGTCTGGGAGCAGCTCGCAACACAGCGTATTTGGTAAGGCTGCACGAAAACACCTGCGGTGACATGCAGAATTTGAGCAGTGACGGATCCACTATACAAGTCATGCACTATTGAGCTGCCTATACCCCCGCCTTGCAGCAGCCTCACAACAATTGACCTGGAGCCACTCGCCGTGTGTGCCCTGTATCGCCATCGCCCCGCACAATGAGAGCAAAACCCAAACTCAAACAAACAAGCGCGAGCAACATACGGCAACTGAACGGTGAAGATCAACAAACATCTGCTTGGGCTGGGGCTAGGCTTGGATAGGGCCGAACCCAACTAGACCCATGACAAAATTAATTAAAATTAATTACTGGTTCTTTTAAGATTCATGCACACTTTTCGAGTGAACCACAGGATCAAAACTTTAACATTCGCGCAAATGTTACTTGAACCCCCATAGTAGAGCACCAAATATAGCAGAATTTACATGTTTTTTATTCTGAATTTAGAAATGTCAACAACAACAACAACAACAACAAAGCCTTTTAGAGTTGAAACCCAATATGAGCCCCAAGTCACGATTCAGGCACGTCAATAGCTGATTTCCAAGCATTCCTATCCAAACAAAGATCTTTAGGGATATCCCAACAAATCTCTTTTTATTTAGAAATGCCACACAAACAAAATAAGTGTTTCACGTCCGCTAATTCTCTAACCCCTAAAGCTGCGAGGTGTTTACACATAAAAGTTCTACTCCCTCCACCCTGGAATAAAATGGTTTAAAGCTGGAATAAAATGGTTTAAAGCTAGAGGCTAAGGAGGAGGTTTATTTGCAGGAACATTCCCAGTTTCTCACCCAATGAATCTACTCCCTCCTCCTTAGCCTCCTCTAAATCTGCCAACCACATCCATCATGCATGCACTGCAATGAGTAAATTGCGTGAATTTTCAGTCAAATAAACCTACTCCTAAAAAATTTGTGCGAGCCATTATGCGTGCGGTAACAGAGCAACGTGTTCTCTAAATCCACCAACCACAGCCGCCATATAGGCATCAATCAAAAAGACCAGAGTTTAAGTCAAGGGTACATGGGTCTTTTGTAATTTCTCTTAATCTGTCTTAAATATCTAGGATCCCAGCCGAGATAGGGAGTAGTCCACTGAAATGGTTTTCTAATTTTTTAATCTTTTCAGTTCTGCCAATACTAATCAGACAGCAACCCACTATAGAACCAGTTGTACAAGTGCAAATAACAGATTTAACACACATCCAGTTAATGCTTATTTAATCTTACTCAGTCCAGTTGCAGGGAAGAGATAGTCAAACAGTAATGCAAAACTCATGATTCAGGATAGGACAGGTTTCAGGAAAGAAAATAGAAGCTAAAAAGATAAATATAAGCAAGAACAGTAGATTATCAAAGCTTACTGTAAAGTGGATACCCATGCTCTTGCAGCGCTGGGAGTTTCTGCACAAAGAAAGTATTCCTTTTTCTGTGGAGTTCCAATATCTAGAACACTAGTCAAAGAACACAGCGAATCAAATCTAGACAAAAGGAGAAGAGAGGAAACATGATAACGCAAAGATGCCCCATACGGATACAGAAACAGCATCCATCGTATTTTGCCAGTCCACTGCACCAAGAGTTTTACAGGTCATTACAATGTTTCCACAGCGTACAGTCATGACAAACTAGAATAGAAGTAGGTCCATACTGAAAGTTCATAGGCGATAATGTCACTGTGCTCATCGAATCGAACACGATTACTCCCCTAACATCCTTGTCACTCCTACGGACCCTACATAATCCAAAAAAAAGAAATTGGTGTCATTCATTTGGCGTTTCAGGTACTGCCTCTTTGGCGAAAAGGAAAACGACTCTGCAGTTACCGTACTTGTATTCTATCTTTCCGGTTGTTGGATGAAGTATGACCCAGCGCTCATTCCACTTTCTAAGCTGATATATATGAGCAAAAAGAAGAAACATCGTGAGTGGAAGCGACAACGTAGAATCCAAACAAAAATAGCAATGCTATGACTACGAGAATGGAGAACGCCTCAGAACTCCCACATAGATAGACTACATGGTTTATACACTAGTACACTAGCAAGGAACCGAATTTGCAAATAAGAGGAAATGACCTTTCTTTTTCCTCTCTTCTGACGCAAGAGGAAATGACAGTTGACAGGTTAACAACCAACGAAGGCTAACTAGAGGCTCGCAACGGTGTCCAATCCAAGGGTGAGGAAAGAAGCACAGTTTGGCTTTCTAGGTGTTTCCTGCAGTAATTGCTACTGACGCCGAGACAGGGAACCTGATAAAGCAAACTGGATGGAATCCAGAAAGAAAGAAAGGAGGGGAGAAATGAAGGGAGCTGGACGATTTATTTACCGTGTCGGATCGCTTCAAGAGAGGGCCCTGGAGGAGGTGGCGGGTGGAGGTGGAGGAGAGCTGGCGCCGCACCCGGTCCAAGCTGCTCTGCATCTCGCCCACCACCTGCGTGCGGTCCGCTCACGCGAAGACGCAAGAGCGAGGAGCATGAGAAATCCCCACACAGCTCCCGGTGAGATCCCAGCTACGGAAACGCAAAGGAACCCGCCCGCCAGCGTCGGCCGGTAACTCGCTCGATCCGGGGAGAAGAAGAAGAAGAAGAAGCGAGGAGATGCCAGACGGACTCACCGTGCTGCTGCTGCTGCTCCCGTTCGAGGCCTCCATGGCTGCCGGTGCCGGTGCCGGTGCCGGCCGGACAAGAGAGGAATCAGACCGAGACCGACCGACGGCAGCTGTTTTCGTGCAGCTGACTGAAATGACGGATGGCGGATTGCAACAACATACGTGTTCTGGTCTCGGTTACGTACTTTAACTTTTACGCTTTCCGTCTTTGCAGACGTATTAGTTCACCAATACGAGGCGGAACGGAAACGGACACCACACTCGTAGTCGTACTGTCGTTATCAGATATGGATGGATGATCGCATCGCATTGGAGATGGACTTGGATTGGAATTGGAGTCCCAAGGCGCCGCCTTCCGTCGATCGATCGACCAATATAAATAGATATCCGGGCAATCTCACGACGCCGTGATATTCGCGAGATCCATATCCAAACATCAGCAGCAACGAACAGCGAATTCATCGATCGGTTTGGAGAAGACGTACAACTAGATAGAAGCGCGCGATGGCCATGGCCGGCGGCGACGATTGGATTTACGTGCTCTCGCAGCAGGAGGATGCGGAGGCGGTGCAGGCCGTCATCGCCACCGCCACCGCCACCGGTGCAGGAGACGAGAACAATGAGCCATCCAAGAACCCGGACGACAACGACGACGAGGCAGACGAAGACTGGCCGTGGCCGCCCTACTACATGCCCCCGGAAGAGATGGAGGCCGAGAAGATGCACCGGGCCTACATGAGAGGCTTCCTCGAGGGAGAACGCTCATCCAAGGCCTACGAGCGCGCCGCCAAGGGCGGCAACGACGACGACTACATCAGAGGCTTTCGAGATGGAGCACGACAACCGTCGAAAGCTTTCGATCACGCCGTCAGCGACTCGTATTACGGGTGCTACGACAGGTACGGCTTCGGCTTCCTCGCCGGCGCCGGCGCGTACGGCGCCCCCCCTGCTGCTACAGGATCCCGCTACGGCGGCAGCTACTACTACGGCGAGCCGTACGCGTACGGATACGTGCCGGGATACCAGACGACGACGACGGCGCACCAGCCGGCGCCACCTGCTCCTGCTGCTGCCTTGGCCGCCGCCAGCTTGTCCCCGCTACCGCAGAGGACGTACTTGTACCCGGCCCCAATGCCAGCGGCGCCGGCGCCGGCGCCGGCCTCAGCCCGCTCCGCCGCTGGCTCCGGCCGCCTCTAGTCTCCGCCCTCTCGGCATTAGTCATAAAACTCATAATATAATGTTAGTTTTGAAATTTTATTCTACTATTAGCTAGGGTACATTTTAAGATTATGGTTGTGATAGGATCGGATGTGTCGAATTTTAGTGCCATTGTTCTGCGTGCAATGTAAGCTGAACTTTAATCTAAGTTTTCCACGACGATATCCACCTTGCTATTTGTTCTCCGCATCAGAAACGTTACAAGATATATATTTCCTCTTGCAAGATAGAACCGTGTCTTCCTTCCTATATTGAACTGCTGATAATTTTTTTTCATATAAAGTGGGGACGGAATCAAATCGCAATATGAATGGATGTGTGAGATAAGTATGACGGAATGAACTGATGGTACTTCTTGAGATCAAATCCCAGTATGGATGGACGTGTGAAATAAACCTCTCATGATCGCTAGCCAATGTGAAACTTTTACTCTCCAATCTACGGTATGAATCATACATAAATGCATTAGGTAGCGGCATGCAAAGTGGAGACGGGATCAAATCCCAATATTGATTGAAATTTTTGCTCTCATAAATCCGACATGCATGTTTAAACTTCAATCCATCGAAATCGACGTTTCTTTTCGGATAAGCAAACAAAGTCATAAAAATCCTCCAGTTAATTCGAGGGCGTTTCTATCTCGGCCAACATATCAGGCTCAGGCGAGCAGAAAAATGCGTCTTGGAGCCTTCTGCTTTGGATGGCCGCGAGGACCTACGTACTTCATATTACGCGCGTTCTCCGTTTTTGCCGACGTATTTGCACCCATACGAGGCGAAACGGAAACGGACTCCACTCGTAGTTATCAGATATGGATGGATGATCGCATTGGAGATGGACTTGGATTGGAATTGGAGTCCAAAGACGCCGCCTTCCGTCGATCGATCGATCAATATAAATAAATAGATATCCGGAGCAATCTCACGACGACGTGATATTAACGAGATCGAGATCCACATCCAAACCGCAGCAAACAGCGAATTCATCGATTTGGACGAGGAGATCAAGAGAACTAGATATAAGCGCGCAAGCGATGACCATGGACAGCGGCGACGATTGGATTTACGTGCTCTCGCAGCAGGAGGAGGATGCGGAGGCGGAGCATGCCGCCACCGCCACTGCCGGTGCAGGAGACGAGAACAATGAGCCACCACCCAAGAACCAGGACGATGACGAGGCCAGCGCGCAACCGTCGACGCCTGATGCGCAATACGGTGGCGGCGTGGCGGCGCAGTGGTCAGAAGAAGAGGAAGACGACGACGACGAAGAGTGGTCGCGCTACTTGTCCCCGGAAGAGCTCGAGGCCGAGAAGAGGCACCTGGCCTACAGAAGAGGCTTAAAAGAGGGAGAACGCGCATCCAAGGCGTTCGATCGCGCCGCCAGGGCCGGCAACGACGAGGCCTACATGAGAGGCTTTCGCGACGGGGCACGAATGCCTCCATCGGATGCCTTCGATCGCGCCGTCAGCGACGCGTACAACAGGTACGGGTGCTACGACTACGACTATGACTACGGGTGCTACGACAGGTACGGCTTCGGCTACCCCGGCGCCGGCGCGTACGGCGCTCCCTGCTGCTACAACATCCGGCTACGGCGCCGGCTACGCTAGCTGCTGCTACTACGGCGAGCCCTACGCGTGCCGACACGTGCCGGGATACCAGACGACGGCGGCGCCACCTGCTGCTCCTGCCTTGGCCGCCGCCGCCAGCTTGTCCCCGCTGCCGCAGATCAGAACGTACTTCTACCCGGCCGCAGATCAGTAGTCATAGTATATAAATAATGTTAATTTTTAAGCTTTTTTTTTATTAGGGTATACAATTCAAGATTATGGTTTTGATAGGATCGGATGTGTCGAACTGAATTTTAGTGTCATTGTTCAGCGTGCAATGTAAGTTGCAGTTTAATCTAAATTTTGCATGATGGCCACCTTGTCATTTGTTCTTCTCCGCTTCAGAAACGCTATACACATTACTCGTATCAAAAAAAAAGAAACCATTTTAGACACGATTTTAGTCAAACATGGTATGCGAATATAAATCATGAAAAACTTTTAAATTATTGAGTTTGGAAATATGAATAGTACATAAATAGATTTGTCTTCAATAAATATTTTTATAAAATATGAAGTCAAAGTTATGCTTTGAAGGCTGTATTATTGTCCTAAACGATATCTAAATCCGATATGAATAGAATACATTTAACTATAACATCATAGTCTACCTAGCCATTGTTTTATGGGAGCTGCTAGGGTTCCATCAGGTGGCACCCAGCACCCCCGCGCGTGCCCGTGCTCCGCCCTTCGTGTTTGCGGCTTCCCATTCCCACGTACTTAGTGTGATGGCTGTAATTGAACATGTGACCTTTCCATATAAGAATATCTTTCACCTACCACCTGTTTTCACATGACATTTTTTTGTATTATATCAATCATTTAAGTTCGATAAAAAAAATCAATATCCTAAGAATAATATTCTAAATAAATAGACCATGCATGGTTACATGCATCTCGTAGAATATTATTGAAGGGGTGAAAATAAACAAGTAACAAAGGAAACATCATAAAGTATAGATAGAATATCAAATGTATACTATGTGAACATAAAAAAGCTATCGAACACCAAAAAAATGTATCCTAAAATATCAATGTATACTTACTGAATATCATAAAATACATCTTAAAACATCACATTAACACACTACACAAACATCACTAAATATATTGTAGAAGATCATATGTATACTACGTGAATATCACAAATATTATGAAATTGAATAATAAAATAACAAAATTAGTGAAGTAGTTAACTAAGAGTCGGATAAAAAGAAGAAAAAGTGCTACCGAACTGTAACAAAATATATCCTGGAACATCAATACTCCCTCCATGCCCATAAAGAAAATCGTTTTAGATAAGATTTTGATCAAACATTGGAAATATAAATCATGAATAACTTTTAAGTTGTTGAGTTTGAAAATGTGAACACTGTATAAATAGATTTCTCTTGAAATATACTTCTATAGAAGTATGCATATATCAATTTTTAATAAATATTTTTATAAAAATATGAAGTCAAAGTCATGCTTAAAGACTGTGTTGTTGTCCTAAACGACTTTCTTCACGGGTATGTAAGGAGTATATACTTTAGTATATATCACAAAATACATGGACATCATATTTCTACTCGCGGACATCAAAAAATACATCATAGAACATTACATATATACTACATGAACATTCGCGTGTATATATAAAATAAAAAAGCAATACATAAAATTATAAATGTGCAATAGGAAAGAAAAAGAATAAAATAGAAAAATAAATATGATATAAAACTTATTAATTCTTTCAAAAAGGAACAAAAATGTATAAATATTAAAAAAGATAAAAAGATATGGAAACAAAAAAGAAAGAAAAAGGAAAAAACTAAGTAGAAGCAAATAAAGAAACAAAATAAAAAGGAAAAAAATAAAAGGAAATAAAAATTAATAGAGTAAAAAGTAGTAAAAGAATAAAGAAAACAAAAAGAATGACAAAGGTTAGAAAAAAGAAAAATAAATAAATGAACGGCAATAAAAATAAAAACATATAATAAAAAGAAAATAGAAAAGGAAACAAAAAGAATAATAAAAGACCAATGGAAAAGAAAAATAAAACGAAAGGAAATGGGATAAATAGAAGAAAAGAAAAATAGAAGCACACATGCCCAGGTGTTGTACTCTTCTCATGGATGCAACGTCCCTGCAAGCATTGGCGGATCTGGGGGGATACTAACTCGGTGTGCAAAAGACGTAATCATGGGATATGTATCAATCAAACTATTGACTAAATTTATAGTAAATATTATGAGAATTTATGTCTTTAAATAAATTTATAATGAAAATATATTCAATAACTAATCCAATAGTACTTATTTTGTATCATAAATATTTAATTCAAACAGTTTGACTTCTCGAAAAACGAGACTTGCATTCTTTTGTGGACGGAGGGAGTATGTCTTCCTTTTTTTAAGCTCAGCAGCTTCCTCTTCACAGGCTACAGCTCAATTCGAAGTCCATTTCGTCGTCTTCAATTTAGAATCCGAGCAACTTCAAGGCTCTTTTGTTCAGATGCATGCATGCATATAGGCCAGTGGTGGAGTTGGTCCTACACTGGTCCTGTTTTGACAAAAATGAACCTTTTTTTTTGGTCCATGAAATACGTGCATCTTTGTATCTATCACGAAATTACATTGATAGTCTTCATATTACTATATAGCTACTATGATCTGGAGGCTTGTATTATTTAGCCTCCCTGGTCCGTTCCTGGATCTGCCACTGCCTGCAATTAGATGGCGCTCGCGCGCGTCAGTATGTTGGGTCGTTGGCCACACATGGGCAGCTCGCTGCAGCGCCAGTGTTCTACCGAAATCACGCATCGATCGTGATTTCTCGTGGGTCGCACAGCAACGGTGCATGATCAGAGGGGGGTCGGCGCAATAACGTATGCACCATGTACATACTCAGTATTGCTTTATCTGAGTCATTTATTTTTTTTTAAAATTCGTGCTACACATTGTTTCCAATGTTTTTTACTCCTGTTTGACATTGCACTATCTCGAAACACAATATGGACGGCTCAGATAAGCAATACTGATCCGACTGGTCAGATGCAAAGAATTCTGTTGTTTTATGAGGTAACGGGGATATACAGTACATATTTGAAACTCTTTGGATGCAAAGAACTCCGTTGTTTTATGAGGTAATGGGATACACATATTTGAAACTCTTTCGGGGCAATCTATGGATCCGACATGTATAAACTTAAGATATACACTGCGCGCAAGATATAAAAATCCAGGAAACTTCTCAACATGCTTGAAAGACACTAGAGTTAACTCTTGTTTTTTAGAAAAATCACTAGAGTTCACTAAATTATAAAGCTCTAATTCGAGGTCGTGTCTATCTCGGCCAACATCAGGCGAGCAGAGGAATACGTCTTTGGAGCCTACTGCCTTTGAGGGCCGACGTTGCGTACAGTTGCCATGGCAACGCTGGTACCACTGCCGATCAGTTAAGCTTAAGCAGTGAACCACATCACAACAGCAACAGACTTATAAGTACTGAACTGAAACCAATCTATGTTCTCTGGTGAGTTTCTATTGAGAAGAAAATGTTTGTCTGTTACAGGATACAGGAACCCAAAATCACCGACCACATGACCCTGCATCTAAACTCAGTTTCCCAGCCTTAGCAAAAACAGGTCAAACGACTAGACTGCTCCATTCCGAGCACCGACTGGCTAGGACACCCCAGCTTCCCTGGAGCCCGGAACTTCAGCATGTAACCAGAGGTTAAAACTATGTTATGTACATGGGTCATGCAGTGATGGATGTCCTGGAGGGAAAACCAAAAGGACTATGTACAACGGTGGTGTGCCGTCCTCCTTACTCAGCGTTCTGGATCTCGCCCATCATTATACGGTTGCTCACCACGTTGAACCCTAGCACTGCCGCGCTCACCTTCTTCCCCTTCTTGCCTTTCTTCTTACCGCCACCATCCAGCTCCATATCCGCGCCTGTGCCTCCTCTGGCTGCAGTGGCAGGATTTGCCCGCCCTGCACCGTCACCGCGGGTACCACGCGTGCTGGGAGCTTGGAAGGCCATGTCAATCACATCTGCTGACAGGAAGGCCTTGTAGTTGAGGAACTTGTCAATGAACTGGTGATTGCGATCAAGAGAACCAATGTTCTCGTGAAGGAGCATCTCCGCTTCAGTGGTCGATTGCTTTATGCAGAACTCAAGGAAGCTTATATCTGAGAGAAGTATATCAAAGTTAACAAAAGTAATACAAAAGATTGAATTATCCTAAATTGAAGCAAGAGCTGAAGGCACAGTTAGATACCATTTGTTCCAGTGAGCCTGCCCCATTCACTCTCGCACCAATCTCTGAAGTCCATTGCCTCTGCATAATCACAGCTGTTAGAACTTTGAAGGTGATGATAGTCTTACAGAATGCGAGTTAAAAACTTTAGCTATACCAGTCTGCTTGTTTGTAGCCTCTGCTTTCCCTTTGCCAGATTGGTTGGCAGTAGCAGAAGAAGAAACTGGCAATCTGCCTGCCTGAGACTTTTGACGATTCAGTGGAGATTGATCCTTCATCATGGAACTTCTGCTCTGGCTTGACAAACTTGGAAACTCAGACCTGGTTAAGATATCAAGATAAAACATAAAAGTTCTCAGAAACTATGCAGATTCGTATATCCATCTTTTGCGATCCAAAAACACCAACGGAAATAGCTATTAAAAGCACCTTATGCCTCAAAAGAAACTAGATAAGGGAACGACGCTTTAAATTTAATTTCAAAAGAGATCCTTTCTGCAACTATTTCTAGTACAAAGTTCAATCATATTTTGCTAATTTAGTTTATTAATAAATAAATAAAAAATTCACTAATCCTTTGTAAGCATAGAATCCAGAATAAAATATGTAATAACATCTTGAAAGCAAAACCAAATAAATAAATTAAATTGTAAGAGCTGCTGCAAGACATACTGCTTCTTATCTTGTTTGGAGTGCTCAGAAGGGCCCCAAAACAAATCATCTTCAGCACTTGATTTGGATCGACTGGGAGCATTGGAACTCATTTGGACAGGGGCAACTGCCTGTGATGGAGATGATCCAGAAGCTTGCCAGGAAGAAGCATTCCCATGACTTTTTTGGTTCGGGGCCACCTTTGCTGGAGTTGGTGAGGGCGCTTGTTGCTGGATGGATGCAGTTCTCCTTTCTTGTTCTCTCTGAATATCTCTCAAAGACAAAGGTTTCTGCACCTTTGCTGAGTCATTAGACCATGCTGGAGCAGGCACAGAGCTAGTCTGATCACTCTTCCAAAGAACAAAATCTCCAAAGGATGGACCACTTGGTGGAGCTGGCAATATTTCTAACTCCTGTTGTGCTTGCTTGGCAGACTTTCCCTTTTCAGAAGGCATGGAAATAGCTGGTGGATCAAAGGAACCAACAGGTGATGGAGCCTTCACAGTAGAAGCTTTTGTTTTTGCTGCCTTCTTTTTGTTCTTTTTGTCTTTGGCCTCAATGAAGTCATTATCATCAAGGGCAGGAGCATCAGGCTTAACAGCAGCAGGCGACAAAGGAGGGTAAAATGCATCATTGGCATTACCTATGTTCTCATTATCGGCAATGCTTGACCTCGCCAGAACTTCTTCTGCCAGCAAATCATGCAACTGGCTTCTTTTGTTTCTCTCACCAGCACTTTCCATGCTTCCCAATGATTTACTTGAACCCCCATAATGTTGCTCGGAAGATATTGCCATGCCATTCCAAGGAATTGAAGGGACTGAAGCTGCTGGCTTAGCTGCTTCAGTAGCTAATCCTTTCTGTGCATGCAGTTGTTCCTCAGCTTGGATTTCTAGGAGTGACTTAGGCCTGAGACCCTGAGTAGGTTGTTTCCATGCACCCTGGCTTGCCATGCTATGAGGATCAGATGACTTAAACTGTGATTCAGCTTTGTCAGCGCCATATTCCTCTGGAAGACTTTTGGGGGTAATCTCATTTTGCACTCTGATTGGTGAACCCCAAAATAGCTCCTCTGTATCATCTGGTAAATCATGCTTATTACCACCAAGATCAGAACTGTCAACCTCAGTTTCCTGCCTTGTCTGCTGAGCTGAAACCGCCTTTGATGCTCCTTTGCCAGCATCTGCAGCAGCCTGTTTTTTCTTTTGCTTCTTTTTCTTTTCTGCTTTCTTGGTCTCCTGTGTATCAGCAATTTTTACTTCAGTTGCTACAGCTGTCGCAATGTCAGAAGAGGTATTTTCTGCAGACAGATTCAATTCTTGAACCTGACCAGAAATATCAGATAATACATTTTCTGATTTTGGATCTAGTGGTGGTTCATGTAAATTCTTAGCTTCATCTGAAGCACTCCCCATGATCATAGTAGATCCAGAATCCAAATCCTTTCCAGACATTTTGTTTTGTTCTGCTGCAGTATCCACTTCGTGAGATTTAAACTCCTCATTCCTATCTTCAACTTCCACCAGCTTTGAGTTTACCATAGTTGATTTCAATTGTAAGTCGACATTACTAGAATCTTCCAACATTCCAGTACGAGAGTGATGCTCTTTTGGAAGTGCACCCACAGCAGTTTCATGGGGCACCAGGCAATGTAGTTACAGAACTTTGTGATAAAGCTACACCATCCATATTTCTAAAATTCATAATTGACTGACTAGGTTGCTGCCCCACATGCATACTATGGACAGGCAATTTCCGATCGACTTCAATAGCCTCTTGCATTCTTCTAAGACCAAGACTGATAGAATCATCAGTGTGCTGATTGGGATGCACATGAGGTACCATCTGAGAAAGCAGTTGCTGCTGCAACAATAGCTTTTGTTGCTGCTCCAGCTGGAGCTGCTGTTGCAGTTGTTGCTGCTGCTGCTGCTGCTGCTGCTGCTGCTGAAGTTGCTGCTGCTGCTGCTGCTGCTTGAGCAACAACATCTTGTCCAACATAGAGAGTGGAGGCTGAGGTGTCAAAGGTGTCTGTGACTGCAACTGTAGTTGTGACAAAAGATATTGCTGCTGAAGCATATTTAACAGCTGTGGGTCTTGAGAGATCTCTGCAAGCTTCTCAGGTGGCAAATGAGCCAAAGCTGGTCGGTTTTGTGTCATTAAGTTGTGTTGTTGAACACCAATACCAATGTTCTGGGAGTTCTGCAGATCTTGACGTATATTAAGGAGCCCCTTGAGCAAGATCTCCACCATGCATGTTAGGATTAACATTTCTTGCTTCAGGGTAATTGGGCCATAGTGGCAGACCAGAATTACCAGTAGGAACTTGAGGCTTCTCCTTTGGCTGCAGCATGGCTAGTAAATCAACATTCTGAGATTGCAAAGATTGGCGAGATGTATCAGCCATGGGATGTGCTTGTGATGCTGGAGCATCTCCTGTCCAATATGGACTAGGGTTTTGCAAAGAATTTTGTCTCTCCAACAGTCCTTTCTGTGCCAAAAGATAGTTCATGTTGATCCCGCTCTCACCTCCACGCACAGAAATGTTGCCAAAGCTACTATTGCCAAGATCATTCATACCTAGTTCAGAAGAAAATAATGTCAGACTAGGAAATAGCAGGATCAAAGAAGGTTAAAAAAACTAATATGAAATGAAATAGGCATAAATAGAACTCTTGATGACAGTAACATGCCTCCAGTTATAGAGATAGTGTCTGCCGAAGGATTCCGCACACTATTGGACATAAGTGACTCCAGGAAACGATTTTGAGCCTCAACAGCATTGTCTTTCCTGCTTGGCCCACTGTCAAATATTCCAATGCCAACTGATCCTGCTTGCATGCTAGAGCTGACAAACTTCCCTGTAGGTTGGGTCTCTTGAGCTAGCATATCGCTTGGCTTTGAAGTGGCAAATCCTGGTGGGGGCCTTGCCTTTGCTCTTAGGTGAGGCATAACATCCCCAAGCATTAAGAAAGGAATATCAGGGGGTGCATTCACTGGACGAACCAGCAAATCAATGCCAAAATAACCAGCCTCAAACCAGCCAATAATGTCGGCACCAGAAAAAGGACCTTGAATTTGACCTTGTGGATCTTTGTAGTACAGAGAGAGGCTTTCTGGATTAGGATGAGGCTGCACTGGACTGGCAAAGTTATCAAAACCCAACATGCCAGCAGTTTTTGATTCTTGATTTAAGAAATTAGGTATTTGATGCCCAAATTCAGATGGTCCAAGCTTATGTTCTCCAACAAACTGAGACCTTTGTGGAACAACATAAGGAGATGTCCCAGGACGCATTGACTCCCCTTTTGCTGGCAAATCAGTATTTCCAGCAACACCTGTTAGAGATAAATATAAACAGGGGTTAAGAACAATTTGCAAGCTTCAAACTACATCAACATTATGCTAAAGGAAACAGAACAAACGAGTCATCCAGTAATGTTATTTTTCATGTTTTTCTTTTATATGTAAGTGCCTTGTGTGAATTAACGGCATAGAGGCGATGTGAGATTAGTAACATTCGAAACAGAAATGCTCAAAAACATGAATGGCTCTCAAATATGCATGGCCACTCTGTGTGTTTTCTTAAGCTTGTTCAGCCATGTGAGATTATGTAAACAGCATTGCGTATAAAGAACCAGTCAACGCACCTGAGACTTCCACGCCTCCTGACTGGTCTTCTCTTCCACCTGGAGAACGTTAAAAACAGCATTCAGTGAGAAACTATGCAATATGTAGTATATATGTCCCAGCATATCAAAAATAAATAAATAGATATAAACCATTTCTCGGTAAAATTTGGCTGCTTTGATGGCACCACATCAGGATTACCTTTTGCAGCAGAACCATCTTTAGAAGCCTGATGGACACCACTGTTTACGATATCTCCTTTCTCAATCGCCTTTAGAATGGTCTACAAATTTAATTCAACAGTGAGATAAGAATGTTTTGATACCACAGAAACAAGGCCCTACTAAGGAAATAATAATAGCATAATTACCGCTTCTTCAGCAACAGGAGCAGATAGTGCTAAAGGTTCCAAAGCATCTTCTTGCATGAACACAGAGAGTTCCTCCAAAGAATCAACAGATAACTTAAAATCAGTGACATCACAACTTCTGTATATGTCAAGCAATTTCATCCTAGTGTATCTGAATGCTGAACGATCTGATATACCACCAGGTCTGTCAGAAAGAAGACCAAGATGGAATGGTCGTGAAGATCCACTACTGATTGCACTAGTACCAGATGCGTACTTTCCACGATTGTTTGGAAAATTTGCAAAATCATTGTCTGGCTTCCCCCTACCATATCCATAAGGAGCAGATGATTTCTGCGGAGTCTGAGAAGGATAGTGAGGCAAATCTCCACGCCCACGGCCCGCTGAATAACTAGATTTCCATGAACGAGAAATATTGTCATCCTTTTCAGTATCCTTTTCATAACTGTTGGCATCTTTTCCATAGTGAGAGAAACCTTTTTCACGGGAAGCATCGCCCTCTTTACCTGAATCCCCCCACCTATCATTGGAACCCCAACGTGCAGTCCATTTATTCTCACGGCGTTGGTCATAACTACCATCCTTATTGTTGGAATCACCCCAGCGCTCCTGTGGAACACGACGACCATCCACAGAATGCTTGGAGGTGTCATCTGACCATCTTTCCACTTTGCGTCCATCACCATGTTCCTTATCTGTCTCCCTCCAGCGAGACCACCGATGGGTTGAATTTGGTTCCCTTTCATCATCGCGCCAGCGGTCACGACGCCCAGTTTCACCATCAAGCACAGGAGCCCTGAAAACATCCTTTTTCTTCGTGTTGTAACCTGGGTCTTCACCAGTCCCTGATGTCTTTGAAACATCTGGACGGTGGATACCCTGTGAAACAGGATCCTGCAACAAACAAGCAATCATATAAATCACTGTTATGATATTAATACACATAACAAGTACCCTATTACTGCAATTGTCATGTATGATATTAATAGTTTCTACTCAAGGACTAACCTTGTTTTCTCCCACCTTCATAAGCCACTGAGGAGAAAGGGGTATTTCAGTGTCAAGGCCTTGCTTCTCTGCACCAACCAAAAGCTACTTCAACATGACAGTATCAAAATAGCATTGACAGGAAAGATTAAGTTATAAACAACTTATTATTTCTAATGCACCCTTCATCTATTCAAAGTTGATAAACCAATACTTTATCAATTCATCAGACAAGAGGAACTCACATATAACTGGTATGTATATATACTTCTTTTGACATGAGAATGCCATAAATCATGAAAGTAATTCAAAAAAAAACAAGAACAATCTAGTACCTTCTGTACACATATGAAATGAATAAGCATTAACTAAATCTGCCATAGCTGTAGTACCACAACATAAAGCCAGAGAGCACGGCATGTTTTAAGAAACAGGGCTGAGACATTGGTTTTAAGCTACATTATGCAATATAGGAATATATATAAACGGGTGCATCAACCTCACCACATCGATCTGCATGTAGTGAGCCATACACCCACAACAACAAATCTACACAGAACATAGAAATCAAACATAATAAGAGGGATCTCTGCCAGCATCAACAACAAAAATCAGAACTTTAACTGACTGAAACGAATCCAATCACTCAAACCAGCGCCCCCAGAATCGATACAGAAGGCAACCTGAGCATTTCATCCAGTCCACCAAACTCGAAGCGAACTCGCTTCGCTAACCAAGCACCACCCCCTTGACGCATCTAAACACCTGGCTACACCCAGCATCGATGGTCCAGCCACGAACCCAGCTACGGCAACAACAGCACGAAAATCTACGAGAGCGGCGCCATCCCACACCCGCCGAAAACCCCCCGCAAGACCTAAACTTGCGGCGGTGATCGAAGTGCTGAACGAGAACCGAATCGAGATCAGCCCGAGAGGCGGGCCTGAGCTAGGGTTTCGTGCGGATCGAGAAGGGGGCGGAGCGGTTACCTCTGGCGATCTGCGGCGGCGGAGGGGTGTCGACGGCGAGGCGACGACGGAGGTCGGCATTGGCGCGGTCCGGAGTGGCGGCCATGGGCGGCGGCGGCGAAAACCCTAGAGCTGCTGCTGGTTCGGCGAGGTTTGGGAGCGAAGGAGCGGAAGCGGAAGCGAGCGGGGGAGTGGGGCTGTTCCTTCCGCCAGGATAAAAAACCGGGGGCAGGCCACACGGCACACGATTCCCCATGGACTCTTTTGCGTCCAGGCCCCTTGATTTTCAATAATTAATTTAAGTTCTTATCTTTCATCATCTTTTGATATTCTTTTTTGTGTATAAATAAAATTATCAAATAATTTTAGCTATTAAGGATTTACAAATAGGTATTTTTAAAAGTTTTTAAATTTGTGAGTGTGTGTAAGTAGTGTATGTATGTTTTGAGGTTGAAAATGGAATTATTACAATGTATTGGTGTTTTTTGAGACTTAATAAGATATATATGATGTGGTGGATGTATCGAGTCGAACACGAGAACATTCTTGGATATGGGCCTTCAAAAGATAGAAAGAGCCCATGTTTGGTGGTTGTATAAGAATCGTTATCAAGAAACTCCACAATATAAGTCAGCTAGGTGGGTCCACTAACTATCCTTAGCACGTATGTGTGCCACCTGACGACCCATATAAAAGCCTTTGGAAAGCCCAATGTTTTGCGCATAGGGCTTGTTTGCTTCCAATATTGGGCAATGCAGTGTTGGCTGGAAGCTCAATCCAGCCCAACGCCTCGAAACACTGATTGGGCTACGCACATTCTCCAGTCCACGAAGCAAACAAACCCATAAAGGCGAGTCCTTCCACTTTCGGCAATATAACAACAACCATTAAAGTTAGGGCCAATAGTTCTATAATTAGCCTATTACGCTAAACAACTCATATGCCTAACTAAGATCATGGAAGCCTAATGTTTTTCGCATGAGTGATGAATCCCTTTGAAACTAAAAATTAGGGAATAAAATCGTAGTTAAGGCATGTGTATCCATGCATTAGAAAATAGAGGCAAGTTCAAGCACACTTTTTTACGGACTACTTAGGATGGGTGGGCAAGGTTGGATTTTTGTTTTGACCCACATTACCTATTAGACTGACCCAAACTAAACAATATAAGCTCTTTAGCCCAACTTGCAATCTTCTGCACATTACTTGTAGTCAACTCCGTTGTGTAGGTGAGTTATCTAACAACTTGATGATAACATTCCTTATATGTCACGAGTATCCCAACGTAGGATGAACCCAACCAACAAACCAAAGGATGGTCCGGACTGGTGACTTGGAGTCTAATGTCTATCCGAGGAGTAACCAACTAACCTCGCTAAGACACACAATCACATGATCTCCTATGTTAAAGAAAAGAAAGCAATAGCAAAATAAAGAATTGAATGGTGGGTAGGGGCAAATTCGTCAGTAGGGCATGGTGGGGCCCAAGCCCCCTCATTGAGCCCATCTCCAATTTTTGTGACACAAAAGAGAGAAAGTGATTGGGGTAGGAAGTTGAAGATGAAACCGCTCAACAATCAATATTTGTGATGAAAGAAACGTTTTGAAAACAAAACCTCACAAAAAAGAAAATATAAAACAAACCAAAACAAAACAATGTGTGAAGGGGCTGGAGGTAGGAGGTGAAGATGAAGCCGCTCCATCAACAATCAATATTTGTGATCAAATAAATGTTTCGAAAACAAAACCTCACAAAACGATGCTATAATAAAAAACAAAACAATACATGTAATATTTCAGAGTGAGAAGGGTCTATGTGCAAAACAATGTCCTGATCGAGCACAAAAGTGCAGCTGCACTCCACGTTTGCACTGGTGGTGCTTTGCACCATGACGAATCCAAATCCAATCCACTACTTCCAGTTCTTTTTGTGAACAAAAACGTACAGTACCTGCTCCACCAGCTAATAACGTCCATAACGAACAGTACGAGTGGCTAAGGTTGTCGGCACGCCTGGTGAGGAAAACTGGAAAACAGGAAACCACCTCCCCCCTGGTCCTGCAACCTAGCTTTGTCGGCACGTCCATAACGAATAGGAGTACTCCTACTTCCCCCCGTGCGCTGGTAGCCGTTCGTGCGAGAATAGCAAAGCAGCTCGTTTGCATTGGAGGCAGGCAGGCGTCGGGGGCCCGCTGCCCGGCCGCGGGGACCGGAGGAGGCCTCGTCGTCCCAACCGAGGCCGCCGCCGCCGTCTCGCCGTGGCTGCGCCGCCGCCTTCTTTCTTCCTCCGCCTCCTCGTCACCGTGACGGACGTGCCCGGCAACAAGTCCGTCCTGTGTTTCCATACACATGTTGTTTCCTCTGCATATGCATGCATGCACAACGAATGAACACCATGCATTCTTTAATCGGTTTTGTCCTCCCTTTGCATTGCTCTCATCGTCATCATCATCGTTCTCCAAGCAGATTACATACATGCTCATGTCGCAGCAGAGCAGCAGACGGGGAGAAACCAGGATCCATCCATCCATCTCCGATTCGATTCCAATAGCCGCCATGTCCTCCATTGACCCCACACCGTGGCACGCCGCGAGGCGCCTGTCGACATCGCACGGCGGTAGCCATAATAGCAAGACCCCACACGGCGCGGCGTCGTCGTCGCAGATCGCCCTCGCGGCGGCCGGCGGCGCGGCGCTGCTCCTCGTCGCCGTCCTCGTCGCCTGCTGCTGCTGCTGCTGCTGTTGCAGGAGGAGGAAGAAGGACGCGACGCACCAGCAGCACCATCATGGCGGCATGAGGTTCTACGCCGCCGACTCCTCCGGCTTCAAAGGTGAGACGCCGGCCGCCGGCCGGAGACGCGCGCACGCCATTGCTGGGCCTGGTGGCCTCGCCATGGATCTTTAATTTGACCATGCATGGCAGCTGCCAGCTGCAATGCGATGCAATGCAACGCAATAACCGACGATGGCATGCAGGGAACACGTCGGGGTACTACTACCCGAGCGGCGCTCGGCCGCCGGCGCAGTGGCAGAAGAACAACGGCCACCAGAAGCAGGTGGGTCCGGCGCCACCGGCGGCGGCGTCGACAGCCACGCCGAGCACGACGACCGGGCACCACCACGGCGGCGGCAGCGTCCTACCACCGCCGCCGCCGCCGATGCCGGCGGGACACGGCGGCATTCAGCTACGAGGAGCTGGCGGCGGCGACGGGCGGGTTCTCGGAGGCGAACCTGCTGGGTCAAGGCGGGTTCGGGTACGTGCACCGCGGCGTGCTCCCGGGCGGCAAGGAGGTGGCCGTGAAGCAGCTCAAGGCCGGCAGCGGGCAGGGCGAGCGCGAGTTCCAGGCGGAGGTGGACACCATCAGCCGCGTCCACCACCGCCACCTCGTCGCGCTCGTCGGCTACTGCGCCGACGGCGCCGCCCGCCGCCTCCTCGTCTACGAGTTCGTCCCCAACCACACCCTCGAGCACCACCTCCATGGCAAAGGCCTCCCCGTCATGCAGTGGCCCACCCGCCTCCGCATCGCCCTCGGCGCCGCCAAGGGCCTCTCCTACCTCCACGAGGAATGTATGTACTGTATGACGGATTCGGATTCGGATTCGGATTCCGTTTCATGAAATGTGATGAATGCATTGTGATTGTGTCAGGCGATCCTCGGATCATCCACCGGGACATCAAGTCGGCGAACATCCTGCTGGACAACGAGTTCGAGGCCATGGTGGCGGACTTCGGGCTGGCGAAGCTGACGAGCGTCAACCACACGCACGTGTCCACCCGCGTCATGGGCACCTTCGGCTACCTGGCGCCGGAGTACGCGTCCAGCGGCAAGCTCACGGAGAAGTCCTGACGTCTTCTCCTACGGCGTCATGCTGCTCGAGCTGCTCACCGGCCGCCGCCCCGGCGACCGCTCCTCCTACGGCCAGGACGGCCTCGTCGACTGGGTACGTGCCTACGTCATACCAAGCAATAAAGCATGATTCGTCGTCGTCGTTGTCGCGTCGTATGACAGCGTGCGTCCATGGATGCAGGCGAGGCAGGCGCTGCCGCGGGCGCTGGCGGACGGCAACTACGACGAGATCGTGGACCCGAGGCTGCGGGGCGACTACGACGCGACGGAGACGGCGCGCCTGGTGGCCAGCGCCGCCGCCGTCCGTGCGCCACGCCGCGCGGCGGCGACCCTAAGATGAGCCAGATCGTGATGGCGCTGCAGGGGGCCATGCCGCTGGAGGAGCTCAGCGACGGAGCGCGCCCGGGCCACGGCGGCGCCGCGTTCGGCTCCGGCTCCGGGTCGGGCTCCGGCGCCGGCTCGGGCTCCGACGACTACGGCGGCTCCGGCGGCTCGTCGTACACGGCGCAGATGGAGCGGATCCGGAGGGCCGCGATGCCCAGCCCGGAGTACAGCGCTGACTACCCCGGCTCCATCCCGGAGTTCGGACACCCGTCGCCGGCAAGCAGCGCTAGCTCCGTCGAGCGGGAGGACCGGCGGCATCGTGGTGGTGGAGGTCGCCGGTGAGCGACAGTGTGAGCGTGATGTACTCACTATTTGACTCTTGCACATCCCCTGTACAAGGTCTTGCTATAAGTTTGTGACCTGTTTTAAATATAAATTTATTCTAAATTTATCCTTAATTAAATTTGTCTTACTCAACTAAGATTATTAAAATGTCTATAATCTTAGTATTTGTCGAATAAATGCACAATCAAAATATTGAGCATGTTCGGCTGTCCCTTGCCGTGGCTGCGGCTGTATTTTGCCCTCTTCAGCTACTGTAGAAACAGGGCAGTAGCTGCCGCAGCTTGCTGCAGCGAACAAGGCAATTATATTTCGATAGTGCATTTATTCGACAATACCACGACAGCTCTTTTCCCTCCGTCATTTGCAACTCCGGCAGACTTAGAAGGAAGGGTTTTCGGCGGCGATAGGGAAGCCAAGTGATGGAGATGGTAGCCGAGCGATTGGGGGCCCTAGCGGGCGTCACTGTTCGCCATCGAGCATGGCCATGGTGGCATTGGCAGTAGTGAGGGGCGGAAGGGAAAGAACGGGACCATGGGAGGCGCGGTAGGATTTTGCCGAAAGCTCTATGGCCATGGCCACGATGGCAGACCTCCAGCGAGATCCAACTTGAGGAAGGGCGCATGGAGGCGGAAGGAAGATGAATAGGTGCCGATGTGTGGTTTTCGTCTGAACGGGCGGACTCTAGTAGCGCCCGGTGTTTTAGGCCTTGAAGAAAAACCTCAAAAATAGACATACTCATGTCGTTTTGATAAGGTTTTGAGTCAAACATTGAAAATATAAATCATGAATAACTTTTAAATTGTTGAGTTTAGAAATATAAAAACTATATAAATAGAATTGTATTCAAATATACTTTCAGTAAAAGTATGCATATATCATTTTTAAATATATTTTTTAGAAATATGAAGTCAAAGTAATGCTTTGTAGACCGTGTCATTGTGACATCTAAATCCTATACGGAGGGAGTATGTCTAGAGAAGTTTAGCCCTAAAGTGAAGTTTCTTCCTAATCTAGATGTATTGAATTCACACTAGAGCCAAGAACAACAAATACATACATAAAGCTAAATGCACTAAAAAAATGGCTCAGAGGTCACTCTAAGAAAAAGCTTTGGTACAATTCCACATATTTTTCAATGTTAAAATGGACTAGACATGAATTTCAAGCATTAAATCAGGTTTCAATGGTTTTCAAGAATTCCAAAAAAATGCTTTATGGCTACAAATTTTATAGGGTAGCACATGCAATGACAAGGGTGAGCGTGTGACACGTGACGACACCAGAGGACGGCACGTGTGTTGCTGAATTTAGCGTGACATGAGGGCCCACCTGTCTAGTTAATTAGTATAATTTGGTTCTACACAGCTTTGACGTTGGCCATGGAACCAGGGAACTCACGTGGGCCCTGCACGTGGTTGATGGGTCCCACTTACTGGGGTCTGACTTGCCGTGCCCGACTCCTCGTGCGTGCCAGTGGTGGCGTCGTGCAAGATGTTTCTAGGCCGAAAGTCCCGTGACTCGAGCTTTGGCTGGGCCGCTGCCTCGGCCTGCTCGAGCAGAATCGGTCGAAATGGCCAGACTGCCAAAGGCATGTTCGCCAGCCGAATGCGTGAACCCCTAGCATCGGGGAAGACAGAGGGGGAGCTTAGTGGAGGCCAAAGTAGCGCCATGGCCCCCCTGCTCACCTAAATTCTCATTAAGTAAACAGTAATTTTAGCACTGTTTATTGGTGTTTAGAGCTCAATTATATATATTAGTCTCCCCTACTTATTCAGCCAAACTCCGCCACTGGGGGAAGGGTTGAACATGTTCTGCTTGCGTTCGGGACCATATATAGGTCCGTAGCCAAGCAATTTATTCAGAACAAATATGCAAATCGGGGATCCTGCTCTCTTGTTATGAGATACCCATGCATACGCATGTAGGGCAAAATGACTAACTCGGCTCTTCATCACAGTTTGTCATCGTTAAATTGAACAGCTATACTTTTTTCAAGGCGGGCATGTTTGTTCGAGGTCAAAACTTATCGGGGAAAATTGGTCTCATAGCACTGAAAGATCGTCATATCCTGAAAAATACTATCAAAAGTTTGCCGCTCCGTAAAATACCATCAAAAGGATGCAACGTCACCTGGATATAGCATTTTGTCACGTTTGGAGCAAACGCTGTCGCCTCCGCCAAGCTCCTGCTCCGTGCTCGCCACCGGGCCCTGTTCACCGCCATAGCCCTAGCCATAGCCGGCGAGGACGCTGGACAGCCGCCGGAAAATGAGGCGGGCGGGGAAGCTCAGCAGAGGATGGCCTCCACGCTCCCCGTCCACACGCACAGGCACAGGGCACGAAATTTCCTATAGTATCCTTATAGTACACATACATCAAATGTTCTAACAATAGTATACACTTATACGTGATGTTCCTACAGAACACATAAAATGTTCTTACAGGACACATGAAATATTCATACGGTACAGACACGTTCTTAATTTGCTTTGTTCATGTAGTACAGATGTGATGTTCTTATAGTATACGAGAAATGTTCCTAGGTATATTTTTGCTTGTTCTCGAAGTACAAGTGTGATGTTCCTATACTGTATATGAAATGTTCTTGGTATATTTTTGTTTTGTTCACATACTACAAACCTGATGTTCTTATAATACACATGAAATGTTCTTTGGTATATTTTTGCTCGTTCACTTAGTACACATGTGATGTTCTTACAGTACACATGAGATGCTCTTTGGTATATTTTGCTTTGTTCATATAGTACAAATGTGATGTTCTAGGTTATTTTCTACTATGTTCTTGTAGTATTATTGTGATAATAAATATTTATCATGAGATAAATATTCGTTAATTTTTTTTTATCGAAACATGTCCATGTGTGGTCTTGTTTAAAGGAATTTATTGCAAGGAGCATGATGGTGCAAACAGATTTTAATTATGATATTTGGTTTAATCAGTATAATTTTTTTTAACTTGGAAAAGCAAAACGTGCTGGCATTATTATTTTTGGCTTTATTTGCATGGATATTTCTTTTGTGGCTTGTGCTCTGCTCCGATGCTTGAAAAGTGCGCTGACAGCTGGTTCTAGGAAGCGCAGCACTGAAGACGACATGGTGCATGTGCATGGGTGGGAAGGCTGCTCCGGCACTGAACATCTTGCATGCCTACAGGAAAGCATCTTCGGAACCTGTTGTGTTTTCAGATCCTGCACTTAGCTACTTAATATTTCGGCTTTGAGTTACTGCTGTGTCATGTGTCTACTCCGTCGTATTCCTCGGCACCAATCCACAATCCTCAGTGCAGATTTTGGTCCTTCATATGTGCTTCTTCTGGTTCCATCAATGAGAGGCCCCAATTTAAATTTAGCTTGTTGGAATGTGAGGGGACTCAATTCAGAGGCACGCAGAGGCAGAGCTACGCGCTGTCCATGAGACCTTGGCAACAACAGCCATACATCTTGCATGCCTACAGGAAACCAAGATGAGCAACATCGAACAGAATCTTGCTGAATAACTTAGGGAACTACAGGAGCTGTTGCCGAACGTTTCAAGAAAGATATAGATGCAGCTGCCGAAAATCCTCGTAAACATCATATCGGACACTTGCTGGTGTGTACTGTGTACACAGCTGTGTTTTGTATATGCAAAGTCAATACAAAAAAGAAACATGACAAGGACTGATGAATATATATTGGTAGGTATGATGCAGACCGACAACAAAGTCGATCTAGCTAGTTTATTTATCTCTACAGTATCTATCTATCTACACCTCGAGCTCGAGGGTCCAGCTATAGTCAGCAGTTGTTCCGAACAGGTATTATGACCTGCCAACGAATTGAATAGCAAGGAGGGTAAGCAGCGGCGCGACGGCAAGATGATCGACCCTCCTATTTACTTACACATGCAAACTCAATCAGACGATGTAGCGTGTAACTAGTCCTGTGTATGCTACCGCTGCAAATATAATGTGAATGCGTATACGTATTAATCTAATTGGATAGCAAACCACGATTTCCCCTGCACGTGCACGCGATGGCGCGTGCCCTTCCACAAGTGTACGACAAAGACAGACAGACCGACAACGAAGCCCATCTAGCAGGTTTATTTATCTCTAAATCTATCTATCACCCTACGTACGTACCTTGAGAACAGTTGTTTCGACCAAGTAATTGATCGAATGGCGACGACAACTAACACGGCGCTGCTACTAGCTAGCTAGCTACTTGTGTTTGATTGAGTTGGTGACGACGACCCCGACGATGGAGACGAGGGTGGTAAGCAGCGGCGCGACGGCCAAGATGAGCCACCTATGCCTGTAGTAGACGGCGTGGATGCCACTCCTCGTCCTCCTCTTGCTCCGGAGCTGCACGATCTGCTGCAGCGTGTGGAGGTAGAGCTCCTGGCGCGGCAGCGGGTCGAGGAGGCCCTCGAAGAACTCCACCGTCCGCCGGTCACTCATGGTGCTCCTCCACGTCCCG
This sequence comes from Eremochloa ophiuroides, assembly GCA_038502445.1. Taxonomy (NCBI): domain Eukaryota; kingdom Viridiplantae; phylum Streptophyta; class Magnoliopsida; order Poales; family Poaceae; genus Eremochloa; species Eremochloa ophiuroides. The sequence goes on along the minus strand of JAHLJS010000001.1, from coordinate 7,231,489 downwards.
CTCGCCGCGCACCAGGGAGCCGAGGATGGCGAGGTACGAGCTCACGCCGCCGCGCCCGGGGTCCGACCTGTCCGTCACGCACTCCAGCGCCACCATGTTGATGAGCCAGCACCGCGGCAGCCAGCTGAGCGCCAGCTGCGGCAGCACCAGCTCCCCGATCCGCAGCAGCCCCGGCGCGTCCGCCACCCTCACGTCCTTCACGCGGCACGTCCAGCTTCCCCGCAGCTGGATGCCGGCCTCCGCTAGCTCCACCGCCGACGTGAAGTGCGCGAACGGCCGCGCGTAGTCGCAGTACCTGCCGCCTTCCGGCGGCGCAAGACCACCACCACCGCTACTACTAGCGCCGAGGTGCCGCTGGTGGACGAGGTCGAGAAGGTGAGCCGGGGAGGGGGGTCAGGCTCTGCCACGGCGTCTCCGGCTTGTCGGCGGCTAACCGCCGCCGCCAGTTGTCGGTGGTGACGACGTCGAGGCCGAAGTAAGCGAGGAGCATGGATACGAACTGGTCGACCATGGCTGGCGCGGCGGCAGGCCACGATATCTCGACGACGAGCTTGCTGCAGCACGGCCCAGGGGATCTGGTTCTCGAACAGCAGGATGTCCTTCATGATCCGCAGCATCCGCCCCCTGCGTCCACCACGAGTGCTCCTGCATCCCTTCCGGGTAGTTCCTGGTCAGGATCGACATCACCGCCAGCAGGAAGCAGCCGTCCACCACCATCATGTAGGCCAGGTCCCCGTCGCCGATGCCTTCCATGATCGCGTCGTCGTAGCAGCTCCGCGCGTGTGGCAGGATGGGCCTGATGATCGCCTCCAGGATCTGCGACACCGCCGTCTCGTCGTCGCCCAGCGCGCTCCGGCAGAACTCGTGCGCCACCGCCTCCTTCACCTTCTCCATCTCCTCCAGGTGCGGGTTCGCGCGGTGGTGGTAGGGGCCGATGGAGACCACCTCCGGCACGAAGTAGCGCTCGTCGAGGCTGTCACGGACGCTCTGCGGCACCTTCTGGATGAGCAGCGGCTTGTGTGCCGCCCTCCGACGGAGCGACTCGTTGCTGCTGGAGAGGCGGCAACCCAGGCCCATCAGGTGACGAGGGAGCAGGGTTGAGCTGCTGGACGACCCGGCCTCGTGGATCATCGATCACCACGGCTTCTTCTCCGACTTCTGCAACTGATGCTCCAGCTGCTAGCTGCTGGGAGTGGCGGTGCAGTGGTGGCGGCGTGCTCAAACTGATGCTCCGTCTCTCTCGCTGATATATACACAATAAAAATTAGCACCTAGGTAGGGCCAAGACGACCCAGGGCCCCGCGTCGCTCTCCGTACGACGGTACGAGCGACACGGGCGGCGAACGCACCCAGCCACCCCCGCCGCCCCTCCCCACCTCCTCCTGCACCTCGCCGCCGCCAGAGGCAGCCACCGGAAGTCGTGCGGCTCCCAAGGAAGGCGGCGGCGGGGATCTCATCCCTCTCCAGGACACGTCTCGAAAGGAGGTGCGGCACTCAGCGGAGGGTGGCGGCGACCTTCTCCCGGCAAGGGGGCGGTGGATCCGGCGCCGCCCAACGGATCCGGCCATCCCGCGGCCAGATCCGGCGAAGGAGGGCAGGGAGTCCTTCCTGCGGTGGCGGCGACTACGGCAGCGGCGGCGAGGCCCCCTGTTGCCTGGATCCGGCGAGGTGTGGAGGGAGCCACGCTCTGCGGCTCGATGGAGATGGAGGTGGCTGCTCGCTGTCGAGTTCTTCGGTGCTTCGGGCTCAAGGGCGACGGATCCACTCGTTGCTCTTCTCCGGCCGCTGCAGAGGTCCGGGCACCGTCGGGGCGGTGACAGCGGCAGCTCCTGGAGGCCGGATCTGACGGCCCCCAAAGCAGGGTCTGCGGAGATGCGCGGCCAGGGCGCGCGTGCAAGTCCACCGGTGGTGGACGCCGTCGATGGTGGCCTCAGCGGCCAGGAGGCCGGAGTAGCGACCCGTGCTAGGGCGCGTGCGGGGTGACGTCCGGCGACGGTGGCCGTGCTGACAGAGGCGCAGCAGCAGAGGTCGTAGGACTACGCAGCGCTGCGAGACCCGACAGGGCAAGGTGGCCATGAGAAGGTGCGGTGGCGCCGTGCGAGGGGCACGGCAGCGTTGCGGTGGCACGGCAGTACAGCGTGTTGAGGTGCGGCGGCACGGCAGGGGAGGCACGGTGATGGCGCCGCCCATGGGTTGCGTCCTGATGTTACTGGGCCTGAGTGCATGCAGTGGCTTGGGTTGGGATGCACTGGGCGAAAGCCTTTGCCAGCATTCTTGCTGGTGGCGATGGCGACTACGCCTTCAGGCGTCGTTTTCCCTGTTAGGGGCGTCATTGGAGCTCCACCCCCAGCTGCATGGGATTCTCAGGGTGAAAACTCTGTCTAGATTCTGGACGTGCGACGGCGACGCCATCGGCGTCGTACCCTCCTTGGAGGTGTTCGTGCTTAGAGACCCAACTCGGCTTTTGGTAACACCGGCGAGCCCCATGGGAGTATGGCGCATGAGGGAGAGCTTGATGGGGTTTGCGGCGCTCAAGCGGAGGTGATCGCAGTTGTGGTGGCTGCTAGGGGTTGTCGCATGTATGTCGGGATGGCTGCTTGCAGCGGACCCTGGCGGCTGGTGCTGCTTGGCAGCTGTCAGTGCGGTGGGGGACTACGTCGGAAGATGGCGCTTGTGACAACGACAACCTGGGGCGGCTAGGCTTGCAGCGGACTGTGGCGGGTGGCTCAGCTCTGCTTGGAGCTTCTTCCGTGTAGTACATCGTCGGTAGACGGCGCAAGCGACATCCTTGAAGCAGTCGCGGCGGCGGTAACCATTCACTTGGGGTCCGCAACGTGAGGAGGTCGACCTGCAGCGACGACTTGCCAGTTCGGCAGGGACATTGGAGAGCAGGGCGACTTTGCCCACCATTCTGATGGCAATAAAAGAAACAGATCTGTGACATGGAGGTGGACGTGGCAAGGCCCCCGGATGCGGTGTTCTTGAGGCGACGAGAGGTGGAGTCCAACGGCGGATGTGGCGAGGCCCCCGCGCGTTGTGTTGTCGTGGTGTTTGACTACGAGGCAGCCTCGAGAGGTCTGGATTGTAACACCCTAGTGTTAGTTACTATTTTCACATTTGTATTTGCATGCCATCAAGCATTGATCATGTCATTTCATGCATCATCACCATTTGAATTGAATTACATTCCTTTATATGCTACATGTTTGTTTATATGCTTACAATGCCATAGATGTGTTAGCATGCAAATGTGATGCTTGTTTACTGTTCTAGATGACTTAAACATGTTTGGGTTAACATTTGGAACAATGTTCATGTTGGTGAAATCCCCAAAATACCCCTCTAGCTCATAGTCGACTAGAAAGCCCCCTAAACCTATTTTGTTTGACCAAACAGTAAAGTTAATTTAGAGACTTTGCATGTCAGAGCACTCTTAATCAAAGTTGTGTAGAATTTTATAAGCAACAAACTTTATTTTTGGGTCAACTCATGAAAATAGGTGTAAGGTGGTCAAAATTGTGAAATTGTGCAGATTTGGGGCTGTTTTGGAGTTGCTGAAATTTGCTAAGTCTAAAACTGTTTTCAGTTTCAGTGTACCTGTGTTCTTCGATTCATATCTCTCAAACCAAGCCGAATCAGTTCAAAGTGTCATAATACCAAATGATCTACTCATGTAGCTCTTTGACACATTGAATTTTTCGCTGAAACGCCCTAGATCACGAGTTGTGGCTCGATCAAAATCGAGTTTCAGTCGGTCCTGAACTGAAACCGATTCAGTTTGAACCGACAAGGCGCCGACGTGGCCGCCGCAGCAAAACGTCGCTAGGTGGCGCCGTACGCCGTCGTTGCCCCTCGGCCGGCCTGCAAAACCGAAGGCAGCACGCCATTCTGTCCCCTGGCCACTCCACCCGCTCTCTCTCTCGCTCTCGCCTCTCTGCTCTCCGTTTTCCTCTCCGCCGTCGCCATCGCCGTCGAGGCGATGCCGCGGTGAAATCCGTCGCCACCGTACCGTCTCCGACCGCTCCATCTCCACCCGAGCTTTGCCATCCTCTACTCTACCTTCCCCGCCCATTTCTGGAACCAGCCGAGGCAAGGTATAGCACCTAGAGCCCTTCGCCGCCGTGCTATTGCCGGAGCGCCGCCGAGCTCACTGCTCGCCGCGTCGAGCACAATACCGTGGCCGGCTTCCCTCTCTCTTGCTCGTCTAGGTGTCTCCGCCAGTCGTGGATCTAGCCTAGAGGGTTGGTCGGACCGCTCGAGCCCTATTTCGGCCGGGACGTCGCTCGCCGGAGTTCCCGTCCGCCACCGTGTCGTCTTGCGCGCGGTTAGGTCGAGTCGTAGTGGACCAAAGGTCGATTCACGGGCCATATAGCTTCGTTAGGGTTCCAGGTTCTCAGAACGAGGCTTAAGCTTCACAGGTGAAGGCCGATAGCGGCTGGTGCACGCTCGCCGGAGCTCCGCCGTCTGCCATTGCCGCCGTTGAGCTTGCTCCGGTGGTAGTTAGGTCTCGGGAGTTAGCTCATCGAGTTCGTCTCGTTCTCAGGAACACGTAGGTGCCCTCGGTGCCGCCGGTGACCTCGCCGCCGGCGAGATAGGGCCGGTCAGCGCCGGCGGCTCTGCTCTCTCTCTAACGCGTGGGACCCGTTTGACCAGGAAGCCCACCGGTCAGTCGCTCTGGTGCGCTTCTGGTGCACTGGGCCGGGTGTGTGTAGCGTTTTGAACCGAGTTTGTTTTAAAGGAATTAAGAAAATGAATTTTCAGAAAATTGGTAAAATCTTCCAAAAATCATATCTTGAGCTAGAAGTGTCCAAATGAGGTGAACCAAATTTTGTTGGGTTTGTATTTCTGAGCTCTATATAGGAAAAATATGAAATATGACTTTGTGGTAACTTTTCTGTGCAGTTATAATTAATTTGTTATATGCTTATAAACTTGATAAGTGCATAACTAATTATAGGAATATGCTAAAAATGTGATTCCACTTGTTTAGAGTAGTAGGATCTGGGAAAAATATGTTTGCTAGTTGGTTACTGTTATTTATATGATGCCATATGTAACATGTCTTTCATGCTATCTTTTTGATAAATTCACCATGCTTAGTGTGGATAAGTTATGGTTATGAATATTTTTCCTGAGCCTTGTTTTGTGATAAAGAAGTTATGAAAAATGGGAAATCTGTTGTTTGATACTTTTCACTGTAGTAAGTATTTTCTATTGCTTAAATGGCTATCTGCTTGTCATTTTTGTGTAGCATGTTATATCTGTCCAAATGACTTAAAATTTTGCCAGTAGCCTAATATGGGAGTGTGTTATCTACTTTAATTTTTCTAGAATTTTCTGGGCATAGCAAATAAAAGGTCTAGTTATAAGCTAGGGTTAAATTAATTGTTTTTAATTGAGTGATAATTGGTTAGGAGATGTTTTCATGTATTTCTGTGATGCTCCAGCTTGGTAACCTTGCTAGACATTTTGGGTTGATCTTGTTCACGTGTACGACAGCTAGGTCAAATGTCTTTGCTTATATGCTTTATTCGTGGTTATTAGTTAAAAGGTGGGTGTGGTAGGGAAGTTTGATTCAAATTAATTGTTAGTGTAGGTTGTAGACCTCTTATGCAAGACAAGAAATTGTTCTATAGCTTGCTTAAGAAGGGTGAGTATGTGTTGTTGTTTAGAGAAGAAATATGCACATACTCAGTAAATGTTTGATAAATTATTTGGATGCTCACATGTTGTCTAATGCATCTCATGGCTCGAGTTGTGCATCTCTATATTGCATTCCATAGTGCATTCTCAGTTCTCATATATGCATATCATGCATACAGGATCGCTGGAGGAGTTACACTGCTACAATTCGATCCGCCGGAGGAAGGAGTGCCCCCGGAGATCGAGGTGCCGGAAGCTTCCGAGGCCGAGGAGGAAACTGAACTGCCGGAGTGCACTGACCATCAGCCATCTAACTTTGTGAAAGGCAAGCCCCGGAGCATCCCTAAGCCTCCACCTATTCTTTTTACAAATGCACTGGTCTTTATTAAATCGTATGATTGTGCACTTAAGTATATGAGTTGAATTGATACCGTTGCTGCATTTATACCTTGTACACTTGTCTACTATCCTGGTACTATTACTAGATAAGGGATGGGTTCGATCTTATGCTTAGCCATGCTTAGACCGGTAGAAGTCGAGAGATTTCCTGTCCTTCGCGAGCATAGGTGGTGACTAATGATGATGGGGATGGATTCCACATGGTTGACTATATGTGCCACCATGCCACAATGATAATGAGAGAATCAAGGCTAGGTAGCGGGGAGCCGCATGACATGGTTGAGGTCATGCTGTCTTCGGTGCTGCTTGCGGCCGACTAGGACTGAGGCCACTAGACATCAGTTGAGATTGAAGGACGTCGTCACATAGCTGGCTAGATAAGTCGTTCTGACCGCGAAGCCGAGAAGTTTTTTCTGAGCCGAGAATTGGTGTGACATGGATAGACATATTCTGGAGGTAGGAAGGATGTGCGGAGACACCATTTTACCATAGTCAGGTCAGGGACCTGCACTTCCTGTGAGTGGGTTTGTCTCCGAGAATATGGCCCCCGTCAAGCTCGCGATATAATATGACTCAGAATGATCTAACGGTGACCTAAGAAGCCACTGATCAGGCTGACAGGCTTTGTGATTGGCATGTTTGCCAGCTGGTACAATCGATTCAAATCGCCATCTCTTCTGGTTAGTGAGAAACTGAACTGATCTTCTGATGAGGTAGAGGTTAATAATTTAAACATATTGATTATGGTGAGATGAGGTTGATATCTATGGATATCGGAAATCATATGGTTATATTGTTGGCTATAATATCAAGTGATTGTTTAGTATAGCTGCAAACCTTAGCTTAATAGCTTAACTGAAATCGAAGCTAAACCATATCTAAAATTTATAAGTTGAGGAACTACTGTAGTAATGCTTTTTATGCAAAATGTTGCTATCCTCTGAGCTCCACCAAATAAGCCTGCATATCCTTAAGAGTCTTTTTATTTACTTCCTATCGGATAAGTCTAGCTGAGTACAATTGAGTACTCAGGGTTTTATTCCCATTGTTGCAGAAGGAGTAGTCTACTATGTTTATTGCAAGAACTGCTTCACCCCTACAGGCGAAGAAGATTAGACCTGAGGCAAGGTCGTTATCCATCTTTAGCTTTTGTAAGATGCTGTGACATGGTCAGCTGGTGGTACTCGTGTGTGAACTATGTTGTTTCAAAACTATGTTGACTTCCACTTCTGTTACATTTATGCAAAAGACTATGTTGTACTCTGATGTTTTAATTCGGTTGTAAACTTATGTATCATTTGATGGGTTGTTGCTGAATTTGTAAGATCCTTGGGGTATGTTCTGTTTAAAATGTTAGAAATCGTTTGAGATTTCCGGACTACCGGGTTCATGTTGGCTCAAGTGTGACTTGATTGCTTGCTACTAAATTGGCGATCGTCGTACTTTGTGCTCGTATAAATTGGTCGGTTCTGTGACACGGATCTGGTGGTTTCACTCTGTCGGGTGGTGAGTGGAGTTTGCAGCGGCACTTCGGCGTTGGGTCCCGCATGGCGGTGGCCTTCTCGGCATGGTGCCATCTACTCTTCTTAGTTACTTGTTGACGCGGAGTCACGCGTGGAGGCTTCGATGACATTATGAGCGTGAGACCGTTGGGAGATGTTGTGAGCTGTGTTTTTTCTGTTGCCGTATATTAGTGCGGCCGCGTTGATGCCCCAATCCAACCGGCCATTTCGAGTTGGGTGCTCACCCGCGTTGACGTCCCAATCCAACCGGACGAGTCTTTTTTCTTTTCTTTTCTTTTCCTACCGAGGGCTTTTCTCTTTGTCCCTTGGTTCCTGTTCTTTTTTGTTGGTTTGGTTGTGTTGTGCCCGTCCTTGCTTCTCCTTCTTTTTAATATAGCGAGCAGCTCTCTTGCCGATTCGTTTTTTTTTTAAAAAAATAGCACCTAGGCCATCATCTTATGTTTTTGCATGTTTCAGGTTCTTACTGAACCACGGGTGGTCATGGAGGTCATGTCCATGACGTTCGACTTGTTAGTTTTATTGGGCACACTGTCACGTTTTTATTGGATCATGTGCCATATTTTTATTGGTCCACGTGGCATGACCAAGATATCCTATGCGTCTTTTTACTATTCGACCACACGCCGCGATGTTGCACGACTGTCCTTATGTTTTTGAGTGGACTAAGTGTCGCGCCAAAACTACAGTTAACCACGTGGCTTCACGGGTTCGTACCACGTCTTGGATTTGTATTGGCCCACATGTTATTGACTGGTTTGTCCACACGAAAATTTTTTATTTAACTACATGGCCTGCGTTAGTTCTACCACATGCACAACGGCCATTAGAATAGAAAAATAATTCTAGATCGGCGCTGCTGTAGAAAATGACTACATGCATGACTCTTAAACATGAATCAAATAAATTCAGGTTAGAAGCAAACCACTAACAGAGTTAACATAACAAGCCGCCACACAAGTTCATCACATCAAACCAACACACAGACCACATGTGTCCACTGCGTTAACAAGAGTGAGTTACCAAGGCTAAGCTTATTGCACTCTCTTCTATTGCTGTTTCTTAAACTCCTCATGCTTTCTCTTCAGTTGATTCACTTGTTCGATGGGGCTAGTAGTAGCAAGCTGTTCCAAAGCGCTCTCTCTACTTACTTCCTCCATCCCATAAAGACTGTCGTTTTAGACTTTTTAGACATCACTTTCGACCATTCGTCTTATTTGAAAATTTTATATCAATTCATTTATTTTATTATAATTTGGTTTATCATTAGAGATATTTTAATAATTATTAATTGATTTTATATTTTGTACAAAATTTTTGAATACGACGGATGGTCAAACAAAGCTTTTGAAAAGTCTAAAACGACAGTCTTTTTGGGACGGAGGGAGTATGCCTCTGTTCTGTCAGAGGTTATTTCGGATACCATCATTCTTTAAAAAAAAGGTGTTGCAGCTGGCTCAGGAAAGGAGCCTCAGAAACAACATTAGAACTAAAGCATTGGTTCCTACCCATCAGAAACAGATTCTGCTCGTATATTTTCTATAGCTGCTTGAAAAATTCAAGGAATAAACATTAGGTTACAGATATTGAATGAGTACGTAAATTTCAAAACTAAGAAATTAATTCATAATAAGTAATGCATATGTTTTCCTCAGCCAACTGCTAATAGAAATTATATAAACACACTGTATAGGTAACATATTGACTGGTGTAAAATTACAACTTCAAAATGATGGTGCCACATTAGGTAAAACACACTGCATAGGTCTACTTTTGCTTCTTTTATGGCAATTGGCTCAACAGATCGACTTCAGGGAAAGCAAATTGAAGGTACTCTGATTTTCTTGCAACATTGCTCAAGCCCTTTTTCCTATCGAGAAAATGTTTTTGGGAGTAGTGTAGCCAAATGAAGGTACTTATAACTGATTTTCTTGCAACATCGCTCAAGCCCTTTTTCCTATCAATAAAATGTTTTTGGTAGTAGTGTCTGAGCCAACCGAGACCACTGCTAAGCCCACTAAGCTCTGTCTTCGACCTAGCCACCTAGTCGCTGATCCTTGATGCACCTTGACCCCCTCTGCCACCGCACCCTCTCCTCTGTCGCGCCACAATCTCACTCACCTCCTACAAAGGAACATCAATGTAGTTGGGGGAGGGTAGAGAAAGCTAAGAGAGGCTAATATGAAGATGTACTCACCTAGGCTTCCAAACAAGCAGTTGTCCATCGGACTGCTTGAAAGTTGACCGCATGGAGATGGACCTCATAAACATGTTTTGCCACACTATTTGAAGCGTCTCCATGAAGTTGAACACCATGGCTAGGACTAGATTGAAGATGGGTGTGGTCGCGACAAAGTGGTTGAGTGACCGCCTCTACCGTAGATCCACCATATTTAGTCTGACAGCCGTGAGATCTAGGACCACGTTGGTGATAGGGCTGATCAATGGTAAACCTTCAAATACAATAAAGCATGCAAGGGGCCTGAGGCAAGGGGATCAGCTGTCCCTTGCTGTTTATTCTAGTGATTGATCCCCTGCAAAAGATAATTGAGGCAGCTAAACAGAAAGGCTTACTGAAACCAATCTTGCCAAAAGGGGCGAACCTGCGATGCTTTATTGGAACGACTCAATAACATACTGACTTCCTTCAGCGAGTGTACTGGACTCAAAATCAACATCTCCAAAACAGAAATCTTCCCAATCCGATTAGATGTGACATTGGTTCCATAGCTACTAACGAGCTTCCTGGACAAAATTTGCAAGTGGCCTTCCGTGGCTTTAGGAACCATAAGTGCACATCGTCCGAGTCAATTGCCGCTAGAAGGCCGTGGAGTGCACACTAGTGTTGGGAACATGTATTTGTTTTTTCATGAATATGAGTAAAGTTTGTGTTCCCTTGTATTTATTTTTTGTGTATTTTGGTACACTGGCACGCCCTTGGCCCTCACACTATTTTTATTTTGCACTCTCTCTTCTTGCAATGTCGGGCTAGGGGTAGAGCACCACATTTCCCCTGTCGCAACCAGTAGAATTCCAAGCCCTGGAGGCCCACGGAGGCCGCCCTCCCTCGACATTCAAACCTGAGATATTTTGAGTGTTTAAGAAAGTTGGAGTGAGATAATTTGGGATGGAGGGAGTAGAATAAAACAACAAATATAACATGAGCTATTGAGTTGCATGCACCAAGCAATTCAACCCAAAAGGTGTGCAATTCACTTCTATTTCGACACTCCCCTCACGTCGAGGTTGATCTGTCGGGGATCTCAGTGATGGGCACGCCTCAGACATGAAATAGGAGCGAGCAATAATTAATTTATTTTAATTGCGCTAACCAAGATTCAAACTCGAGATCTCTGGCTCTGATACCATATTGAGTTGCATGTATCGACCAGTTCAACTAAAAAAAATTAAGCTAATGAGGAAATGTGGACAATTCCTTTATATTTCAATATGACCGAAATAATTGCTCTCTAGAGCTGAGCATCCATACACATGGAACAACGACAACGAAGGTGGAGTCCAGAGTTATTTGCGAATGGCAAAGCCATGCACTAGGGCTCCAACATTTGTGCTCACCACTGCTAGGGCATTCAATCTAATATTGTGGAATTGAGATCGGTGGTGGGCCATGCTGGACTAGATTAGGTCACCTTGTTCACTCTATTTTCTCATAGAGCACCAATAGGAACAAGTGATGCCGAATGAAACAAAGTGGTGGGTAGCGTACAACTTATTTTCTAAAGCATGCTTTGGATGTATGTGCTTCTTATAAAACTAGAAGCATACTCCTCATGTCGCCACGCAAATTACTGACCACTTAGAATAAAATTACTTATTCAAAGAAATAAACAATTATAAATTAATGTTAGTGGATGACATGGCATGCTGATAGGGATAACTAAATCTATGTTTGTGGATGATATGTCTTGATGATATATAGATCATAATTACAAATCTAATTATCTATAAATGCTTGTGATAGTGGACTCATGAGGTGGATAATTTACATGTCGAGATTGAACTGTAGTGAGGTTTTACATTATAAAGTATATATAGGATATGATTGTCCAGGGAGCAGTACATATCTAGTAAACACGTACTGCTGTTGTAACGAAGACGTTCAGTTCATTATTTAGGTAGTTATGGCAGAGAAAAAGAAATGAAATTGGCAGAGGAAAAAAACAATTTAAGGATGAATTTATTAGAGCGCCTTGTAGCATGCTGGCGTACGAAAGTGACCACCGCAGTTCGGAGACTGAGGGAAACAAAGCGGAGCTGAAGGAAGCAAGAAGCACGTGACTGAAAGCCTAAGCTGAAGAGTTATGTCAACGAAGCTAATGGTGAGCGCATGGCACATCCTAGTGGGAATGTTGCGTGTGGACTACTCCCATTGCCTCCCATTCCTATAGCAAGCGCTACTTCTTTGTTGTGTCTGAATTGAAGGACTGGTGCGACCATTTTGCTTGTGAAAGGAAGAGCCGAAGCCAAGCGCTACTTCTTTGTTGTGTCTGAATTGAACGACTGGTGCGACCATTTTACTTGTGAAAGGAAGAGCCGAAGCGAGGAGAACATGACAGGACTGTAGTGCTCAATGCTCAGAGGTGGTGGGACTCGATTTGCTTATATAAAGAAGCTAGATCGAGCCGAGAGCACTCTATGGAACATAAGCATTACAGCTGGGCATTTAACATTCTTCATTTCATCCAGAACAAATTAATACTGTACAATTAATCTACTACTGCATTATTTTTTTTTCGGAATCCATACACTTTATTTCAAGCAATTCTGAAACAAATTAAGACAAGGTAGGAGGCCTTTGGCGGTGTCATGTCAGGAGCCCTTGCTTTCATCCACTCGACCAGACTTTGAACCTGCGCCATAGATTCATCATAGCTGTTGCATCCGAAAAAAATTCACAAACTTAGGTTTCTTGGCATTTTTATATTCTTTGTGGCAGCTGTTGTAGCCATGTCCTATGACATCATTAATCTAGATTATGAATTTTTATCTTATTCACTTCTATCACTATAATAACAAGATTAACCTAGTTTTTGGGCAAACGGCAACCGCGATGGTGGCGTAGGCTTGATGCCAGCCCTGGATGGCCTCGGCTCTTTTAGTTTTTTTTATTTTGTTAACGATGCCCACCTCCGTAAAGATTCATTAACGTAGATAAAACACTTCAATAATTAATCATTGCAAGATAAAACTTTGATGCGATAAATCATCAATCTTCTTTTTTTTATTTTGTTGTATTGCTGAAGTAATGCAAGAAGAATAAATGATCTGGTACTTTCACGCCGACCACACCGGTTTGGCCCTTGTAATTGAGCATAAATATGAAGCATAACAAATGCATAGCAAACACGATACTCAATTGAAGGGATGGCTCTAACTCTAAATGTGGAGTCATCTCACCCCTCTCCCCCTCTCCCTCCCCCAGCCCCACGCCCATGATGCTCAACTGAAGGGATAAATTTGTAGTTATGAGCCTGCTTGGTTTTTTGCCAAAATTTGTCATGCCTAACATTTGACAAGCCAAGGTTTTGGTCAAGATTTGGTTTGCTACCAAAACTTGCCAAACTCTCACATTTATCTTGCCAAATCTAAGGTAACTTTATTGCCCAACTTTTGGCTTGCCAAATTTTTGGTGTGGCAAAATTTGGACATAAACCAAGCAAGCCCTATATATCTAAATCCACACTATTGTTTCCGTTTCACAACAAATCTCCAATCCACTCTATGTATGACATACTTTGTTAGAACATGAATTCGATGCTACAGATCATCTTGATTATAGGATGGATCCAACAATATTATAAAGCACTCAGCATCTCTTTTCTGTGCTAGCTAGATGCATGGGCAAAGTGGGGGGCAGACATGTCATGGACCTGGAGCGTGAGCGTCATCGTGCACATGTTAGTTGCACCCAATACGCACAAGAGCTTCTGTCATGCAGATACAACTTTTGTTTTCTTTATTAACACCACGTTGCTGATGCAAGAAAGACTATGAAAATGGGACAATTTATCTACAAGTGCATCCCATGGTTCAGCAAGAATCCATATAAATAGAAATAAAATAAAAAAAATACATGCCATTCAGTGACTGAAGCTTGCTGTGTTCTAGGTGGCCAGTCATGTACATTAGTAGAATAGTTATTCATGAGGGAGTAGGGTTATATATTAGGTTACATGTATAAATTAAGTTTCCAACTAATAGTACTAGTTAAAAGTATTTCCCAAACCTGGTGGGTGTAGTCCCAGGCGGCCAGGCCTATCCGTGTACTACCCGCGCCCTCGTTAGGTACTCATGCTTCTATACGTACTCATCTACTTTTCCACAGTAATATTGTGTCTTTGTCTATATAGCCTGCTGTCTATGCGTTTGAGTCTACTCCTCAAGTCAAACATGAACCTGCCCTGCCATGGAAAGGGATATGATCAAACGCACACGTCCGCCGGTGGACGGAGACGGATCTCGCAGAGCTCATGGGGCGGCCTTGCGGCCGGAGCTCATGGTGCGGACGCGGCGTCCCGACCGACGGCGGCGTCGTGCAGCGGTAAGGCATCCAGCCCACCGGCGGTGGACCTCGTGGAGAGGAGCCGGCCTGCTGGTGGCGGCGTGATCGTGATGCGGCAGCCGGGCCTGCCGAGGGCATCTTCTGACAACCCAACCCTGCGACTGCGACTGGCCCTTGATCGTGCTGGCGACGGTCTAGGCTCTCAACGCCGCTGTGTTGTAGCAGTGTAGCTCCATCATAGTATTTGCCGAGCTCGTCGTGCCGACAATGGAGATAGCGACAACGGCAATGTTTCTTCGGTTCTGTACATGAGACTATTGACCGTTTTGCTGCAATCATGCACTTTTGCTAACTTTATGAGAAAACAAATCTGTCTAGAGACTGAACGCTTGGGTGTATAACCAAAATTTTACTCCTCACACATCACAATGGAATTATTTTACTGCTCACATGTCATGACGGAATTATTTGCGGACCAAAATGATATCATTAGTAACAAAAATTTACCGCTCATAGATTTTGAGACCGAATTATTTATAAGCCTAAATGATATTAGCATAGAGATATGATGTCTCGGTATTTAGCACAGCCAACTTTACTGCACAAAACCCCATCTAGAATTATTTATTAGAGCCAATGATACTATTAGTAATAAAAAATAGATAATACTACCCAGTGATTATCATAGATAAATTTACCGCCATCCATGGGTGACTATTACACTAAATTTTACTCCCCAATGATACTATTAGTAATAAAAAATAGATAATACTACCCAGTGAGTATCATAGATAAATTTACCGTTCAGGATCATGATGAAATTATTTTAATAGTAAAATGATACTATTAGCAAAAATAGTCTGAACAGAAACCGGACACACCTGCTATTATCAAAGGTAAATTTACCGTTTACATGTCAGGATGGAGTTATTTAGTAATAAAAAATAGTCTAACCACACACCAGACATGCCAAGTGACTATCACATGTAAATTTACCGCTCACATGTCATGACAGAATTATTTCCTACTCTCAGGGAGTAGTTACTCCCATATCTATATCTCTAGATTTAGATCGTCTATGGTCCGAAGAAATATATGTAGACGAAGTATATGATCATAATAAACCATTTAGAGTAGTATGTGGTTATACTTTTTTATTATCCATATAGTATATGGTTATACTTTTTAATATACTACTGCAGTGGTATTTTATTAATATAATAAAAAGTATGGGTTTTGTTGAAAAAATTTCACATACTAATATATAAGTATCTTAAATTGAGTATGTAAACATACTCAAACTGATAAATTAGTATACATGCATACACAATGTTATTTATTTAAGGTGGGAGTAACTACTCTCGGGAGTACATAAAATGCACCATATATATATATATAGAGAGAGAAGAGAGAGAGAGAAAATTAGTTTCTAGGTCCTGAAAAAAGTTCGGTTTAGTTTTTTGGTCCTGTTTTCATCAAACTTTGTTATTTGGCCCTAAAATAAAATTTTCTTGCTTTCATCAAATTTTCTTACACATACTTCATCAATCGAAAAACATCCGTACGTTTGACTTGATAATAATCATCTATTACGACCACACCGATAGTCCAAGATGTGATGTCAGTGCGGAGACTTGGGCATGTAAGATATGCTCCTACGCTTTGATGGGAGCATTCAGCATGTGTTGAGTATGTGTAGCCGCCACTGTTTTTTGGAATTACACAGTACAGTACAGTGGCGCATCGATGGGCTCGGATCCTCTGTTTTCCCAACGCCTCCGTCCCCTATAATTGTTTCACTAAGCACCATCATCTTAATTAAACCCTTTTTTAGGCTAGCTATACATATCGACGGACACCAGCAATGCTTGCTCGCTATGTATACACCACCTCCCAATTGTGAAACAAAGCCTCAAAGGGACATGGCATGTGAAAAATGTTCCAAGCTAAATGATGCTGAGCAAATTTCAAGACCTATTCCAAAGTATACCGATTTGTTTAGTCTGAAAGTGAACTGTGGTATATATAAAGAGAGACTTGAGGCGTGGAGTTATCATCATATGTATTCTGTAGGAGCTGATGGGAATGATATTTTAGGTGATAGAGGATATAGATGTACTTGGAATAATGAATTAATTAAACTGTACATGATGTTAATTAAACAATAAATCAACCGAGGAATGAGTAAAATATCACAATAAATCAGTAGTAAATTTGAATCAAAGTGATATGATGGCAACCTGCTGGAAGATATCAACGTACTGCAGAAAAATCAATTGATTGATTGAGCAAAATAACACAAGTTAATAGTAAACTATATATCAGCTTCGGTATTCGAGATGACTAATGATCTGTTTGGTTCAGTTGTAAGCTATGGAAAAGCTGCTATAAGCTATGAAAAATATCACGCTCCTGCACGGGTTGGCCGGGTAGGGTGGGTTGTAGCCCGCCAGTGACGGCTGACGACCGATGGTGGGGGCAGATGGTGGCCCACTATTGGATGGCTGGTAGAGTACGACTGTGGCTGGCTAGGGTTAATGTGTGCTCACTAGGGTCGGCTGGGCACCAACGCTATGTTGCGGAAGGCGACTCTAGCTCTACCCCCGCTCGCCTCCTGATCGACGCCAAGGGCTCAGAATCAGGCCTTGCCATGGGCCATAACCCCCACGGCAAGTGTCTTTCTTAGCGCGAAATCTGGTCCGCGCTCAGCACACCAGCGAAGCCGGAACCTTCTTATGGAGCGCGGGGCGAACAGATGCAGCTAGCTTCGACAATCGGCATAGATGAGCACCGATGATTCCAAGCGTGCCAGTCAATTTGACCTGCAATTAAAAAGGGAGAAAAATGGTTGATCAGTAACACAATGTGAAACTACTGGTGTGTCCCGAGTGGTTCCAAATATCCGGCCCAATGGTCCTTCTCATTCAGCCATCGACTAGAGAGCCGATATCCGATCAAATGAATCGATTGCATGAATATACCGTAAACATTCGATTCTTATTTAACCGATTCGGGAAGATATGAATAAAAGCAAGTTATATTAAACAGATCTAACTTATAAATTGCTTTATGTACCGACACACATCTCAACCTATCACATTCATTAATCAGGATCGACTGGATCGTTGCAGCTAACAATCCATGTGAATTAATCTTAACATGATCGAAACATAAGGCAACATACAAGAGAGATCGGGAAAATATAACCTACAACAAGCAAGTACATGCAGACTCGGCTGAACAACCGATCTGATTATAGTATAAGCAACATACAAGCCTATAAGGTAAACGATGCCTTGACCCTTTAACCAATCTACCTAACATGTCGCTTATGTCAAGGGGATCGACCGAATCGTTGCAGCCCATGACGTAAGCTAATGATTAGATCTATTAATTAAAGACTCTCGACATGATTTACTTTATTACTTGAGTGCGACCTATATACAGTCAAGATCTGAACTAACCAGTTAATGACAAACGGATCTACTCACTTAAACATGATATTCAATTAATATTCATTTAAGTAAGATAGATGCAAAGGATTTAAGCCGACACGAAATAGATCAAGATTGGACAGATTGATGATGCTTAAAATAAATAAATAAATAATAATCATAAGCAACATTGGTAACTTAATGAATCTAACTAAACGTGCCAAATCTAGAACCGATAACTAACGCTCAATTCAACTCAAGCATAGCTTAGATCAAATGAGGATCGATAACTGCCCAAGTCTATCTAGAAGTGGGGTACGAGGCAGAATCGTACAGGCTATACATGATAAACACGAGCGTGACGGTACTTACAGCAAGCTTGGCGTCCGCCGGATGACATACAACTCATCGAAGAACTCGCCGGATCTATGTTACTCTTACTCCTAGGGTTTTTGGCCGGAGACCGGAAAAAGAACTATTATATTGATGTGTGCGTGTTCTGTTACAATGCGCTTGGGCTTATATTTATACCTAGCAGCTAGAAAAAAATCCTAAACGAATGAAAACCCTAACTAAAAATAAGGAAACAATAAAATCTCCTAATTCTAAGATAAGTTGGAACTCAGCCTTTCCTTTCTTGTGGGCCCTTACCATGATGGCTTCGTCGTGGCCGCTGCAGAGTTCATCCTTGTCTGATCTGATCTCCAGCCTTCAATGTGTCTTCGTTGACGTCATCAGATATCCGATTCAGGACTCCCGATCGGCTATTCTCTTCTCGCGTCAATCGCCTCTTGACCCATCCAAAATCTGCTGTAAACAGTCTTCATAGTAATTATTTCCTTTTTTAGAGTCCACAAGCAAAAGGCGCTTCCAAGGGTCCGCTCCGGCGGGTGAATGCTTGACACCTTCGGTGTCGTGGGAACCCTTGATCACGTGGTGGCGAAGATCCAACGGGGATCCGAAGAAGCACCCCTGCACGAGCGGAGGAACCGGCTACAAAAAATTGATCATCGGCTGGGAGTAGATGAATCGAGGTATGGGAGATTACCCTTCTACCCATGGTTGTAGGGTCATCGCCAATGGTGTGTCATAAACTCTTTTGTAATTTCACCTTGCTGAGTGTTATATATAAATACCTAGGAGCACTTGTGTACTATAGACGTGTTTTTTCCCGAGAGAATTTAATGAGCATTTACTCCAATATTTTTTCATACCCTCGGTGCGATTTGAAAGTCTCTACTAATTTGTTAGAAACCCTTAGCCTCTTCCCACTTTATTACTACCGAGGGTAAGTGGCAAGGACTGACCCCACAGTTGGCATTGTTAGTGCGGATGCCATCAACCACGTGGTGCATCGATGGCCACTACTGTTGACACTTGTTATCGTCTAAATTTTATTATCAATTATCCCTGCATTAAACATGAATATCCAGTAGACTAGGATTATTACTGACAGATTCCACGAGTTTTGGTGAATTGTCTATTTCCCAGGGAATTTTCTAGAAAAGCTTAAAAGAAGGATTAAAGAGCATAATTACCACGAAACTTGCACGCGAATAAAACATCATCACGAAGACCCTGAAAGAGTGTAGAACACACCCGAAGCAAGCGGAGGCCCGCACCAGGCCAGGTGGGGCCAGCCGGCCCCAAGGGGGCCGGGCGGCGCCCGCTAGGGTTTCCTCCCGCCGTCTTCTGGAGTCTTCTACCACCGGCTATTAGGAGTCATCTGGACCCTTGGTTAAGTCGGTTTGATCTAACGGCGCGCGTGCATCCCACCAGGTTATAAATAGAGGGCCAGACCCCCCTGGACGAGAGCCAGATCAAGAGATGAAGACCCTGAAGCATTAGATAGATATCCACTAGATCTAGGCTAGCAATCAAGAGAGAGATTAGAGAGATAGAGTAGATGAGTAGAGATTTGGAGGAGTCTCGGCCTGTCGGAGCTTCTTCGTAGCTGTGTTCGTCTGGATTCAGCTCCCTCGCCCGGAGTTGCGTTCTCAGGTACTTTTGTATTCAACATCCTGATTCAAGTAAGCATATTTCTTATTCGTTCTTAAGTTTACAACTCTATTTGAGTGCTTTGATCTTGGTAGCTCCTTGGTTGAAGCAGTAGTTTGTAGTGTAGACATGGTGTCTAGGCTATAATTACTTATGAATGTCCCCTGATTGGCCGGATAGTGGTAGATCGCGTAGGTGACAGCTGCGTTGAGTCCTCTGTAGTACACTTCCCGTTGATAGGATCGATAGGTGTATAAGTGTCTGGCAGGAGGGAATTCTAATTTCGCCTCTTATTCATTTCACTGCCCGATTAGAATGATATTATTCAAAGTTTACCGGTTGTCGGATCTAGATAATCATTAGTTATCTCCTCATTCTTGATATTCTCCGGATTGATTGTGTTATCGGGTTAAGAGCCATTAAACTTAGTCAGTATCACCTATTGTTTCTTTGGGTTCGATATTAAAACTGGGATTGCGTGGTGAAGTGCTATATCGGTGTTTTATCTGTACGCTTGCAGATACCTTGATATTAAAAATATTTAATAGAGTGCAGTTAATTTATACCAACAAGCATTTCTGGCGCCGTTGCCGGGAAACGGTTTACTGATTTTGGCTTAGTCTATCTTAATCTTGTATTATACTTTTATCTTTTATCTTTTACCTTTTAAAGTATGGAACCCACGTCCTAACTTTTATATCAACATGGAGCACCATCGGGATCGTATCTCCAGCCAAAAGAATCATCTTTACCTATCACATCATCTGGTTATGAGTTACGCCCGGAATTAATTAAGTTAGTGCAGGATCACATTTTTTCTGATAGTTCTAGCGAAAACCCCTATTCCCATTTACCTGATTTTGAGCAGACATGTTCATGCTTGCACATTAAGGACATGGCAGATGCAACTTTAAGATGAAAACTCTTTCCGTTTTCATTAACGGGAACAACAAAGAAATGGTATAATCGTCATGTTGGGAATAGCCAAGGAGATTGGAAAGTATTGCGTGCTAATTTTTTTCTTAAATTTTTCCCTATCGAAAAGGTCGCTAAACTTCGTTTTAAAATTATTGGATTTAAACAATTAGATAACGAATCATTAGGAAAGGCTCGGAAATGCTTTGATCGATTTATAAATTCTGGATCTAATCTTGCTTTGCTAGAACCTATGCTTTTGTAATATTTCTTTTTAGGCCTTGATGATAAAAATAAAGAATACCTTAATTTGGCAGCAGGAGGAGCATTTATGCATATTACTGCTTCACATGCTAAAACTATTCTCGCTAATATCTTAATTGATCTTCCTGAAGAAAAAGAAAAGCGGTTAGAAAATGAATTTTTATCATTCGATTTTAAACTTTTGTCTGATTCATCTCAACCCTTACCTGAACTATCTAATGAGAAGGAGATAATTCCTATTTCTGATTTTATGCTTGAATTTGAGGATGAACTTTTTGTTGATTATGAAAACACCTCACGCTATCATAAAATTATGAAACCACAAGAGTCTATGAATTTTAAAAGTTTTAATATTTCATATCCTGCTGATTTAAAATTCCTTAGAGAGATAACAAGAGAATTAATTTTTGTTATGAGTAATGAGTGGTTGATAGAATCTGATCTTTCAAATGATATAATTCGTTTAAATTCTCCTGCCATTACTATTAAATGTCAAATTGATGCATATCCTTTTGATGCCTTTTATAATCCAGTAGTAGGTGTCAATATCATGTCTCTTACATTTGCTGAAAAATTCTTGAAAGATATGCCACTAATTCCTACAAATAAATTATTGAAAAATCGTTCAGGACATATTATTCCTAGCTCAGGTGTTTTATGTCCTCTTTCTATTGTGATTAATGAATTCTGAATTTTGCTGAATTTCTATATCTTTAATGTTTGGGATTTTGATGTAATGATTGGGTTACCGATAGGAAAGCTTTTGCGAGAAGGTTGTGAGGGCAATTTAGATATTAAACTTGGGAAGGGATTTAATCTCTCAGTGCCTATACCTCATGCATTAAAAGCTAAGGCAGAGCCACCTCCTGAGTTAGATCCGATAGAAGAAGTTAAAGCTGTGTCATTTGAGGAATTTATTGAACCTAATTTAGAGGATGATACTCAGTTTTTCATTAATGAAGAGGAGGAGGATCCGATTGATCCTGAACATCTGGATGAATTACTAGAGCCACCTAAGCTTTCTATTGAGCTTAAACAACTACCTTCTGGTCTTAAGTATGTTTTTCTGAATAATGATCAAAATTCTCCCGTGATTATTAGTGATAAACTTTCTGAGGAAGAGTCTTTTAGATTAATAATTGTTTTAGAAAAACATCGTGCTGCTTTTGGTTATTCACTCTAAGACCTTAAAGGGATTAGTACTGTTTTATGCACCCATCGTATTCCAACCAACCCAGAAATTACACCTTCTAGAGAGTCCCAACGTAGGCTTCAAAATGCGATGAGGGAAGTTGTTAAGAAAGAGGTCTTGAAACTTTTGCGTGCTGAGATTATTTATCCCATTCCGCATAGTGAGTGGGTAAGCCATGTTCAAGTTGTACCTAAAAAGGGTGGTATGACCGTAGTTAGAAATGATAAAAACGAATTGATACCCGAGAGAACTGTTACAGGATGGCGAATGTGTATAGATTATAGAAAACTCAATAAAACAACCAAGAAAGATCATTTTCCACTGCCCTTCATTACTGAGATGTTAGAGCGTTTGGCAAATAATTTTTTCTTTTGTTTCCTTGATGGTTATTCTGGATATCACCAAATTCCTATCGACCCTGATGATCAAAGCAAAACCACTTTTACATGTCCTTATGGAACTTATTCTTATCGTAGAATGTCTTTTGGATTACGTAATGCACCTGCTTCTTTTCAAAGATATATGATGTCTATATTTTCTGAAATGATAGAAGAAATCATGGAAGTTTTTATGGATAATTTTTTAGTTTATGGAAAAACTTTTGATGATTGTCTAGAAAATCTAGATAAGGTTTTGCAGAGATGTAAAGAAAAGCACTTAGTCCTTAATTGGAAAAAATATCATTTTATGGTTAGAGAAGGAATAGTGTTAGGACATTTAGTGTCTGAAAGAGGTATAGAGGTAGACAAGGCAAAAATCGAAGTAATTGAACAACTACCTTCACCTATTAATATAAAAGGAATCCAAAGTTTTCTTTGTCATTGTGGTTTTTATCGCAGATTTATAAAAGATTCTTCACATATTGCTAGACCACTGACTAACTTGCTAGCTAAGGATGTTCCTTTTGAATTTGATGATGCATGTTTAAAATCTTTGAATATTCTTAAACAAGCACTTACATCAGCACCAATCATTCAACCCCCTGATTGGTCTTTACCTTTTGAAATTATGTGTGATGCTAGTGATTATGCTGTAGGGGCAGTATTAGGACAAACAAAAGATAAGAAGCATCATGCAATTGCTTATGCTAGTAAAACTAAGCACAATTAAATTATGCAACAACTGAAATAGAACTCCTGACTGTTGTTTTTGCTATTGATAAATTTAGATCTTACTTAATAGGAGCAAAAGTAATTATTTATTCTGGTCATGCTGCTTTAAAATATTTACTCACTAAGAAAGATGCTAAACCTCGTTTGATAAGATGGATTTTGTTACTCCAAGAATTTGACTTAGAAATTAAAGAGAGAAGAGGAATAGAAAATCCAGTTATTGATCACTTGTCTAGAATACACTTTGAGAAACCTCAGGAATTGTCTATTAATGACTCATTGAGAGATGACATGTTGTTTAAAGTGACCAAGTCAGACCCTTGATATGTGAATATTGTCAACTTTATGGTTGCAGGTTATGTATCACCAGGGGAAAATAAAAAGAAACTCATTTATGAAAGTCGTCTCCACATATGGGATCCACCATACCTCTTTAGAATTTGTTTAGATGGATTACTTAGAAGATATGTACCAGTAGAAGAGGGCATGCAGATCATTCAGAAATGCCACGCATCACCATATGGAGGTCATTATGGAGCATTCCGCACTCATGCTAAAATCTGGCAGAGTGGGTTCTTTTGACTAACTATGTATGAAGACACCAAAAATTTTGTTCGGAGATGTGGATCATGTCAGAGACACGGAAACATCAATGCAAGAGATGCTATGCTACTCACCAACAATCTCCAGATCGAGCTCTTTGATGTCTGGGAAATTGATTACATGGGACCATTTGTGAAATCAAGAAATTATGAATACATTCTGGTGGCAGTTGACTATGTATCCAAGTGGGTAGAAGCTATGCCATGCATGAATGCTAATTCAAAATATTCAAAGAAGATGTTCGAAAAGATTATATTTTTAAGGTTTGGAACACCAAGGATGGTCATTAGTGACGGAGGGACACACTTCACTGATAAAAAGTTTCACCGATACTTGCAAGCTCATGGCATCCGTCACAATGTAGCTACTCCATACCATCCTCAGACAAGTAACCAGGCAAAAACATCAAACAAATAAATCAAGAATATTCTACAGAAAACAGTAAATGAAATAGGTATTGCATGGAAGGACCGATTACCCGAAGCACTTTGGGCATATCAGGACCGCATATAAGACACCTTTGGGCATGTCACCTTACCAGCTAGTATATGGTAAGACCTGTCATTTACCAGTGGAGTTAGAGCATAAAGCTCCCTGGGCTATTAAGAGATGGAACATGAACTTTGAAGCCGCTGGAGAAAAGAGAAAAATGCAATTATCAGAATTAGAAAAATGAAGAGAAAAGACTTATCACAATTCAAAGATCTATAAAGAAAGAACAAAAAGACTGTCATGACAAGAGGATCAAGAAGAAAGAGTTTGCACCAGGAGATAAGGTATTACTTTTTAATTCCAGGTTCAAATTATTCGGGCTTGAAAAACTACGAAGCAAATGGGAAGGAACATTTACGGTTGTGAATGCATCGCCACATGGAGCGGTAACTCTACAATCACACGAAGGTACGTTATTCAAGGTAAATGGTCACCGACTTAAATTATTTTTAGAACCATTTAATTCAGAAGTTGTTGACGGGCTGGACTTTGTCCAACTACCCGACTTTTTAGTCCCTATCATTATCCGTTACGAAAAATTATCGTGCATCGCAACTATTAGGAAGTTGGAAGAGTCTAGAGGCTTCACGAGCACGGCCACCCTGGGAGGACACCAGGTGGGGCTGGCTGGCGCCACTATGGGGCCGGGCGGCGCCCCTCCCTGTCCCCTCTCCTCCTGACTCTTGTTTCCTTGTCTTTCTCTCTTTCTTAAACACAATCACATAGATTCCCGATGTGTACGGATAATCTTTCGTATGAATCCTGTAGAACTTAGATTTGATCTTATCCTGTCTCCTGAAAACCCATATAAATACACACCTATACCGCCCTCAAATAGCATCCCATCATCATTGCCTTCCCCTCCTCCAAAGAAACTCTCTAATTTAGATCTCGTAGCAATGGCAGGCAAAACGGTCGTCGGCGTTGACTCCGGCAAGATCCAAGGCGACGACTCGAAGGCCATCGTCCTCGGGCAGCCGAAGCCCCTTGCCATCGTGCCACCGAAGCACCTCGCCTTCGTGCCACCGAAGCATCTTACTATGGTGTCCCAGCAGTTCAAGCAAGTCTACTACACGCATGCTCAGCCTACTCTGCCATCGCCACCTGAGAGACTGCTGCTAGAAGATGGTGCCAGGGGGAAGCATATCGCTATTCCCCGAGGCAACCCACTTCTTCCACCTAGTGATAATGAGCGACTCTTGTCGGTCAAGACCGATAAGAACGGAACGCTGGTATGTGCGAAGTACACCACTGCTCGCCCTGCCATCCAAGGAGTTCGTGCACTCCAGGCCAAGTCCACTATACCGAGTTCATACCACCTCCGCCCAAGAGATAGCGGGCTACATCTACATCAGCACTAGAGAAAGTCCCTAGACAGCCCCCGCTCTCTCTACGAATCCTTAATGAGAAGATGGAAGCTCTCTCTAGCACCGTTAGGGATATAGAGAGGAATGAAGACTTAAGGAACAAGGTTATGAGCGACATGACTAAGCAGATAGAAGTCAATGTCAAGTTAATTCGCAGTCTCAAGCGCGAAAAAGATCAGCTGAAAGAAGAGATTGTTGAGCTTAAGGATGAAATTAGGAAGCTCGCGAAGAAGGGGCAGCCTTAAGTTGCCCTTGTTATCTATGTAATAAGGCACAAGTGTGTTAGGTTTGATTATATTATCGAGTGTGTTAGGTTTAATTTATAATATTAAGTGTGTTAGGCAAGCCTAATGGGCTAGGACTGTCGTTAGCTCAAGTCAGTTGTCAGAGTTATCTAGTATCGTTAATGAATAAAGTGCATTATTCTTTTTATCAATATTAATGTTTTAGTCTACTCTACTCTCTATATTTTTGGTACGCATGTTGTCTCCACATGTTGCGCAGAAAAGTATGCAGGAAAACAAGTGCGGGGGAGGCATATCGTGACTATGGAAATCAATTCGCTCGGGAAAATCACGTAATTCGGAAGTCAATCGAACCAGGACCTCGCGCACCGAAGTGGACCCTGTGGGACCACTGAGGCACGCCACCCGACTGCCCTACTGGGGCCTGGCCGGCCCTTCTCTGTACCCTCTGCATCCCCTTCTCGGTCATGGTCAGGTTTGATCCCCATACAATATAATTACACATATGTCGATTTCTGTTTCGATCCGAATTAAAATTCACATGCTAAATTACTTTTAAAAGAGAAGAAGAGGTTGTTTAATTCATGGCTTAAGAATAAATTATATAACACTTTTCTAGGAATCATGTTACTATTGAAAACTGTTTATAGGGACCCCATGATTGTTTAAGTCGTTGTGAAACATGATATAGTTGAATAATGAGAACTATTGCCCTTATGTTTTGTTTTTGGAGATTTTATTTCGAAAATTTAAATGATTAGTTATACCTCTCCTTTGTGGTAAAAAATACTGTCCTACCAGAGCCATATATAGGATAGAAGTCTGCTACATATAATACTTGTCTTTGTATTGAGTTTGGTCAACCTTTGTAACCCTTTGAAGAAATCTGTCATATTTTCGAATCAAGTGCCAATTCCACATAAGCATTACTCTAATCCGGAGTAATAGCGAGTTATTCTATCAAAAATGTTTCCCTCCTACTCTGGGAGAAAACACCAAAAATAATTATATAGCATAGTCACCAAATAATTGCTCCATATTTTTGTTAAAGTCTCTCAACTACTAAATCCAAAAGAAGTATGAGCTATGCAAAAGAAGAAGGGAGTATAAAAAAATAGGACAAGTGTCCGAAGAAATTAAAATAATGGGTACTTAGATACTCGCCTCCCTTGAAAAAAAAGAGAAAAAAAAGAGAAAGATAGCTCATACTCTCTGAATAAGTTCAATTGTATAAAAGAGAGATCTATTTTCTCAAGGAGCAAGGTAGAATTAGGTTCCACCATATTCCACCAAATAAAGCTTGATTCGATTATATGCCTTATTTCTCTGTGGATTCATTGTTTGACTTTACAATAAATACAATGCAAGTATGTTTTCACATTTACCTACCTGAGATCCACATAACCTTTTTAGAAGTAGGATAAAGAAGGCAATATCATTAATGCCTTGGTAAGGATACAAAAATACCAGATATATCAGTGATTCGAGAGTACTACAAAGGAGAAGGTAAAGCTAAGTTTATTTGCAAAATTACATACCCTCCAATTGACTTAACTAAAGGAAGAGAGCGATCTGTTTTTAAGCTATTCTGTTCTTCAACAACTCAAAGATTCATGGTACACACTTTGAATTCCATAGTACATGCATGACTAGACTAGTTTTATATAATGCACTCTCAAGTTATGTTTTAAATGCTCCATTCTCTCCAAACATCTTACATCTTAAAACCAACCTTTTTCTTGGGACGAGCAAAAGCCTAAGTGTGGGGGTAATTGTTGACACTTGTTATCGTCTAAATTTTATTATCAATTATCCCTGCATTAAACATGAATATCCAGTAGAACAGGGTTATTACTGATAGATTCCACGAGTTTTGGTGAATTGTCTATTTCCCTAGGGGATTTTTCCAGAAAAGCTTAAAAGAAGGATTAAAGAGCAATTACCACGAAACTTGCACGCGAAGGAAACATCATCACGAAGACCCTGGAAGAGTGTAGAACACACCCGAAGCAAGCGGAGGCCCGCACCAGGTTAGGTGGGCCCGTCCGACCCCAAGTGGGGCCGGGCGGCGCCCCCCTAGGGTTTCCTCCCGCCGTCTTCTGGAGTCTTCTACCGCCGTCTTCTGGAGTCTTCTAGCACCGCCTATTAGGAGTCATCTGGATCCTTGGTTAAGTCGGTTTGATCTAACGGCGCTCGTTCATCCCACCGGGCTATAAATAGAGGGCCAGACCCTCTGAAGGAGAGTCAGATCAAGAGATGAAGACCCTGAAGCATTAGATAGATATCCACTAGATCTAGGCTAGCAATCAAGAGAGAGATTAGAGAGATAGAGTAGATGAGTAGATATTCGGAGGAGTCCCGGCCTGACGGAGCTTCTTCGTAGTTGTGTTCGTCTGGATTCAGCGCCCTCGCCCGGAGTTGCTTTCTAAGGTACTTTTGTATTCAACATCCTGATTCAAGTAAGTATTTGTTCTTATTCGTTCTTAAGTTTACAACTCTATTTGAGTGCTTTGATCTTGGTAGCTCCTTGGTTGAAGTAGTAGTTTGTAGTGTAGACGTGGTGTCTGGGCTATAATTACTTGTGAATGTCCCCTGATTGGCCGGATAGTGGTAGACCGCGTAGGTGACAGCTACGTTGAGTCATCTGTGGTCCACTTCCCGTTGATAGGATCGATAGGTGTATAAGTGTCTGGTAGGAGGGAACTCTGATTTCGCCTCTTATTCATTTCACTGTCCGATTAGAACGATATTATTCAAAGTTTACTGGTTGTCGGATCTAGATAATCATTAGTTATCTCCTCATTCTTGATATTCTCTGAATTGATTGTGTTATCGGGTTAAGAGGCAATAGACTTAGTCAGTATCACCTACTGTTCCTTTGGGTTCGATATTAAAACAGGGATTGTCTGGTGAAGTGTTACATCGGTGTTTTATCTGTGCGCTTGCGGATACCTTGATATTAATAATATTTAATAGAGTGCAGTTAATTTATACCAACAACTACTAGGAGGAACAACCCGCCCCTACTGCAAAGAGGAGGGACACTAGCAGGAATCTCCATTGATGGGGGAAGGGGCTCTCGATGGGTCGGCTATCAGAGCGACACGCGGAGATCACCCAATATTTGGATGATTCTCCAGCAACAGGAGCCGAGGCTAACCCTTGACCCATTTCCCCGACGATGAAGAGGCCGACGAAGCGCTACAGGAAGATGATGAGGATGCCGAAGCAAAAAAGCCTTGAAGCCCTAAATCAAATGCATGATGAGCTTTCAGAGAAAAGTGCTGAGTAGAGGCCTATTAGAGGCAAGAACGCCTGCGGGTCAACCGGTAGAAAGTCGACGAAGCCAGGGAGCAACTTAGGAGGATGAATGAATACATGGCCGCTCTTGAGGCAGACCCAGATCATCTACCTAATATAATCAAGGCAAAACCAACGTCCACCCCCTCCACAACCTCAACTTTAGCCAAATCCCCAACCAAACACCCGCATCCACCAGCTATACCAAGACCACATACCTCCGGCCATTCAACACCAACCTTAAAGGAGTCCACGGCTGCCAATACCATAAGACCCAAAATCTCCCTTAACACAAACCCTCATTCTCAGGCCTAGGGAGGCGGTTCTCAATTTCCTGACCTGAGACACTTGTTCGGTTCCTAAGTCCGTTTTGTCGGGACCAGGGGCTCTCTACCCCGGTGGGTCAACACAAGCAGCTTTGGGTCAATAGGCGGACATATTTGTTGTGCGTGTCACCTCGGGGTGTCCCGGCTTCGGCAACTCGTCCCATCCCTGAGTGCCTCTCACACTTTAATTAGCTTGCCTTGAGAAGCCTAGAAGCCTCACTTGGATTCAGCTCAAGTTTGTAGGCCTATGGATAGTAGGGACTTGTTATCTATTGGTTTCAAGGGTGGTGCTAGGCCGACCAAGGTTCCGAAGGCTAGCCATATTATGTGTTCTGTTGTAGTTGGTTTTGTTTTGTATGATTAGTGGAGGATTGTTTTGGGTGCTGATGATCGAAGGCTGTCTTTGTTGAGATGCTAGTAGGCTTTAAGTTTCTATATTTGTAGGACCATGAGCTACTGTCTGGTTCTAGTTACCTACAGGGGGCTGTTCTTTGGCTTGTGGCTGGTGTTGCTGCTACCGCCAGAGCCTATCTCTGGTCCGTTAATCTTCAGCTTCTATCTGATCCGTTGGGCCTGCTGGGCCGGGGTAGTGTAGGTGCTTTTAGTAGTGCACCATGGCCTGGCCCACATGGCGGCTTTCCATTCAGGTGGCACGCCGAGTCTTTTTCCCAAGCTTAGCATGCTGAGCATGTTAGAAATATTAGAGATGTTTGTCATGACAGTCCAAATATATATTGTATACTAAAATTAGTGTATATATGCTAGAGTTAGTCTTGAGAATTAGTCTAGTCTCTAGAATTGCTTGTTCCTCGTTAATTGTAGACATGCATGGACATGCACTAATGTAACCAATTTGTATAGCCACCATCGTGGGGCTCTTCCCCGACCTATTTAACACGTAACCGAGGGCCATAAAAGGTCACCTTGTTCACTCCATTTTCTCATAGAGCACCAATAACGTTGGAACAAGTGATCCCAAATGAAATAAAGTGGTGGGTAGGGTTCAGCCATGTGAAAGTTGCTAACCCGTGACCTAGAGCTATTACCGAGATATGATGATTCTTGGTAGTTGAGAGCTGAAAAGTGTATCCCTTCATTGATATTTGAACTCTCCTTTCATAGGTATGGTTATACATGTTTTCTTGTACAACAGTCCCTTCCAAGCGTCCTTCTGGTTCCTTCGGTGTTGCTATCTATATAATCTCCGTCCCTGACCTTCGCCCCTACGAAGGCCCCATCACTGATATCGGCCATCAAGGGTCCTACATAGCCTTTAATTAATTTGCGACTGCCCCCAAGCCCGACTTCTAGCTCAGAGGCCTTTGTGAGCTGGCCTTCGGTGCTCATGCATGCATATGCTCCGAAAGATTTCGAGCATTACGGTAAAACTTTGTTAGTGAGCCTTGGACGTGAGGCTTCTCCCACAACAGTCCGCTGCTCTGGCACCTTGTGACCGTGCTATGGCATGGCAATGGCATGCGCAAAAGGCTATACCATGTGGCCATTCTGGTGTTCTGCATTGGCTTGGGTCTCTTGACATGCATGCACGCGACACCAAGTCTCATGGATGGAGTCTAGGTGAAGCGCACAGCGTCTCTGGTCATGGCGAGGGCAAAGGAAAAGTCCTTGCATGCTTTTGACATCGATTCTACTCATATTAGCTAATGCGGCACTTGCTGCTAGTGTGGATACTAAGCTATGTTATTAGAAATCCTCCTGAGATAAGGTTGCTAGCGCCAGGTAAACTCAAATTGGCTAATAAAGTGGAAAAGAGCGAAAATGGTAGAAAAATTTGGTATGGTGCTCATTGAACCTCCATGATATCTAACAAGTCATCAGGGAAGGACGACAAGAAGCTGTATTGTAATTGAAAGTAGAAGAAGAACCACACAAGTTCTTCAGAGCCAAGACATGCACAAATCTAAGGCAAACTGTTCGGATGTGTTGTTGGGAAATATCCCTTTTGTTATCTCAGCCTGCTTATGAACACTAGGAAGCTTAACAATAAAGACTGGAAGACAATTGAGGATAGAATTGAAAAGAGACTGAGTGGTTGGAAAGAAAAAATGCTTACAGTAGGGGGATGACTAGTTTTAATAAACTCGGTGCTTTCTAGTTTACCGATGTTTATGATGTCGTTTTTCAAATTACCGAAAGGGGTATTAGAAAAAATGACTGCTTTAGATCACGTTTCTACTGGCAAAATGATCAGCACAAATGAAAATTTAGGTTGGCCAAATGGGAGGTTTTATGTCAACCCAAGGATCAAGGAGGTATTGGTATTTAAAATTTTGAAATACAGAATAAGTGTTTATTAAGCAAGTGGCTTTTTAAATTATTGAATGAAGAAGGCATATGGCAGGAACTTTTAAGAAATAAATATATCAAAGATATGACTTTAGCGAGTTGTGTTAAAACAACCAATTGATTCTTATTTTTGGAAAAGTCTAATGAACATCAAAGATTCATTTATGGACCTTGGCTCCTTCAAAATAAAGGATGGGACCCAAACCAGGTTATGGGTTGATACTTGGCTGGAAAATAAGCCGCTTAAAGACAAATTTCCTTCGTTGTTTAATATTATAAGAGGAAAACAAAACTCTCTAGCACAAGTGCTTAGTTCAGTCCAACTGAATATTACCTTTCGATGAAATTTAGTGGGTGCAAACTTAAGGGCTTGGTATATAATTGTTGCCTCTTTACAGGATATTAACTTAGTGGACCAAAGGGATGTCTTTGTCTGGGGTTTGAACGTATCTGGAAGCTTTACAGTCAAGTCCATGTACGCTGTGTTAATTAACAATAGGATTAGAGTGTCACATGATATTTGGCAAATTAAAGTACCTATGAAAATTAAAATCTTTCTGTGGTACTTAAAAAAAGGTGTGATTTTAACTAAGGATAACTTAGCTAGATGCAACTGAAATGGTGACATACATTGCTGTTTTTGTCATTCTCCGGAAACAATACAACATCTTTTTATAGATTGGGTTTATGCCAAATTCTTATGGCACGCTGTACATATACTTTTTGGTTTTCCCCCCACAACAGATATGAGTGACCTTTTCATAAGATGGTCAAAAATTACAAACAAAATGTATAATTCATTGCTATTAACTGCAGCGGTTGCGCTTTGCTGGGCAATTTGGTTAACGAGAAACGAAGTGATTTTTGACAAATGTAGATCAAAATCTTTCTTGCAGGTGCTCTTCAGGGGAACGCACTGGCTTCGACAGTGGGCAAACCTGCAACGGCATGATGATCAACAGGATCAACTGATCCATGTTGGACAGTACCTAGAGACGTCAGCATTGTAGTTCTTTAGTTCCATTAGGTGGTTGTCTTCAAGATTTATTGGTCATGTTTAGTTTAAACCTTACTTTGTGTCGGTTTTCCGTTTGGCGGGTTGCAAGTTTGTGTCACTTGCAATACGTATTTGTGCCCGTACGTAAGACTTCATAATAATTGGCCTGATTCTATCAGTTGATAGATGAAGTCGGATATAGATTATCCATTATCCAAAAAAAGGGTAAATATCTGCCTGCAGTGGTGGAGCACCATAGCCAAGCAATTTAGAAATATGCAACATTGACCAATTGTTTTTTGAAATGAAACAGGAGGGGTTAAAGCCCCTACTTAAAAGTCCTGTACAGCTCTTTCAAGAAACATAAAAGGAAACAAAGAAAATAAAGAAAATTATACAAAGAATTGCAGCCATGAATCTATTGCCGGATGAAGAGCAGCTTTAACCCTAAGCATAACCAGGGCCATTTCTTGCTTGAAGATCAACTTGCAACTCCTAATGGAGGGCGAACGTTGACCAATTGTTGATCCTGCTAGTTACGTCCATATAGGACAAAAACACTCTGGCTCTTCACCACAACTAATTTGTCATCACTGACCAACATTATACAACGGCTGAATTAGCTACCTATACACCACTTGAGCTTCCTGGTTCTCTGTGGCACATCGCTACAAATTTATATGTTACTAGACTTGACGAGAAATACATGTCACTGTGCGCCTGGCTCCTTCCGTCACCTCGCTTTGCCTCGGTTCACCAGGTGGGCAGAAGCCACCAGAAACTCACCCATGGAGGCAAGCCAACTGTGGTTGTCTTACGAAAGCAAACAAAATCTTGCCAACACAGGTTCCAACAAACTTTGGCAAAGGAACCAAACACTCAGCTTTCTAGTACTCCTTGAAAGGTCATCTCAGTTCCAAGCGCACCCTCACTATCCAGCCATGCTCTCCTGATGCCACCAATTCCAATGGAACACACGTAGAATTACTACCCTCGTCATGCTCGTGTGCATAGTCATCTAGTTTTCCACACTAATCTGTTTTGTCTCCTGTCTACGCGCTTGAGTTTACTACTGAAGATGAACTTGCCCTGGGATTATATAATATAAAGGAAGGGATCCGACTACTGTTGGTAGGTAGCAAATGTTTGCTTATTTATGCGCCAGGAAAGGGGGTACATGTAACTCTTCCCTCCCTTATTAATTAATTTAGTTAAGCCTCACTAAAGAACGAATACACAAGTACAACATTGTATATATAGGCACACACTGAGTACCACTGCAATGTTCTGATGTGTGTTGGTTGGAGCTATGATTTCTTATTTTTGGAATTATATATGCGTGTGGGTCTTATCTGTATATATCCAACCACTGCATTACAAATTTATTCATTCTTTTTTTTTTCTTTGGATGGATCCAATTGGTTAATAACCAAGTTAGGGTGCCAACGACCCAAGGTTTTAGAACTTGCAAGGACGACATAAGGTTTTAACTAATAGAAGAACATCTTGCATCATGTTTGATAATGGCCATCTATTGAAGATCATTGTATACACGTAAACTTGTACGGATAAAATAATTTGAACAGTCACAACAAGAATATAATATGCATGGAGACCCTTAATTCTGGCAGCCATCACTGAGACGAGCTTTGGAGGTGCAGCACGTACAGATGATTGCGTTATTTGTGCCCTGCGCTGAGTACGAGGTCTTCTTTTCGGGCAAGATGGGCTCATTTGCTTCGGTAAGTGCTCACATCTCAGGAAGCTTTATCCACCAACTAGTATCATTTGTCAGCTAGCAGTTGGTGGCCGTGTCCCGAGGAAATTCAGCAGAGCAGCTTGTGTTCGATCGGATCCTCTGTTTTCCCAATGACTCGGTCTCCTATTCATATAAAACATTTTTTAGTATCTACCATCTTAAGCCATTTCCTAGGCTAGCTATACACATATCTCTTCCATTTGTGAAAGTGAGCGCCTGAAAGGGACATAGCATGGAAAAAGAAGTTTCAAATCTAAGTGATGCTTATAAAAGATTTCGACCTTAAAGTATCAAATGTGGGAGTTCATGTGTGAATATATAGATGAGGCATAAAGCTTCCAATCAATTAGAACTTCATTTACTGTAGTTTATTTATTGCCTTTCAATTGTTATACCAGAAATACTATTTAATAGTACTATGAAGATATATCTTTGAGTGAAACATGTTTTATCTATATCCATACTTAACATTAATGTACAATAATTCCTTTGGCCTGTCATTCACTCCCCACCTGTCTGTCCCTCAATCCCATCCATCTTCTTTCATACTTTGAATGTTGTTCCATTCCGCAGTTTCTTGTCGTTCACTTCCAATGTTCTGCTGCCCCTGATTCAAGCCCTTCTCACAGATTGCAAACATTGACACACGACAGGAGTACATACGTCCAAGGTCTAGTAGAGGTTCTTCCTCCAGCACGTTATCGTTAAAGTTTGAAGCCACAAGACTTTTGTCTACGGCACACCACTCATATCTATCACCTGCACTAAAAAATGTTTTATATGAATTCTCTACCTGAGTATGCATTTGCGATGTAATAAACGCGTGAGATCTAATTCAACGTCTCGACTCTTCTTCTTCTTCTTCTTTATCTACGTCCATTATTGGAACAGCAGCCCAGCATCATTTAGGGAGGCGATTGCTGAGCTTTGTCTCAACTTTTAATGTCCACACTTTCCTTGATATTAGTCTAACTAGAATGTGCAGATTAACATGTATGTTTGAAGTTCCTGGCGCCTCTGAATCCTAATTTTGAGATGAAGAGGTTGGAATAATTATCTCAACAATTGCCATCCCTGCTTGTTCTTGCTCTTGTGTCTTGCCCATGTTTTAGATTTTCATAGTATTGATTTCTTTAGTCTAAAAGTGAAGGGTAGTACATATAAAGAGAGAGTCCAGACGTGAAGTTATTAGTATTTATGGATGGGCCCAACTAATAAATACCATTTCACAAATGGTACTGTTATGTAGGAATTAATCTGAATGATGTTTTAGCAGAGAGAGGACATACATGTACTTGGAATAATGAATTGATGATAAATAGTATATCAACTGATGAATGAGCAAAGTAGTAGTAAACTCGAATCAATGCGGTATATGATGGCAGCACTTTATTGAAGATATCAGCGTACAATATAATAAATCAGTTGATGCACTAAGCAAAATAACACAACTATCAGCTTCCAGATTATATTTGAGATGATTGGGTGTGTGTTCTTTATTCCGTTCCAAGTTCTTCGCCTCAATCATTGAGCTTAATAGAAGAACTTGAATTGAAAGGATGAATTGCATCATTATTGTTCCTTGTACGTCCATCTCTAAGTATAGTTGGTTCCTCACCCGTATGCACAAACTCTAATATGAGATGGTTCCTCGATCATCTATATAGTTGGTTCTTCACCCGTTGGCGGTGGGATAAGGTTTTCTGCCTCCACCTGACTCTTTGGCAGCAGGCTGCCCTTGTGGTGAGGTGGTTGTTTGGTGTCCTAATAATTCGAGGATAACACAGAAGCGGATGCCTTATAAAGTAGATCTTTTAACACAAAAAAAAAATCAACACATACACACTAATTTTTACAGAAGTGTGGAAATTACAAGATGATAAACCATCTGAACTATCTTAATTTTGCTCCATTCTAGGGCCGTCTGTGGCTAAACCGAGGCACTTTGCAAACTATAAAGTGGGGTCTCATAGGTTAAAAAATAGGACAATTTATGCAATTTGTAATTTACTGTCCTGTAGCTGGGAAGCAGCCAAGCGGGTAAGAAACACCCATGAAAATCTTTTCATTGGCTACCCCTACAAATTTAATCTCATGGGCAGTCGTAAAACACGCCAAAAAGTGCCACATTTCTACAATTGGCGGGTAGCGCTAACGATCAATTTTACCGCCTCTAAAATCGTGAACTCCTAACTATCCTAAAAATTGTTCCCCATTATCCCTAATTCCCCCAGACTTTATGAGCAATCGATGGTCTTTATTTTGGGAACACTGGAATTGAAGTCATAAGTGTGATGGGACCAATAACTGCCTTTGAGCTAGAATTGGTTGTGTATATGCTGGTATTGCAAGAGACATCTAGAAAATGGAAGTACTTGACAATATATGCTGGATCAATATGTGCATTTAACTGCATGCGCGCGCGCGTGTGCACGCATGTGATGCAATGTGAAAAGAAAATTACATGAGGATCATCGTGATTCATAAGTCTCTTTATTCAATGCAAATAATTCTTTTGATAGCAGAAGGTATTTTTATCATGACATAAGCTAAAAAACAGAGGATATTAACTAATTGAGAAGTGCTCCAGTAGACCTTTTTTTTATGAAGACAACACAAATCTCAAAGGATGATTAACTCTAATTGAGCTATATTAGTAAGTTTATTACTCGCCAACACCACCCACGCCCATCTCAGGAATGGCCGGTCCAGCTCATCCCAACTAAGCTCCAATGATCTACTGCCGTTCATTTGTGTTCATCCTTTCATTCACTGCCGTTCATCACTACACCCTCCAACCTGTCCTCCTCGTCAACAAAAGATTTGCCACTCACCCATATCGTTGTGACGTTGGCTCTTATGGCAATCGACGGCTTCGTGGAATTTCTCGACAGGAAGCTTAGGTCAGCTCAGAGCCTCCGATTACTGACACGGCTCTGACACATCGCCATGAATAGCAAGCGAACCCTGTCATGGAACACTATTCGTGGCGGCCACCCATTAGCCTCCCAGCATGCGTCCAGGAGTACAACGTCGGGGGTGAAGAGAGACCACCTGCCACGTCACTCTGCCCGCGACGACCCATCGGCCTACTAGAATGCGTCACGATCTGGTACGCTGGTGGCCGTGGGGGCGCCAGCATCACACAGCGCCACCGGGGTAAGCTGGCTAGGGCACTTAGCATGGGGGCGCTTGCCGATGACATCAACAATGCCGGCTCTCTGGTTGCTACACTTTGCATTCGTGAGCCAAATTCGCTGGCATGCATTGGCGATGTGCGCGAGCGCGGGACCTCCTATATGACTCATCTCAGTCGACCGGACGCTGGAGGAGCTCGCCGACTCGCTCATCGTGTGCCGGCCAGCTGGATCGCCAACGCTTGGTTGACGACGGCCTCGCCCCTGCTGCCGCCAGACCAGGGGTTGTCGCAGCTCACGTCGCCTCCCGTGGGATAACCCGGCGATGTAGAGAGCATGGTGGTCTCGCCTGCCCCCAGCGACGCGACACCCATGCAACGTGAGGCTACTCGGCATATTCACAGCGGAGGTGCAACACAAGTGAAAGTTTCCATTGATCACCAGTCCACCAAGACCGAAGGAGGCAACCATTAGGCAACCCCTGCCAATCAGGAGCAGACAGATCGCGGTGCGAGGTACTCCTCATGCAGAAGATGGGCATCACGCTGCCGGCAGCTCTAGTTTCTTCCGCATCCAAGCAAGCATTCAATGATATATTTGTAGGGAACTTGTCAATGGCACACGTGGAAGCTCTGGACGAGCTGTTCCTGACGACAAACAACTGGGCTGGTAGAAGAGCGCTCTTCTCGGATGGCGGAGTTAGGTCGTGCAGTTAGCAACGGAGACGCTGAACTCTCTAGGTTGCTGTGTTGCTTTTAGTTTGGTTGCATACCATTTATGTTTGAGTCGGTCTATTAGAATAATGGTCTAGTCATAACTGTAAGACCTCCTAGTGCGCTCGTTGAAGCGCACCATTTGCAAGGTAAAACTCTTCTTCTTAATTATAATCATACACAAATCTTTTTCATAGAAAAGAAAGATTACTAACCTGAACTTTTACTATAGTCATTGATGGTTAAGCCTACTTACTTGCATCTTACTTTCCTGTCTTTTACTATTTACTATCTAGCTATTTTCAGGAGGCCTAGTAGCCAAGTTTAGTATATACTTTATCCTAAGAATATATTGTATTGGTTGGCTGATCCACTGCCATATAAGCGGGGGCAGACCAACTTGAGGTAGAAGTTGTAACCTTTACTCTTTTCAATCCAAGCGGCTACAGGCCAAATTGCCCTTTGGGCTTTCTCTAGTTCCTGATCTAGATCATGTTTGGGCACCAATTGGTATCAAGAGCTTTGGGTTCTAGAGAGCAGAGCGCGCGCCGCCACCTTTGCCGCTGGGAGGTCCGCGGCATTGCAGGGAGGCGCTCATGCACCTGGTGCAGGAGGGGACGACCACGCGACGTGCCTTGCGCGGAGGCAGCGGCAACGGCGACGGCCGCCCAAGCACAGCATGTGGCAACAGCGGCTCATGCCACAACCGCAACCGCTATAGCCCTACGCCTGGGGTTTGTTGGGTCGCGTGGCCCTGTTTGTTGCCACCGGTCGTTGTCACCTGAGCGGCGTCGTGGTCGTCGCAGGCATTTGCCGGTGCTGCACACCGTCTACCATGACTCCCGGGCGTGCGCACCGTGGCCGATCGATGTTCACAAAGAGCAACTACCATGAGTGGAGCCTTCTCGTGAAGGTAAAGATGCTGACCCGACATCTCTGGGAGGCGGTGCACGTCGACGGTGTTGACTACGGCGACAATCGTCGAGCCTTGGAGGCATTGTGCACTGCGGTTGCCATTGACGTCACGGCCTCCATCGCTAGCAAGGCTATGGCGAAGCTAGCGTGGGACTCCATCGCGTTGCGCTGCACCGGGGGTGATCGTGTGCGCCGTGCCATGCTGCAACAGCTCCGAGGAGAGTGGGAAGCGCTTGCCTTTGAGCCTGATGAACAAGTCGAGGACTTCGCCATGTAGTTGAGCAACCTGATGGAGCAGATTGCGCACTTCGGCGACACCGACCTGACTGAGGAGCGCACTATTGAGAAGCTGCTCCACTATATGCCGAAGAGGTACGCGCATATCATTAATTCGATTGCGCGAGACACTGCTTTATTTTGACCAGCTCACTATCGAGGACGTCACCTGGAGGCTCAATATGGTGTAGGACTGCGAGTAGGCACCGGACTCCGACCCCGTCTGTGACAGAACTGCCTAAATCACATGGCCCACAGACACCTGTCATTGTCACTCATGATCTCTGACAGCCGAGTCCGCACCCCAAATGATCTAGAAGGTTCTGCCGGGCTACATTAGCACCCGATTCCCTCCGACAGGATCCCATTGCGAAGTCATTACAGAATTACAACATTTCATAACAAATTACATCAGAGTGAAAATGCGGAAAGGTTATAAGGCACTTAGATTACAAACCGTTTGTCCAAATACGATTGAAGTGCGAATATTACAGACCATAAGTAAAATAAGTAGCAGTGGAATGATAATACAACAATATTAAGTATTTAACGATAAGAACCCTGCCCACGGGTTCGACATTACTCCTCCTCACATCCCTCCTGTACCACTGTTACACAGCAGGGGGCGAAACAAACCTCCGGCAGCTGCGTCCCTGCAACATGGGGTTAACAAACCCTGAGTACTGGGGTACTCCGCAAGACTTACCCGACTAAGAAAAAGGAATGAGACTCAGGAATGCAGGCTGAGGGGAGTCAAGGTAAGGCTTGGGCAAGAGTCAAAAGTTTTACAGAAAAGCATTACTATTCTATTTTAATATTTTAACTCAGTTTTATTTTAATCATAACCATAATTCCATGTTCCTCTTCATATATCATTATAATTTCAAATTCTTACTCATTCTCAAAAACACCTACTTTCGAACCACTTTTCAATTGTAGGTCAAAGGATCAAGTCTCCATATCCGAGGAGCAACGACGATTCGAATCGATTAGTACCCAGCTGGGGATCCCTATCCACACTGCATATGTAGCACTTAAGCTTGCATATACCAACTCCGGCTACCACGATTTTTCTACCCCTGAACCGGTCCTGCGCCACCCGAGAACACAGTACTCCTCTCCTCTCCAGGCATGCCGACCACGAGGGTACACGCTGCTCTCGCCATCTCTCCACTCTCAGTGCGTGGTTGTGGGTTCAAGTAGTAGAGCCACCGGAGTCAGAGCTTTCCGTAGTATGTGGCTAGTTACAAAGTCTCGATCACAGTAGGCCTACAATGAATGGTCCCTAATTCTTTTTCGCCGGCGACATTGCATTGAGACTCTAACCCAAGTACAAGTGTCCGAACGGTTTTCAAATCCCTTTTTCCGCCGATGGTCAAGCATTGGAACTCTAACCCAAATTCACAACCAACGAACGAAAAACCCCTTTCCGACGGATACGGTGCATCGGGGCTGCTACCCAAGTACACAATTTCCGAACGGACTCATACCCCTTTTCCCTTTTTCTCATGATTCATAATTGTCACATTTTCATGGGTCAAAATAGCCTTTTTAAGCAAATCTAAATTGATTAAGCAGGGTTAAGCATTTTTAA
Source organism: Eremochloa ophiuroides (assembly GCA_038502445.1). Taxonomy (NCBI): domain Eukaryota; kingdom Viridiplantae; phylum Streptophyta; class Magnoliopsida; order Poales; family Poaceae; genus Eremochloa; species Eremochloa ophiuroides. Next base: position 7,190,458 of record JAHLJS010000001.1, on the reverse strand, counting down.
ATATTTTTATTTTTAACCAGGTTTCCGGGATATTATGTATCAAGGCAGGTAATGCATCAATATAGGAGACAAACAACTCCTAACAACCTAATGCAATAATAGACTCAAGTGATAAATAATTTTATAAAACACAAGGCGAGGCTGGATGCACTGGGGCTTGCCTTGAATCGTGTACAGCGTCGGGTCGGGATCAGTCCCGCAGATGTCAAATCCTTGGATGACTTCTGGAGTGACCTCCTCAGCAGTAGTCTCGACCTGGACCTCCTCGGGAACGGGCACTACACGTATGCAATGATGTATGCTTAGCATGGCATGAGGACAACAATTGAAATGCTTGAAAGTAAATCATTAAGATCTTGAGTACAACTTTCCTTCACGGTAAAGTTGTAAACAATTTACGGAAGGTAACAGCAATGTTTCCTACTTTTGTTTTATTGACCATTTTAACGGTCACAGAAAGCCGCTGTACAGCTTTACTACAACCAACATGCGACCCTAATACTTCTGTCAAGGATCACTATAGTGAAATACCCTTGAAGTCAATCAATCCAAAATCACACCAAACAACAGGGATTATTAGCTTAGATTAATTCTACTAATCAAATACCCCACAACTAATAAACAAGTGTCCTAACAGTTTCCAAATGAGCTCAAACTTACCCAACAGATAGATCTTACTCTAAAATAGTACCACATAAATTTTCATGATTTTTAAATAATTCTGGAATTTACTAAAATTGCTCAAAGTTGCCTTTATTAATTAATATGCTGATTTTTAGTCCCTACAGAAAGTGTTCAAACCCTATATATAATATTTTTATAAAATACTACATGCTCCAGAGAGTACTCACAATTATTTTTATGATTTTTAGATCAACAGAAATATTCCTAAGAAAATAACAAAACTGTTTACTATTCATTCATAAATATAAAAGAAAAGAGCATGTTAATTCACTGAGAAATTGAAAAATAAATTTAGCCCGAGACGGCCCACGAACAAAGCAGGTCGGCCCACACAGCCCGCGCGCCCCGCGCCCAGGCCGTTTTGCTAAAAAGACCCCGAACTACTCAACAATCAACCTGCAGTCCAAACGCTACTATTCATATGAGTCACAAGCTTTGCACTTAACCCCCTGCACTTCTTCTCCTTCTAACCCGAGACCCCTGGCCTCACCTCTGTTTTAACACAGAGGCGACGCGCCGGCAGTCCGCCACCCGCAGCTTGCCGACGACGAGGTGAGAGGCGCAACCGAGGGCACCATTGGATCCTAGGCCCCGCTACGAACCCAACGAGCTAAGACATGCCAAGATCTAGGGCACGGAGCACCCGGAGGCGCGAACACGGTGGCTCGGTGGCGGCGGTGAGCACGTCGCCGGCGAGCACAAGCCGGCAGAGATAGAGGAAAAGGGTGAGCAAGCATCAGGAGCTCACCACGGAGTTAGCTAGGCGGTTGGTTGGAGCCGAGGCGGTGCGAAGAAGACGGTTTGACGACGGCGGTGGAAGTGGTGGCTCGGACACGACGGCGAGCCTCCGTTCCGGGGAACCTATGGGACCAGAGTGCACACCGGGACAAGAATAAGAAACGGGGGGTCACGGTGAACACCATGCGCACCAAACCGAGCCCCAAAGCTTACCCCAAACAAGCTGGTGGCGATGGCGGAGCTCGCGGCGGTACTCTGACTGCCCGCGAAGAAGACGACGATGTTCCCACGAGTCTGAGGCACGGCTGCTTGCACCACGAGGTGAAATCGATGCACAAAGAAGCCAGCTATCTGAGTGCGAGGTGGAGAGGGTGGTGGTAGCTCGGTGAGGGCGAATTTTGCCGGGCACTGAGAAGAACACGACGGCGACCGCGAGGGGGGGAATGGCACGGGAGAGGGAGCTGTCGCCTTTAAGGGGTAAGAGAGAGGGGACAGGAGCATCCAGGGGCGGCGCGCGATCTTCAGCTCGGGAAACGGCACCGGGAACACGATCCCGGCCGGCATGGACGGCGGTGCGCGTGCGCCCGACACGGCGGCGGTCGCGACTGTGCGCGAACAGAGAGAAGAGGCAGAGTACTGTAGCTCGTTTGAATATCATTCAACCAGTTTTTGACCAATTTCATGAAATTTTGTGTGTCAACTTGGAAAGGTGTAAACATAAAAGTTGTAGCGTTCGAAATTCTGAACAACATTGGTTTAGGGATCAACTCCAAATTTTGAATAATTTTGAAACTATTCAAAAGGGGGTAAATTCACTATTTGAAATCCATTTCTAATCCCATCAAATTCTCTGGATTTTTCACAACAACTTCAAAATCTTTAAAAATAAAAGTTGTCCTACTTGAGGAGCTTTACAACTTTCATTAAATAAGTTTGGTCAGATTCTCAATAGTTTTTAAATTAGCATTTCAAATTTGAATTTTAAAGTGGTAATTAGGGTTTAATGTGAATTTTTATCAAAGAACTTCAAAAACACCCAAAATAAAAGTTGTTCTATATAAAAAGATCTTCAACTTCTATTAAGGGACCATCACCAAATTCTAAGTGGATTTTTGTTTAGGGTTTTAGGGTCCGATTAGGGCTTAGTTTGAATTTTCCTTTTTGATTTTTTTTTAATTCTCAATTGATAATTCAATTACAACATCCAAGGCATTTATCAATAAACCACTCTAAAGACCCTAAGCACAATCAAATGCAAATGCTTAATAATAAACATGATGACATGGCAAAATTAATTAGCCGTAATACCCAGGGTATTACACCGTCACCGTCGACGGTAAGCTCCTATACACCGTTGAGCAGTGGCGGGCCTTCGAGAAGAAGGAGAAGGAGAAAGGCATTAGATCATCCAAGCATCATCACCGGCGTCCCCGCGGTGGCAAGAACAAGCCGTGGGGCGATCATGATGGCGGTGGTGGAGGCGTCGGCGGCGCAAAGGTGGACAAGGTAGGAGACACCGATAGTGAACGCAAGGAGAACTCTGCCTCGCGCCGACCACTGGGCTTGGGATTGTCCCCATCCTCGGGGCAATCAAGACTGAGGCGGTGCTGTCAACATCACCGAAGCGAATGAAGATGTCACAATCTTCCTTATGCACGGGTTTCTAGAGCTGGATGAAGAAGGGAGCTACAGGAAGATTTGCCACCCATCACATGACTGGATGTCACGAGTTCTTCACCGACCTAGACACATCAGTCAGAGGATCGGTGAGATTCGGCGATGAGTCAAAGCTGGAGATCCACGGCGTCGGCTCCATCATCTTCGAGGCCAAGAACGCTGAGCACCGGGCGCTTTATGGCATCTACTTCATTTTGGCGCTTCACAATTTGATTATGAGTCTTGGGCAGATGGATGAGGGAGGCTCAAAGGTGGAGATTGAAGACGGTGTCCGCAGGATCTGGGATCGGCATCGATGACTGCTCATCAAGGTTCAGCGCGGTGTCAATCGCCTTGACGTCCTCCTATTCAACACGGCCAAGCCAATCTACCTCGCTGCGAGCAAGGATGATGAAGCATGGCGTTGGCATGAGCGCTATGGCCACATCCAATTCGACGCGCTCCTCAAGCTCTCCAGGGATGACATGGCGTGTGGACTGCCGGCGATTAGCCACATTAGCCAGTTTTGCGACACGTGCGTCACCACCAAACATCGCCGAGCTTCGCTCCCGACCGAAGCCCTGTACCATGCACAGGAGGCACTCGAGCTAGTCCATGGCAATCTCTGCGGCCCGGTAACATCGGTGACTCCTGGCGGCTGAACGTTACCTCCTGCTGCTGGTCGACAACGCCACACGGTACATGTGGGTGTCCTTGCTGACCACCAAGGACAACGCCGCATATACCATCAAGCACATCCATGCCTTGGTAGAGAAGGCGAGCGGGCGCAAGCTCCATGCGTTGCGCACCAACAACGTCCAATCCTAGCGGCCACAGGCCAAGCTGCCCTCTGGGCTTCTTTAGTTCCTAATTTAGATCATGTTTGGGCATCAGTCACATAAATTTGAGCTCTGCGGTCACTTTATGCATGACTTAGTTGTTTAGATGTCCGCACAAATTTCACATAGACAATTTACACTCTGCCACCAATTATTAACTTTTGGCCAAAAATAATTTGAAATGAAATTGCCTTAACAAACATATCCTTGTAATCAATTAGCACACCAGATTACCGCAGATAAGCCGCAATGTGATGGCATCTAGAATAAAACAGCTAATATAACACGAACGATTAATCGCCCACTACAGCAGACGAGGCACAGATACGGAACATGGAAGTCGATGGCATAGTGCAAAGTTACTTGCTACTGCAAAAGCCGTCGACTGAAGCTCCAGAACTTGTGCTCACAGCAGCTGCATGGGGAATTCGATCTAAATCTAATATTATGGAATCGAGTTGGGTGCTGGTTGTGCTGGACTGGATTGGACAAGGCCATTATAAAGTGGTAATGGTACAACTTATCTTCTGAAGAACGCATGGTGGAAGCACCTCGGACGTTAGAAAGAGAGGGCGAAGATGTGGCGTGACTCAAAGCACTACAGAATGCAGCAAGGTGAGGCCGATAAGTCCAAGCAAGCCAATTACCTGCGTGTGGTCTACAGTCTACTCCCATTTGCCTCGCATTCCTATAGCAAGCATATTCATTTTGTGTGTCTGAACGAAGGGCTGGAGCTACCATTTTACTTGTGCAAGGTGAAAAATTAACACGAAGGAAAAGCTAAAGTGATGAGAATGTGCCACGACTGTGGTGCTCACTGCTCAGGCGTGGTGGGACTCGATGCTTGTATAAAGCATTTACAGCTAGGGCACTTAATGGTCTTCATTTCATTCAGACCTACTTAGTGAGTGTAGTAATAATCTATTACTGCAAATATTTACTTTTGGAATCCATACGCATTATTCCGAACAATTCTGACAAATTTGTCGTGAGCTCTTGCTGCAGCCAAGTCTTAATTAATGTAGGCAATTCATGGAGAGGCAGGCGCGTCGGCAGCGGCTACGAGCAGCAGCACTGACGACACATACTAGCGCATAAAGCAGATCCACACGGCGAGAATTTGATCTGCGGTAAGAAGCAAAACCATAACTCCATCGGTTTCAGGTATCTTCCCTCGTCAACATCTCTCCTTCCGTTCTCTGTGCTCTGATAAGTTCTGGACTCGTTTTTCAGGTATCTGCCATCATGATCCCCATTTCACCTTGCGGCGTTCTGTGTGATCGCTGATAACTGCTGGACTCGGACTCATGCAGTTTCCCTTTTGAATGAGCAAGATCCAGTGATCTCAGTGCAAAGAAAAGATAGATCGGTACCCTAGCTGACCTTTCCTAGTGTAACATAGATGCTAGAAATGCACTAGCTGATGCAAGCCAAAGTTAGTTTCTTAGCCAAACAACATTTTCTATGTGTAAAAGGTTACACTAGTATTCTTCTGCAACAAAATTAGAAATGGAAGTGCTTTACATCTGAAAATTAGTACGTTACTCCCAAACAGGGAATTGCAGGAGTGATTAAACGTTTTGCTGGGTTAGTTAACTGGTCTGGGTTTGAACTCGTCAGGTCAACACGACATCTCAGATTCTGTTGTTCTGCATTGGCTTAGGTCTCCACATGCATGCGACTGCCGATTGTCGAGGACTGAGCCTAGGTGGTGAAGCGCACACAGCGGCACAAGTAGTGGCGAGGTAACATGGAAGTATGGCACTTGCCACCGAGATAAGGCTTCTCGTGCCAGGTAAACTCATATTGGTTAAAGTGAAAGAGAGAGGAAAATGGTAGAGAAATTCGGCGTGGTGCTCACTAAACCTTCATAATATCTAACATTGCAATAAGGAAGGATAACTAGAAGTATTGTACCTATCGGCTGGCAGCGGTGGAGCTACTGACTGCAAAGCAAGGGTAAATATCTGCTAGCAGCGGTGGAGCACCATAACCAAGCAATTTAGAAATTCAATATGTAACACTGAAAATTGTTGAGCCTGTTATGACATTTCATAGTGCAATTGCACTCTTGTTATGTCTCCGTAAGAAAAAATAGCTCAACTGTTCATCACATGCAGTACGGCTGAATTAGCTACGCACATGCATTACATGATCAGGTTGCTGAGTCTCGATGGCTCACCACTTCAGTAGCGATCCCTCGGCAAAAAGGTAGATAGAAAAAGTCTGGAACCAGCCATCCTCTCCTGATGCCACCAATTCCCTCTTGTTTCTACCCTTGACGACTGATTTAGCTAGTTTTCCACGCTAATGTCTTCTCTATATATATCCTATCCATGCGTTTGACAACTTTACCACTGAAGATGAACCTGCCCGGGGATGTAATATGAAGAGATCTGAAACGCACAAGTCTAATATATATGGACACTCACTGAATACCACTGCAACATGCATTCTGATGTGCGTTAGTTGGAGCTATTATATATTTCTAGAATTATATGCATGTGGATCTTCTGTGTCAAACCACTGCACAACATATTCATTTTTTCTCTTTTTTTTTCTTTGGATGGATTCAATTGGTTAATAACCGTGTTAGGCTTCCAAGGACGAGAAGAACAGCTATGGCATCACGTTTGATAATAGTGACCATCTAGTTAATATTATTGTACACACACAAACTTGTACAGACAAAACTTTTCTGAACATGCAATACATGGAAATAATTTGCAATGAGATTTTTAATGCTTTGCAGCCATCACCGAGACACACTTTTCGTTGTGCACGTACTGATGATGGCTCTTTGGGCAAGATGTGGTCGTGCGCTTTGGTAAGTGCGTGGGCGGCCGTTGTTTACCTTTCTACAAGCAAGCATCTCAGGAAGCTTTACCCACCAATAGCACGATTTGCTAATTAGCAGTTGGTGGCCGCGGCTTGTGAAATTTTAGGAGAGCAGCTTCAAAATGCCGGTCGAATCCTCTGTTTTCCCAGTGCCTACAACTCATAATGGTTTTACTAGGCACCATCTTAAGCCTTTTTCTTGACTAGCTATACAGATCTACTGAAAACCAGCAATGCTAGCTACACCATCTCCCATTTGTGAAAGTGCCTGAAAGGGACATAAGATGGAAAAGAAGTTTCAGTCTAAGTGATGCTGAGCAAATGTTTAGACCTTAAAGTATCAAATGTGGGGAGTTCAACTGTGAATATGTAGACGAGTCATAGAGGTTCCAATCAATTGGTACTTCTATTGCTGTTTCTTTATTACCTTTGAACTATTACACCAAATTATTTCATTGTATGTAATTATTTGTTCCTTCGTTTCTTCAACTCTTCTGTTGCCCCTGACTCGAGCCCTTCTCAGTTTTGCCCCTGACCTTGAGGGATGTCTCTGTAACAGTATCATTCTCCGACTCAGCTTCCAAATCCTAGCTTACAGCAAGTAATAATATGATTCTCTTACCAAGCTTGAACCTCTGTCACTGTTGACAGTGATTGGCGGATTGGCCTGCCAAGCATCTCAACAATACCGGTATTATTAAAAAAAAAAACAGAGCCGAGATGAAGGCAGCAAGGTGGAACCAAACGGCTACCAAAAGCCAAGGGTCAAGGGTCGCATAATCAGAACAGAGAGCGAGGCTAGTCATGTCCGTCCAAGTGGGAATGTTGCCTCTAGATTACTCCCATTGCCTCCCATCTTACTATTACTAATTGAAGGGATCAACGGAGCCACTACGTTAATTCTCACCAGATACGATAGGAAAAAAGATAAATGATAGAAATTCTCACATTAATTAGAAACATCTAGCCATTAAATCTATAGGGTCCGGCGATATGTAACCATTAGATCTATTTAATTTTCTATAAAATTACCCACTCTGCCATTATAATATAGATAAGGAGAACACAAAAAGATAAATACCTTATTTTAAATCTACGTATACAAAGAAAAAATCCCTTATTTTTCCCATCTACCATCCCATCGCTCCCAGCTAGGCCATAGGACGTGGCATTCACGTACCACCCCTAATCCGGCCCCTGGCGGCGCTTGGCTTCTTCGCCACCGATCGAAGAGGAAGTCAGCCGTGGGCGTTGTTCCATCGAGAGGGGAGCGTTGGCCACTTGGCCTCACAGCTCATCTCCATTGGGACCAGGAGCTAGGACCAAGAAGGATGATCGGGACCAACAAAGGGCTATGGTTTCATCACGTCATCGTCCATGATGAGTGAAAAAGCTAATCTGATTATTAATTATCATCCCCTGTTTTGCACAGCAGCATGACAATGGCCCGGTGTCACAGTTCTGGTCGAGAAGTGGCAGCCAGATGACCGAGATGGCGCCAGATCGCGAGCGTCGCGACATTAACAGGTCACACATTGCCTGTAGGCTCCGGCCTGCCGGTGCCGGGCGTGCTCGTGACGTGAAGATAGGAGGAACGTCAATGGAATGCGCACGCGCGTGATCAGGACCCAAAGCCGGCTGAGCACTGGGCGGAGGCACGCGAGTACATGAACCGTATGTGTATGCATCTATGTTGACGGATGCATCTGCCTGACGTGCATGCATATGCGCGCACCGGCGCACGTCAAAGCAAGAGCAAGGAGACCATTCACGCATCTGGGCAGCCCAACGCAAGGGATATATGCAAACACGTATAGGCCACTGGTGCCACGACATCCGGCAACTTGGGGCATGTTTGGCGGGCTCCGGCTTCAGCTCCACCATGGGAGCCAGGAGCCCTATCAAAGTCTAGGAGGAAGAACTGTTTTAAGCAATTTTTTTTTTCAGTGGAAGAAGAAGTGACTCCTTCAAAACGGCCGATTCCTCATGAGGATCCCTCCCAAACACTCCCTACATTAACGTTGACACCGCGCGCACCTGCAGACTAATTAAAGGTATGGCCATCTTGCAAGATCCCACAATTACAACTTAATTTCTCTCCTATCATGTACTAAATTTGGCAATCCAATAATTATAGTTTAATTTGTCTTCTCCATATAATTACTTTGTATTGTTTCGATACGGCCAGTAAAACTCTAGGTGAGATTAGACCAGGAAAGACTCGTGAAAAATGAAAGCAAGAGTCTTGGATCACTTTGAACAAATTTTTTGTTCACTTTGGTAATAATTAACTTCATTAGATTACTTAGAGTTTACATGTTAATGATGCTGAAAAATTAGGGGAACTAACTGATCCCATAAAATTTCTGTTTTATAATTTATCCGCCCCTATCATTACGAAAAATAATGCTTTGACCACAAAGTTTGCATTCAAATTAACCATGCCTGGCGTTATGAAAGATAATGTAGTGTAACAAATACCTACCAAAACTATACATCTCAATCGTTACAAATAAAAATGATAGTAATTCAACATCCATACGTCCAATATATGCAAAAAGCTATTTGAAATTCATGCTTCTACCAATATTAAGTTGAAACTATATGCACAAAGCTATGTTCCACTGCGTAGACTAAGGAACATGTATACATAAGGATAATTATTCAATTTATAAGCTTATCAAGAGTAAAAAATGTCCTTAGAAAATCATATAGTAATGACACATACACTTCACTTTAAGTTGTATATATTAATACTCATGATAATAAATTTTGCAAGTTGTTATCTCAAAAAAGTTTAAACAATTTCATTGGAACATTATATCATGTGAATATTGGTAATTTAATTCAAAGGACTATTTGTTTAGTAATACAATATGATAAATTCAACATCTTGAGTGCCATAGCGCATGCTTAAACAACTATTTGCTAATAGGGTATTCTAGGACTAGAATATTCTTTTAGTAAAATAAGAATTGGAAATTTTGAATAAGAGATACAACAAGCATTGTAATTCCAAATTAATATGCGATCAAAAGCTAAAAGTAAAAAATATGGATTTTTGTAGTATCGCATCAAGTGATAAGAGTTTGTATACTTTAAAGTTTATGTTTCAACTAAACTTATATCTTGCTAGAAAAAAATATTAATCCTAGAAATTATTACTCAAGAAACCAATGGGAATATATAAAAAAGGTATATATTGAAATTCTTACAAAAACCTAAAACATTTTTCCATCAAATTGGTAGATTATAATAATCACCAGTAGTGTAAATAATTGTTGTTTTATGTGAGCAATTAATAAACTCAAAATTTTGGAAAAGAATCAAAATTCAGGTTGATGGCGTCGAAATATAGACTGCAACTAAAGCCATCATGGTTTAAACAAATGTTTCAAATAAATGCATATAGGAGATAAACAAAGGTGCTATGTAAAGAAACAAAAATTATGGCTATGGATAAAAAGTACATAAAAATCAATAATTGATAGATTATGAAGACTGGATGTTTATAGAATACATTAAAGCAGATAAAAATATTTAATATAAGTATCTTTTATTAGTTAATGTCTCCTAAAATTTTAACCCGTGCGAGAGCACGGCCGGGTTGATGACCTAGTTCGTATAGGGAAAAGCACTACTTTGATTTTTATGTCTGAAGCTCTGATTTTACTTGCAAAAGGAAAAAACACAATGAAAATCATAAGTGATGAGAAGGTGACATGACTGTGGTGCTCACTGCTCAGTAGTGGCAGTCCATTTTTTATATACAAAGTAGCTAGACCCCCTAGAGCAGTCCATGGAACTTTTATACATATGCATCACAGCCAGGGCATTTAGTTACTAGAAAGTATATTATTAGGTACAAAACACGTGGCAGATGACTGACGATGGGTTAAGAACGAAGTGAAGAAAAGCTAATGGTGTGATTGAACATGGGCCGGTGTGTTGTGTGCATGTGCTGTGGGCCAGACATGGTCACATGGCTGCATTGTTTTGGTACGCATATATGCCACCAGCTCACCTAGCTAGCTAACAATGGCGTCCAGTATGTGAATAGTAAACAATGACCTACGTTATGAACTCCTAACTACCGTGAAATGCATTCCACCGAATTCCCAAAAAAAATTCTCCAGCAGATCCCCAGTCCCACCAAGTCTGAGTATTTTGGTAACACTGGAATTATGTCAAAAGTGCAGTGGGATCAACATGTTTCATTTTGATAGAATTGGTTATGTATATGCTGGTACACGAGAGACCTAGTAAATCAAATAAGTACTTGACCAGTACCAATTGTATAAAAAAATGTGAGGTGCAAAGAAAATTGACATTAATACCACCGTGATTAATAACTCTCTATGTTGAACACATTCTACTTCTGATATTATAAGGCATTTTTGTCCTGACAAACACGAGCTCAAAACCGAGCTTACTAACTTAATATTCCATTATGCAGTACATGTCTATTCAACACTGTCAGTTTGTAACCAAGTCTCCTATAGTATTAATTTTCCAGTATGCTAGGCAAAAAAAAGAAGCTAATTTGGAATACAAGTTATATGAATGCAGAGTAGAAGCCATTTGATTTAAGGATGGAAATGTTTGGCTATCGTGTCCCTACAGGATTGGAGAGTGCCTATGTACAATGTCGGCGCACGATAGTGCCTATGTACAATATTCTCGTCTCAGGAATATTGCGTTCTTCACCAGCGGCTCATGTCCAGGAAGGTGCTTGGTAACCGGACTGGAGCCGAAACTCTGAATCTACTCGTGCGACCCAAAGCCAAGCACGACGACTTATGTCAACAGATTGCAAAGTGAGGCCAAAGTTTTATGCATTCAACTGGGACTATTGCATCTAGTTTACTCCCATTGCCTTCCAATCCTATAGCTCGCACTACTTCCATTTTTGTGTCGTCTCAAGCTACCATTACTTGTGGAAGGAAGAAAATAACACGACGGAGAAGAGAAATCAAAGAGACGGTGGTGATCAGATGTGGTGGGACTCAGATTGGTTGTATAAGGAGCTCGAGCCTAGGGCCAATACATTCCACCTAACCAAAACAGACTCAGATTGGTTATAAAAGGAGCTCGGGCCTAGGGTCCATATACATTTAACCTAATAAAAACAGGTGGAGCATTTGTATTCTTCAGTTCATTCTGAGCTAATTAGTATACTACTAGTCTGCTAGAGCACTTTTTTTTTTAAAAAAAGAGTGGGCCATGCATATAAACTCCTTGTTTCAAACAATTTTAGTAAAGACAACGACACAAGGGAAGCTTCGTTGTTTATTACGCGAGTACTCCACCATATTTTCATGTTTCCGCTAGGAGGGGATTCTTGCATGCTTACCACCTGCCTCCTAGCATTCCGCCACCAGACACAATCTTGTTTAAAATCTTCTATTCGATCTTAATACAAAGATACACAAACCTTTTATGTATTCGAGAAAAATAAAGACAACACAGGAGGACTTAACGGATCCTATCTCGGGCGAGAGCGACTTGTTTCCTAATTCTATAATCCCAGCGTATACCCTCAGCTGGTCGTATAAAGGACGACACTGCACATGGTTTTTTTCTTTTGTTTCAAAATAATCACACAGGGCTAAACTATGCAAAGGGTCCTAATTCCTAAATTACCTACAATGTACAGGTGAAAAAAAATTAGGTGGAAGCATGACGATCCTGGCAGTGGGCCATCGAGCGGCACCTGTGGCCATGGTACTAGACTCCTGGCCTGGGTGATCGACCATATTTGGAGCCATGGTTCCTCCTTGCGCACCTGCCAACCTATCATTCGATGCCATTAACCGACGTCACCTGCCTCTCACTAGCTGTTTCTTACATGGTGATAATATATAAGGAAATTAAATCTTACAGGTGTGATTAACACATTTTTGCTGTGTTAACAAGATTGGAAACGGCTGACTTCTTTGAACGCATGCAGACTGGTTAGAAGCGTCAGTTGTAACTAATGCTTCAGTAGTCAATTTTATCTACTGAACAAATACAATCACAAGCACCATGGAGGTGGCAGTGAATTAATCAACGATCCTTAATTATCCACAGTGCATGCATGTATCGCTGCTGCCGGATCTCTGATCATGTAAAGGCAGTTTGATTCGGCCACATCGTGGAGCATTGTTGCTTCTATATGAACGGAAAAAGCTACTGATGACACCGTACCTAGGCTCGTAGCAACGTATATTCGATACCAAGCTGCACCACCCAAGGTAATTCAGAGAGCACACGCATGGCTGCCATCACTTGCTCAGTTGTTCCATGATGCTCTAGACAGGAACATGCACTGGTTTATGTTTGATATCCTGCTGCCTCTGAATCCTAATGTTGGTCCAAAACTCGTGGCACCTGAGAGCATCGTGATGTTTGAGTAATCCAACAATGCTAGGCGTGTTCTATTATAAAGGCAGGAACTTTAATATAAGGGTAACATGTATGACGCGGGACCCACTAAATACCATGTAACGTCAAGGATATATACATGTGTACTTCCTAACTTCCTATTGAAATTTTGCATTTGGACTACTCCCATTGTTTGCCACTTATAACTGCCTTTTAGACCCAATAATGATGGGACTTCCGATCCACCAGTGATTGCTTGTTCTAGCATAGTGCCAGTCGTCCTATTGCGTCTCTCACGAAATGGATTTTTCTAGATCCAGCTTCACAGATTAGTAAGGCATTTGGTGAAATCCCTTCTTCTCGATGTACAAGAGGATGAAATGTGTATAATAACTGCTTTTAGTTTTTTTATTTTTATTCCCTCCCTTCTACTCAATCGCTGAAACCGCACCGAACACAACTCTTCTTTTTCCTCTGTCTTCTTCCCAAGCCTGTACCGCCATCAGCTCGCCTAGCTCCCCGCCCAGGTTTGCACTGCACCACATCGTCGGTATCTCCGTGACCATAGCCGCTGTCTTCTCGTTAACCTGCGTCGCACCACCGTCTCAGATCAAGCCGTCTCCTCAACATCAACTTTCCCTTCTCGGTCAGCATCTCCTTGGCTTCGCCCTACACCGAAAAATGCTGGCATAAGGCAAGTCGGACAATGGTTGTGCACCAGTAGTCCCAAGGATGCCAGGGGGAAGCTTCTTGGTTTTTTTAGCTGCTGTATCCTTGTTCATCTCGGTGTGTAGAGGTGCCTATGGAGCTTCTTCAATGGAGCAGAGTGCAGTGTGGGTTGGTATGGCTTTGTTGGCGTGGTCATAGGGAGCGCTACCAAATGCACCCTCGCGATGTAAACTTTCAGATGCATTTTCTATATCCCAAAGAAAATGGCCTAGGTGGTGACACAACCCTGGTGTCCTTGTCGGCAACAGTGTGTGTGAGATTTCCTGTTTGATTAGAGTCTTAGGTGAGTTGCTGAGAAAAAAAAAAAAAAAATTGTCGCCTGAGAGTTGGATGACTGCCTGAGAATCACTACTACAAAAATGACCCCCACTGACCCGCTTGCGGCTGCTGGCCGCCCGAGTCCGTAGGGTCATAATGGCGTGGAGGCGGGGTTCGTGGTGCGTGGAGCCGGGGTTTGTAGTGAGTGGTTGTGCAGCATGTCTCATGCATGTCATGTGTTGTGTGCTACCCTAGAACGCTAGGGCAGCAGCTGTCTAGCTAGGAGTACTAGGCCAGTAGTATAGGACTAGCAAGTACTACTAGTAGTAGGCAAACGTGTGTCCCACATCCATTTTCCTGTTGGCTTTGCGTGGGCTTCTTCATGGAACTGGTAGCAGTACTAGTAGCATGCATGCTTGGGCAGCAATGGCATGACAGCAAACACAATGTATATGGATTAAGTAGTTCATATGTGCAGCTTTTGTGTTAGTGGTCTATAGTTATTGTTGTCTTCAGTAGTTTTAGAAGTATGTTGCATGTGTTTCGTATGAATGTTACAAAAATATATCGGGTTATTGTATATGTTGAAAAAAGTTTTTATCAAAATATATTTATGTGTGGTTTTGTTTTGAAGAATTTATTATAAAAAACATGATGGAGCAATCGGATTTTAATTGTGTTATTTAGTTTAGAAGTTATAACTTTTTAAACTCCAGAAATTATGGAATGTAGTGTACTACTGTACATATGCATCTGGACGGGCGTGCGAGCACAGGACACGAGTGGCATGGGCCACAGTGCGGCGCTGGACAGAGGTAGGGAGCGGGTGCGGGATTAGCTGCGTGTGCGGATTTAGGCCACGTGCGTTTCGGGACACGGAGCCGCGCGGACGTCCGGACGCTGGCCGAGGTCCGGGCGCAATTTTAGAAGGTAGTGTCTAAATATTAAGTGAGAAAGGTATAATATTAATTGTCTTTAAAAATAGATATTTACGAAGGCGCTAAAGAGATAACTGTCTCTAAAAAATAAAAATAACCGTCTTTAAAAATTTTATTTTTAGAAGCGGTCGTTATAATAAAACTACCTCCAAAAGGTGGTCATTTCAAACAAACAACCGGCTCTATTAAAAAATTTATTTTCGAAAGCAGTCGTTATAATAAAACTACCTCCAAAAGGTGGTCATTTCAAAAAACAACCGCATCTATAAATTTATTTTTGTCGGCAGGTTTTTGTAAAACCCGTTTCCTATAATCTGGGCCAGCCCACTAATATTCCAAACCCAATACCAAACATCAAACTCTCTCTCTCTCTCTCTATATATATATATATATATATATATATATATATATATATATATATATATATATATATATATACACACACAGAAACCATAAAATCTCCGCCGCTCTCTCCATCGCCTCCTCACTCCTTAGTTGCCTCCCCTCTCTCTTTGTTGCCTGCCCACTTCCCAGTTCCCTCTCCGGTTTCCCTTTCTCACTATGCCTCCCTCCCTCTCTCTCTCTCTCTCTCTCTCTCTCAGGACGGTGGCGCGCGAGCACGCGGCCGCGCTTGAGCACGCGCGCGCCACTCTCTTCATCGCCTCCCCACTCCCTAGCTCCTTCTCTTTCCCAGTCTCCATCTCTCACCTCGCCTCCCTTTCTCGCCCCCACTCTCTCTCAGGACAGCGGCGCTTCGAGCACACGGCCCGCGCCGACGCGTGAGCAGGAGGAGCATGGCGGCCTGCGACGACGTGTGACCGGGCGGCGCTGGGCAGCCCGCTGGCCGCGCGGTGACACAAGGTCGGGCAGCATGGCCTCTGTTCATCTCCCTCACTCTTCCATCTCTATTCTTTTGCAATCTGGAGCCGACCGGCCGTTCTCCGGTGCCGTCTGCTATAGATCCAGTGACGGCGGGTGTAGACCGGCCACGGTGGTTGCCTGATAGTTGCTGAGCAAAACTGTTGCCTGAGAGTTGGATGACTGCTTGAAAATGCAGACCAAAGTAAATTCATTTTTTATTATCTAAATAAGACCAATGTACATTGTAATAGTGTGCATATCAAGATAAATTATTTGTATTAGTTTTTTCTAAGTTCATAATAAGATTATTTAAAATAATTATTGTTTACAATATTTAATTAGAGTGGGGCATGAGAAATTAAACTAAATGATTATTTTTGGGAACTTATCCTGTCAAGTCCGCATAACCAAGTAGCAAATTAAAAGAGACATAAGATAATTCCAGTGCGGTTAGCAGGCCATAGCTGATTCTGTTAGCACAGGCAAGTGTGTGCTTTTGCTGTTTTGAACTAGGCACGCTGGATATCGTCCACCTGGCTGGGCACGGTTTCCTGGGGCAGGCAAGATTACATGGCTGCAACCAAACAGTGCACAGGCAAGAACTAAACAGATCCAGTCAATGGGAGCCTAGGCTTAGAACCAAACAAACCCTGAAGAGACTAGTGATTTGGTCAGCCAGCTCTATAAATGTCAAGACAGGTAGTGCTTCGAAGTGGTTCGTGCAATTTATCTACAAAGGAACCCTGGGACGTTGACTGGAATAGAGCTGCCGGTTCCCACTGTCTCCCACTCCTATAGCAATAACAACTATCATTTCTGTGTCCGAAACCTACCATTACGTTTTTTTTGCATTATGAAAGGAGAAAAATAACACTAAGGAAAAGAAACGATGGCGAAGAGAAGTGGTGCTAAGATATGATGGGAGTCGGTTGCTTATATATATAATAATGGACTTTGGAGCCTTGAGCAATCCATATATAAATTTATGAATCAAAGCTGGGCCATTCAATTTAGTATTCTTCATTTCCTTCAGAGCTAATTATGTCTGGCGCAACTATACTTTCTTTTGTGCTGAGACCATTCTCCTTGCTTCAAATAATTTTGATAAAGTCAAGAAAACAGGACTTTGAGGACATTTCAGTATGTGTCATTTCGTGTGCCATTGCTTTCATCCACTCAGCGAGACTTTAAACTTGCACTAAAGATATATTTATCTTTGTTGTCGGATCAGAAAAATTATGAGAGATTTGAATTTCTTAGCATTTCCAGATCCTTCAGGAAAACTAAACTTGCTCACACAAGAGCTGTTATAATTTCGTCATTCAACACTTCTCCGCTGATTCTAGTGTAGCACGACAGGTACATTACTTGGGAAAGGCCAAAATAACACGAGCGAAAAATGCCAAAACTGATCCATCATATGCATGCATTGTTTGGACACGAGAAAATTCTCCTTATATTCTGCTTTGTGAAGGCGCCAAATTAATTATCCCCACTGAGGTAGCCCACGTAGTACCTCCAATTTTGCTTTGTGATCGTGCATATGTGTTGGTGTAGATATGAGAGCCTTGTTGATCCATATGTCATGTACGGACACACATACACCAGGCGCCACAGGGCCCGCGACGTACGCCGGGCTGCAGAACGCACCGCGCGCTCAGGGGACGCGCAGGGCGACGTGTGAAGACCAGCTTACGGTCAGGGTAGAGTTTGGAAAGGATTAGATAGTTTCTATTTTCGGTTCCTTATTCCAGGGAGCGTTAGTTCAGGCCTCTGGACATATATATCTGTAACCAGACTTTGATAGAGATTAAGCAAGATATTATTAATCTATTCATCTTCCTCTTCTCCCAAAACAAGCCGACGGCTGAGGGGCAAAACCTCGCCGGCGACGACGGACCAAGGCTACGAACTCCGTAGCCGAGGGCCAGCTACCCTAGGTGAAAGCCCATGTTTGGTTTTGGGTAATTGATGAAACCTAGTTTGCTAACAATTGCTCTAAGTGTTTCATGAGAATGATTAGCAAACAACAAGATGGAGCAAAGAAACGGGTCGGTGAAGGCCACAAGTGAAGGGCAATGACAGCGTCCATGAAAATGGTGTAAGCCCATCAATAAAGGAGAAAGACCTATTGACGGCATCCATACAAATGGTATAAGTCCATCATCAAAAGGAGTCAACAAGCTTCATCAAGAGATGGTGAAAAAGTTAGGAGATCAAGGCAAAGTTATAATCCATAGGAGCTCTTTTGCTTTTAGTGATCAAGACTCCATAGAGGGAGTGATCACATTTAGGATAGATAGCCGTACTATCAAGAGGGGCGAAATCGTTGAAGAAATACGGTTATCAAGTGCCACTAGCTGTTCATATTCATTGCATTACATATAGATGCCAGTGACACTAACAAACCCTTGGAAAACTCTTTTGAAAAGCTAACACACGTGCACAAGGTGTAGAACTCTTGGTGTTAGCACTTGGGAACAAAGGGTGAAAGGTTTGAGTGAAAATCCTGAGAAAACAGAGCGTCGGACCCTAACTTCGCCTGAGCGTCGGACCATCGTCTTCGGTCCGATGGCTAACCCTTCAGTGGGCGTCGGACGCTCAGTTTCTGGGTGTCGGACTATTGTCCGAGCGTCCGACGGTGCTGAACGAGCGAGAGCTGACACGTGGTGGCTTCTGAGGGCGTCGGACTGTCTGGTTTAGTCCGACGGTGTGCGTCAGACTAACGTCCGACGGTTTTCAACGCTCAGGGAGCTCTCTGAAAACGTTGGACGCTGGCGAGTTTTAGTTCAACAGCCTGTTGTTTCAGAGTCCGACGGTGGTTTTCGGCGGAGCGTCGGACCGGGGGTTTGGTCCGACGGCTTACCGTCCGACGATCGTTTTAGCGCGAGAAAAGAGCCGTTGTTATTCAACGGTCGACTTCAAACGTTGTCTGACACGTGGCGTCAATCCAAAGCGTCGGACTGTGCGGATTGGTCCGACAGTGGCGCGCGCGGGCGTCTGACGCCGTGTAGTTTTGCCCAAACGGCTAGTTCTTTGTGTGTGGCTTATAAATAGTCACTTGGCCGGTTTGGGGAGGATCTCTTGGCACTCCTGAACATCATAACATACTTGTGAGCCTTCCCACTCCATTCTCACTCATCCTACTTGATTGTGATCATCATTTGGTGAGATTTGGAGAGCATCAAGTGCATTGCATTGATTGAGATCTAGAGGCACTTGGTAGTTGTATTTCGCAGCGGTTTCTCTTGTTACTCTTGGAGTTTGCCGACTCCTAGACGGCTTGGAGCTGCGAGGATCGTTGAGGGGAGTTAGTGATTGTCTCCGCCTCCGATCGGTGAAGTTGTGAGGGGTTCTTGAGCCTATCCCCGCGGGAGATCACAAAAGGCTACTCTAGTGGATTGCTCGTAGCTTGTGGATCCCCATCTTGTGTTGGTTGTGTGGCACCCTTGAGAAGGGTTTGGCGTGTGATGCCAATTAGCGCGTGAACCTCCAAGTGGGTGTATCGCTACAACGAGGACGTAACTTGCCGGCAAGCAAGTGAACCTCGGTAAAAATCATTGTGTCAACTCTCTTGCCGATGATTTCTTGATTATTGTGATTGTTCTTATTGGTACTCATCTCATCACTACACCGGCGGTATAAGATTCACTCTCTCTACTCTTTACATTCTCGCACTTACTCTTGTGTAGCTTGTTAGCTTAGTGGCTCACCTAGGAGTAGAGTAGAAGTAGCAACTTAGCCTATTGTGTGTGAAATAGAGACTATAGTTTAGAACGGTTAGGTGGCTTGCATCTTTTAGTAGGCTAGCGCAAGAATTCGCTTCGCCGTTTATTTGTCTAACCACTTTGTCTTAAGTGTTGTTTGTAGAATTTTTATAGGCTATTCACCCCCCCTTAGCCATTTAGGAGCTTTCAAGTGGTATCGGAGCCGAGGCACCGTTGATTTGAGGCTTAACAACCTACGGTGTAAAAATGGCTCAACTCAACATTCACATCAACAACACCAAAAAGCCACCCCAATTTGATGGCACAAATTATGCATATTGGAAGAGCAAGATGACTTCACACATCAAGTCAATCAATAGAGAGGTTTGGAAGGTTATGGAGACCAAGATTGAGATTGCCAATGCGGCCAACCCCATAACCGCCGAAAAGAAGTTGCTCCAACTCAATGATATTACGGTTTGTGCTATCCATGAGGCCATAGATGAGAAGGTATTTGAGCAAGTGAAGAACATTGAGAGTGGTCATGAAGCTTGGAAGAAGCTTGAGGAATCATATGAGGGCACCAAAGGTGTGAAGACCGCAAGAACATACATTCTCAAGGACAAGTTTGCTAGTTTCAAGATGAAGGATGATGAAACCGTGCCGGAGATGTTCCATAGATTGCAAGTGATTGTAAATGAGATCAAGGCGGTGGACGAGGAAGTGAAGGATAGTGACTTCTTCATGAAGTTCTTGAAGAGCTTGCCCAAGAGGTTTGCCACTTTGATCACGGTTCTGGTGAAGACTACCTTGAGTGAGTTGACACCAAACCAAGTGCTTGCGGAGGTGATGACCGATGATGCCTATAGAGATGATGATGACAAGGAGGAGTTGATCAATAAAAAGAAGAAAGAAAAAGATGAAGACTCCAAAGATGAGAAGAAGAAGAGTGTGGCATTTAAAGCCACATCATCATCAAAGGGCAAGGGCAAAGCAAAAGTTGAATCAAGTGAAGATCCATCAAGTACAAGTGAGAGTGATGAGGAGATGGCTCTTCTAGTGAGAAGATTTGGTAAGTTCATGAAGAAGAAGGGCTACCGGGCAAGAAGGAAGAAGAATGTAAGAAAGTTTGGTGGGCCAAGAATTTCAATTGTGGAAGCAAAGATCTCTTGGTGGCCGATTGCCCACACTCAAGTGATGATGAGCACAAAGGCAAAAAGAAGAATAAGCATGAGAAGAAGGAGAAGAAAGAAAAGAAAGAATCATCTTACAAGAAGAAGAAGAACTACTCTCATGTGGTGACATGGGATAGTGATGCCTCTTCAAGTGATGAAGATAGTGATGATGAGAAGAAGAGCAAGAAGAAAGCACATGCAAGCATTGCTATTCATGACAAGTCTTCCATTTTCGACACTCCTTCATGCTTCATGGCCAAGGGCTCTAAGATATCATCCGATAGCGAATCTAGTGATGATGACCTAACAAAAGAAGAGCTAATTGACATGCTTGATGATGCTCGTATTCATTTTGACTCACATAGAAAGGAATGCAAGGGCTTGCGCAAGGATAAACAATCCCTTGAGCAAGAACTTGAGGAGCTTAGAGCATCTTATGAGAGTTTAAAGGAAGACCATAAGAAGCTTCAAAAGTCTCACACTAAGCTTGATGAAGCTCATTCCTCTCTTGTGGCTCAAAATGAGGACTTACAAAGTCAAGTACAAAAGAAGGAAATTAAAACTTGCAACATAGGTGTAACTTGTGATATATCTTGTGAACCTATTATTGTTGCTACCACTAACCCTTCTTGTAGCACTTCCACTACTACCTCACCCACTAGTGATCCTTCACTAGTAGTTGAGAACAAGAACCTAAAGGAGGAGGTTAAGAAGCTCAATCACTCCTTAGCAAAAGCTTATGGTGGTGAGAACCGCTTGCTTATGTGTTTGGGTAGCCAAAGGGCATCTCTCCATAAAGAGGGATTGGGCTATACCCCAAGAAAGGCAAGACCGCCTTTGCTCCTCACAAGACTTGTTTTGTGAAGAGAAATGGCCGGTATTGCACAAAATGCAAGCAAGTTGGTCATTTAGAGCAAGATTGCAAAAGCAAGAAATCCAATGCATATGTATCCTCAATTAAGTTTGATTCTTGCTACATTTTCACTAAGGGCTCAAATGGTGTGAAGGCTAAGTTTGTTGGTACATCCATATTGGGTCCGAAGAAGAAGACCATTTGGGTACCAAAAAGCTTAGTCACTAACTTCCAAGGACCCAAGCAACATTGGGTACCTAAAAAGAATTGATTTCTTTTTGTAGGTCAATTACAAAGCCGGAGGAAGGCATTGGGTGCTTGATAGTGGATGCACACAACATATGACCGGTGATTCTAATATGTTTGGCTCTCTCAACATAAGTGCAAATAGTGGCTTTGATGCAATTACATTTGGTGATAACACGAAAGGGAAAGTGAAAGGACTTGGTAAGATTGCAATATCCAATGACATGTCCATCTCCAATGTGTTGCTAGTTGAAAGCTTAAACTTCAATTTGCTCTCGGTTGCACAACTTTGTGATCTCGGTTTCAAGTGCATATTTGGGGTTGATGATGTTGAAATTGTTAGTGTTGATGGGTCAAATTTGATATTCAAAGGCTTTAGATATGACAACCTATATCTTGTGGATTTCAATGCTAGTCAATTGTCAACTTGTTTGATCACTAAGTCAAGTTTGGGTTGGTTATGGCATAGAAGGCTTGGTCATATTGGAATGAAACAATTGAACAAACTAGTGAAGCATGATCTAGTTAGAGGCTTGAAAGATGTCACTTTTGAGAAATATAAGCTTTGTAGTTCATGTCAAGCCGATAAACAAGTTGGAAATACACATCCTAAAAAGAGCATGATGAGTACTAGTAAAGCTTTTGAGCTCTTGCATATGGACTTGTTTGGACCAACCACGTATACTAGTATTGGTGGGAACAAGTATGGATTTGTGATTATGGATGATTACACTAGATACACATGGGTGTTCTTTCTAGTTGACAAGAGTGAAGTGTATGATCTATTCAAGTCTTTTGTCAAGAGAAGCCAAAATGAGTTTGAAACAACCATCAAGAAAGTTAGAAATGACAATGGTAGTGAATTCAAGAACACCAAGATTGATGAGTTGTGTGATGAGTATGGCATTGGACATCAATTCTCACCCAAGTATACACCACAATCAAATGGCATTGTTGAAAGAAAGAATAGAACCTTGATTGATATGGCAAGATCAATGTTAAGTGAATACAATGTTAGTCATTCCTTTTGGGCCGAAGCAATCAACACCGCTTGCTACTAAATCAACCGCTTATATTGCCATGGTATGCTTGCAAAGATTCTATATGAGCTATTGAATGGTAGAAAGCCCAACATTGCATATTTTCGGGTTTTCGGTTGCAAATGCTACATTCTCAAGAAAGGCACAAGATTGAGCAAGTTTGAAAAGAAATGTGATGAAGGTTTCTTACTTGGCTATTCAACCACAAGCAAGGCATATAGAGTTTGAAATTTGGCTAGTGGTACTCTTGAGGAGGTACATGATGTTGAATTTGATGAAACCCAAGGCTCTCAAGATGAAATTAAAAACCTTAGTGATGTGAGAGGCAATAACTTGGCAAATGCAATGAAAGAAATGGATATTGGTGATATTAGGCCGAGGCAAGTAAATGATGATGAAGATGATGGTGCAATTCATACAAGTATGCAAGTTGATGATGAAACATTTGCAAGTGACTCACAAGATCAAACTCAAGTGCAAGATCAATAAGCTAGTTTATCTCAATCCAATGATCAAGTTCCTATTCTCCAACCGGTTTCTATTGCAAGGGATCATCCTTTGGATCAAATCATTGGTGGTATTCAAAGTGGAGTTCAAACTAGAGCAAGACTAGCTCAAATTTGTGAACATTTCTCATTTGTGTCATCTATTGAGCTAACCAAAATTGAGGAAGCATTGAAAGATGTTGATTGGGTCAATGCCATTCTTGAAGAGCTCAACAATTTCACAAGAAATCAAGTTTGGGAGCTAGTGGAAAGACCAAAGAAACATAATTTGATAGAAACCAAATGGGTCTTTAGAAACAAGCAAGATCAAGATGGCATAGTAATAAGGAACAAGGCCAGATTGGTTGCACAAGGTTACACTCAAGTAGAAGTGCTTGATTTTGGAGAAACCTATGCACCGGTTGCTAGATTGGAAGCAATTAGAATCTTATTAGCCTATGCTTGTGCCCACAACATCAAGTTATATCAAATGGATGTCAAGAGTGCATTTCTCAATGGGTACATCAATGAGTTGGTATATGTGGAACAACCTCCCGGATTTGAAGATGTGAAGAAGCCCAACCATGTGTACAAGCTAAGAAAGGCATTGTATGGTTTGAAGCAAGCACCTAGAGCATGGTATGAGAGATTGAGAGATTTCTTGCTCTCTAAAGGGTTCAAAATGAGAAACGTTGATACAACTCTCTTCACTAAGAAGCTTGGTAATGATTTATTTGTGTTGCAAATATATGTGGATGATATTATATTTGGATCAACAAATCAAGATTTTTGTGAAGAATTTGGCAATATGATGGCAAGTGAGTTTGAAATGTCCATGATCGGTGAGCTTAGCTACTTCCTTGGTCTTCAAGTCATGCAAATGAAGAATGGCACATTTGTAAGTCAAGGCAAGTACATAAGGGACATAGTGAAGAAACTTGGTTTGAAACATGCAAAGGCCATGAATACTCCTATGGCAACTAATGGGCATTTGGACTTGGATGATAGTGGCAAAATGGTAGATCAAAAGCTATATAGATCAATGATTGGAAGTCTTCTTTATGTGACCGCATCTCGACCGGATGTCATGTTTAGTGTGTGCATGTGTGCAAGATTTCAAGCCTCACCAAGAGAAAGTCATTTGAAAGCCGCAAAGAGAATATTGAGGTATTTGAAGGGCACACAAGATGTTGGGTTGTGGTATCCTAAGGGTCCCAACTTTGAGCTTATTGGATATTCGGACTCTGACTATGCCGGTTGTAAGGTGGATAGAAAAAGCACTAGTGGAACTTGTCAATTGCTTGGAAGGTCACTTGTATCATGGTCTTCAAAGAAGCAAAATAGTGTTGCTCTCTCAACGGCCGAAGTGGAGTACATTAGTGCCGGAAGTTGTTGTGCACAATTGCTTTGGATGAAGGCAACTTTGAGTGATTTTGGATTGAAATACAAGAAAGTGCCTTTGCTATGTGACAATGAGAGTGCTATCAAGCTAACCAACAACCCCGTGCAACATTCAAGAATAAAGCACATTGACATAAGGCATCACTTCATTAGAGATCACCAAATTAAAGGGGACATTGCAATATCAATTAGTGGATATCTTTAGCAAGCCACTTGATGAGTCAAGATTTTACAAGTTGAAAAATGACCTAAACATACTAGACTACTCCAACATGAAGTGAAAAGCATCCTACATTATATGACATGCCTCTACTTCGACTAAAGTAAGGTAAAATTGGTTGACATGGCATTCATACTTTGATAAAGATTTGTTTAGTTCATGTAGACATAAAATGCGTCTTATAGGCTCATTCATGAAAAATCAAAGGTTTTCATGTATATATGGTACCACTTTTGTTCTTTATGCTTGTATGATCAAGTGGTAGCATATGACATATTGATGGGCTTGCAAACCTAGTGTTGAATCTAGAACATGAGCTCATAATGTGTAGCTTAACATGGTCAAGATAACCCTACTAGTGAGGTGTGAAGAAGCTTGTCCTTGGATCAAACTTAGTTATATATTCTAGGCAAGTGATCTAGATTGAACCAAAGTGAAAATCAACGTAACCCCATTTATTGACTTGATACTCCCATAATTTGCACCATTTTTGGTGATTGTTGACAAAGGAGGAGAAGAGAGTCACAAAGATAAGAAAGGAAAGGGGTCAATTAAAAATTTAAAAGCACACAAGTAGGGGGAGCAACCTCATGAATAAGTTGTTGCATTTGTGTGCATTAACATATGAATTGTTGCATTATCAAAACTTCAATTCCTATACTTGCTTGATTGGTGAAATGCTTAGAAATAGGATTTGAATGGTGTTTTGACAAACTAGCATGCATAGTACTTACTTGTCATACAAAGTACCTCTCTTACTTAAATGTTGATCTCACGAGATATTTTGAGTTTGTGATGCATGACTAGTAAACAATAGTGCTAAGGATGGTATAATTCCGCAACTCCGATGGTATCACGCTTCAAAGGTCCATTCTATATACCTTAGCATCATTTGATAGTGGTAGCTCACCCAAACTTTCAAATTCATGCATATGTGAAAAATTGAACCAAACACAAGGAATCACATATGTAGGGAGAGCTAATACTACCAAAGTGCAAACTTGTTTTTCATTTCATATCTTTGTGAGGGTTGTCATCAATTACCAAAAAGGGGGAGATTGAAAGCCCATGTTTGGTTTTGGGTAATTGATGAAATCTAGTTTGCTAACGATTGCTCTAAGTGTTTCAAGAGAATGATTAGCAAACAACAAAATGGAGCAAAGGAACGGGTCGGTGAAGGCCACAATTGAAGGGCAATGACGGCGTCCATGAAAATGGTGTAAGCCCATCAATAAAGGAGAAAGCCCTATTGATGGCATCCATGCAAACGGTATAAGTCCATCATCAAAAGGAGTCTACAAGCTTCATCAAGAGATGGTGAAAAAGCTAGGAGCATAGGGCAAAGGTATAATCCATAGGAGCTCTTTTGCTTTTAGTGATCAAGACTCCATAGAGGGAGTGATCACATTTAGAATAGATAGCCGTACTATCAAGAGGGGCGAAATCGTTGAAGAAATACGGTTATCAAGTGCCACTAGGTGTTCATATTCATTGCATTGCATATAGATGCCAGTGACATTAACAAACCCTTGGAAAACTCTTTTGAAAAGCTAACACACGTGCACAAGGTGTAGAACTCTTGGTGTTAGCACTTGGGAACAAAGGGTGAAAGGTTTGAGTGAAAATCCTGAGAAAACAGAGCGTCGGACCCTAACTTCGCCTGAGCGTCGGACCATCGTCTTCGGTCCGACGACTAACTCTTCAGTGGGCATCGGATGCTCAGTTTCTGGGCGTCGGACTATTGTCCGAGCGTCCGACGTTGCTGAACGAGCGAGAGCTGACACGTGGAGGCTTCTGAGGGCGTTGGACTGTCCGGTTTAGTCCGACGGTTTTCAGCGCTCGGGGAGCTCTCTGGAAACGTCGGACGCTGGCGAGTTTTAGTCCGACGGCCTATTGTTTCAGAGTCCGACGGTGGTTTTCGGCGGAGCGTCGGACCGGGGGTTTGGTCCGACGGCTTACCGTCCGACGGTCGTTTTGGCGCGAGAAAAGAGCCGTTGTGATTCAACGGTCGACTTCAAACGTTGCCTGACACGTGGTGTCAATCCAGAGCGTCGGACCGTGCGGATTGGTCCGACGGTGGCGCGCGCGGGCGTCCGACGCCGCGCAGTTTTGGCCAAACGGCTAGTTCTTTGTGTGTGGCTTATAAATAGTCACTTGGCCGGTTTGGGGAGGATCTCTTGGCATTTCTGAACATCATAACATACTTGTGAGCCTTCCCACTCCATTCTCACTCATCCTACTTGATTGTGATCATCATTTGGTGAGATTTGGAGAGCATCAAGTGCATTGAATTGATTGAGATCATTTAGAGGCACTTGGTAGTTGTATTTCGCAGCGGTTTCTCTTGTTACTCTTGGAGTTTGCCGACTCCTAGATGGCTTGGAGCTGCGAGGATCGTTGAGGGGAGTTGGTGATTGTCTCCGCCTCTGATCGGTGAAGTTGTGAGGGGTTCTTGAGCCTATCCCCGCGGGAGATCGCAAAAGGCTACTCTAGTGGATTTCTCGTAGCTTGTGGATCCCCATCTTATGTTGGTTGTGCGGCACCCTTGAGAAGGGTTTGGCGTGTGATGCCAATTAGCGCGTGAACCTCCAAGTGGGTGTTTCGCTACAACGAGGACGTAACTTGCAGGCAAGTAAGTGAACCTCGGTAAAAATCATTGTGTCAACTCTCTTGCCGATGATTTCTTGATTATTGTGATTGTTCTTATTGGTACTCATCTCATCACTACGCGGCGGTATAAGATTCACTCTCTCTACTCTTTACATTCTCGCACTTACTCTTCTATAGCTTGTTAGCTTAGTGGCTCATCTAGGAGTAGAGTAGAAGTAGCAACTTAGCCTATTGTGTGTGAAATAGAGACTATAGTTTAGAACGGTTAGGTGACTTGCATCTTTTAGTAGGCTAGCGCAAGAATTCGCTTCGCCGCTTATTTGTCTAACCACTTTGTCTTAAGTGTTGTTTGTAGATTTTTATAGGCTATTAACCCCCCTCTAGCCATTTAGGACTTTTCACTAGGTCCCGACGCCCTTGACAACCTGGTATCACGATCCAGGCGTTCCTTGCCGTCCCGATCCACCTCTCCACCACCAGCCGCCGACCCTAACCCATCACCTGCCGCCGCCGCAACCCCACCACCAGCCGCCGCCGCACCCCAACCTTTGGTTCCCTCCCCCTCTGCCTCCTGTGGATCACCTATGGGTGACATCGACGATCTGAAGGCCACCATGGCGAACCTCGCCAAGGCTGTGGCGAACCTGTAGGCCACCGTGGAGACCAACTCCAAGACGATGGAGGCGCACTCCAAGAAGATGGAGGCGCAGGCCATGGTGATCACCGCCTTGTCCTCTGAGCGGTCAGGCACTAAGTCGCCGTCTGGCGAGCACCTTCAGGACTGGCCACCAAAGTTCCAGAAGATGGATTTTCCCCGTTACGATGGGAAGTCCGACCCGTTGATTTTATTCAACCGTTGCGAGTCCTACTTCCATCAGCAACGGATCATGGAGGAGGAGAAGGTGTGGATGGCGTCCTACAACCTCGAGGACGGGGCCCAACTGTGGTACATCCAAGTCCAAACGGATGAGGGTACACCGACGTGGCGTCGATTCATGGAGCTCCTGAACCTGCGCTACGGGCCACCCCTCCGCGCTGCTCCCCTCTTTAAGCTCGCCGACTGTCGCCGCACGGGAACGCTGACGGAGTACCAGGACCGTTTTCAGGCCCTTCTCCCCCGCGCCGGTCACATTGACGAGACGCAGCGGGTGCAGTTGTTCACAGGCGGTCTCCTTCCACCGCTCAGTCTCGCCGTGCAAGTCCAAAACCCGCAGTCCTTGGCGGCCGCGATGAGTTTGGCCCGGCAGATGGAGTTGACGGAGCAGTACACCGCTCCCCCAGCCAAGGCCGCCCCCCCGTGGCATCCTGCCCACTCCAGCTGCACGCCTCGCCCTACCGGCCCCAGCGGCGCCCAAGGCACCTACACCCACGGTCACCATCGAAGGCCGTCCGGTCAAGTGCCTCACCCAGGCAGAACAGGAGGAGCGCCGCCGTCTCGGCTTGTGCTATAACTATGATGAATGATATGGCTGGAGCCACAACCGGGTTTGCAAGCGGCTGTTCGTCCTTGACAGCATGGAGAAAGACGATGACATCGCGGCCGACAGCGGGGACGACGCGCAGACCCCCGGAGAGGCACCGGTCTTCTCCCTGCATGCCGTAGTGGGCATCCGTGTCGGCAACATGCTCCAAGTCTGGGTCCAGCTGGGCGCGGAAACCCTCACTTCCCTCCTCGACACCAGATCCATGCATAACTTCATCGCCGAAGCGGCTGCGCTTCGCTCAGGCCTGCCGCTTCAGCGCCGCCCCGGCTGACGGCCACTGTGGCCAATGGCGAGCAGATCACCTGCCCCGACGTGCTACGCCAGGCGCCGATCACCATCAACGGCGACTCCTTCCACGTCGATCTCTTCATGATGCCACTGGCGGGCAATGACATGGTCCTGGGGGCGATTTGGATGGAGACCCTAGGGTCGCTTGTGTGGGACCTCACCGCCCACACGCTGGCCTTCCAACGCCATGGGCGCACGGTCTGCTGGTCGAGCGTGCCCACAGAGGACCCCCAGCGTTCGCACGACCATAGCCAGCGCCAACCTCCTCGATGAGCTCCTGACGGCATTCTCGGACGTTTTCGCCGACCCAGTGGGCCTTCCACCGCAGCGAGGCCGTGAGCACGCCATCGACCTCACGCCAAACGCGCACCCTGTTGCAGTTCGCCCCTATCGCTACCCGGTGTCCCACAAGGATGAACTGGAGCGGCAGTGTGCCGCCATGATGGAGCAGGGCATCGTCCGCCGCAGCATGTCTGCGTTCTCATCACCGGTTCTCCTCGTCAAGAAAGCGGATGGCTCGTGACGTTTCTGCGTTGATTACCGCGCCCTCAACGCCCTCACCATCAAGGTCGCTTTCCCCATCCCCGTGGTGGAAGAATTGCTCGATGAACTTCACGGCACGCGCTTCTTCAGCAAGCTGGACTTGCGCTCGGGCTACCATCAGGTCCGGATGCGCCCCGAAGACATCCACAAGACAGTGTTCCGCACCCTTGATGGCCTCTACGAGTTCTTGGTGATGCCGTTTGGGCTGTGCAACGCCCCGACGACATTCCAGGCGCTCATGAATGACATGCTCCGCCCCTTCTTACGACGATTTGTTTTGGTTTTCTTTGATGACGTCCTCATCTACAGCAGGACTTGGGCGAACCATCTACGCCACCTCTGGACCGTACTTGCCCTCCTCCGTCATCACCGCCTCTTCGTCAAGCCGGTGCCTCAGTCCGCGCGGGCGGTGCATGGGTTCCTCGGCCTCGTGGGCTACTATCGCAAGCTCGTCGCCAACTACGGCGCCATCGCTGCACCCCTGACGGCCCTACTCAAGAAAGACAGGTTCTCCTGGACCGACGCCGTGGCCGCTACCTTCACCACCATCAAGGCCGCGGTCACCTCCGCGCCCGTGCTGGCGATGTCCGACTTTAGTAAGGTGTTCGTCGTGGAGTGCGACGTGTCAACGCATGGCTTCGGGGTGGTGCTGATCCAGGAGGGGCACCCTATTGCCTATTTCAGCCGCCCCGCCCCGTCGCGCCGCACCACCGCTCCCTCGCCGCTTACGAGCGCGAGCTGATCGGCCTCGTTCACGCAGTCCGGCATTAGAGGCCCTATCTGTGGGGGTGCTGCTTCCGCGTCAAGACCGATCACTATAGCCTCAAGTACTTGCTCGACCAGCGGCTCTCCACGATTCCCCAACATCACTGGGTGGGCAAATTGTTGGGCTTCGACTTTACCGTCGAGTACAAGCCCGGCTCGGTGAATACGGTGGCAGACGCCTTATCCCTCCGCGATACAGACGTGGGAACAGTCATCGCCATCTCCGCGCCCCGCTTCGACTTCGTCGACCGACTTCGTCAAGCTCAAACAGCTGACCCAGCCCTAGTGGCCCTCCGATGACATCCGTGCAGGGACCCGTGGGGCGCCTTAGACGGTCGTGGATGGGATGGTCCAGTTAGGGGGTCGCCTGTACCTGCCCCCGGCGTCCCCGCTGATCTCAGAGCTGCTGGCAGAAGTTCATGATGATGGTCAAGAGGGGGTGCAACGCACTCTCCATCGCCTGCGTCGAGATGTCCACTTCCCCGACATGCGCCGCCTCGTGTAGGACTTCGTGCGTGCGTGCGACACGTGCCAATGCTACAAGTCCGAGCAATTGCACCTGGCGGGACTGCTGTTGCCCCTCCCTGTACTGCAGGTTGTCTAGACCAACATTGGGCTCGACTTCGTGGAGGCCTTGCCCCGTGTCCGGGGTAAGTTAGTTATTCTGACAGTGGTGGACAGGTTCAGCAAATATTGCCACTTCATTGTCCTCGCCCACCCCTACACCGCTGAGTCCGTCGCGCAGGCCTTCTTCACCGACATCGTCCGGCTGCACGGAGTGCCGCAGTCCATGGTGTCTGACCGCGACCCGGTGTTCACCTCCACCTTCTGACGTGAGCTTATGCGGCTCATGGGCGCACAGCTGCACATGACCACGGTGTTCCACCCCCAATCCGATGGACAGTCGGAAGCCGCCAACCGGGTCCTCGTCATGTATCTCCGTTGTCTTACCGGAGATCGTCCGCGCCAGTGGCTGCGATGGCTCCCATGGGCAGAGTACATCTACAACACCACCTACCAATCATCGCTGCGGGACACGCCGTTTCGGGTGGTCTATGGCCGCGATCTGCCGACTATACGTTCCTATGAGCCGGGCGAGACTCGGGTGGCCGCCGTTGCCAAGACTATGGAAGAACGCGACGAGTTCCTGGCTGACATTCGCTATCGCCTTGAACAGTCCCAGGCGGTGCAGAAGCTGCACTACGACAAGCTGCACCGGCAGGTAGTGTACAAGGTGGGCGATTGGGTGCTCCTTCGGCTGCGCCATCGTGCTGCGACGTCCCTACCCCAGGCAGTCACAGGGAAGCTAAAGCCCAAGTACTTTAGGCCCTACCCTACCTCATCACCGAGATGATCAACGACGTCGCTGCTCGGTTGGACCTTCCGCCTGGCGCTCGGCTCCATGATGTCTTCCACATCGGCTTGCTGAAGCCGTTCAAGGGCACGCCGCCGACCGCGCCACTGCCGCTGCCGCCGACGCGCCACGGTGCGGTGCAACCTGAGCCTGAGTGCGTGGTCCGCTCCAGGCTGGCACGTGGTGTCCGTCAACTGCTGGTGCACTGGAAGGGGATGACTGCGGCGTCCGCAACCTGGGAAGATGCTGAAGTGTTCGCCGCCAAGTACCCGGCTTTCCAGCTTGAGGACGAGCTGGTCCTCAACGGAGGGAGAGAAGTCATGTACGGGCGCACATACACCATGCGCCATAGGGCCCGCGACGTACGCCGGGCTGCAGAACGCGCCGCGCGCTCAGGGGACGCACAGGGCGTCGTGTGAAGACCGGGTTACGGTTGGGGTAGAGTTTGGAAAGGATTAGATAGTTTCTATTTTCGGTTCCTTATTTCAGGGAGTGTTAGTTCAGGCCTCTGGATATATATATATCTGTAACCAGACTTTGATAGAGATTAAGCAAGATATTATTAATCTATTCATCTTCCTCTTCTCCCAAAACAAGTCGACGGCTGAGGGGCAAAACCTCGACGGTGACGACGGACCAAGGCTATGAACTCCGTAGCCGAGGGCCAGCTACCCTAGGTCCCGACGCCCTTGACACCATAAGCCAGCACAACATGGCTGGAATATCAGCCATGCCCGCCTGTATGGTTTGTCTTGTCGGTGTGTGGAACGGCACATCGTGTCATCGTGGTCGCACCAACATTGTTGGTGTAGCGTGAATCACTTAGAACTTCTCCAGCAACATCGATCGTGGTGGTATGACGTGAAGCTTGATCGCAGTAGAGTTGTTGTAGTAGTGGTGGTACGCGTCCATGCATGTGCATATACGCCTTGGCCCTTCTTGGACCCATTGCCCAGCCTGCTTCTTGCCGTCGCCATGACTTGTTTGCCTCGACTTTCCAGCTGGTTCATGCATGGGCCTAACACAACGCCGTAGAGCCAATAAGTTCCAGAAGGTTCTGGACACTACTGGAGAAACACCCTTTAGTCCCGGTCCAAGACCCCCCTTTAGTCCTGGTTCTATCAACCGGGACTAGAATTCTAGGACTTAAGGGTAACCGGGACTAAAGAGCCCCTCGCACGAAAAAAGAAATAAATGCATTGAACTGTACCCCGTGGGATTCAATCCCAAGACCTTATCCATAGCTCGTGCATGAGTTATCACCCCACCTACATAACACATGTGACTATAGACAAGACGTTTTGAGACTACAAGGACCTTTAGTCCCGGTTTGTAACACTTTAGTCCGGGTTGGTGTTACGAACCGGGACTAAAGGGTCACCCTTTAGTCTGGGTTGGTGTTACGAACCGGGACTAAAGGGTGTAGGCCTTTAGTCCCGGCTAATAATACGAACCGAGACTAATATTGAACCTTTAGTCCGGGTTAGTGTTACCAACCGGGACTAAAGATCTTTAGTCCCGAAAAAAAAATACCGAGACTAAAGTCAAATCTTGATGCGGACCAAAAGTCTTTTTGGGACCACGGCTCCATCGACGGCTAGCTGTCTCACGCAAGCTCAGCTGTAATATGACTGCCCATGTTGGCTTCGTCTATTTGCATGTCGCGTGATCACACTTACGTACCTCTGGATGCAACATACACGCTCATATATATCTTATTTGCTAGCTAGCTCTTCGTTGTATGCATATGTGTACATAAACAGGCACGTACATCTTGCATATGCTTTACTTATACAACTAGCATACACAAATACAGGAACATGTG
Source organism: Eremochloa ophiuroides (assembly GCA_038502445.1). Taxonomy (NCBI): domain Eukaryota; kingdom Viridiplantae; phylum Streptophyta; class Magnoliopsida; order Poales; family Poaceae; genus Eremochloa; species Eremochloa ophiuroides. The sequence continues at coordinate 7,156,555 of JAHLJS010000001.1, read as the reverse complement.
TCCATATGGAGGATTTTGAATTGACAAAAATCCATCAACACATGCACAGCCGGTTTATTTAACATTCTTCGTTTTATTCTGACCTAATTAGGGACCCAAACCATGGAATGGCCATTCTCGTGGCACAGTTTTAACGAGGATACAGACTCCTGCAATCCTTAACCAGTATCATTCCCCTATACCATGATTGACAATCCTAGCTCCGTCACTGAGGATGATTATGACAGGGCGGCCATGATTGTCATGAATAGGTTGCAACTGCTGGTAAACAGCGTGGACATGGAAGCACCACACGACCAAAATTAAACCTTACGGTGAAGGAGGGCAAGGTGAGGTCAAAGAAAAAGTGCGTTCCAAATTGAGACGCGGCATGTGGACTACTCCCATTGCCTCTCATCCCTATAGCTACCACTACAATCGTTTTTAAATCTGAAGCTACGACTTTTACTTGTGAAAGTGAAAAGTTAATATACCAAGGAAAATCCAAAGTGATGAGAAGGTGGTATGATGCATGACTGTGGTGCTCACTTCTCAGATGTGGCTTCTCAGATGTGGTGGGACTCGATTTCTTATATATAAAGGAACTATATGACTAATATATTGAACCAACTCTGTGAGTGCAGTAGTAGTACACTAATTAATTATGTCCAAATTAAATCAACAGTACTATAAATACACGGATGTGATGTCAAGTGAAATGAATTGTCTACGCTCTGCCAGCTCCATTATATATTACTAGAAAAGGAAGCGCCCCCTACAAACATCCTATTGAAAGCAGAATATAAAATACACACACACACACACACACATATATATATATATATATATATATATATATATATATATATATATATATATATATATATCATATCTAGTGCAAACCAATCACTTCATGTAAACTTGCAAACTTCTAATCTGGGCCATATGATGTTGATCCAAGGGACGCAAGGGGATTGGATAATTTTGCGCTTAACCGCCTGCTCTTAATCACACATTTGCAAATCCCCCTTCCACCTCTTCTCCGTGTCCTCTTAGATCAACATCATGTGGCCTAGATTAGAAGTTTGCACGGAGAGGTTGATTTACATTTGATACGTTGCCATATATATATATATATATATATATATATATATATATATATATATATATATATATATATATATATATATATATATATATATATATATATATATATCAGTGTCAGATTTCATATTGTAAAGAAGCCAACCAATCATGTAGCCAGCTTCATACTTAACAAAAAAAACACTCCACTCTATAGAGTTGGATGAGAGAAGTCAGAAACGCATAACAAACGATTTCCTCATAGTCCAAAAACTTGCAATTCACCTGGCTTCTCCTCAGCGCTCATCTCTCTTCTACCGCTGACGCAGTTGGGGCCAGCTCGCCATAGATGAATGCACCCACCCTCAATTCCATGACACATCTGGATCAAGGTGAAAGAGGCATGGATGATAATGCACAACGGTCTTTGGTGTGATATTGAGAGTCCAGATGATAATGAAATAAGACCATCCTCAGCTGGAACAATTTTTGTGGATCCAAAATCACAACATTTTTCTTAAAGTCCCTGCATAACAAAATGCTGTAGGAGGTGATTATTTTAAACCGCCTTGGTTAATAAAAAATGACCGCCTCGGTTAATACGAGCATTAACCGTGGCGGTTTGTTGGGCTGCTCGCCTCGGTTAAGAAATCCCAAACGCATCCTAAAAGATTTTCTGTAGTAGTGTTGTGCAAGGAGAGTGTTGCCACTCAAATTTGGACATGTCGCGAAAATAGGTTGGGCCGGGTTTGCAACCCAGTTAGGCCGGCTTTGGCCCCTGTGCTGGGCCCCGCCAGCAGACCACATGTCACCCCCAGATTCCCCGTGAAACCCGGCTTGGCCGGATTTGGACCCGGCTTGGCCGGGTTTGGTCGAGTCCGAGCCGATTAATAGATTAGATCGGTTTTTGGTAGTTTTTGACGTGAAAAACTTGGAGATTAAGTCTTGGAGAGATTTCCTACTGGGATAAGACCACCCCCTCTATATATATGGAGGATCATGGCCGATTGAGATCTGAACCATCCAATCGTCAAAACACATCTACCAAGTAGATTCTCGTGGTGGTTCACCTCTATCCTGCTGTTCGGCTCGACTCTCCGCGAGTTTAGTCGGCGTTCTAGGCGGCCTCCGTGGTCCCTAGGGCAACCTCCACGTGCATCTCTCCAACGGATCTTTCCGAGGGGTGTTCGGGAGTTCTTCGGCGAAGGACGGCGCTACATCGACCACCAACGTCCTCTGCTGCAAGTTACTGGTCGTCCCGATGACCAAATACCTCAAACCCTAACTTCCCCGGTATCACCTGAGGAAGTCGGCCCAGTCGGTTCTCAGAACCGGCCAAGCCAAAAAAAATCGGCTCAGCCGGTTTCCAAACCCGGTTAGGCCGGAAAAGTCGGCCTAGCCTATTTTCGCAGGTGTGCAATTTTGCTCTGTTTCGCTTCCCGTGCGGCGTGTGCGATCTAGCACCTGCTAGTGTGTTGTCTGGAAAAGGCATCAACACACTTTTTGACGACTCCGCTGGGGACGAAGGCGCAAGTTCGGATCCCATCTACTAGCAACATGGCGGGCATCGTCGATTCTACCGTGATATCTAAGGTAAAATCTTATGGAATACATGAAGATTCTCCTGATTTTCATACCTAGGTTAGGTTCATGACTAGACTCGATGCATTTAACCAATCTGAATTGGTCTCTTCGGCGCCCGAAACCGATGAGACCGGCTCTGAAAGAGTTATCGCTATACCTCCTAGTCTGGGTGTGTCTGATGCTTATTACAATCAATACGGCAAGATTATTGATAGAGAGCAACTTGTATTGGTCCCTTGGTCACCTGAAACTGGCGGGACCAATTCAGGAGAAGTTATCACTGTACCTCCTGGTTTGTAGCTGTCTTATGTTTAGATTGATCAACATGGCAAGATTGTTTTCAGAAAGCGAGCCGTATTGATCCTTTCTGTGCCAAAAATCAATGTGGTTGACAAGGTTCCTTTTCCGGTGAATGTCATCGAGAAGGAAGAGCCTGCTATTTTGATTCGTCCAAAGCAAGCCGATTCCACGATAGGCAAGAACGTGATAATCGGCGAACCACGCGAGGAACCGAAACAAGTTTCGGGGCATCAAGTGGTGCTTGAGAAGGATGAAGACGGCAAGACAAAATTGAAGATCTATGCAGGTTCAGCGCCATATTTGTCCAGGCAACGGCGTTGGGAGGCCACGACCGTGAGGCAGAGGCCGGCCAGGCTGGGTCCAGGAGCTGGCCCAGCCGGCAACCCGGCCAAGCCTTCTACAAGAGGCGGCCATGCCGGCTCTGGTGAAGACCCGGCCAGGCCGGGTGCTGGAATCGGCCCAGCCGGGTTGGTCGAAAGCGGCGCCTCGTCCACCTCTAGTGCCTCCAAAGTCGCTTGTGATGTTGGCATGCAGGCGACCAAGACATTCGTCCCAAAGCGACTAGATATTGGTAGTTGGAAGACGAATGCAAATTCGAACAAGGGGAAATTTGTTCCCAAGAAGCTTTGCATGTTTGATCGGCCCATGGAAAAATACCGGTGACAAAAGGCCGATTTTTAGAATTGACCGTTAAAAAAAAGAGAGTCTACTCCGCCGAAGCGAGAGGAGCAACCGAAGAAGATGGCGGTGGCTTCGGCGATGACTCCGGCAAGAGAGGTTGTTCGTTCTCGCGTCTCACGTTGGGGTCCTCATCCTCCACCTCAGCCGCATTGGGGACCTAGTGGGGTTTTGGTGCCATACTCCTTGCTTATGCAACATCAACCGGTGAATGGAGCACCCATGTCATCGGTGTTCAGCCGATTGAGCTATGGCCAATCGAGCTCTATGTTGACGGTAGTTATACCATGTTTTTACCACATCAAAATCGTCAACAAGACATTCTTTCTGGAAGAAAACCACCAAACAAATAGTGACTTAGGTACAAATAACTTGGTTCCACATGTACTTGTCATTATTTGGTTGCAGGCACTAAGAACAGGTACTATTCAGTGTCCGAAAGCTCCATATGAAGGTTAGGCAACCAACCAAGTATGGCCAAATGACAAACCAACTTCATAATCATTATTATCATAGCTTCTGGAGACAATGTGCAAAATATGGGCACAATGATGGGGTCGGCCGACCCCACCTTGGGCAAGCCAGCACCACCATTGTGCTTAGAATTGCATGAAGAAGTCACCTGCAGAAGATGGACCTTTGGTCCCACCAAAGGGGGGCCGGCCGACCCCCATATGGGACATTCCCAGCCACTGCCAGACAACCAGGATCCTCCCAGCACAGTCCCAAGCAAGTGCCACCCATGGATCACAAGTGTGTTTCCTCTCAACGGTAAAAGATGAAGTCACATGGATCCATGGGCCCACAACGAAGGAACCGACGTGACAAGAAAGTAACCAACACCTGGAATGGACTCTATGACATGTGGGGACACTCACCCATGGTCCCACCTAACATAGAGTGGGTCGGCCGACCCCCACTTGGTGGGCCTCGAAGCTTAACTTCACTCCACCGTCATAGGAAACCTTCTAGAAGATCCTGGCTGGGCCCACCTGCCATGGCGGGTCGACCGACCCCCTCCTTGGGCCCAGCCAGGTCGGTTGAACCTCCACCGTCTTCCTCATGTTGAACACGTGATGGAAAAGCTCCACCCTTGATCCTAAGGCTGTTATATGGCGGTTTGATCCAACGGTGCATGATGGAGGTCACGCGGATTGATGACATGGCAGTGGAGTAGCCTCTACTCCACCTCTCCCTATAAATACCCCCCATAGGCCTTCACTTTAGAGCATGATTCATAGGAGAAACCACTATGTAGTAGCTTTAGCTCTGCTATAGTGCTGTGCTAGCTGGGAGAGAGTGAGGTAAGTCTTCAGGAGAAAGCCCTGGGCCTGTCGGGAGTCTTCTCCAAGGTGTACCTCAGCGGATGCAAGCTTCAAGTATTTTACATCCGAGTCCTTCTAATATTTGATATTCTGGTTCTGTTACTATAAGTATATACTTACTTTACCTGTACATTGCTTTGCTTAGTGAAGTGCTCTAGTCTCTTGCAAGGATTAGAGTAGTAAGTGTAGTGTAGACGTGGTGTCTAGGCTATATCTTACCAGTGTAGGTTGCTTGTCGCACGGATTGTTTATGGGTGCCAGCAAGTGGTGACAGGCTTGTCTGGTCTTAATATCCCACCACGTGTGTAAGACAAGTTATTAAAATGGCAGGGCATCAATACAACTGCATAGTCGCCTCGGGTAGGAGTTTTATCTCCTACTGTTTCGTCTATCGCCTCTTGTGAAGGGAGGAGGTGGTAAACCTCTTTATACTTAGAACCCCAAGACCAGATATCTTTGCTACATAAGAACCTCTCTACCTAGTTATCATAGATCCTTTGTCTCATCACTGGACGCTCTTGAACCTAGTTAGAACACTTCACGTTCCCCGTGGAAAATACGATACCTGGAATACTCCCGGTGAAGGGTTACATTGACTACCGTACGCTTGCGGTATATTCGTTTGCCACTTCTGGTGTGAACACTCTAGCAATGGTGGTCTAGGTTCCTCGCATCCGTCGACGCCGGCGTGGCTCTCGATTGATGATGGGAAAAGGAAGGCTCCAACGCGACAATAGTGTATATGCCTAAGAGGGCTGTGGAGTATGTCATTGTTTCCGCTATTCCTAATGCGACACCACCGAAGGAAGCACCTTCGGCGATGATTCTTATTGGCTCACAAGAAGTGCCAATTATCAACAATGACGAGCCAATAAGGATTGAGTGTCTATCTTTCACCGCCTCGGAGGTCGTCGCCAAGGTTGCGGAGAAGAAATCAGGAGATCCAAAATACTTGCAACCAAAGTGGTGCCCCCCGGGATTGACCAAGACGCAGCGGTGGAAGTTGCAACGAGCACGCCAAAGTCAACAAAAGAGGGAGAAATTGGAGAAAATAAGAGAGGAGATCTTTAATGCTTCGCATCTAATTTTTTCGCAAACAGAGAAAGGAAGTGATCTAGTATGCTTTGCAAAATCCATGGAGAAGGCTGCTGGAGATCGGAAGGTTCCAGAGGCGAAGTCTGCGCAGGACGTAGAACCCGGCCAGGCCGTGTTGGATGCGGCCAAGCCGGGTTTTCCAGAACCCGGCCAAGCCGGGTTGGAGGCAGCTTGGCCGGCTCATGCGGCTTCGTACGCTGTCGCCAGCATCGCCACTGTTTCGATGGAGTTGGCTCCTGCTGCTGTTTCCTCTACTATTTCAGATACTGGAGATGCAGAAGAAGATGAGGAGATGGTGTACTATGAGCCTACGCCGCCGCGTGCCGAACCCAATGTCGTTTATTTGTCTTCCGATTATTATGTAATCGATGAAGACGAGGGTTCGGCAACGGCTCAGTTTTGTTTCGTCGCTGAAAATGCCGTATTCAAGAAGCCCGATGATTCTGTTAATCATCTTCGGCCATTGTATATCGCAGGGTTCAACAACGGCATGCCGGTTCATGACATGTTGGTGGATAGCGGCGCAATTGTCAACTTGATGCCGCATTCTCTTTACAAGAAGCTCGGCGGTGTAGATGAAGAATTGATAAAAACCAGCATGACGATCAGCGGAGTTAGAGCCGTCAAGCCAATTCCAGTTTTGGGAGTTGCGATGATGGAATTGACCATCAACAGCAAGACGTTGGCTACTGCGTTCTTCATCGCCGAGGTGCAAGGTAGTCATAGTCTCATCCTTGGTCGCGATTGGATTCATGCCAATCGCTGTGTTCCATCCAGTTTACACCAGATTTTAATCCAGCGGGTGGGAGATCAAGTCGAATTTATCCATGCTGGTTCATCGGCCTCCGTTGCTGCGGCCGATGCTCCTTCGCTCGGTGGACATAATGGTATTGCTTGTTTATCTGGTCGTGACTTAGCGGGAATTGACTTTGTTAGCGTCACTAAGGAGGGTTTTGTGCCCATATCTTTGAGACCAATAGACAGTCAGTTCAATAGCTTCATGTAAGTGCTTCTCAAACGATGGCCGGTACATGTATCGTCCTTAGAAAAAAAATGACCGATGTATACATCGTCCTTAGTCGCTAAACAGCCGTTGGGTTAAGTATCGTCGTTGTTTAGTTTTGTTTGTGTTTTCATGTTCATATGCAGCAATTCACCTAAAAACAGTGGGGCATATGTTGACACTAAAATTTGGACATGTCTTGCAACCCGGCTAGGCCGGGTTTGGCCCCTGTGTCGGGCCCTGCCAGCAGGCCACGTGTCACCCCCAGATGCCCCGTGAAACCCGGTTTGGCCAGGTTTGGTCGAGTCCGAGCCGACTAATAAATTAGATCGGTTTTTGGTAGTTTTTGGACGTGGGAAACTTGGAGATTAAGTCTTGGAGAGGTTTCCTACTGGGATAAGATCACCCCCTCTATATACATGGAGGATCATGGCCGATTGAGATCTGAACCATCCAATCGTCAAAACACATCTATCAAGTAGATTCTCGCGGTGGTTCACCTATATCCTACTGTTCGTCTCAATTTTCCGCGAGTTTAGTCGACGTTTTAGGTGGCCTCCGCGATCCCTAGGGCAACCTCCACGTGCATCTCTTCGACGGATCTTTCCGAGGGGTGTTCGGGAGTTCTTCGGTGAAGGACGGGCGCTACATCGACCACTAACGTCCTCTGTTGTAAGTTACCGGTCGTCCCGACGACCAAATACCTCGAACCCTAACTTCCCCGGCATCACCTGAGGAAGTCGGCCCATCTGGTTCTCATAACCGGCCAAGCCGAAAAAATCGGCTCAGCCGGTTTCCAAACCCAGCCAGGCCGGAAAAGTCGGCCCAACCTGGTTTGAAACCCGGCCCAGCCGATTTTCGCAGGTGTGCAATTTTACTCTGTTTCGCTTCTCGTGCGACGTGTGCGATCTAGCAACTGCTAATGTGTTGTCCGGAAAAGGCGTCAACAGAGAGAAAGCGAAAAAGGGATCGGTTTTCGTTGAGAAATCCTGCAAACCGGCCCTATCCTGTCAACGACGGCGGCGGTAGCTCAATGGAGGCTGGGGCGGGTTCCCCGGGCACCTCTATCGCGGCCAGGGCAGGCTCCACCACCGTGGCTGGGGCAGGCTACCCACGCGAGGAGGCAAGGTGGCTTCCTGGCACGGCCGGCGTGGTCTCTCCGCGCGTGCCTGGCGCGACCAGGTGTCTGCCACGAGTGGAGCGCATGTCTTACGGCCAGGGGTAAAGCTGCTAATGTTGTTCATCCTCCACAGCGACGTACGCCAGCGACGAGGAGACGGCGGAAGCAGAACTGATGCGGCTTGGCAATGTCATCAGCCTCAGCCCTCAAGCAGCTGCTGTTCATCATGAAAGCAAGAGACCAGGTGGGGGACTGGACCTCATGCCCAAGGACGGACGTAGTCGGAGCTGTAGCCTTGGTGAGCTGCTGCATTGCGCTGAGACAATCGTCATGTACAGGACCTCGACGATGCCCGTGCCGACGGCCATGACGGACAACTCCTACAACCGCGTGGAGAAGAACAACAACGTCCGCATGTTGTAGCCACCCACGGATTTCAGATGCATAGGATATTTTGCTGGATTAACGATTTGCTTCCCTCCCTCTGACGTTCATTGAATAAGTGGATGAGTATGATGAAGCAATGTTTTAGACGTGGTGAAATGGGGCAAGAAATGGTGCAAAAATGGCCCTAAAAATAGTGCAAAAATTATCCTAAAGAAAAAAAATGGTAAAACAATTCTGTAAGAACAGCAAGCATTCGAAAAAGAAAAAAATGGTGCCAAATAAAACATGTCTGTACAAGAGAGACCGAATGGGAGGGGGGGGGGGGGGGGGGGGTGGCGGGGGTGCAAAATCATCCTTTTGCATTTGCGTTAACACCGTTAGATGACTAAAGTGACTGTATTGTCAGTCTTTCAAAGGAGGCTAGATAAGGAAGATTTCAAGTTTGGGTGTTAAATTAGGAACAAGTTTAGGAACAAGTTCTCCAGCAGATCCCCAGTCCCACCACGTCTGAGTATTTTGGTAAAACTGGATTTATGTCAAAGTGCAGTGGGATCAACACATTTCTTTTTTGCTAGAATTGGTTATGCATGTATATGCTGGTACAACGAGTGACCTAGAATGTAAATAAGTACTTGACCAGTACCAATTGTATAAAAAATGTGAGGTGCAAAGAAAATTGACACTAATACCGCCGTGATTAATAAGGCTCTATGTTGAACACATTCTACTTCTGATATCAAAAGACATTTTTGTCCTGACAAACACAAGCTCAAAACTGAGCTTACTAACTAACTTAATATTCCATTATGCAGTACATATCTATTCAACACTGTCAGTTTGTAACCAAGTCTTCTATAATAATTTTAATTTTCCAGTTTGTCAGGCAAAAAACAAAGCTAATTTTGATACAAGTAATACAAATGCAGAGTAAAAGCCATTATTTGATTTAACGACGGAAATGTTTGGCTATCGTTTCCCTACAGGATTGGAGAGTTTCTATGTACAATGTTGGCATACGATAGTGGTTAAGGTAGTTTGGCGACTGTTACACCCATGGTATTCGTCTTAGGAATATTGCATTCTTCCCCAGCTGCTCATGTCCAGAATGGTGCGTGGTAACAAGACTGGAGCCAAAACTCAAAATCTACTAGTGTGTGACCCAAAGCGAAGCACGAAGACTTATGTCAACAGATTGCAAAGTAATGCCAAAGAGATATGGGACTATTGCATCCAGACTACTCCCGTTGCCTTCCAATCCTATAGCTCGCACTACTTCCATTTTTGTTGTCTCAAGCTACCATTACTTGTGGAAGGAAAAGAAAATAACACGACGGAGAAGCCAAATCAAAGAGAAGCTGGTGGTGGGACCCAGATTGGTTGTATAAGAAGCTCGAACCTATGGTCAATACATTCAACCTACCAAAAACTCACTCAGATTGGTTATATAAGGAGCTCGGGCCTTAGGTCCATATATACATTCAACCTAACAAAAACAGGTGGGGCATTTAGTATTCTTCATTTCATCCTGAACTAATTAGTATACTACTAGTCTGCTAGCTAGAGCACTCCCTTTTTTTAAAAAAAAAGTAGGCCATGCATACAAACTCCTTGTTTCAAACAATTCTAATAAAGACAACACAGGAGAACTTTACGGATCCTGTCTCGGGCGAGCGGCTTGTTTCCTAATTCTACAATCCCAGCGTACCCTCAGCTCGTCATGTGAAGGACGACACTGCACATGATTTTTTTCTTTCAGTTTCAAAAGAATCACAGTGGGGCTACACTAGGTAAAGGGTCCTACATATGGTTTCCTACAATGTACAAGTAAAAAAATTAGGTGCAAGCATGCCGATCCTGGCAGTAGGCCATCGAGCGGCACCTGTGGCCATGGTAGCCTCCTGGCGGTCCTGGCCTCCTGGCCTGGGTGATCGACCACATTCGGAGCCATGGTTCCTCCTCGCGCATCAGCCTATCATTCGATGCCATTTACCGTCGTCACCAGCCTCACTAACTGTTTATTACTTGGTGACAGTAAGGAAATAAAATCTTACAGGAGTAATTAAATAACTTTGCTGGGTTGACAAGATTGGGACGGCTGATCTTCTTTGAACGCATGCAGACTGGTCAGTTGCAACTAATGCTTCAGTAATCAATTTTATCTACCGGAGAAGAGGAAAATTCACCGTGTCCTCGAAATTGGCATAAGGTGTCATTTAGGTCCCTAAACTTTTAAAGTGATATTTGTGAGTCCCTAAACTTGACAAAGTGTATCATTTAGGTCCCAAACTTTTAAAGTGATCACCGTAGGTCCCTAAACTTGGCAAAAGGTATCATCCAGGTCCCAAATACTGTAGTAAATTTCAGAAAAAAAATTAAAAAGAAAAATCTAATTTTGGGTACTGTAGCTATAATTGTAGAATATTTCAAAAATTATATCTTTTCCATACGATCACGGATAAAGATAAATTTTATATAAAAATTGTAGCTCTCGACGAGATCTACAACTTTCTAATTTTGAGTTTTTTAATTTGAGATCGTTAAAATACTCAAAAAATTAAATTAATTTTCAGTAGTATAATAATCGTGTACAAACGCTTGTCGCCTTAAAAATCATATCTTTCTTATATGCTATCAAATAGAGATACTTTCTATATGGAAGTTGTAGCGCTCGAGGAGGTATACAACTTTCTAGTTTTGAGTTTTTTAATTTGAGGTGGTTAAGATGTTCAAAAAAATTAAATAAATTTTCAGAAATATATTAATCGCGTACAAGCGCTTGTCGCCTTAGAAAAATTGTATCTTTTTTATATGTTATCAAATGGAGATACTTACTATATGAAAATTGTAGTGATCAATAAGATCTACAACTTCCTAGTTTTAAGTTTTTAAATTTAAGGTCATTAAGATGCTAAAAAAATTAAACCGTCGATTTCTGTTCATGCATAGTGGTTTTATATTTTTTTAATTTTTTTAGCATAATAACAATCTCAAACTAAAAAAACTCAAAACTAGGAAGTTGTATATCTCCTCGAGCGCTGCAACTTTCATATAGAAAGTATCTCCATTTGATAGCATATAAGAAATATATGTTTTTTCGAAAACGACAAACGCTTGTACGCGATTATTATATGTTAAAAATTTATTTTATTTTTTGAGTATCTTAACCACCTCAAATTAAAAACTTAAAACAAAAAGCTACAACTTCCATATAGAAAGTATCTCCATTTGATAGCATATAATAAAGATATGATTTTTTCAAAGCGATAAACGCTTGTACGCGATTATTATACTGCAGAAAATTTATTTAGTTTTTTTGAGCATTTTAACGACCTTAAATTAAAAACTTAAAATTAGAAAGTTGTAGATCTCGTCGAGAGCTACAATTTTTATATAAAAATTATCTTCATTCGAGATCGTATGGAAAAGATACAATTTTTTAAATATTCTACAATTATAGCTACAGTATCTAAAATTAGATTTTTCTTTTTAAAGAATTTTTCTGAAATTTGCTACAGTATTTGGGACCTGGATGACACCTTCTGTCAAGTTTAGCGACATGTGATGATCACCTTAAAAGTTTGGGAGCTAAATGACACACTTTACCAAGTTTAAGAACTCACAGATATCACTTTGAAAGTTTAGGAATCTAAATAACACCTTGTGCCAACTTAAAGGACCGCTGGTGAATTTTTCGCACCGGAGAAATACAATCACAAGCACCATGGAGGTGGCAGTGAATTAATTAACCATCCTTAATTATCCGCAATGCATGCATGTATCGCTGCTGGCGGATCTCTGATCATGTTAAGGCAGTTTCAGCCAGCGGCAACTTCGTGGAGCTTTGTTGCTTGAAAGAACGGAAAGAGTTAGTGATGACACCTAGGCTCGTAGCATATACTCCATACCAAGCTGCACCCAAGGTATTTCAGAGCACATGCATTGCTGCCATCACTTGCTCAGCTGTTCCAAGACGCTCTAGACAGGAACATGCACTGATTTATGTTTGATATCCTGTTGCCTCTGAATCCTAATGTTGGTTCAAAATTCGTGGCACCTGAGCATCGTGATGTTTGAGTAATCCAACAATGCTAGGCATGTATGCTATATATAAAGGCAGGAACTTTAACATAAGGGTAACATGTACGGCACGGGACCCACTAAATACCATGTAACGTCAAGGATATATATATACATGTGTGTACTTCCAAACTTCCTATTGAATTTTTGCATTTGGACTACTCCCATTGTTTGCCACTTATAACTGCCGGTTTTAGACCCAATAGTGATGGGAGTTCCGATCCACCAGTGATTGCTTGTTCTAGCGTAGTGCCAGTCCTATTGCATCTCTGACGAAATGGATTTTTCTGGATCCATCTTCACATATTATTAGTAAGGCATTTGGTACAATCGCTTCTTCTCGATGTACAAGAGGATGAAATGTGTATAATAAATTCTTTTTTTTTATTTTTATTCCCTCCCTTCTTTTCAATCGCTGAAACCGCACCAAACACAACTCTTCTCGTTCCTCTTCGTCTTCTTCCCAAGCCTGTACCGCCATCAGCTCGCCAGCTCTCCGCCCAGGTTTGCACTGCACCACATCGCTACCTCATCCCTTACCAGTGCCACTTTCTTCTCGTTAACCAGCGTCGCACCACCGTCTCATCTCAAATCGTCTCCTCAACTTAAACTTTCCCTTCTCGGTCCGCATCTCCTTGGCCTCGCCCTACACCGACAATGCTTGCGTAGGGCAAATCGGACAATGGTTGTGCACCAGTCCCACGGGATTGAGAGGAAGCCAGGGGACGCTTCTTGGTTTTTTTAGCTTCTCTCTGTTCTCGTTCATCTCGGTGTGTAGATCCACTTGTGGAGCTTCTTCAATGGAGCAGAGTGCGGTGGGATCGGTATGGCTTTGTTGGTGGTCACACGGAGCGCTACCAAATGCACCCTCCACTATAGGATTCGGGTTCTTTACCGAGTGCTCGGGCTCGACAAAGAGCACTCGGCAAAGGCTTTGCTGAGTGCCGCACTCGGCAAAGAACCAGTCGTCAAAGGATTCTTTGCTGAATGCCAAAAATCGGGTACTCGACAAAGCAAAACCTTTGCCGAGTGCCACATTAGCACTCGGCAAAGAAATTTCGGTCGTCAACTTTGACGGGCTCTTTGCCGAGTGCCGACTGCTGCACTCGGCAAAGAAAATGTTTTATTTTTTAAAAAAAATTCTTTGTCGAGTGCCGAACTGCTGCACTCGGCAAAGAAAACGTTTTTCCCGTGTCGATATAAACTTTCAGTTAGATGCATTTTCTATATCCCGAAAGAAAATGGCCTAGTTTGTGACACAACCCTGGTGTCCTTGTCGTCAACAGTGCGTGTGAGAGTTCCTACTTGGTTAGTCTTAGGTGAGTTGCTGAGCAAAAACTTTTGCCTGAGAGTTGGATGACTGCCTGAGAATGCAGACTAATGTAAATTGATTTTGTATTATCTAAATAATACAAATGTACATTATTATAGTTTGCATATCAAGATAAATTATTTGTATTAGTTTTTTTGTAAGTTCGTAATAAGATTATTTAAATAATTATTGTTTGCTATATTTAATTAGAGTGGACCATGAGAAATTGAAGTAAATGATTATTTTTGGCAAGTTATCTTGTCAAGTCTGCATAACCAAGTAGCAAATTAAAATAGACATAAGCTAATTCCAGTAGCAAATTAAAAGAGACATAAGATAATTCCAGTGCAGAGGCCATAGCTGATTCTGTTAGCCCAGGCAAGTGTGTGCTTTTGCCCTGGCTGAGGGATGTTTCCTGAAGCAGGCAAGATTACATGGCTGCAACCAAACAGTGCACAGGCAAGAACTAAACAGCTGTTCATCATGCAGTCAAATGGTAGCCTAGGCTTAGAGCCAAACAAACCCTTAGAGACTGGTGATTTGGTCAGCCAGCTCTATAAATGTCAAGAGAGGTAGCACTTCGAAGTGGTTCGTGCAATTTGTCTGCAAAGGAACCCTGCGACGTCGTTAGGAATAGAGCTGCCGGTTCCCACTGCCTTCCACTCCTATAGCAAGAATAACTATCGTCATTTCTGTGTCCGAAACCTATACCATTACATTTTTTTGCATTATGAAAAACAAAAATTAACACTAAGGTAAAGAAACGATAGCGAAGAGAAGTAGTGCTAAGATATGATGGGAGTCGGTTGCTTATATAATGGACTTGGAGCCTTGACCATATATAAATTTATGAATCAATGCTGGCCATTTAATTTAGTATTCTTCATTTCATTTAGAAAACAGGACTTTGAGGGACATTTCAGTAGCTGTCATGTCGTGTGCCATTGCTTTCATCCACTCAGCGCGACTTTAAACTTGCCCCCAAGATATTTATCTTTGTTGTCGGATCAGAAAAATTATGAGAGATTTGAATTTCTTAGCATCCCCGGATCCTCCATGAAAACGAAAGTACGAAACTTGCTCGCACAAGAGCCGTTAGAATTTCATTATTCAACACTGCTCCGCCGATTCTAGCTAGTATAGCACGACAAGCTAGTACTATGATTATTACTTGCGAAAGGCAAAAATAACGTGAGCGAAAAATGCCAAAAGTGATTCATCACATGCATTGTTTGGACACGAGAAAATTCGCCTTAAGTGGCTTCTGGCGTGGAAAAGTGGCGAACGTGACAGTGTAATAAAGTAAACACAAAAGAAACCAGGAAGCACTACAAGAGACTAAAAATTTGCCTAGTGCCGTAGGCTTTGTCGAGTGCCAAAACACTGGCACTCGGCAAAGCCACTATTTGCCGAGTGTTACACTCGGCAAAAAAACATACTCGGTAAAGAGAGGCTTTGTCGAGTGCCGTAGAGTTTACGGCACTCGGCAAAACGCAGCACTCGGCGAAGGCACTCTTTGCCGAGTGCAACACTTGGCAAAAAAAAATTATACTTGACGGCCAGCCAGTGAACACCGTCTAAAAATTTTATTTGTCGAGCACCTTGCCTGACACTCGACAAAGAGAGTCTTGGTTGAGTGTCGGGTAGAGGCACTCGGCAAAGATGCTTCGCGAGTGTCTGGACGAGGACACTCGGCGGAGAGATTTTTTAAAAAAATTAAAAGCGGACAAAATGCCCACAGCCCCACGCTCCCAAACCGGCCCTATCCCCAAACGCCCGACCTGCGCCCCTCAGCCCCTCGCCGCCGCCGCACCCCCCGCCGGAGCGCCGCCGCCCCGCCTGCCCCGGCCATGCCCGCCCGCCGGCCCGCCCCGGCCGCTCCTCCTCGCCGGCCGCGCCCCGGCCGCTCCTCCGCGGTGGTCGGCACTCTGCGCGGCGGCGGCTGCCCTTCTGCTCCTCCATGATGCTCTCCCGCGACTCCTGGCCGTTGGCTGCACTCGCTGGGGACGACGGCTCTGACGACGGGAGCGACGACGGCTACGCGCCCCCCGCGCCACTCCCGCGGTCCCCGGCGCCGGCGCCGGTGGAGAAGCGGAGGCAGATCCAGTGCGTCGTGTGCAAGAAGGTGTTCCGCTCCTACCAGGCACTCGGCGGCCACCGCGCCAGCAACATGCGCGGCGGCAGGGGCGGCTGCCTCGCGTCTCCCGTGATCGTCTCTACCTTCTTGATGTACCCGATCTTGCCTTGGTTTAATTTGAACCTTGCATGATTTGCTTATGTTCACGCAACATTTGATGCCCAGGTGAAATCTCATCGCTGGAGTTCACACTTCTTTTTCAAACAGGTGAGAATCAAGAATTCTGAAATTGATGGGAAATGCCCAGAAAATGGGAAGTCCACAGTAAACCAATTTGGGATTGAAATTTTATTTTACAAGGATCAGCCAAGTCTCTGTTTTTTCGGAACGCTGGCTGGAAGCATTTGGGTACTTGGCTGCAGCAAGGTAACATGACATACTGCTTTACTTCAAGCATGGGTTTATGGTATTGGCTTAGAGGAATTTTTGTTCTTCCAAAATGCCTGACAAAATGCATGCATCTAAGATTGTTCTAAAAGTTTGGACAGTTCATTTTTTTTTATTTTACTGAAGTGCATTTTTGAACCATCCTGCTGATTCAATGGGCATTATATCCTATACAGAGCAAACATTTACAAAATAGTGGTTTCTTGCTCTGCAGCATTATTCATTTTTCATTTCAGATGACCTAGCATCACCTCTTTAAATTGTTTTTATGTCAGGTTTGCAAATAAGCTAAGCTACAGTTTGCAGGTCCAAGCTATCATTGACAAAAAATCCTATCTCAAAATGTTTCATTTAACAGTAAAGATGTACAAATGATTGGGTGCATCAGACAGACTATATTTTTGGGTTGCATAGCATATCTACTCAAGAGTATAGGTTTATATTTCTTCCTGCAGGAACATATCTTGAAGAAGCTTATGATATCACTCCAATTTAAGAATAATTAACATTTAAACTTTCTACATGGACTTCAGTGTTGATCCCGCATTTTTTTACTCCATTTGGTCAAATGGACCAGGCACAAACAACATTTACATAAAACAAAGTTGCAGGCTGAGACTTAATCAGTGAGGAGTTTTTCTCTTTTCTGATGGAGAGTTTCTCATTCGAACTTCGATTTCAGATCAGCAGTGCCAAAGAAAATGCGCTTCATACTATTATACAGTAGATTTGGCATGTCACCAATGTACCAGTTCTTATTTGTACCCTTTCACATGCCTTCATAATCTGCAAACTATCTAAACATTCTATTTGAACTATGCAGAGAAGCAGTGAACAAACATATACAAACAAGGCTATCCAAACTGCTACAAAAGATGCTCTTTCCTTATCATAATCCCTGCCCAGGAGGTAACTTTCTGTAACATTAGAATAAATACATGTATATCATACTGCACACAAAGCTGCCACATAGTTAATTTGTTGACGCAAAAGTTTTTCATGTGTAGACCAGAAACTCATTACAGTTAGTTTCTAATATAAGGGGGAGGGTGGAGATTAGATGCTCAATGAAATTAAGAGGACACTAATTTGAGTTTCAAAAAAAAAAAAGAGGACACTAATTTGACCATGTTCCAATGTAAAGAGATGTATAAATTATCATTTATTAGTTCATACGTTATATGTATGAGACTACATCCTGAACAAGGTTTGTTTCTCCAATGTTTGGTAGTTTCGATTGTCACTCATGGTCAGGTATAGAAGCATTGTCTTTACTTATATTTGCTTCTGTATAGAAGCAAAGTGTAAGAATTATTTTTAAGAGTGATTAGATTGCCAAAACAGTGAATTGTAGTGTTTGTACAACATAAATGATCCTAATATAAATAATATCAGGTTGCTTGTTCTATGATTGAAGGTTTCTTCATGAATAGAAGTAAAAAAATAAAATAAAATTTAGAGGTGGCTTTGCCGAGTGCATTGACCATTGCACTCGGCAAAGAAAATTTTTTTAAAAAATAAAAAACAGGCTTTGCCGAGTGCGGCACTCGGCAAAGAATTTTTTTTTAAAAAAATGAAAAACAGCCTTTGCCGAGTGCAATGACCCCGGGCACTCGGCAAAGATAAGAAAAAAAAATGACGGCGTGGCTCGCCGTCGGACGGCGTCATCTCTTTGCCGAGCGCCACCAAGGCACTCGGTAAAGGCTTTGCCGAGTGTCTGTGGTTTGACACTCGGCAAAGCGTTCTTTACCGTGAAGAGATACGCCGGAACCTCTTTGCCGAGTGTTGCACTCGGCAAAGGCTTTGCCGAGTGCAGCAGGCACTCGGCAAACCGCGTGATTCCTGTAGTGAAGATGTACTTTATTTACCATCAAGTGTTTAACAAATACAAATTCCTAATGTGTGGGGCTCATGTCCTGCTGGCGGCTATCTAACTTACACCATCATAGCCTTCATGGTTCCCAAGGCCTCGGAAGGGCCCAATTAATTACTCCTGTGAGGTAGCCCATATAGTACCTCCAATTATGCTTTGTGGTCGTTGTCTTCAATCTTCACTTCATTTCTCCATGCACATGTATGTTGGTGTAGATATGAATGGTGGTGTCGGTGTAAGTCGGGTACACTATGGCTGGAATATCAGCCGTGCCCGCCCGCATCTTAATTTCATCTCATCGGTGTGAACGGCACGCGCGTGATGTCGTCGTGGTCACAATAGGATTGTAACCATTGTTGGTATAGCTTGAATCACTTGGGACTTCTCCGGTAGCATCGTCATGATGGTACACCATGCATGCAACTTGATCGCAGTACCTAGAGTTGTTGTAGCAGTAGTCGGGGAAGACCTGCATCCGTCTTGTTGGTACTTGCGTGCATGATCTGTACTGTACGATGCATGCATGTGCATATACGCCGCTTCTTGCAGTCGCCTCTACTTGTTTGCTTCTTGTTCTCATTCTGGTGGCCGTACGTGTGTTCTTCGCTCAGCCTCCATGCGTTGCTTTTACGTTGCACCCAGGGCGCGCGACGGCGCGCCCTGGGTGCAACGTAAAAGCATGTACCTAGCCAAGGTTCCAGAAGGTTCTGGACCACGGCTCGCGCCGGCTGTCTCACGCTGGCTCAGCTGTAATATGACTGCTCAGTGCTCACGTTGGCTTCATCTATTTGCATATGTCGTGATCACACTTTCGTTGATGCAACATACAAACTCATATCATCTTTGCAAGCTAGCTCTTCTGTGTGTATGCATGTACTGACGTACATGAACAAGCACGTATATCTTCCATATGTTTTCCTTACACAACTAGCACACGCAAATACACAGGCGTATGTGTCCATACGGAGGATTTTGAATTGACAAAAATCATCCATCAACACATGCGTATCCGGTTTATTGAATATTCTTCGTTTTATTCTGACCTAATTAGGGACCAAACCGTGGAATGACATCAGAGGGACCGTTCTCGTGGCACAGATTTAACGAGGACACTGCTCGAGCAATCTTTAACCAGTATCATTCCCCTAGCTAGACCATGATTGACAATCCTAGGTCCGTCACTGACGATGACTATGACAGGCTGGCCTTGCTTCTCACGATCAAGTAGGTTGTAACTGCTGGTAAACAGCGTGGACATGGAAGCACCACACGACCAAAACCTGAGGGTGACTGAGGGCAAGGTGAGGTCAAAGAATAAATGCGTTCCAAATGGAAACGCTGCCTGTGGGACTACTCCCGTTGCCTCTCATTCCTATAGCAACCACTACATTCATTTTTAAATCAGAAGCCACGACTTTTACTTGTGAAAGTGAAAAGTTAATATACCAAGGAAAATCCAAAGTGATGAGAAGGTGGCATGATGCATGACTGTGGTGCTCACTTCTCAGATGTGGCTTCTCAGATGTGGTGGGAGGGGCTCGATTTCTTATATATAAAGGAACTCTGACTAGTTGAACCACTCTGTGAGTGCAGTAGTAGTACACTCTAATTAGGTCCAAATTAAATGAACATAACTATAAATACACGGATGTGAGATGTCAAGTGAAATGAATTGTCTACGCTCAGCCAGCTCCATTTTATAATATATATACGGATCTACAATGGAGTTCAGCCATTTTCAGCTCTAGAGTCACAAGGGTCAGTTTTCGATCCCTCTACGTATTTAATTTTCAAAAGTGTTATAGGCAGGATCTTCTGGTCGACAGAAACATGACACTAGTGCTTGCTATTGGAATAGGAGACGCCAGGAATACAAGGGATACTTCCATTCTGTTGACGCCGAATAAGTTCCGGATCACATACATCAACAGGGCTTTGGATGCACGGGCCACCATGCACCGAAGAATGCAGCAAAAATCACACACACATGGTGAAAAATGGCTAGATTTACAAGCAAACCAGCAAAGGATAAACAACGTGCTTGTGTGACAAAGAACCAGCTAGTTTCCATGTAAACTAGCAAAGAATCCATTGAAGCTCTCGCCCGGAAGGGACCCCGTCAAGGCATGAATATCGGAAGTCGTGTTGGAACTTTCGACTCAGGTTGGAAGTCATGTCGGAACTTCCAACATGATACCATTTCTTTGCAGGTGTAATACCTTCATCCGGACACCAAATGAGGCAAATCATATATGTTTTTTGACCAATTCGACAAGACGAACATGATGGTGAAATCCGTTTTACATTTTGACAGCTCCATAAAATGAATATTTTTGGCTGTCAACACATTAATATAGAAGCCATGTTGTATAAAATAACGTTCTTGTGTCCGACACGAGTGAAGCACACCTCTGGACTGTCCATCATGAACTTATGGATCGGACAGGGAAGGTGATTGCAGATCTGTCACGACCCAGCACCTAGCTGCCACTAATTTCATCCATAATAAGATGTATTTTGGTTACTGATTCTGCAGTTACTGTATAATATGTGTTCCAAACGCAATACTCCAATGCTAATGATACCCAAGAAAATAATTTGTCTCTCAGTGGTATTATCATCTGACAATGCAATGCAATATCTATTAATTCAGTTTTAGTGTCATTAATTTTTATTTTCAGCGCTCGAGTAATGGTGATAAAATAATTAATCTCTACGCCTTTATTATCCACTAACAATGGAATATTTAGTAATTTAGTTTTAGCAAAACCGTAGTACACATGTTGATTGAGATCTTGCATATGTTTTAATAATTATGTTGAAATAAATGTTAAACCAAGGTGTTGACAACCAAAATTGTCCATTTTATGAAGTTGTGAAAATGTAAAATGGACGTCACCATTGCATCCACCACATCGAGTTGATCAAAAAAATATATGATTTGTCTCATTTAGTGTCTGGATGAAGAAGTTACGCCCTCAAGAAGATGCCATGTTGCCGGAAGTTACAGCCTATGTCGGAAGTTCCTGCCGCCGGAAGTACTGACTGATGCCGGAACTTCCGGGCATGCTAAAAAAACTCGGCTGGATGCCCGGGGTCATCCCTATATCTTAAGTTCGAGGTTAGGTCGGAAGTTCCCGCCAAGAAAGTTCCGGGACAGTGTCACAACTTCCGACAGACCCAATAAATGACCATGTCGAATTTGACCTTTTTTTGATTCCGAACCGAATAGTTCCGAACTCATGGAAAATTTGGAAAGTAAGCTTTGGAAAGGTTTCCTACCATAGTGCCCATGTTGATTGAAATCTTGCATATGTTTTAATAATTAAGTTGAAAAAAATGAGAAAAGAAGGCCATGCCCTTGATCAACTCAAATACTTTTGATAAAAAAGGCATTTTTGTCATGACAAAAGCTAAAAAATCGAGGAAACTAGGGGCATGTTTAGATCCACTACTGCTAATAGTTTGAAGCTAAAATGAGCAGGTAGGGATCCATACATGTCTACAACTAGATCGGCTAACTATTAAGGTGGAAATGCTATCAATTAGTTCTTTATGGTTGAAGGGTCTGCTAATAGTTCATATGCATCGTCGTCCAACTAACTATCCAACCATCTATTAACGGGTGAGTCTTAATGACCCCTGCTAATAATTATCTAGCTAATATAGTTAGCAGCTATTAGCTATTAGCTTGCTAACTATTAGCCCTTATGTATACTGTTGGCACCACAATCAAGGTAGCTTCTCATCACTTTTAGCCTATTAGTAACAGACCTGAACAATATATTTTTTCTTTGGGTATTCATCCTCGCAGTCGCGGTATGAACGATGTTGATGATACTATCGCAAATGCCATGGGCGGCATAGAGACTCCACACACCCCAACGTTCGCTTCCTGGCCCCGTCATCTGAAACTGACTGACCAACTAAAATCCACGGAAATTGTAGAAAAAATTGCTGAAATTCCAAAAGACCATATGTAGCTCATGATAAAATTTTGTGTGATCCACCAATGACATACTTGGCACCCAATGTCATGATCCTAGTGGTAACTACCAGCTAGCGTCACACACTGTGAGACGAGATCTACAGTGCCATGTCTAAAAAAATTAGGGAATAAAGAGAAGAACCAGAGGTTTTTGGGGAGTTTATTTAGTTCATTGCCCATTCATTCCTCTATATCTGCTGTTGCTTGAGAAGGCACATGACTTGATCATGATATGGCCCTGCTGTTCACATCAGAAAGGCTGCGCTGTTCCACCAACTTGCCTGCCTAGCTGTGCATGTCAACCCAAGCGAGCAAAGATGGATGTCCCTAGTTGGAAACACCTCACGCCCGAAGACAAGGGCTGAGTTATATATATATTTTTAGATTACAACGTACAACGCTGACGCTCACACACGTACGTACACTCATCCTATGAATACACGTACGCAAATCCTACCGAGCACATCTGAAGGACTGAGTCTGCAAATATTGAGGTTCACGAAGTCACCATAGGCGCGCATCGCTATCGACGGGGACGTCGCCTACCACTTAAAACATAGCGCCGTTAAATCCTAAGAAAATCCCATGACAAGGTGCAAGTACCACGATTTGAACCCTACTAGGTAGCATCCCACTAGATAGTCCTATCATTACACCATAGCCCCAATTGCAGGCCCAGTTATATCTATGGAGACCATAATGCCGCTAAGTACGATTGATGCATGCTGACTACTCCCATGGCTCCCAGCCCCACACTGCTATGTAACATGCACTACTATCATTAACTTTAGTGTCTGAAGCTATGTACCATTAATCGTATATGAAAGGCAAAAAAGACAAGAAGGCAACGACAAAGTGATGAGAATTAAGCTGCCTTGACTGTGTGGTGCTTGGACATGGTGGGACTCGATTGCTTATGTAGAAGAGCTGGAGCGCCTAGAATGATCCATGAACTTGGAGCATTCCCAGCTGGGGAAATCATTGTTCTTTATTTCATTCAGACCTAATTAGTGTACTACTAGTGCATTTATTTTGTACAGAGAGTCAGGAGACAATACTGCCTATCTCGGACAATTCTAACGAGGACAAGATGAGAGGATTTTGAGGGCATTTCAATAGGTATAGGTCTCATTTTCGTGTGGGTCTGTTGATCAACTGTGAGCAACAAATCCGGACTGAGGCGTTTTAAGTCTTAATCGCTCAACCGTAAAAGAAAAAAGATTATCTAACTACACATACCATTTTATATATTTTGTTTACACTGGACCAAAAGTAGGGGATAACATTTTCTGGAATTGGTTATATATATATTCTGGTATTGCAAGAGGCAACTAGGAAATTAATTAAGTACTTGACCAAAATGAACTGCATATACATTTGAATTTGACATGGGAACGCAGGTGAGACACAAGACCATTATGAATCGTAAATCACTCAATTTAGTAAAAATAATTTTTGTGATATTCAAGACATTTTATCACAACAAAATGCAAGAGAAAAACATGGAAAATGAATTACAAAAATATTCCATTTGGTAGTATATATTCAAAAATATTGCTTTTTAGTACACCTACAATTTTTTTTTTCAGTAGTGCTACACATGAAAAGGATCCACATTGGGACAAAGTAAATAACTAGAGCAAAACCATTATTTATTTTATGGACTAATCTATTTGTTCCATGAAAGCTAACTGTCAAGGACGGTGGCATGCCAATACGACTATGGTGACACCAGTGGCGATGATGGGATGTGACTCCAGCAGCTAGCACTAGCACCATGACAGCTGATTTGATGAGCCCAGTGCCCCATTGATGCATCATCGCAGAATGGTCTGAGTGGAAGGAACACAAAACACATGCAACGGAGCGCCGTGGGAGACTTAATCCTCTTTTTTATTTTATATATAAATGGGTTGGACTTACCGTTTTCCTTAGGCCTGGAATGATAGGCGTATTAGACTATGAGAAAACATACACGTGTGCAAAGCATCATAAACCTAAAACTATTTAGTCTTAAAACACTCATGAAAATAAGAGAAATTAAACAAAGCACTTCACAGCAGAAAGAATAGGTGCGCTCGGGGGATGTTAAGGTGTCTTCCAGTTGGGGCTTCTTCCTTTGTTTTTGCCACAAGCAAAAAGCTTTGAACAGTGTGCCTTCTGTTGAAAATTCTTGTATTTCGCATATTCCAGATTTCCCAGGCTACGTGGATTACGTCTAATTGGGCAATCAAACTTCATCTTTTTCATTAACAACATCTTGTGGATCCCATTGCCTCAGGATTACTCCCATTGCCTCCCATTCCCATCAAAGCATTACTTTCATGTTTGTGTCCAAACGTATGGTAGTTGTGGAAAAGTGAAAGTGATGAGAAGTGCCTCGACAATGGTATTCAGATACAGTGGGACTCGAGTGCCAATATAAAGGAGCTGGAGCCTAGAGAAATACGCGTAACTTAATTAGGCATCGGAGCATCTGCATTTAATTCTACTGCAGCCATTTTTTTTTCATACACCATACTCTTCATTTGAAACAAGATGTATAAGATGCACGTAACAGAATGCCAACCATCCATGAGATTTCATTATGTAGCCTATCCAGCCCAGTTAGGCCTAGAATTGAATGTTATATATGTTACATAATCATTAAAAGTTTAGAGATTAATTTTGTTTGTACAACTCTTTAATACTGATATTTTGTACTCTCTCTATATTCATTAATTCCCATTTTGATACTTTATAATCTTTATTGGGTTAAGGTCTATATTGATTATATTTATTCTTTGCAGCTCCATGAGATTTCAATGTGGATTTATTTGAAACTTTAGGTTTACTTTTTATTTAGATAATAAACTTTTGGTTTACTAACAACAGCTTTTTTTTCCATCCTTTTTTTGTACATCGTGCATCTATATTTTTGCTTTCAACTTTTAATCAATTGGTTGATGTACTAAAGGAAGCGTTACATGAAGAGTAGTAAATGAGCAGCACTAGCAGAGAACCAGCTTTTAGTTCCGGTTCCTAACCCCCTTTACTCTCAGTTTGGCCAGCCGGGAGTAGGAATCTAGGACTAAAGGCCAAACTCTTTAGTCCCGGCTGAACAACCGGGAATAAAAGTTGAGACGATAAAGTTGTGTGTTCTTTGTAATTTCATTACGAGTTCTTCATGAACAACTATACACATATATATAAAAATGAGCTCAATGAAACATTTATTTCAATTCGAATTCAAAGACACGATTGGATGATTGCTTCTTGTATCTTGCCAAGATTATGCGACAATGGTGTTTTGGTGTTCATGAAACCTCTTCGAGTCTTTGTCCTAAGTTTGAGCTGGCAATCGGAGTAACTTTTGCAACAGTTAATTGATTTTAGTTAATGCATGAGTAGCATAATAACCAGCACCTCGATTGCCATGGCATTTGGTATAATTCAAATTCAAATTTTGTCTGCTCCTCTGTCTTATGTCTCTATAAAGTTGGTACACCACTACTCTTCCCTGGCCATGCAATGTGCACATCCCACTGGCTCACAGTCTCCCGCACCCAGCTGTGGGATTCGATTCATGGCCATTGTCATCAACATGCTGAATTATACGCGTTAATATAATTTACCTCCGATATATGTGATCTACTGACACTGCTACCCTGAGTTAGCAGCTGTGCAAGCAAAGACAAGCAAGCATCCTCGCCTGATCGTTGCCATAGTGTGCATCTCTGCTGTGGCATGCGTGAATGGTTGCGCTCGCTGGAGAGCCTTGCTGGTCCTCCAATTGCTGAACTGCAATGGGAGTTGGGACAGTTCACGTCGTGGGTGGTCGTCGCACCATCAATTCATGTTGCATGTAGAGTGGCATCGTCAATGCAGAAGTGGTAATCCTTGAGTCCACAATGAAACCGAAACAAGGATTCACCAATTAGCATTTGCCATCCCAACTTCTCCATCGGCTTCCTTTCTTGCTACTGTGCTTTTTCAGAGAAGAAAACAGATCTAGGTCAACAGACTGTTGGGGGAAGTCCATATGGTATATGGCCTATCTCCCCTGAAGAGGCCCAATACGAGATGTTACTAGACATTGTTATATATATTGCCAAAACAAATGGGGCGAGGGATCCCACTCTTTCCCAAATCACTCTAACCCTAGCCATGATTCTAGATCTGCTGGAGAACTCGTCCAACATTGGCGCCCACCGTGTGTTGTGCTCAAGAAAAAAAATCCCCTGGCCACCTCATCGCCGATGGCGCCAATTTCGCCGCACCCCAGCGGCAACGGCGGCAGTGAGCCCCTGGCCCGGCGGCGAAGGGGGGAGAAGGCTTGGCGAGACCCGTCGTTCCCGTCGCTGCCGGAGATCCACTGGTGGGAGCTTCTATCCCCGGACACCGGCGCCGTCGTCACCTCCCGCCTCGGGAGCAACTGGGACCGCGATGCGAATCGTCGAGCGAACACGAGGAGGACCAGCGCCGATCGATGACGCAAAGGTCACCGTCGCCACCACTACCTCACCCTTCTCCGGTGCCACGACTCTCTGTGCTCGCGATCCACGCAGAAGCACGGGGGCGCTGCGCACCACCACGGATCCGATGGCCTTCAGGCGCGCCCACCCGCCTGCTTCTGGAGGGCATCACCCATCTATTGTTGAAATGCATGCAAAAAGTGGTTGTTTCAAGAAGGCTAGCGGACTGTTCTATCCTTCATATGATTGCACAATGTAGCTGGACAATTTTCATTGCGGGATTCTTGCAGTATTGCTGCTTTTCTGAATCTATTGAATTGTTCAACCCAATGAGATCTGAAATGATGACACTCATGGATTGGAATCCCATCCAGTCAACTGGAACCAAATGGATTAATCACTCTCTTAAGAGTTCTCCATAATATTGAAGAGTGAACCAAATCACCACTAGTAAGTGTTTCTCACCAACCTATGGTGTTTAACCTTTTACACTTTGAATGACTTATTTCATTGCAATGATTCCAACCTTTGCCTTTTAGGGCAAAGTGTGATTCTTCAGTATCACATATTTTGTGTACTACATAGGTGGATCTAGTTTTTAAGCACCTTCATAATTTCTATTTGATTATACAAAGTCCCTTTAAACCCTGCCTTAAAAATAATATATATATATATATATATATATATATATATATATATATATATATATATATATATATATATATATATATACGCATTTATCTGAGCTTACCTCTGCCCACATTCAAGTTTCTTGCCTCTTTGTAGTTGAGTATGCACTGTGTATCTCACCAAAGGTTGGAACTCACTTCCTAAATTACATGTCATAATTTACAATAATAGTTGAGTACATGTATTACTTGTATACATGTACAAATTTATGTGTTAACAGACCATTTGTCATGTATAATATATAGAATTTATTTAAAAAAAATTTATAATATATAGAATCAGTCACTAACTCTTTTTATGCGTGCAAAAAATATCTCCTCGCAGAAACCAAATAAGAACTATTGAGTATTTCTTGTCAGCTCATAAATTCTCACTATCTAACATATAATGTGCTTTCAGGATACCTTCCTTACACAAAAAACAGTATTATCTAACATTGAAAGCTCTGGAGTTTGGAATTGCATTTTAAGGAAGTTAACATATTTCCTTTGCTAAATATGTACTTTAAATTTCTGCTTGAAGTTTATCCTATGATGGAAGCTTAAGGGTTTAATTCCAGGATGAGTTTGGCAATTGGAAATTCCTGTGGCAAAGAGCTAGTATTTGAAACTGGGAGTAGGTCAGATTCTAGAACATGATCAGTGATTGCAGATCTGAATGGATGGCTAACATTCTGGTTCTCCATGGATATTGTTTGGTTGGATTCCTGCAGTCGAGCTAGAGTGTTCTATTTGATTGCTGTCTGGCCTTTTTTATCGTGGACTAGCAGTATTGCTTATATACATGGAATTTCAATTTCACAAGTTTGGGTTGAAGTTGGGTCATTCTGGTTCAGATTATTCAGAGTGTTTGAAGTGGGCTGGACTGTAGCAAAAAAAAAACCCTCAATGGAAGCTTCAGTGCCTTATCTGAATTCTTTACAGGTCTCTTGACCTTGAGTGAACCTGAATGGTGGGTACATTTCTGTCACCTGTACTTCAGTATTTATCTGCGTTTGGCTAGTTTGGAACTCAACTGCCTATCTTGCTAAGTGGCCCAGGTAACATAGTGTTTCCCTAAATCAGTGGTAGTGGAGCTTCAGTATATGACTGCTGTGTGTTTCCTTTCTGAAAAATGGTATTTAGATTTTGCAATGAATAAAAACAGCGTGTCAATCAATTCATAATTGCTTCCATGTCTAGGAAGTAGGAGCCATATGCCAATTTATTTGTTGACCAGCATACTGAAGTTTCTAGTGAAATAGCTATGCATAAGGTAGATAGCGACTAGGATCCACCAAATTTGAGTATTTTCACTGTGTTAATTATATATTTTTTTTACCATGTTTAACTCTGTTAATTTATTGGTTCTCTCCGACTGTAATAAATTTCATTTGAGATATTGTTTCCTAAATGTAGGAATTTTAAAAGCTCTTAGTTCCTACACTTTTGCTTCCAATCATTTAAATATGCTGTTTTCAGAGTTATGCTCTTGCATATTCCATATAGATCTCTTCAACCTTCAGTGCTTTTTAATTGCTAATTGAGTAAATTCAGCAGAGCAAATGTCTCCTATATACCATGTCATCATTTAGAATATTAGTTGACCATGTATTACTTATGTACATATCATTCACTAACTCTTTTTATGTGTGTTATAAATATCCTCTTGCAGAAACCAAATGAGAACAAGTGAGTATTCCTAACCAGCTTGTAAATTCTTACTTGCTAATATATGATGGCTAATGTTTTTGCTCTTGTGATTTACTTTGTCATGATTTTCATCTAACCTTCGCCTCTTAAGGCAAATTTCAAAATAAACCTCCATGTGCAACTTGTCACCAATGTGACTAAGAAAAGTTGTTCATAGCCTCAATGGCTACACATGCTTGGTCCAGACCGACCAACTTTAAACTCCTTTCTATCATTTATTTGTGTTTTGATTGAATCCTTCTCTAACATGCAGGTTAACACCACTGTAAGTATCCTCTACCCTCCCAAGCTAACCCTCTTATGAAAGGATACTTATATTGTTGCATGCAGGTTGCTACTTCTCAGCCTGTGCTACCCAATTAGCCATTCAGTGGGTCTTATTGGTTAATGGTTTCCATCAGTCAGTGAACCTCGCTAGTCACCGAATCTTATCATGCAGTGTCTTCAGCAGTCAGCATACTTCACTTGTCAGTGACACTACTCAGTTGATCTTATCAGTTAATGGCATTCATCAGCTAGTGAACTTTGTTGGTCAGTGAATCTTATGAGGCAGTGCTCTTCACCTCTCAGTCGTATTCTTCAGTTGGTGGTCTTCATTTGACAGTTGGTTTTCTCAGCTATTGGCAGTCACACTTGGATGTCATCTATTTTCAAGCTAGTGGGGATTATCAGTCAGTCATTGTTCTTCAACAGAAGTCACCAGCGCTCATCACCAACCACCAGACTCCATCAGAAATCGGTCCTCCGCAGCCAAGTATACAACCCTCTAACGCTAACATGTTTTCTCTTTTTTTGCAGGTTCTATTTTTAAATTTCCTTTTCTTATAATATGCATCAACTAAGTTTTATCTGCGCTAACATTCATAGCAAATTAATCTGTTTCATATCTAACACTATAAGTTATATTCATATCCATGCAGGTTCTTGGATGGTAGCATCTGCTAACCATCTAAAGCTAAAACCCTTCACACAAGGGCATTATTTTTCACACTCGGTTATTATGTTCACTCTTTATATATGCAAATGCATTCATTTGCATCGTCTCATACATACATTACATATATGCATTGCATTGCATGGCCCGGGCCGCCTGGCAAAGACCTGTTCAATCTCAGGCACCAGGACTCTGCATCTAAACCCTGGAAGAAGTCCTAAGAATACTTAGGCACCAGGTCGCAAAGCTACGGCTTTTGCGCTACTCTTGTACACTAAATCCTGGAAGAAGTCCCACCTACACGGGCACCAGGTTGCGAAGCTAAGGCTTACGCGCCACCTTGGCACGTTATATAAATGACTAACCATCTTTTGCAGGAAGCTAATATATTTTTTGTAGGGTCGAAAGACTTGCTAGCAAGTCAATGTTCGACAATGCCATGAGCTCAAGAGAAGTCCCTAAAAAATATACCCCCTCAACTTCGGCACATTTTCACGCGACTTCCACAACCTTTGGCAAGAGGAACTTCGTCGACATCTTCGGTGACTACACCAACACCTACATCGCTTTCGCCAAGCTCTTCGACATCTCCGCCGGCCGCCACTGTTGCCGGCGGCCACGCCCGCGGAGCTGACCGCCGCCCGCCCCGCTCTCCTGCCGCTCCTGCCGCCAGCTCCAGCTCCACCTCTCGCGGCCCCTCCTCGTCATTCTCTCGAACACATTCGCGGCGTCCGCCCCCTCGTCACCCCCGCGCTCGCCGCCGCTGCCGCCACTCTCTCCGCTGCTTTCGCCGCGCCCCGAGGAAGCCCGCCTCGTGGCCGCGGCCTCGTCCGCCATCGCCGCCTCCTTCCACGACTGGTTCCTCGAGTCCCGCAACCCTGCGTCCGCGCCGGCGCCACCCCGGGCTCTCGACGCGATCTAGGGGCGCTCGCGTCCGATGACACGACCGCGCTCAAGGCGCTCCTGCTCTCGGAGAAGCTCGTCCTCGCTGTGCTCCGCCACAACCCGCGGGGGCTCCATGACGCCGAGGCGCTGCTGCTGCTCCGCCTCAGGTTCTTCGACTGGTCGGGCCGCCACCCGCGCTACCACCACACGCGGGTCGTCTACCACGCTGTCTTCCGCCTCCCAGCCGTCACTTCACTGTGCTGGAACCGGTGTTCCAACACAGACATGGCAGACACAGGTGGCCAGTGGTTCACAGAGACAGAGGCTCTGTGGTGAGATCTCGTCCTTCGTTTATTCGCTATTGACCGATCCAAATGCGGCGTGGCTGTGTTTGGCTTGGAGCCATTTTTTTGTGTGGCAATGGATTGAAGCCAAATGTTGGCGTGCCCAAGCTCTGCTGCTGGCAATAGACTTGGTTGGCCAAAAGCACTGCCAAACTTTTGCGGGGAAACCCCATACTCACATCAACTTCTTTCTCATTATGAACAAATAGCTGTGATCCCTCCTGATGCTGCTATAGCTGATTCCAATTGCACGTATGTAGATTTAATTCTGTGGTCCCCTTTACTACCTACAAACTCCATGATGATTAGGATTGCCATAGATGTCATACTCAAATGCTTTATACATGATACATCAGTTTATTCCATTAATGCTTGACGAAAGCACTACTGCCGGCTACAGTCGGGGCTAGCAGACGCGCTCCAGCACTGTATGTAATAAGATTAATAACGGAAGGAAAGAAGGACATCGTCAGGTGCTTTCCTGTAGCTGGTTCCGTCTGGTTTCAAGAATTAAAAAAAATGGAGCCAGCGTCCTAGTGGATTGAAACCGTACATGAAGTGGGGAGCGTACTATCGTCGCCTTGCAATTGCAATTTGACCGGTGATAAAACCACATGGCTAGTTGCCAGCACTGCTGCATACATGATTCTGTTCTGGGGTACCTTTCATATATACGTGTAGGAGGACCCTTGGGAGTAGTTCATGATGTAGACCAGTTCATGCACGTGTGATTTCAGTTCTTCTATTAACACTGTCTGGATGGCTTCCTGAAGCTTCAGACATTGCTAAGTTTCGGACATTGCTCATACATGGAGCTGATGGATGGACTCAAGTTATGTTTCTACCTGCAAGTGGGGTTTTCTAATTTGCTGTCAACGAACAAACTCGAAAACAAGTGTCCATTGTGCTCCTGATGCCTCCGATGCCAAGCTAAAACTTCACACTTATCATCTAGTGCTAGCTAGGAATGACGTCGTCCTCAGGTCGCCTTGTTCGTATATGCATATATAGCTGAAGGAACAGAAGACGCTGACACGAAGTATTAAATATGCTTGTGAACATTAATCCATGTAAAAGTTATCCACACCACAAGTTTGGTGTACTATTTCCTTTCCCAGTGATATTAAATATATATTGTCACCCATATGTTTAGTTAGTGTACAAAAAACCTTTGGAGCATAGCTATTATTATATTGCAATAGTATAAACCCAACATGCTTACCAAGATGGTCTCAAAAATTACGACATTAAAATCTACTATGCCTAAATAGGAGGAACTCACTACACAATTTCTCTAAAATCTCAGAGACACGTCATCTACATGGTTCACACCTCTTCGTCACCGCAGCTCCTTCCAGTGACGCCCTCTTCCCCTTCCCCCTCCGCCTCGCCCTTTTCTCCTTCCCCTGCGCTGCCCCTTCACCTTCCAACGCTGATTGTGCTGCCACCAGCCATCAATCGGATCGATGCGGTGGCCGTGCGCAATCAAGGAACCTGTGATCGTGCGTTCCCGTCTCCTGGGCCTTCCCACTTGCCATCACACAAGTCCTGCCTACCCTTCTATAAAATGGATCCAACCCGCCTGCCTGGCCGCGTCGGTGTCAATGACGTCCTCCTCCGGAACAATGCCTGCCTCCTCGCATCCTTTTGCACGCTGCCGAGAGTAGAAACCGGCGTCAAGGCGACCAGCGACGACATGAAGTTAGCACAAGACATCGCCACCCTGTAGGCTTCGGCATTATGGCAGCTTTTTTTCCTTGCCGTCCGCCGTCCTCCTGGCTCCTACAAGCCACCATCACCACCCTCGGATCCGCCATGGGCCCTGACATCATCGTCAAGAAGCCACGCCTCACATAGTCGCAGCCCCTTGCCTCTTCCGATGTTGACCCAAGTGCCACCGAGTTGGTCGACAAGCTACTCTACCAATACCGAACAACGCTTGGGAGGTCAACGCCGCGGCCGGTGCAGAGGTCGCTGGTCGTGCATTCTTGGTAGAGCTCACGTGGGACGGTCTCCACCCGCGTGAGTGTTGATCTCCATCGGTAAATAATAGTACCTGCTTCCTCCGTCCTAAAATAACTGTCATTTTCGCTTCCCGAGAATAGTCTTTGACTAATTATATTTTAAAAACTATTAGTATTTATACTACACAATTAGTATCATTGGAAAGATCTTTGAATCTAGTTTTTTAACAAATTTATTTGGAAATAGAAAGATTGCAAATATTTTACACAAATCAAGTCAAGAAACCTAAAGTGACTAATATTCTGGGACGAAATAGGGGTGAAGTCCCCTATTAGGCCACATATATTCTCCCACGAGCTCAGAGACATGCTGCGACCAAAGCTATTCCTGACCTAGGGAAGCAACCGCTAAGTGAGGCCCTTTGTGGCACACTACTACATAAAACATTTTGAGACGGTCAAAAGTACTCTTAAAAACAATTTTTAAACCGTTACTATGTCATCCATTGTAAAGAAAAGTGATTTTTAAAGGAGGTTTTAAAACCGCCTCTAAAAATCAATTTAGAGGAATAAAATCTAGAGGGCTAAGGACCGTTACAATTCAAAGGATTAATTTCGTACTTTTTTCATATAAGTGCTGACATCACGATCCCTCCCATACCACCGCACTAAACATTCAGTTGTGCCTAGTTCTACGAAGTCGTTTATTTATACTAATATAAATAAATTTTGTTATCAATATTTTAGCTATTAAACAATTTTGAATGAAAATACTTTCAACTACAAAGTCTTAGATCTCGTCGAACAATACAACTTTGATACAGAACATTTCTCCATCTACGATCACTTGAAAATTTTAGAAATTTGAAATTCAAAATCTGATATGTAATTTATATATTTGGAACCATAAATGATCTCAAGCAAAAAAAATCTATCAACTATAAAGTTCCAGATCTCGTGGAGCTATACAGTTTTGATATACAAATTGTCTTCATCTGACTTCAATTTTAAAAATATACGAATTTATTTCTGTTGCAGCTATTTTTAAGGACGGTCTACTTTGTCAAGCGTATCTAAAAATTGATTTTTAGTTACGGTTGTATTGAGACAAACACGTCTGAAAATCATTCGTTTTAGAGGCGGATTTTTTAACAGAACCGCCCTGAAAATGGATTTATATCTGCAGTTATTGAGCTACAGTGCTCTTAGGAGACGTTAGAGGTGGTGTGCTAATTTAACCTCCTCTGATAAAAAAAATAGATGTTCGTAAAAATCTTTTCTATACTAGTGTGGTTCCTTTAGGCTTAGCTTGGGAGAAGCTCTAGCCGACGCATACCCAGAATATGCCACGGGGCCTGTTAGACTATGCCCACTGCGGTCCTCTAACCAGTCCTGCAGTATCATATAGCGCATGGAGGGAGCTGCAACGGGTCCTTTAATCCATACGCTACGCAGGAGCCTTCCTCCAAATATAGCTCGATAGAGTCCCTCCGCTAAATGCATGGGCAGGAGAGAGAGCATGCGTGGGAGTCCGCGCGGGAGGCAGTAGCAGGTGTAGAACTCTGACATGCGGTGGGCGTCACTGTTCTAACTAATAAAAAATGTTATGACTCACGAACCCAAAACCTAAATTAAATTCCGATTGCACCATTAAATTCGTTGCAATAAATCCTTCAAAATAAGATCTCACAAGGATATATTTAGATAAAATTTATTTATAGGCATGTGGGCTCCACTGTGGATAGAGGATGATATAGAGGATGGATGGATGCGGAATAAAGTGACATAAAGAAGAGAATCTTGATGACTAGGACGAAATATTTCTTTTAAAGGATAAATTTAGAGGAATAAGCCTTAGACGTCCAAAGCCTAACAGGCGCCCAGAGCGGCTGGTCACCAGGCCCTGCCAGACACCTATTTCCCTCCACACCATGTGGCGGTGTCGACCACTCCTGGTCCTGGAGTGCAGTGATGTCCAGGGCGTCACGTGCCACGATGATGATCCACGCGTGCTGCATAGCCGAAGATGTTGGGCCCACATGGAAGCTTCCATCAGCACAGGAGTAGAAGCCTGGCGTAAACATCAGAGACCCAAGAGGCCAAGAAGGTGCACCAGGGGAAGGCACAATAGTCGCAGGTAGCACCTCACGGTCTCAGCACCTGTTAGGCAACAAAGGAGGAACTCGCAATGCTAGGTGGATCGGAGGACCGGACCTTAGAGACAGAAAACCTAGCAGATAAAACACATGGCTTGTATAAGGCCAGGCATGAACTCCAATAGAAGGGAAGTAGCTAGTCTGACTAGACACAAAAGGATCGATCAAATACTAGCGGATCAAACCATAGAATTAGGATCCGGATAGCTCTTCCCTCTACACGTATATTTGTCCTCTCTATTCCTCCATTATAAAAACACGTCTAAGCTTGGCAACATGAAGAACACACTATTATTGGTCTCTGCCGTGGAATCAATCCCATGTCAGGCAACCTCTGGAAATGTCAATTAATATTCAGTGCTTACAAGAGGCGGACACGCTACATGCCTCAGTTTATAGCCATCTCGGAAAATGCTTGGCTAGCATGACTTGTTTTTTCTATTATCAAGAAAAATCTAGCATGATGTGCTATTTTTTACGTATCATTATATTAATGCTTTCATTACACTATTCTGATATGGGCAACAAAAATCACTAGTGTAATGTTGAGATCAAGATAAAAATTGGAGGAGAAAGAAGGACTTCTGCTTCGATTTAATTGGTGGTGATAAAAGAAGTTAGCTTTATATGTTGGATTTAGGAAATAGATGCGAAAGACATGCAGGAGGAGTAGAAAGATTGACCACACTTAAAGGTTTAACCATGTATATACTTTGCTAATTCAAGGAACACAACCAAATACGGGCTTCGCAGAACATGCTGACCTAAGCGAATCAGCAAAGCACAGAAGACATTCTACTACTGATGAGGCGGGCTTCAATCATCATAGCCTGCTTTGAATAATCCAAGCATTCAATACACACATGTTTTCAGTGCATCCTGCAATGAAATCATCGATCTTGCTGTGTTACAGTGCACATAGTGATCAAGCCAGTATAAGCGCTGTTAACTCTTCTAGTACTACGGTGAAGTGGTCTGCCACTGTGGTTAAGCCTGCTTGACCAAAGGCAAGATCGGCATCATATGATTTTCTCACATGAGTCATCACACAGATCCTTCTACTGTGATCGCAAGTGACGTTCCTGGTGCCTCAAACTCCTATTTTGAACGGCAACTTGGTCATAACCGAGGCCGTGAACTACTACGTGCTAGAGTCCTGCTCTTCTTCCGTCTGATGGTTACTATACATACAGTCAATATATATATGGTGCTGGCGAGGCTGAGTGTGTCAGTGGAAAAGAAAAATGAGCTAGACACATTATTGTCAAGTGTACTACAATTTGCAGTCACACTTGTTTCCTGTAGTAAAATCAATGCAAAATTTCGGGGAGTAGGTCTCTCCTATTGCACATTAATGATTGATGATGTGATTCCAAGCTTGTTGACAGGGTTGTCAGGTTTTTATGCTTCTTGATGCATATGGATGAGAAATTTATGATTGCATACTTGATACGTTTTGGAATTATATGTTTC
Organism: Eremochloa ophiuroides; assembly: GCA_038502445.1. NCBI lineage: Eukaryota > Viridiplantae > Streptophyta > Magnoliopsida > Poales > Poaceae > Eremochloa > Eremochloa ophiuroides. The sequence goes on along the minus strand of JAHLJS010000001.1, from coordinate 7,119,636 downwards.
AGAACACATACATGCATCTTGCCGGTTACCCATTTCAATTTTTTCGTCACACAAAAAATAAGTAATTGGCATCAAACTTTTCACACACACACACACACACATATATAATATATATATATATATATATATATATATATATATATATATATATATATATATATATGAATTCTTGATAATATATTAATAATGAAAAATCATTTACTAAAATTCTGAGAAACAAACATGCACTAGTAAGTGCAAATACTAATAAAAATCTTATTCGCTGCTGTTTCTTATATGAATTATAAAACATCACCATTCATGTACTAGAAAACATTTACAAGCTTCTATATCGTACTGTATGTACTCAACGAAATAAAAAACATAAATTATTTGGTAGATGCTGAAAGCTAATAGATACCATCAATTATTTGGTAGAATCCCAGCACACAATTTTTATGGTACATAAACACATCGCAATTTCCTGCTGAAGCTAATAGATACCATCAATTGTTAGTGTTCGGAAGTTGTATCGTCCCTGCCTACAGGCATTAACCCCATATCCGTATATAGCAATAGCAAGATGCTTGACTATTTTACATAGCAATTCACATACTGGCATGGAAGTGTATGTGCATGTATGTTGTAGTGTCCACATGTGTAAAATTAAACGTGTGTTCCTAAGAAAGCAAACTAGTGTTCCATCTTGGTTTCTTTGTTAATGCTTTGTTTTCTTCAACTGTATCATGTTAGTTTATTTTTGGTTTTCTGTGAGCTGTCCCTGATGTACTGTATTGCAATGGACTACGGTATTTATACTGGAGACGTATGCAGCTATATGCTTTGCTTGAAAAGCAAACAAACATTCCCTACCACGCAGGCCGCCATATGTGCACGTCTCCAACATGGGTCCATAGCGAATAGGGAACCAAAATAAAGCTCAGCTGTATATTGCCGCAATGCATTATTGATCTTCCTGCTGCCCCTAATTCCTGTAGTTTCTTCATTCAGCTCCCCTAACATATATTAGTCATGACCCATAATGTTGCCATGCCATCCATTCCAATATAATATATAATAAAAAGCATATCATATCTTTGCTGTCTCCAGAACTCATCCTCACCAGGCTCATGGGATTTGTCTTTTGTAGTACTGGTTTCTTGGCATACAAAGTGAAGGGTGATTGCCCTGACTAAGATGTCTAACTATATGCTTTAGCGAGGGAGCCGACTAGCGGGGCCTTACCATACGACTGACGTACGGAATTAGGATTGGGGCAAGACAAGGTGCGGCTGGCGGCGCCTTCGTCGAGGAGGAGGATGTGAAGCAGGACGACACCGGAGGGTGGGTGGCGCCAGAGGGGTGAGGGGGGCACTGGCGGCATAAGGTCATGAGTAACAGAGAAAGCAAGGCCGACATGGCTGAGCAGATTGGAAATTTTTGGAACTGCAAAGAACGTGGGTGTGGGTTTTGGGGAGGGGGGCAGGTGTTGTCGTTCTGCGGCAAAACCGGGCCTTGCCAAGCTTTGAGCCGGAAGGGATGGGCCGAAGAATGTTGTGTGGTGGGTACTGAATGTGTTGGTTGCCATTGTGGGAGACATCCACACTTTTTGACCACCTCTGTTATTAAAATCTTGACACTTGAACTACATAATAAAAAATTGGTCATCTAAATGAATTCCTCAAGAAACCTGTAAAAACTCAATATGAAAAACGTTGGCTAGGAAGTAATCCAAGTGGATCACAACTCTATTTATGAAAACGTGGCATCACACCATTAGCACTAGTATACATCACAAAAATATGGAGCACACTATATTAAGAAGTAATCCAAGTGGATCACAACTCTATTTATGAAAATAGACAAAACAATAAATTAATATCACACTTTATGAAAAAAATCAATTAGACATCCAGATTGCTAGCCCTTCAACTCCATATATTTTGAACTCCTTAACCAAACACGCCAACATTTTGGACATATTCATAAAGCTTTAACATCTTTTTTTTTTCACAATGACCATGTGCTTTTCGCGTATAACTTGGTCCAAAAAATATGAGCTTGTTTTCGTCAGTACTGAAAACCCAAATTTAGCTATCAATTCAAAACTGATAAGGAAACTAAAACATTCATCACTGTGGATTAACATTTGCATAAATCAGTATTTTGGAGTGGGACAAGTAACCACGTGAGGAAATAGATTAGAAAACGACAACAAAAAACACCAGGCCTAATGTGCCTATTGACGAGACCTGCCAAGCCAAATCAACGAGGCACCACCATCCACCAGCCTACTAGCCCTAGGCACCACCGCCGAACACTTGCTGGATCAGCCCCTCGCGTGGCCTCCATGGTGATCGAGCTACTCGGTGTGCCGTCATTGAGGTGGTGGATGTGCCATGCACGACGATGCCATGCTAAGCCTCTCTATGCACCACCGTCGAGGATGGCGCATCTAGCTTATGTGTGGCCACTGGGGTGCTGCAGGCACCGCCACACGTTAAGTTCTGCTGGAAGCTCCTAGGTGCCTTCTTTTGGGGTGGTGGATGTGCCCCGCAATCCACTGGTAGGTGGTGCCGCCCAACACACCACGGGGGAGGAGACGGGACAAAAGTGAAAGGTGGGGCAGCATGATTTGGATAATTTAGACAGAAGCTCGCAGATGAAACCCTAACTCATGGTATACATGAACCCGATACGAGGCGATGGGATGGGTTGAGGTCCATGTCAAATTGACTCTATTTTCAGATGATGAGCTCTTACGAGGGCCTGCCTCTCCATAAATGGATTTTGAGAGAGGCGGTTTTTGGTTGACCCTATAATACATTTTGAGAGCCGCATTTTGTCACCACCTCCGAATGTAAAATGACCACCTTAGAGAAAGAAAATCCTCTAGGAGACATATAAATTTTCTGACTACTTTTATTAATGAAACTGGCCTGTCTCCCAAAATCTTTTTCTTCGCAGTGACACATGAAAATTTTATTTATTTTCTAGCTAGCTGTCGTAATTTCCCTGTGAGTAGTCACCATTCTATGGGTATAATTTTTATTTCCCCGTCGGCGAAGGCAAAATGTACAAGAAAATTTTGATTTCCAGTAACGTGTACGTGTAGCCTCAGTTTAGCCAGAGAGCAGCACTGTTTCCAGCATGACTCGGGAACGACTAATGGGCCGGGATTCGCGTGAAATAGTGTTATTCCAAACATAAAAAGAATAGCTATGACTATATGTTATTCCAGGACAGTGTTAGAATTCTTTACCAAACAATTCCAAAATTTTGTTAAATGAATCAGCCATCACTACTAGAAACTAAAAATTCCCTGTCGGTGCAAAACCGTCAGAAAAAATATTTTTTTTTTGTCGGTTCATTCCGCCCTGACAGGAAATTTTTAGTTTCCACTAATGCATGTAACCCTGAAATCGATCTACTTCTGCGCTCATATTGATTTGAATGATAAATTTTTACATCCATGCATGGACTATTTGCACGTTTTTCATAAGATTTATGATCACATTCTGTTGTCAGCTATCCTAGATTAACTTTGCTGCAATTCCGTCACCCTCTTTTCACACTTTTTCCAGTCTTCGGCTCGTTTCTCCTGTCGCTTCCCTGAAGATTTCTTCGAGTCCATTTTCTGCAGTACCACAGAAATACCCAGGCTTTGCAGCGATAGGAGGTAGTTTGGTTGGTGCCCATTAATTATTCAAAGGCAAGTTAGCATCCAGGTTGCCATGGGCCATGGTGGCCCGAAGCAACCGCAATGGAATGCTAGCTGGGTTGCTATTGGCACCACGGAGTCTTGCTATATGCAGAGTTTCTTCACTCAGTCTCAATATAGCATGGAGAATTGTTAGTCCACAATACAACGAAGTTGTTAGTGCATCATCGATATTCAATTCTCCACTGTGACTCTACCAAATCCTATATTATATCATGATTTACATGCACTACAACCTCACAAGTTGTCCCAATGACTCCCACTCCTATAGTTTCTGTAATCTTGCCACATTTGACCTGGAACCTATGAATGGAAATCAAATGTCTACGAAAACTCACAAGTGCTGAGCATGTCTATACATGGCTTGTATATTTTTTTTTTTTGAAGGAAATGACTGGTATATGTTGGGTTTCTCGGATACATTATATAGAGATATCCCTTTTTATTTCAATATTCTATTTTATTTATTACTAAGGACCAAATCAGCTAGCGGAGCTCCCTGATATATACGTAGTGGTACTGCGACGGTGGTTCTACTGCTGCTGCCAGGCCACCGCCAATGGTCTTCACATTTAAGGAGACCACATGCAAAATGATAACAGATAGCTCATCCCGCTTGGAGACTACAGAGTAGTATAGCATCAACTTGTGAGGCATACTTGTGGTGTGTGCCAAAGACGCCGGAAACTACTCCTTTAAGCCAAATGGGCCCATGATAAAATTTATATAGGATAATTTGGTTAGTTCTTCTTAGTCCAACGCTCAATAAAATATTAATGATAGAATTTCAAGAAATTTTATAATGGTGGAAAAAAATATAGACCATCCATCGAGAGAAATCGAACGGCATAAAAATAGGAGGTGTCGAGAGAAGCCCATATGGTATATGGCTTATCTTCCAAGAAGAGGCCTAATATGAAATATAACCCGATATTGTTATATATATTGTCAAACCAAAGCAATAAGGGATCCCGCTCCTCCCCAATCCACCCTAACCCTAGCTATCTTCTAGTGTTGGGAGAATCTGCTTCTCCAACAGTGGCGCCCACCGTGTTGTGCTCGAGAAAAAATCCACTTCGGCTCGCCGTCCTTCGCCCTCCCCTTCGCTCCTCGCCGGCATCCTCTCCGACCTCGCCGAAAGCGGCGGCTCCCTCCGCGGTGGCCTCTCCCGTGCCGCTCCCCCGACCACGCTGCCGTCGAGTCTCAGCAGCCCGCCGCCGCCTCCGCGCGGCGTCCGTCCCGGAGGTCCGACCCCGTCCTCGCTGCTCTCAACAGCCACGGGGCAACCTGCGCCAGGCCGTCTCCTTCCTCGCCTACATGTCGGAGGAGCGGCCGAACCCGAGCCTGCGCCTCGACACCGCTAGCCATGTGGACACCGCCATCGCCTTCGAACCGCGGAGCGAACTTCTCACAACGCGGCTTCTTCCCCTCCACGCCCGACGCCTGGGTCCACGCCCTCCGCCAGCTCCAGGACCTCGACGCCGTCTGCTCTGCTCCACCACTCCTTGCGCACCAGCTGTTCGACGAAATGCCCGCGAGAACTCCCCGCTTGTGCGCTTCCTCCTCGAAGCTCTCCGCCACCACCAGCGCTAGGGGCCGCCCGTCGTCACCGACCTCGTCAAGCTCCGCCGCGTCATGCACACGCGTTCAGTTACTCGCCTCCGCTTTGCACAACATGCCACCCGCGCGTCCCCTTCCCTTCGCGTACGCGCGTCCTTTGTCCAGCCGCGCCTCTGTTTCGTCCGCCGTGCCCTGCGTCCGCGCACTGCGTGCTGCACCTGTGGCCATCGCGTTCGCGCGTCGTCCTTAACCCGGCCGTGCTCAGCCAATCCGGCCTCCGCTTGCCTCCGCCCCTGCAGTCCAGCCACAACGCATCGTCGCTTCTGCCTGCCGCGCGCCGCCTGGAGTTCGGCCATGCCCTGCCGAGCAGCCAACTTCACAGTCTTCCGGAAGAACCACTCGAAGGCACCACAAGCAAACTCATTCAAGGAAATATCAGCACCTTTGCCCTGCTCACAAAGGCCTAAGATAAGCCACAAATACATACACATCTTGTAGTTTCAACTTTTGTACTTCTGACGCAACTATTCAGTAAGACAGGGAATCAGAAATAAGAAACAGGGAAAGCTCCACTTGTCGAATGGCATCTGCGGGTCCAGTGGCAACCCCGATCCGGCCTGCCAAGGTTGCCTTCAGCCAAGATAAGTAATCTGTTCTTCTAAAATTGCACACAATTTAATCTTACATGACTTTGAACACATAGACAAGAAATTCACTTTTTACTGCCTTATATCGCACTCAGCTAGCTAGCTACTGGCCGCCTAGCATGTTAATGTGCATCTGACCCTTTACCTTGCTTACAGCACCAACACACACATATTTATATATTTTTATATATTATCTGTCACTAACCTGCAATATCTACGTAGCGCTTTTGTAGATCACTTACAAACATTGCAGGTTCAAATGAGACAAATGTTCTGAGTAGTGACTGGAATAGGTGGAAGGATCCAATTATCTGGTTTGATGGAGCAAGAGATGCAGTTGGGATCTGCTGATATTTCCCTGATTAATTCAGTTTCAGCCTGCTAGTTACTGCTCTGAAACTGTTCAACAGCCAGTTGGCTTGGTTTATCGGGCACTCAGCATTAGTGTTATATTCTCGAGCGACTACAACAGGAGCTGTCTGTTCTCTGACTTTTGCCTGTCCAGTCACTTGCAACAACTATGGCAGTTCAGTTTGCTTGCTCTCATCTTTTACAGCAGCAGTGGCAGGCTAATAGAGAAGCTGAGGTAGCTGTATTCAGGTGCAGATCAATGTTTCAGTGGTTGCTAGCTCAGCCTTTCAGTTATTTGTAGTTGCAGCCCAGGTTATCAGTTTTGCTCGAACATCAAATTCAGTTCAGCTGTATTGCTTCTTCAAGGCATCAGTTTGGGCTTCTCAGGCCTTTCATCCGGTGCTCGAGCTTCGAACTGCACCGCACCTTCCGCTGCCTGTCTGTGTTCCATTGGATGTGTGTTGGCTGCCCTGCCCTTCCCTTCTGTCTATGCAGCTACAATCAGGCCTCTGCAGCATGCATGTAATCTTCACTGTGCACAAGTTGCTACTCGTGCTTGCTGCTCATAGAGAATGGTGTGCACTAGCCTGCTATCCAGTTTTGCAATCGACTGAAGCACCTGTCAGGATACAACAGCAGCAGTTCTTATTTGACCGACCACGATTTTTCTGCAAAGTCCAAGCAGTAGTTAATTAGGCTTTGAAAGGCATGAATTCAGATATTGTTTTGCACATGTGCATGAGGCAAATAGCTCATTTATATCCCAAGTAACTGGATTCAGGTTGGCTTTGGAATTCCATGAAGCAAAGAACTGATACTCGAAAATGGGAACAAGTATCAAAGGAATCGAATCAATAGGAGTGAGTATCTTTCACCAACTTATTAAATGATTTATCTTATAGCAGTGCTACTTTAACCTTTGCTTTTTAAGGCAAAGTATGATTCTACACTTCTGCGTGGTTTGCGTCCCACATATGTGACTCTAGATTTCAAACGTCTTTATGAGCTCTATTTGATTATATGAAGTTCATTTAATCTTCGCTCCAAAAATAAGCAATATATGCATTTGTTTGAGCTAACATCCAGTCACGGTCAAGTTTCTTATGTCTTTGCAGCTGTGTATTCACGGCCTATCACAACAAAGGTTGGACCCTAACCTTCTAAGCGACATGTCATTTATAATTATAGTTGAGTAAATATCACTTTTATACATGTCAATCACTAACTCTTTTTACGGATGTTGAAAGTATCCTCTCGCAGGAACCAAACAACACCAAGTGAGTATTTCCCACTAGCTTATAAATTTTCACCAGCTACTATATAATGGCTAATATTTTCGCTCTTATGATTTATTTTGTCATGATTTTCATCTAACCGTCTCCTATTAAGGAAAATTTCAAAAAATAAACCTTCATGTGCAACTTGTCACCAATGTGACTAAGGAAAGTTGCTGCGGTCTTGACCACATTAAAAGCATGGCCACGGTGGCTGTACATGCTTGGTCCTAATCGATTAACTTAAAAACCCTTTTCATTATTTATTTGTATTTCTGTTGAATCTCTTTTTGCAGGTCACCACCACTGTAAGTATCCCTTATCCCCCTAATGCTATCCCCTCCATGAAAGATACTTATCTTGTATGCAGGTTGCTACTTTCTCAGAGTCAGTGGTTCTTATTAGCCAGTTAGTGGTGATTCATTAGTCATCAGTTTATTTCTATCATCAGTCAGCAACCTTCGTTAGACAACGATCTTCAGCAGTTAGGCCTTTGTCAGTCAATTGTCTTCAGCAGTCAGCAGCCTTTATTACTCAGTGACCTTGTTAATCAGCGGTCTTTGCCAGTTAGTGGACTTTGTCACTCAGTCTTCATTAACCATTGGTTTTTATTAGTCAGTGGTCTTCATTATTCAGTGACTCTACTTAGTGAATCTTATGAAGCAGTGGTCTTCACCTCTCAGTGGTTTTCATCAGTCAATGGCTTTTATCAGCTAGTGAACTCTGTCGGTCAGTGAATCTTATGAGGCAGTGGTCTTCACCTCTCAGTGGTTTTCATCAGTCAATGGGCTTCATCAGTCAACGGATTTCACCAGTTGTTAAATCTCATCGTTGGTTTTCTCAGCTATTGGTAGTCACATCTGGATGTCAGCTAGTAGGGATTATCAGTCAGTCTTTGCTCTTCAACAGAAAGTCACCAGTGCTCATCACAAAACATTAGACTCCATCAGAAATCGGTCCTCGGCAGCTAGGTATACAACCCGCTAACGCTAACATGTTTTCTTTTTTGTGTAGGTTTTGTTTTTCAAATTTCTTTTTCTATAATATGCATCAATTAAGTTTCATCTGAGCTAACCTTCATAGCAAATTAATATGCCTCACGTTTAATACTGCAATTTTTATCCATGCAGGTTCTGGGATAGTAGCCTTTGCTAGCTATCCAAAGTTGTGACCCTTCATATGAGGGCATTACTCTCAGTTCTTGGTTATTATTTTCACTCTCCTATATGCAAATACATTCATTTGCATCATCTCATACATACATTACATAAATGCATTGCATGGCCCGGGCCCGCTGGCAAAGACCTGTCCAATCTTAGGCAGCAGCATATAAAACCCTGGAAGAAGTCCTAAGAATACTTAGGCACCAGGCCGCAAAGCTACGGCTTTCGCGCTACTCTTGTACACTAAATCCTGGAAGAAGTCCTACCTACACGGGCACCAGGTCGCGAAGCTAAGGCTTACGCGCCATCTTGGCACGTTATATAAATGACTAACCATCTTTTGCAGGAAGCTAATATATTTTTTGCAGGGTTGAAAGACTTGCTACCAAGTCAATATTCGACAACGCCATGAGCTCAAGAGAAGTCCCTGAAAAATGTACCTTCTCAACTTCGGCACATTTTCATGCGACTTCAACAACCTTCGGCATGGAGGAACTTTGTCGACATCTTCGGTGACTACACCAACACCTACATTGCTTTCGCCAAGCTCTTCGACATCTCCGGTGAACCACAACGAGCATCTTCACCAACGCCATGGCAAGAGGGGCTTCACCACCATGTTCGACCACTACAACAGCTTCAGAGCCTTCGTCGAAAACGTCGGCCTCCAACTTCACCGGTCGCTTCGGTTCTTCCTCTAGCTAACCAGCTGGAACACCAAGTTTTTTGTGTTGTGTTGTGGAGCAAATGCAGGTTTCATGTACATTATCCATCCTATCCTGAAGCGAGGCCAAGGCTAGGCCTTCGGACGGCGAGCAGCCACCTATCCGATGCAGCTATCGTCCTCGACACGGTTGCCCAGCGAAGACGTAGCTCCCACGAACACCAGGAGCCCGCGAGGGATCCGTTGTTCGTGAGGGTCAATCGGCCCTTGACATGCCACAGCGGCTTCGTTCAGATAAGTAAATTAAAGCATCTTTTTCCTTTTACAAAGGAAACACATTCTATTGCACTTACCAAGTTCCAAATTATTTCTCGCAAAATCAAGCCTTCGGCTGACCAACAGAGCACGAAGAGTGTTCCTTCTCATGTGCAGTCTGCAGGTATTAAGTGGTCTCTCCAGAACTACATCTTCGGCTCGAGGGGCTTCAACAACTCCGCTTCCACTTCTACGGCTACATCGGCTGCATCAAGCGCGACCATGGATCAGCTCACGAGCACCGGCCAAGAGGGGCTAGGGAGCACACTGAAGGGTGGAGCTCATTGTCCGATGCTCACGAGGGAAGACTTGGAGGCCTTGAAGACGAAGATCCTCGCTCACCTCGGAGATGAAGACTTGTGTGTCTTTCAGAGTCGTGCGCGTGCTCTTTTGTCCATGCCCTTTTTTTCCCACAGGGTTTTTGGGATGGAGTTTTTAGTGAGGCGCGCACGTGTAGGTTGCGAAGGGCGATCCTCGCAGCCGGGTTCGAGTTGTATTGTGCCTCTTCTTGTATGAGTAGCTACTAGGTCATGTAGTACCCTCCATAATCTAGTAGCTGAGGGGCTATGTTGGGGGAAGCCCATATGGCATATGGCCTATTTCCCCCAGAAGAGGCCCAATATGAGATGTAACCCGATATTGTTATATATATTGCCAAACCAAAGGGGGCAAGGGACCCCCACTCCTCTCCAATCCACTCTAACCCTAGCCATCTTCTAGTGTTGGGAGAATCTGCTTCTCCAACAGGAGGCACCAAAGTAAAAATACCAAAAATATGAAGATGGTACCAAAATAGGTGAGACCAGCACCAAAAATAGGTACGACCAGTACCAAAATAAATAGAATGAGATATGTGTTTTTATTTTTTAACTATTTTCAGTTAAGGGTAAAACTAGAATATCCCATCCATGTACATCACCGTGACCCGTGAGAGATGGGGATGCTGCTGACCCCTCTTCCTCCTCGGCCTGGCACACGCTTCCTCATACCGTGCGCCTGTGCCGGGACCTTGCCAATTGCCATGGCAGAGAGTAGCTCCGTGGGTTTTGACTAGTGAGCACTGCAAGCCACGAGCAGCGGTGCCAATAAATGAGCTTGGAGAGGAAGCCACGGGAACTTGGGCAGGTGCCGCCGGCACGCTCTGGCCCTTGCGTGTGTGTAGACTGGAAGGTCATCGCGGCGAGGCTGGAGAGGGTGCCTGTCGGACATGTACCTCCACACTATCCGTGGATCGGAGCTTCCATTGTGGCATGGACGCCGTCGCCGACTCACCGTCGTTCTTGGTCACGCACCGCTAAAGATGCAAGTGGGTCAGATTTGGTTGATCCAAACACTAACCCACACTACCTAATATATTTATTTTGGGTTTTGGGTCAACCCACTCCCCTCTCATTTGGGTTGTGGTTCCACTGAAAAACACTGAAGTACACCAAAATAGGAAGGTGCAGTCCTGCAGGCCGAATACGTAGTGACGGTGGGTGTCGAGGCGGCGGAGGTTGGGGCATCGGCCACGGAGGTGAGGTTGCAGTTGCCGTCGCTATGCAGCAGCTGCCGGCGTGCACTGGCCGCTGATGCCGAAGCCGAGCTTGCCATGTCGTCCACGGCGGCGGCGACATCATGCTAGCAATTCCTATAGTTGTGGCTCCCGGTGGTGTTCGTAGGCGGTGTGCTCCTCAGCTTTAGCGTTAAGGCTGCCTCCAACTCCAGATCCATGTTCAGGTCGAGGCCGGCCGGCGGCGAGGAAGCAGCACGCTCGGCTCCGGCGGGGCAGTTGCTTGTCGACCGTGGTTGCGTCAGCGCCGCCGTGGTGGTCACGCACGTGATGCAGCCATGATGAACAGCCTAGCGTCGTCGCGTATATTCGTCAAATTGAAGGATGGCGTAGTCGCGTAGAACTCCTCGACCTCGGCTTCGGGGAATCGGAGACGGCGGCGGCGGGGAAAGGCCGTGGCCGGTTCTCTCGTACAGCAGTAGCCAGTAGATGATGATTGGGTTACCCACTAGACCCACGCTGATCAGCACTATTTGGAACTGAGATATACTTCTTTTAAGTTTTGGGTAGTGGGTCAGTGGGTCAATCCATTTATATCTGCATCGTTACGCACCGCTCAGCGCCTCCTGATAGCTACCACGAGCAACTCCTTCCAAGCCTCCCCCATCTTCGGCACCGCAATACATGCCATCCAGCACCCTGCGCCATGGACCACGAGAAACCTCTAGACGGCTTCGGGTTGCCACTTCTTCCTCTGCCCCAAAATATCTCATAGACTAATATACCCTCAAGAATAAATTTTAAATTTTCTAAATAAGCTTACTCAATTAGATGGTAAATAAATGACAAAAAAATGAAAGTACCTGAAACTACCGAGGTACTTTCCCAACTATCGTAAAACACCTCTAGAATTTATATCAGCATAGTTTGAATTATATTTCATATTTTTAACTTTTACAGCTTCTATCATAAACAAATTTTTAATGTTTTGCCGTACATGTTAAACACAATGTTATAATCCGTACTAGAGCTAAGCCTGCAAAAAAACGTAGCAAATCAGGCGTGAAGATGTGATATTTTTTTTTGATAAAAAACATTCATTCAAATATAGTGCGTGATTAAAAACAACCATCCAGTGATGTGTCCAGTTGTCAATTTCATGTTGTGAACTCAGCTCTAGCACGTGCCACATATACCATATGGGCCATGCAGTTTTAGCACTGCAAACCAGGAGGTCCAAGATGTCTCGAGATGCGGCACTTGAACAATGTAGTCTGTTGCATGATGGGATAAGGTCACACGTTGCTCCATGAGTTGCTCAGTTCTTTCCCTCCGAATTGCTTGCTTGGACTTCCTGGTGTCACCGATTCCCATTTTTTTTTCTTGTAAAACTAAAACATCTATCATCTCTCATGATGTTCCTAAGCTATATGATCTATTACAATATCCTGGCTAGCCCAGGTTTCTGTTAGACATGTTATGATCATGCAGATTCTTTTTTTTAGTGCCGGTTTCTTGAGATATACGGTGAAGAGTGGTTTCTCATCGATTTCTATATAAAGTGAAAGTTGAGGTGCACAAACCATCACTGTATAGGCCCTATAGGGTAGTGAGTGCAGATGAATTCTCACTACTGCAATGTAGGAGTTAAATGATGCTCCCACTGTCTCATTTTTAATGACATTTTGGCACTTCATTTACAGGTCCAGAGATTCACTCAAAGTTCTATGCATCATGCCACAACCGATGTCCTGATTCATAGAATAAATGTTGTATTTGATCACCAAGTAAAACGTTATTTAAACTGGGACAGAGGAGTATACTTTTGATATACCTAAATGCTAATAACAAAACGCGCAGGCGGGCGCGACTCCGCCTGCGCGTCCCGCTCACGCCCGCGCCCACCCTCCCCATCTTCCCCACGCCCGCAACCCCGCCTCGTCTTCTCCTCCCCTTCCCTCCCCTCGGCGATGGCGCCATCGGAGGCGAGGAGGGCCGGGAGGCGTGCGGCGAGGTCCCCCCGGCAGTGCATGACGCCCGACGAGGTCCCCCCGGTGCCCGGCGGATCTGGTGTCGCCGTCCATGGCGGATCCAGCGACGGGGCTAGGGTTCTTGCTAGGTCGCCGTCCATGGCGGATGCGGTGGCAAGGTAGGTCCCATCCTCCTCCTCCTCCCCTCTCCTCCGATCTAGGGTTCCGGCGAGGGGCCCTCCTTCTTCCCCAACTCCGGCGGGGTCTAGAAGGGCCTGGCCGGGGGGAGGAAGGCCGGTCAGGCGGTGGGGAGGAGGGCGGGCGGGTCTTTCGGGTTCTGGCGGAGGGGGAGGCGGCCGGGAAGGGCAGGGCGGGGGCGAGTTCGCCGGAGTTGGGGAAGACGGCGGCGATGGCGAGCTGGGTTGCCGGCGTTGAGGAAGAAAATGGTGGGGTGTGGGGAGAGGGGGGCCGCCGCGGCCCTAGCTCGTCGGAGCTCCGGTGAGCCCTACCGGCCGCGGCGGGGCGGCGGCCGGCGGCGGGGGCGAGGGCGAGGGCGCCGGACCCAAGGACGAAGAGGGTGGGCGCTTGGGACGACGAACGGGTGGCGCTCGGGTGACGAACGGGTGTGCAGGATCGATGCCTAAATCCTGCGCGTGCAGGCTTTAGCACGGTCCTTTGATATAATATATGTGATAGTGCACTATAATCGAATATTTCATGTTTAGAGCCATCGAGCTATTTGCTTCTTCCTTCCTACTACAACCGACTTGGTAACAACTTATTTTATGTATCTGACAAAATTAGTGAACGTATACTATATTCTGCTACTTATTTGTACCGGCAACAACAACTTGTTCCTTGAGCTCACGGTGTACCATGGTACCTTCGCCCGCCGATGGTCTACTGTTGCTATCAGGCCACCGCGAGCCGATGGTCTTCAATTTGGTCGGCTTCAATCTGGAAAAGAATGGAGACCAAGCAAAATTATAACAGAAAGCTTATCCCGCTTGGAGACTACAGAGGAGTATAGCATCAACTAAATCAAATTAATGCAATTGGAGATCACAGAGGAGTATGTAATTTTAATTCTACACAGAAAAGTGCAGCAATGGTTAATGTTCTTGGTTCAAAGTGAAATACTCGTCCAGACTCCAGAGTCCAGACCAGAAATGTGTCAGATCAGAACTAGAAAGCAGAGTAAATCCGGCTGGGAGAAACATGGTCAGATTTTTATCAGGTGCCGAGCAAGTGTGTATATATGACTCGTTTGTAGGAGTTTAAGGTTACAGTTTATAGAGATATGGACCTATTGCATATGTATTAATTTCTATAATGTGTTTTATTTATTACTAAGTACTTGATTCTACCTTCGAGTAGATGAAGCCAGATAGTCTTCTATCCATTATCTAAAAAAAGTACCAAATCAGGTTCTGTGTATGCTCATTTATGTTTCACACTTCATCGATAAAATAGAAGAAGGCATTTCAGATGATGCATAGAGATGAACTCATAATTTCATCTTCCTCCTAATAGTCTGACGTAAATTTCTGTATGGTCCGGTTAAAAACCTTTCGGGCTAAAAACGAACCTAGAACTTAGAAGATGCTGATCTCACGATTTGGAACTGCCAGGTTAATTCGTGTTAGATGGGCTGGAGTTAGGAGTCAATGAGCTGTCTGCTCTGCGAAAGCTGCATGGGACACGACATCGTAGAAGCAACAGGAATGGCATTGTCAATTTGTCAGTTGTCATCAAGGATCATATGAATACTAGGGCCTGTTCCGCCATGTCCAAGCTGGAGTTCCTCAGGTAGCTGTTGCCGGCAGCAGCCGGAGCTCTCTCAGCTCTCTGTGTTGTCCGCCAGATTGGGCCCATGTAGATGGCAAGTGCCACTGGCACTGTAGACCCAAGGAACTCACCACACTAGAGGTCCTGCTGCTGCTGATGGACAGAATGAGCCATATGAGGACGAGCTCTACCAATCTCGCGGCTTCGGCAATGGCTTCTGCTTCCATGGACCGTGACAAACGGTCTACTGCTGCTGCCAGGCCACCGCAAACCGGCTTCAGTTTGGACGGCTTCAATCTGGCAGGAAGGACATCCCTAGGCGTCAATTATAAGTCGTCACTACCTGCTCCTGCACAACCAGCATTGATGGCGTATTCTAGCGTAGTGTCCCTGACCTCCAACGGGTGGTACCTCTCATCTACAAGGTTTTGTGACTACATTAGAAGCCACAGAGATGGGAAAGATGAGGAGGAAATCATCAGGGGATGTGCTCTGAACATCTCACTGCCATAAGACGCGCATTCACTGCTCAGTCCTGAGTGGCGATGAGTAAACTTTGACTATGTGATCTCTGGGAACCAGATCATGTAGACTTGAACTTCGTTTGTAATACCTTGTGAACCATGCCGCACTGCTACAGATTCTCACAATAGAGGCGGTTGGGATGCCTTCCTCTAGTTCTGAATTTTTACCCACAACCTTTATATTTAGTTCTTGTGGGGCACACTTGTGGTGTAGCAAGGACTTTAAGCCATGCAGGCCGATATCTCTGTTTAAATAGTACTATAATTTAGTTACTTCTTCTTAGTCCAGTGCTCAAAAAATATTCATTATAGAATTCCATGCAACTTTTTTAAACATTTTGGAATTTCAACTAGGCTCCTATATATTGGCATAGTTTGAATTGCATTAGTGATTCAAATTTTACAACTTCTGTCATTAACAAATTTTTAATGCCTTACCATACATGTTAAACACAATGCTATAATTCGTACTAGAGGTAAGCCTGCATAAGATGTAGCAAATCAGACGTGCAGATGTGATATTTTTTTTGATAAAAAAATATCCATTCAAACATAGCGCGTGATTGAAAACAACCATGCAGTGATGTGATAGTTGTCAATTTCATGGTGTGAACTAAGCTGTAGCACGAGCCAGATAGACCATATGAGCCATACAGCTTTAGCACCACAAACCACGATCGAGATGCAAGATGTCGCCGATGCAGCACTTGAACAATGTAGTCTGGCATGATGGGATAAGGTCACACATTGCTCCAGGAGATGCTCAGTTGTTTCCATCAGATCTGCTTGCTTGGACTTCCTGGTGTCGCCAATTCCTATTTTTTTCTGTAAAACATTGATCATATCTCATGATGTTGCTATGCTATCTATGACCTATTACAATATATATCCTGGCCAGCCCAGGTTCCTATTAGACATGTTTAATTTTGATCAAGCAGATTTTTTGAAGTGCCGGTTTCTTGAGATATGCGGAATTGTTGCTCTTCGATGTCTATATAAAGTGAACATTGAGGTGCACAAACCATCACTGTATAAGCCCTATAGGGTACTGACTGCACATGAATTCTCACAACTGCCATGTAGGAGTTAAATGATGCTCCCACTGTCCCGTTTTGGCACTTCATTTACATGTTCAGATTCACTCGAAGTTCTATGCCTCATGCCACAACTGATGTCCTGATCCAGAGAATAAATGTTGTATTTGGTCACCAAGTAAAACATCATTTAAAGTGGGACAAAGGAGTATACTTTTGATATAATATATGTGATTGTGCACTACAATCGAATATCTCATGTTTACAGCGGTGGAGCTATTTTTGCTTCTTCCTTCCTACTACAACCGACTTGGTAGCGACTTAGTTTATGTATCTGACAAAATTAGTTAACCTATACTATATTCCAGTACTTATTTAGACCGGTGACAACAATTTGTTTCTTGAGCTCACGGTGTAGCAGCCAACAGGCACATCATAGGATGGTCGTCAGGACAAGCAGGAAACAGTGTTCAGACAGACTGTGAAGCCTCACTCTATAAACCACAGCATAGCTGTGGTCGTCGCATCGGCAATTGCCACCGAGTGTGATTTTAGCCGGAGTATGAACTCCGTCCCACAAAACATGTAATTATGGGTTGCGTGCTAGGAAAAGTAGTTCACATTTGACTAAGTTTTTAGCAAATAATATTTGTATTTATGGCTTCAAACTAATATATTATGAAAATAAATTTCATAATGAATCTAATGGTATTTATTTGACATTATAAATATTTATAATTTTTTTATCTATAATTGGTTAAAATTAACACACCAAAACATGGTATTGTGCTAAAATTGCATGTTTTTTTAGGACGAAGGGAGTAGTTCCTCAGTTCCAAGCCTCTGGAGCACCTACAATCTTTTTTTTTTGCGAGGATGGAGCACCTACAATCGGGATGGCTTCCGCCACCAGTGCATCATTCTTGAGATATCTGCACACCACGGTGCGGGTTGGTCTGCAACCTCTTCGGTAATTCTGGTGCCTCCTGCTCCTATAAAAATTAAAAAGCAGTGCGCCCCTGGGTCGGCAGGCCCATATATAGGCCGGTTTACTCTCTAATGCTTAGGACCACGAGTCAACAAATTTGTCACCGAGGTTTCATGAAACCCGTGCATATATTTTTTTTTCTAGTTATATGTACATTGTTATCTGAGACCATCAACCGTGTATATTATTTTCTACGACCAATTGCGCATGCATGACAGGGGTAAAGCCGGTGACGGCGGAATCAATTGGAGTGTGATCTTGTGCACTCCTGGTGTACAATCTGGACGTGTTCCACCTGTATGTCAACCGATCCTGCCATATCTGCGCAATGATGCAGATGGCACTTGAACAATTGAGTCTCGAATGATCCGTGTGCCTCCTCTCTTAACTAGCTCCATGGTCGTATTATGATCCTAGCCACAAGTGGCTCCATTTCTAGTGCACAGTCTACCTAAATCTAAGATAGGAAAACAGAGGGGTGAACAATTGCGGATGCTAAAAGTTTAACTTTAAGATCTCCCTCTAAACACAAAACCAAATTATTTACCACATACTATTCTAGACAGAACACTGTGTCTCCACTAAAAATAATCTCGGCAAAATGCCATAGCTCCGATTGATCTGAGATTCTGAAAGCTTAAGTACATGGAATTCATGAACAGACCCAACTGGAATCCCATCAATCGGAGGTCTGCAGCTCATGATATCAAATAAAAAATCTCACTGATTTACAAAGAGACGAGAATAGATTACACCCTAATTTCGTGATTGAGCAAAGTCGAGTAAAGTTTGATAAATCGAACTTCTCATATCAAATTGAAGCTTGGTACCCAATCACTGTTTTATACAGATAAAATGTCACTCTAAACTTGCAACTAAAAACTCATTCTAAAGCCGAAAACTAGCCATGCAAATTAAAAGGGAAGTAGCTAGTGTGGAAGAACAAGATAACTCATCAATTAGCAAACCTTAATCTTTATTATTGCATAGATGAGTTTACAAATGCTGCCTACAATCATCCACAAGGAATCTCTATGAATTCTAGTACACAGACAATTTCTCTTAGCGCCCGAGGCGGTTACTATTAACGGCCGCAACAAGAAATAAAATGGTGGGCCCAATTCATGAACCGTCATTGTTAAACAGTTTGCACTGACGGTTGGCTTGACTGAACCACCAGAATAAATGGTCCACTTACACTGGTGGTTCATCACTTAAGTCAGCCGCCAGGGTTAAACCTATTAACACTGCCGGTTGGCTTGAGTAAACCGCCAGTGTAAATAAACCATTTACACTGGAGGTTTGTTAAGACATCCACCTGTGCTGAGCCTTCAATAAATAGCTGCTGCTGCCATCTTCTGTTCTATGCTCCTCTCATGTCTCACCTATGACCTTGGCTCCTTTTTGTCTCCCATGCTGAACTGAACCACATCGACTCGGCGACATCATCGAACCCGACATTAACCATCCATGTTGACAGTAGCCAAGCTCATTGAGTTTACTAAGACGGACTGAAAGTCTTCTATTAACTATGTCAAGCAAATGCACCTGGCCAGCGCATCTAACCATATACTTTTAATTCGTAAATTTAATTATGTTTCATTTTCTTACTTAGTTTAGCATGAAAACAATATCTCAATTGGAACTTTGAATACTCAGGAATCAACTTTGTACTCATAAATGTATGAAGGGTTCGATAAAAGAAAATGGGCTTCATTTTATTAATAGAAGTATCACAAGATAATAAAGAAATAGCATAAGGTCAATTTTTTTCTTTGCAAAAGGCGGTGTTGTGTTGTTTACCAATATAGAGGCATATTTTATTTTGTATTTCTTTAATTTACATGAAAATTTCTAGTCCTTGAGAATAAATTTTTGGGCTTCATTATTTGTTAAATACACTTTGTTAATTGAAGATTTCCAGAGATTATATATATTTGATTCTTAATTTTATACTAGAAAATTTCATCATGCACGAAAACTACAGTTTTGATCTTGAACTACGAACTTATAGTCTCAATCATCAAAATAGATCCAACGTGGTTTTCTTATGGAGTTTAGAGAGTCATCGAGCTTTGACCAAGGATTGAAAAATTTGAGACCAGGTCTCACCTGCCTAGAAACATGCAGTCCCAGCCCTAGTGGGGTCGATCCTCCGTTGCTATTCTGCGTATGTACGGATTAACGGCGGTAAGAAATTGCCCCTAAGCCCCGTGATTGTTTGTGTATGTGGTAAGTCAAGTATACATGTTAATCAATATTTAGTTTGCTGCTGTCCCCAATCTTTGCAGCACAATGTTTAGTATGACATTAAATTTTCTAAAATTCCAAATGGATTTGAGTACTGGTGATTTCTTAAAGCACTTTGGTAATTTCTAAATTTATGGTAAACTCATATGGCTCAAAAAGCTCGTGTTTGAAAGTGAGAAAAGTAAAGAAAAGTAAGAGAAAGACAGAGGACTCGATACGTACAATCACAGAGAAGAAAAAGGATATTTATTACATTCATTGGAAATATCATTATATTATTAGAGTTATATTATTATATTAAAGGGCCTGTCTTCCTAGTTGCACCAGATCACCAAATTCACGGGACCTGGAGGCCTGACAACATCAACATGAATAGGCACTATATATCTGCCAACACTGTCGCATAATGCACGGTCTTGGCTCTTGGCTATGCCCTTTTTTACCCAGCCTCAAGTGACACAATGCAGCGGGCAGTACTCACCCTCAAGTGTAGATGCCTGATGGACAGTTCTGGCTGGGTTAAACAATGTTGACTAGGCACGCTGTTTCTGTCATGTGTCTATTGTGTTCCTGGTGCTCCCCATTCCAAGGCAAGACTATTTGTGTCGTTGTCTCCCTAACTATTAGTTGTTTGATTTGAATTGAAGGTCCACTGGCATAGGCCGGGGCTGCTTGTGTTATTATATATAGCTGACGTCCTGAATTGAAATGCAATGTCGGTGAGCATTGCTGGCCTCTCGTAAACGTACGTGTAGATGTAAAAAACATATCAGCAACTATATATCTCTGGTACTGTCGTCTTTTCAGATGGAATTATTTGTCATGTATGTCTAGACCAATAAATAAGAACAACAGTCCATTTGGACAGAACATATATATCACCGACCATTAATGTATATTTAATTAGAATTTTGATGACAGTTCAGAAATAGTCCTTTCTAGCACGAGAAACAATAGGAGATGAGTTGGTCCGAATTTTTATAACAGGTTAGAATTTTTCTAGGTCCGAAAAAAATTGGTGAGGCCTATCCCCACCGTGCATGATGAGGACGACTGTACAGCTGACGGCTGACGCGTGGTAAATTAAAATTGTACCCGCTCCACGCCTCCTCATCAATAACTATTGTCTAGGGTGTGTGTCTGACACTCGTTTCTGTGCGATGTAAAATTTGCTCGAAGTCTTTAATCACAAATAATGGTTCTGGTACCTCACACTCCCATGGCTTGCTATTACCTTTTTTTTTTTTTTTTGAAAGAACGCTTGCTATTACTATTGTTAAGATATATATTACATGTATGTGGAGAGTTTATTTCCTATCATTATATTTGAAACTTTCGAATGACAAAAATTGGAATGTTAGAAGCAGCACCAGCTTCATGACAAGGTGAGGGACTAAGGAGATCCAATACATTATTTCTATTAAGCTAAGACATGACAAATCGTTTGTTTCACTTTTCTTTCGATAACAGCAATTGGCTAATATATAACAAATAAAGCAAGCTGCAGGACTTTTCATTGAAGGGAAGCTGCAGGATATTTCAATGTAGTCGAAGTAGAACTCTCTTACATTGACTTAATACATGGAGGGAGAACTATATTCGCTTCTTTCTCCACTTTCTCAATCAAAGTTCTAGGAACATTTTGATCATCATTCGACCCAAACAATAATATTTCTTCATCACAGATTTGCTTACGAAGCTGCAAATTTGGCATGCTAAGCGTAATACAATAATTAAACACAATAATCTGGCAAAATTAGCATGATAGTAGGTGAAAATGGAACTACTGGAGCTGGCTGCTTACACATCCAGACATGGAGTACTGTGACCATTGCCACTCGAGCATGCACTCCGTTCGGTTGCTATCATGTTG
Organism: Eremochloa ophiuroides; assembly: GCA_038502445.1. Lineage (NCBI taxonomy): Eukaryota > Viridiplantae > Streptophyta > Magnoliopsida > Poales > Poaceae > Eremochloa > Eremochloa ophiuroides. The sequence continues at coordinate 7,098,043 of JAHLJS010000001.1, read as the reverse complement.
AATTTGTCATCCATCTCTGTCATGAAAAAGTGCGCCGCTTCTGTGCACTGGATTCCTACTTTTGCTCCCAATACCTCCAACTCCTAACCTACAGTCATGGTAATCAAGGATCTCCATGTCATATGTAAGCCATATGTATTGGACTAGCAACTCTAAACGGCAATAATAAGTAAAAAAATGGATTTTGATTGCAGATTTATTGATATGAAGCTATGTGTGCCTCCAATTCAGTTCTACATGTGTTAAGAACTATTTGGACTCATTTGCCAATTACGTGGACCAAATCATTGTGGTCCTGTTGCAGCCCCAGGGCATTAAAAAAAAACTCGACCTGTTGGGTTAACGCAACACCCGGGCACATTTACTCATTTAGTTGTGTTACTAGCACATTTACTTCAAAAATTATTATACTTGCCCAGAAGTTGCACACAGTTTTAAAAGCAACTACAATTGATGGCAAAGAATTGGGACAAACATAGCCAAAATAGAGTCCGAAGAGAATGAAGTATTGGTCAGATGACTGTTCTTTCTTGCCTACAACCTTATATTGCTGGTCCCGTTTTCTGACACACCATGTGTCCGCAGTCCCCCTTAGCTTGCACTTTACATTCTTGACATAAGGTTCTCCATTGACAAGTGGGTGTAAATTACTCAACTCCCTTAAACAGTTACCACCATACTGAAAAAACAAAATTTATATGTAACCAGCAATGTAGAGGTCGTGTATGTCAATTTGGAGTACAGTTAAGCTTGCTACCTCCTCATGTTGAATATTTCAAAATTTGATAACATTCTGGGGTTTAAGGCAATAGAGTTTAAGGAGCACCATCAATGAGTTTTTTTCTCAGCAAATGCAGCTAGGAATGCTTCCTTAGCGGGACCTCCATGGAAAAGATTGACAAACGTGGACGTAACCCTAGCGCCTGCTGGAGTCGAGGAAGGTTTTCCTAAACAAACCACCATGACGGCAAGGCAACATCTCACACCCACTATGACTGGACAAGTGGACAACCACAGGTTGTTCCCCATAACGGATGGCATTGCAGCTAAGCGCACCAGCCATAGCATTGCAGGACCTTCCACAGAAGCAAGGAGCCCACCAGTACCTAGCCGATGCATCCATGGGGGCACGCCTGGCTTAAGATGGTGCAGTGTACCAATACCCAGCCACAGCTTGACTCAGCCACTGTGGAGTCGAGCACCCCAGCCCTAGATCTGCAGGGATGTCCAAATTAAGTCGAAGCATGCAGGACGAGGAAGGGGCAGACACCTAGTCTAGCGTAGGATGACCGAGCACTAAGGAGACAAGAGGGAGGGGTTGGTGCGGAGGGAAGAATGAGCAAATGATGCGATTGTTTTTTTTTTTGCCACCTACATTGCCTAACCTCGTCACATGAACATTGGCGGCAGTGCCGCCCGGATGAGTGGGTTGTGGGATTTTTGTTAGTGGCGGCATTGTGGCTCATCCTGTTGATAGGGGAGGCTATGTGCAGAGGGGTCATGGATGAGTCTAAACTTGGACTTCTGAAATTTAATCTCGCTATATTGATTCACCAATGGAGCAATACATAGATCAAAATTTTCAATCTAACTAGTCGTTTTGGGATTCTATGAATAGTGTAAAGAATCAAATTAAACCAAAACTTGAGTAATTTGAAGTTGTTTTTTTTTTCCGAATAAGACACATATCGAACACAGTTTTACATAATAAGCAAGTTTAGCATCAAAGCCTGATAATGCATCAATGTTCTCCACCTGTAACAATAAACGCTCAAGTTTGGCTGGTACAAATTCTAAATTCTTATTTTAAAATAACAAGCAAATTTTGATTTTTCGCTTTGCCACATTGAAAAGCAAAATTTCACTACTACAATAAATAATAGCTGTGATGGGCATACACGGTTTCTAAAAGAACCAACACGGTCGGCCTCAAGGATAACATCATTGGTAAGGCCATATACAATCTAATTCTTTTTTTAAAAAATATAAAGATGCAGCCACCATGGCCAGACCAGGTGGTGTGGGGTGGGGATGTGTAGGATCTCGACAGGCCGTGGAATTGTTACCATTTATGCGCGCCTATGCATCTTTTTCTCCGCTCCACATGTTGGATAGGCGCGCACACAGGCTGCAAGTCTTCAGTCCGCATCTTCTAGGACGTAGGCTCCCCCACTCAAGACATAAATCAATGCGCTAGCACCCTTTTCATTTCCCGTTACCGTGTAGAAAACAAACAAATCAAGGGATTTGTTACTTTATTAACATTACCTGCCTTTTTCAATTACATTGGCGTTTGCTTTACAGTTTCTAAACCAAACATCATCATAGATGTATGCTACAGCTTAATATTGATAATAAACACAAACTTGTACTAACAGTTGGCCCAATGGCACAATCGATGACGGGTTGATGGCTGTTGCTGTGCTGCGGACAAGGCAAACTCATGCATGCTCCAAGCATTGACGACAACTCTCAGTTCGTGGAGCAGCGGAGACTGTTGGGCAAAATGTATCCATGCCTGTCATGGATGCAGCTTTAGAATTCCTAATGCATCCCACTCCAATCCATATATGTGTAGCGCACTCAATCCAAGATGAATATATGGCATCGAAGGATGTTCTCTCACCTCTATGCTCCCAACTATATATTATATACTGTGGCCAAGCAAGCGAGCTAAGCTATAGGTATTTGTGGGTATAAATATACGTACGAGTAGATTGCATGAATGGGTGACTTTCGGTTACGTTCTTCAATTCGCTAGTATGACCTACTGGACAGTACCAATTAGCAATAACATAATTGACCCCATGTTGTCAGTTTCCAAAAGGTACAGTAAATATGGTAATAAGTAACAATAGGTTTATTTGGAAATGAGTCGAGGGCAACCTCTAGTAGTCAACTCATTTTTATGTAGGCGACTATAAAAGATTCGGTAATGCTTCCGTACGGGCGTCTGGAACCATCGGACGCCACGTTCCGCATTTCGCCCGCAACCTTCCGCCACGCGCCCGTACCCTTCCTCCACGCGGCTGCCCGCCCGGTGCTGCTTCCATCCTCTCTCTCTCGGCTCCCTCTTCCTGCCTCCCTCTCTCTCCGCTCCCTCTCCCTGCCTCCCTCTCCAGAAGCTTCCGCTCCCTCTCTCTGCGCCCTCCATGTCACGAGCAGCAAGCGAGCTCCTCCTCCCTCCCTTCCTCTGTCCCTCCCATGACCTCCATACAAACCGGAGAGGAGGCCGTCGGCGCTCCCTTCCCTTGCTGTGACCTCCACGAACCGAAGAGGAGGGAGACGACGGCAGCTTCTCTCCTAAAACGGCGTCCTCCACCAACGAGAGTCCTCAATGCTCGCAGATTCGGTGGCCATGGCGTTCCCCTACACCGGCGGCTTCTTCTTCCACCTCGGTGTCTTCCTCTTCCAACTCCGGCGGCTCCTTCCCGCACATAATGCGTCGTCCTCCCCCACACCGGTGTCCTCCCCCACCGGGAGCCCCCAAAGTCCGCAGATCCGGCGGCCATGGCGCCCCCGCGCGTTGCTCCATTTCTCTCCCCCCTATGTTGCAATTGTATGTTTCAATTGTTTCAGAAGTGTCAGAGGTATGTTGCAGTAGAATCATATGGATGTTGCAAAAGTAGATCGGCAGATGTTGCAAGTGTTTTATCTGTGTTCCTGGATGCATGTTGCAATTGTATTTTTTTGGACGTTGCATAGGTTTCACACATATGTTTCATTTGTTTTATTTGGATGTTACGATGGATTGCAATGGTTTCAAGTGTGTTTCAGACGAGTTTTCAAAGTGTTTCATGAGCATGTTTCAAATGTTTCAATAGTCATCAAACGTATGTTGCAAGCGTTGTATTCGGATGTTTCAAAAGTAGATCTAGGGTTGCATCTCTACCTCTATCTTCTGTTGCATCTTATCTCTAGGGGCGGGTGAAGCACTGGCGTAGACCGGGCTGTGCACGTGCACGTGGGCGGCAGAGGGGCATGGTGTGCGGGTGGGGGCGCATGGCTAGGGCAGGAAGCGGGGCGCGCGGGGTGCTGGTGAGGCGAGCGCGGCGCGCGGGGGTGTGGAGTGGGGCGCAGGGGTCGTGCGCGCGTGGAGCCGTAAGCAGGCAGGTGCGGGCGTCCGGATGGTTGGCCCCGTCCGGACGTCTGATTTGAGGCACAGCCCTAAAAGAATTGAATGGGCGGCTAATTTATTTGTCTCTATTCGTGTATCCAAGATATTGGGTTCTTGGGGCGGGCCAAAATCGTCCATCCGCCTCTAGGTTTTTTCCTAATTTTTGCTAAAAATAAAAAAAATCTTGAAAAATTCCAAGTCACAGGAGTTTTATGAACATATAGTTGCCAGGGACCAACTCGAGAGGTAAGCTTCGTGCATTGCTTAATTGCCAAATTTCCTCATAATCAAGTGGCTCATACAATCCTTTTGTAATATTGTAATGAATATCCAACCCACTACACAAACTAAAACAAAAAAGTATGAAATAAACATTTTAGATATCTTCAAACAGTACAGCTTTAGTTTTATTTATTTCTCCATCCATGCACATTTGTAAAATTTGAGTTTTTTAAAATATGATTTTTTTTTTTCAAAAACATCTACGCAATGAAGTCAATTGAAAAATTATCTAATCCAAAGTTGGACATAAATTCAAATTCTATTAGTTTCGTTTAGACAATTTCTTCATCCAAGGTCCTTTCCAAAAAAAAAAAAAAAAAAGGAGAATGGGGATGAGCCTCACCCAATTTTTTTTCAGGCCAAGTGGTTGTTGGGCCATTTGGCGGAGAGATCAATCCAACATATACAACTACTTATTTTATATTTACAGGTCATTCTTTTTGTCCTAATATGTCAAACGTATATAATTTTGACTGGGATTTTAGAAAATGGATACATATTACTATGACTGCAGCAAGCCGATGGTGAAGCTGGATATGTCACTACGTGCCACTCTGGCCACCGCTCGAATGGTCATTAAGTTGCTCTTATCTTAACAGATCAAAGCTCTACATGATCCAAGCAGCTGATACCGTTTATTCTTGGCACACTTTTCGACCTGCTGTTGCTATCCTGAGGCTGGAGGTCAACTATGACCTCAGTACCCCCGCCGCCGCCTACCTCTGTGATCGAGAAATAGATGTGCTTGATTGCAGTGAAAGGGTTGAAACGACCTCGATTTCCACGAAGGAAAATCCTCAGGCACGTAATGTAATTAAATAGATTGTGTCAACAATCCATAAAATTAACCGATTCTCAGTTGATATCAGAATCCATGCAACGATTACAAAACAGAGTTTTACACTATTTATTCCATCACCACACTGGCAGAATAGATCAAACAGAGAAGCTTCAATATGCGGAAGTGATTCATCCTTCACGGTCAACTTGAGTGTAGCACGCGACCCTACTCCTCCCAATTATTACCATCGAAGTCGTACTCTTTCTCATCACCTGACAGCAAATTTATCAGTACGATTTGTACTGGCCACGGAGCCCACCTCATGATTGCAATTGTTTTGTGGAAAGTGGATGCAAGGCTGAGCAAACAGGCCTATAGGCTGGGGTTTCCTATGCATGTGTAATCAATGTTCATAATAGTCAAGTTTTATCTCATTTACCTCTATCATTCCCATCCCAAAACACCACATCTCACATACATCCACACCTCTCACTCATTCGACAGGCCCAACTCCCTCTCGGGCCTATCTCATCGACACACTGCCACAACGGACACACTCCCAGAATATATCATCCAGGGAAAAAAGGAATATATCACTCCCTATATATTGAAGCAGGACTCAGGAAAGGTCCATAACCGACGTATCGGCATATGTATCGATCGATCAACCATACACTCTGCAGAAGTTCTACCACTCACAAAATTAGCCATCATAGATGTCACGCGTACATCTAGGCAGAATTCCGGGTGCTTGCTTGCCTAGGTCGATCCCACCCTACCACTCAGCCCTTGGACATTCAGGATCCAACACCGTCACGTTGAGAATGGGAGACGCAGTACCAGGCCCAATCAGTAGTACTGCGCATCTAGAACGGTACGGGAACCCATCGACCGTCACCGCCCACCCTTATCACCTCTCAACCTAGCAGTAGTGGCACCGTCCTACCAAGTAGTCCAGCTGTTCCCCGCCCACCGAATATGAGTGAGTAGTAAAGGATTCCTGAATTTCCTGGTCACTAGAAAGTTAACTAATTGACCAAGCGGGCTTTCACCATCTCTGGAGATACTCTCCCCATGCCATCACAGCACCTCCATTCACAGGCTTCCAACCACACAGGCTATCCGTCCCGGAATCACCTTATCCACCTTTACCCGTCACAGGTATCTCTCATGGGAATGCCCAGGTTGCACCCCGGTAAGACTTGCTTCGCAACTCGTCGTGTATAGCCCACTTGGTCAACTCAACCCTTGCCACGCACCTGAGACACACGCAGCACGCTCTCCCAGTGGTTAAGTTTAGGTTCATATAAACCGTTTCCAATTTCACCTTCTAGTCATAACAAGTAGCAAATAGTGAAAGAGTAATTATTGAATAGCAGCATCTATACTATCAGCGGACAGCAGGGTGTATGTTTAACAAGGCAGGGTAAACAACAATTCTATCATGCAACCTAGGCAGTTATATCATATGATCAAAAAGCAATAACAATATGACATTAGCAATGCGTAATAGGAGCTATGGATTAGGTGGGACGTGGCACTTTCGTAGTCGTCCCCTAACTCCTGAAGGTACTCGTGGTCGTCCTCCTCAGTCTGATTCTCCTCCGGCTCTGAAAACGGAATAGAAATAGTCACATTAGCGACTCCTATAGATTGTTCAGAAAAATCCAGTGAAAATAAAGATCCAAAATACACTCCTTCATAGGTTCTTGTTGTAGATCTCATTTTCCTAAGAATTTTGATATGTGGTGCGTAATTTTTGGACTCCGTATGAATAAGTTATGAATTTCCGAAGTTTATCCCGATTTCTAAAAATGGAAAAAGGGCTAAATAACCAGGAGGTGACACGTGGCAGCATGTGATTGGCTGGGGTACTGTTCATGCTGACCAAGTCAACGGCTCGGCTAGCAGTGGATCTGCTGACGTCAGCATGACGTCACTGCTGATGTCAGCGTTGACCGAGTCAATGGTTTACTGTCTGGTGGGGTCGGGTGACGTTACGGTGACGTCATCATGATGTCACCAACCCAAACACGTGTCTTCGCCAGATCACGCCACGTGGCAGGACTACAGCATGCCCCGGCTCAGTCCACAGAGGGCCAGCGCACGGTGGACAGCGTGCGTGCTGGTTTACCGCTGCCTTGGCTCATGGTGGACCGGACGCAGTATTATTCTCCTTTGAGCAGTCTACGGTAGACCGGGTCTGTGTATGTGTGGCTGCGGGTGAGCGTGCACTAGAGCTGATGCCTGGCTTACATCATTGCCCGCCGGGTGTTCGACTCAGGTTCCAAAAGGGTTCGCCGGCGGCGGTGTGACACGGTGGTGGTCTGGCGAGCTCGACGGTTGTCAGGGGTGGCTCATACGACTTCCCCGTCGATCTGGTGAGGTGACCAAGGGCTAAAATAACGGCTTGTGCTCTCGGTTACGGGTCCGTGGTGCTCCAGTCACCAGCGGCGTTGTTGCCGCGGAGCAGAGGCTCCGGTGAGGCGTGACAGAGCTTGTGGAGTGGTGGATTCGCTCCTCTGATCCCCGGCGACAGGGATCCGGCCTCCAATTCGGGCTATCGGGGGCTCCCGGTGTTCACGGCGATGGTGCCACTCCGACAGCGGCGGCTATGGCGAGGTGGCTATGGTCGCGATTTGGGCACGATTGGGCACGGCTTCCTTCGATTGGCGTGTTGCTGATCATCTTTGAACCGATGGTGTCGAGCTGGCGCAGCTGCAGCACCTCCTCCTCGGCGAGATCCGACGGCGGCGCTCCGGCGAGTTCGCGGTGCTTGCGGATGGGGCGAACGGAGCTTCCTCCGGCGCTTGTAGCCATGTAGATAGCATGAGGAGGTCGTGGCGTTGCTCCACGACGGCTTTCCTAACCGGTGGTAGCCGGAGATGTCCAGAACACTTGCTTGACACGGTGGTGCTCCAGCGGTCTTTGGTGCACAAGCAAAACAAGGTGGGTGTGGCTACGGGCGCTCTTCGCCTCGTGTTCAGGCCTTAGGATGCTGCGATGGTCCTTCTAGTCCAAAGGTTACGACGGGGCTTGGCTGCTACGCAGGGGAACGCTGATGAGACGGCGGCGCTCCGAGAGCTCGGTTCGTGACGGCGGTGCCCGCCATCCGTTCCGGCTCGACCGATCCGTTTGGCTGTGTAACGTCTCGTGTGCGTGGGTGCAGAGTGTGTCGGGGTCAGAAGCGACCCTTGGCCTGCGCGCTCGAGGTGCCGAGCGCCATGACCGAAAGCACGGCGAGGTTGGACGAGGGGTTCGGGCAGCTCACCGTGGTGTCGAGAGAATATAGGATAGCGGGGCTTTGTCGAGTTGGTGCCGTGCAGTTTGTTCGCAGTGCTGTGCCGATCCGCGACTGTGGCGCCAGCTCCGCCTCCAACTCCGGCTCCGGCGTGCTCCACAGCAGCAGCACCCCGGCGGCGCTCCCTTCCTCCGGTGGTGCCCTTCCTCGCGTGTCCCTCTTGTGGTGCTGGTGTTGTGGAGCCGCTGCGTGGCAGCTAGGTGTGGAATGGGGGTAGGGCTTCGGGGCGAGTACCCTTTTAAAGGCGGCAGTGGCATGGCGAGCGGTGGACGGTGATAGACAGCGGTGGGGGTATGTGGTGGCCATCGGCGTGCCCGTGTTAGGGTTCCAGGGTGCTTGCGGGGTTCTTTTGTCATCTAGGCGACGGGGAACAAGCGGGGGACAAGCCGAGGGGGCAGGTAGGCCAGGGTCATGCGATTTGCATGACCCTGCCGGCCGTCGCCTTGGAGAAGAAGAACAGGGAAAGGGGGGTGGCGAGGCTGACAGGCAGGGCTAGCTGATCAGCGGCAGCGGGTGGTTCGATCGGACGAGGCAGCACGCGTGTGTTCTGTTGGGCCACGACTTGGGCCGGCCTGGTTAGGTTGCTTGCGATGAAGGAGGGGGAGCGGCTGGTTCGACTGGTTGGGACAAGATGGCGGGCTGGTTTGGGCAGCATGCCGAATGGGTTGGGTTTGCTTTCTTCCTTAATTTTCATTTCTCTTTGAGTAAAATGCATGCTGAGTCCTCAAACTTTCGTGGTATTCCTATCTGGGCCCTCAAACTAAAAAAGTGACTATCTGAGTCCCTAATCTATTATTATTGTTCATCAACGGTCCAAAACTGGCCATGTCAGCGCCAGCATCTGATATGGCCATGCCAAGGTGCCGCGGTGGCATCAGGATGTTGTGGTCATGCTACTGTTGCAGGTGATGGGCTATGCTACAATTAAAGGCGATGGGCTTGCAGCGCGTTATCGTGGTCCGGGCACGGGACGGCGATGACGAGCGTCGATAGGATGTCGTGGCAGTCGCCGGCCTGCATGAGCGATGATGCCACGGAGGACGATAAAGCCCCGGCCTTGGATGCTGCGAGCCACTAGTACGGCCTGACTGCCGCAGCTGACGGCCGCATGCACATCGAGGGCATGCCGGTCGGCAATGTCGCCGCGCTCTACGGCAGCATGGCGGTGCTAGCGTAAGTGCTGTTCTCCTCGTCGGTGGAGGCCACACGCGGACTGCGCCATCACGGCTGCGCACTCTTCCTCATCAAGGACCTCCTCCCGCACGCCAACGCCGCTGCCGACAGAGACCGGGCGCTCCGCGTGCTCCTCAAGTCCCCCGCGTGTCCGTCTCGTCTGTAACAAGACGAGCTAGCAAGTGCAAGCACTGAGCAGAGAGCAAGCGGGATGAAAGAAGAAATCTGCAGCAAGGCACAGGTGACGGCAGCAGAGCTAGGGCCTCCGGCGCTGCCGTGCTGCCGCTGCCATTCCTCACGGTCACGGCCTCGTGCATGGTCTTCACTTCTGACTGTGCTAGCTCCATGCATGTCCACGTTATCGTCGCTGTCGTACCTGTACGTGCTCACCAGGGGGAGCAGAGAGAAGCTGAAGGATGCATGCATCTGCACACGAAGGTTGCCCCTGTGGCACGAGCAGCGATGTCTTCTTCTGGAGAACGCCTGTACAGGGCATGGTGGGCCTTCTTGACGGCCACAAGCTCCGAGGAGGTAGGTCACCGAGGGCCAGCTAGGGCTCGGACAGCGGGATCGGCTTGCCAGTGCCCGCCGTGACGCACGCTAGGACCATGCCGGGCTACACCGACCTGCTCAGCTACGTTGTCGACCTAGCCTTGCTGTACTAGCTGCACGCGTCATCGCTCAAGCAGGTCGGCGACATAGCGTACAACACTGCTGCGCGGCATCCTCTCGACGCTTGTTACCGCCGTCCCGTGCCCAGACCGTGGCAATGCGCTGCAGGCTCACCGCACGCAACTGTGTACCATGGCCACGACATCTAGATGCCATCGTGGCATGGCCACATTAGACACTAGCGCTGACTTGGCCAGTTTTGGACCGTTGATGTGCGACAACAATAGATTAGGCACCTAGATAGTCACTTTTTTAATTTGAGGACCCAAATGGGAATGCTCTAAAAGTTCGAGGACCCAACATGCATTTTACTCTTTCTCTTTTATTTGTTTACATGCTCATACTTACACACAAGAATATGTATACACTTTCACATGTTGTATGATTATTTAAGCCAAGCATAAAATGTCTAGGAAAATCCAAATATGCAGCATGAGCTACAACACCTATTTTACCTTTTCTTAACAGAAAGACAAGTGACAAGCATATTATTTTGCAAGAGATAATAATTTCCTATATGCATGCACATGAAATGGGTTTGTTTTAAAAAATTTTTGTTGGTTGGTATTTTCAAGTGTAGGCATTTTTAGGGTTGTTACAGTCCTCCCCCTCATTAGGATCTCGACCTCGAGATTTAGAGATGGCGTACCCTTCAAAGAGGTAAGGAAACATGATCCGCAGGTCTGACTCTTTTCCCACGTTGCCTCCCGTTCTGTGTGATTACTCCACTGTATACCTTGCACATCGGGATGGTCTTGTTTCGAGTCTCTTTTGTGTCTCGTGCCATGATCTTGATCGGATGTTCCTTGTATTCTAGTGTATCTTGTAGATCCAGAGCATCTGTAGGTACTTGCTCCTCAGGCAACCTCAGACATTTCCATAGCTGAGAGACATGGAACACAGGGTGTACCCCTGACAGTTCTCCCGGTAATTCCAACTTGTAGGCTAGCTCCCCAGTCCTTTTGCAGATCTTGTACGGCCCAACATATCTTGGGGCTAACTTTCCTTTCACATGGAATCTGATGGTACCGCGGAGTGGGGATACCTTAAGGTACACGTAATCTCCAACCTTGAACTCTAGTTCTCTCCGCCTCCGGTCCGCGTAGCTTTTCTGCCTGCTCTGGGCTATTTTCAAATTCTCCCTGACTTGTGCAACTCCTGCTTCCGCTTCCACAATCTTGGCGGGGCCAAAGAATGCTCTCTCCCCGGTTTTGACCACATCAATGGTGTTCTGCATGGTCTTCCATATAGGGCTTCAAATGGTGACATCTTAAGGCTCGCCTGATAGCTGTTGTTGTACGAGAACTCAGCGTGGGGTAGACAGCTTTCCCAATCTGTCCCGTATTTCAGCACGCAAGCACGGAGCATATCTTCGAGAATCTGATTTACTCTTTCTATCTGCCCGTCGGTTTGTGGGTGATAAGCTGTGCTGTAATCAAACTTGGTCCCGATAGACTTGTGTAAGGATTTCCAAAACTGGGACATAAACTGTGAGCCTCGGTCGGAAATGATGCTAGCGGGGGCACCATGCAGCTTCAGAATATTGGCCATGTACAGGTCTGCCAGTTTTTCAGCCTCATACCTTGTGTGAACAGGAATAAAGTGAGCAACTTTGGTTAGGCGATCAACGATTACCCAGAGGTTGTTATGGTGCTTTGGGGTGAGGGGCAGCCCAACTATGAAGTCCATGGAGATGCACTCCTACTTCCATTCTGGCACCTCAACCGGTTGTAGCAACCCTGCTGGTCTCTGATGTTCGGCTTTAATCCTACTGCAAGTATCACATCGAGCTACATATCCTGCAATATCTGCTTTCATGTTTTCCCACCAGAAGTGTTTCTTCAGGTATTGGTACATCTTGGCTGACCTGGGGTGAATATAATACTTGGAGTCATGTCCTTCCGATAGAATCTCTTCCCGTAGTGCCGAATCCGTCGGTACGCAAATTCTATCCTTGTACCAAACTGTTCCGTGTTAATCTTCTCGGAATTCAGGGCCTCTTCCCAGCTTCATCAAACCTCGAACGTAATCTATCTCTGGACAGTTCTTTTGCGCTTCGCGGATTCGAGAGGTGAGGTTGTATTCAACACGAAGCTCATTCAACATGCCATAAGAGACTATCTCTAGCTGGAATGCGTCGAACTCCTTCTTAAGCTTGGGGGCATAGACTCAGTGATGAGGGTATGGCAGTAGCTCTTACGGCTAAGAGCATCGGCAACTACATTAGCTTTTCCTGGTGTTAGTATTTTTAACATCATTTCACGTTAAGTTGTCATCCCTAACATGATGCCAAAAACCAATAGTAAAATAATCTTCACTTACCTCCTAAAAATAATACTATAGAATATATCCGCAAGCGCACATCCCATTGTAGCACTTCACCCGGTAAGTATTCCGAGTATCGTTGATTTGTTTTATGCCAAAAGGATAAATGTGGCATTCTACTCATTAGGATAATCTACTATAATAATTGGAAAGATAAATGTGCAGACCTACGATAACCCATAACTCTAGTGCTTTAGTGATAAATAAGTCAATGATAAATGGTAAATGATAACTGAGTAAATGAGGTAAATGGTATTCCAGAGATAGAATATAGAGACTCACTAATATAGTAAGACAATCTCGAAATTCGGCTAAAGTAAAGGAAACCTATGTAATTACTAAATACAAAGTCTACAGTCTACGCCACATTACACATCTTCCTCTATAGCATAATAAACTCAGAAAACATCATAAGGAGCATCATCTAATGAGGATATTAAGACACAAGGGTCACCTTCTTCGCGACCGCGCTCTGCTAGTCCTACGTACGGGGGGGTGGACTACAGAGGAACCAATGCAGTTGTCACCTACGCGGACTACCACACGACCCGGCATGTCAGGGTGCCACCATAGGTACACAATATAACTAGATACCACGTCTACAAAATTTATACCAATTAACTCACTCGGGTACTGAATTAGGCGCTTTACGATCAAATGACAATAATCATCACCAATCACAACTATATCGAATATGCAACTAGAATAAACTAAGAACTGAATAAGTAGCAATATATTAAAATAAAGCAAAGTCATAATAAGATACAAGATAATATTACCGATCTCCAGACGAACGGATCTGCAATCCCAAGCATAGCGCCCAACTCTACTTGAACTTTGCTAGACGTCTAAACTATGAACTTGAAGAACTAGAGCCCTATTTCTAATCTCTGGAAACCCTAACTTCTGTCTACTCTTGACGAATGAAGCAGGAAGAATGAATTGGTGCTCTGGGGGGGGTCTGCCCCTTTATTTATAGTCCGGTGGGATGAACGTGCGCCGTGGGATCAAACCGACTTGAACAAAGGGCCCAGATGACTCCAGAGAGGCAGTGGAAGAAGACTCCAGAAGGTGGGCCGAAACCCTAGCAGGAGGGCGTCGGCCGGCCCCACCTTGACGCCGGCCGGCCCCACCCTGGTTGGTCTCGGGCCCCGGTGCTTCGGATGTGTTCTGGATCCTTCTAACTTGCTGATGAAGTATGTTTCCATCGCGATCAAATTTTGTAGTAATTATGCTCTTTAATTCTTCTTTTAAGCCTTTCTAGAATAATCTCTGGAAAATACACAATTCACCAAAACTCGTGGAATTTGTCAGTAATAACCCCTATGCTTCTATTATTGATCTTCCGTTGGCATTAGTTGACGGTATAAAATTGGTACTTAACGACCGTCAACAATACCCCCAAGCTAAGTCTTTGCTAGTCCCTTAGCAAAGTTGACTTGAAATAATTTATTTAGGGTTCCATAAAAATGTATAACTCCCAACAAATACTTAAATATTTAAACAGAAATTCTTTTCCGGATTGAAATTCATTAATCTACCTTTTAAACTTATTCTTATTCTTTTCAATCGTGGGGCTTTTAAACTAAGTCCTAGGTAATTAAAAGACAGAATAATCAAGCAAGTACTAAGTCTTTCGTCCTTTGTTTCAACCATTGCTCCAGAGATATAGTTTTTACTTAGGAAATAGTGAGAGCCTACTAATAAGATTGCAGAGGACTACTAAGCTATACATCATGATTGAATGTGCGAGTGTGATTAAAGTTTATTTTTTTGAACTCCTATGCATTATCCTCTCTTTTCTGTTTTTCTGAAGAGTGTGGGATACCTCCCCAGTGGATACTTTTTGTACCCGTTTTTTCTCTCAGGCGAGTGTCTTTGCACCCATTGTTTTACTCTCTTTTTTTGCACATACCCTTTTGATATGGCATCTTTCAGGCTCATACTTCTTTAGTATGGCATCTTTTAATTTTATAACTCAAACTCTTTGTTATACTTCTAAGAGACTTGTGCATAGAGTGAAAACTTTTTGTGCATATGAATTCAATCATAAATGCATAACAGAATAGTCTACTTAGATCATATTAGCAGAACAAATTATTATATTTCTTTTGATTTTGATTTTTGAAATGTCTGGAGCTTAGGTGTCACTTAGGATGAAATAAATAGCAACTCAAACCTTCTTATATCATATCCATCAATTACTTAGAAAAGCTTATGCTACCCACTGATATCAAGTTTCAGAATAAATTTTCATGGCAGATAAACTTCATGCAATTCGTAAGAGAATTTAAATTTAAATACTAAGCAATTACAGGAAATTATATTTAAATAGTTTAAATATATTTTTGATTTTTCTCTAGCTTCAAGTTCTAATTATTCTGAAGACAAATTGAATGCGGAATTTAAAGCAAACTTAATTATACAATCTATTTATTTTGGATTTTCATTTTTAAGCAAGCAGAATTTTAATGCAATAACTAAAGGAAGTGGTAAATAAATTTTTATTTGGTTTTCTTGTTGTGTTTTTAGCAATATTAAAATTAATAGAATTAAAGATTGAATTAAATATTGAAATAAAAGGTATATATAAAGGTGAGAGGTGCTCGCCTAGCGGGGATCTCCCTGAAGCTGGATGTTGCTCAGTAATGAGGTGAAGGTGGCGACGGGTATCCCATCTGATGTATCAAATATTCTAATCCGCTCTGCGTCAGCTGCTGTCCCTGATATATCTGATCCAGTCGTTGGTCCGTGCTGTGCTGCCATTGTTCATGCTGGTGGAACCTGTCGTCGACCTGCTACTGCCACTACTCGTGCTGTTGCAGTGTGCTGCTTATTGTGTTCTGTCTCTGTTCAATGTTAGTGAGACGCATAGATAAAGCTGGAAAATCATCAGTGGTAGTAGAAAAGTGCTGCCCAGGTGGGCGATAGTAGTCATCTTCTGGTGGTGCATGGAACGGATACGGTCCACCAGCGGTGAAGTCCGTGTTCCCGCGTGTAGAAAAAGATGCTCGTCCTCTCTGAAAATCAGTTGCTCCCCAACCCGCTGCTGCTGCTGCCGATGAAGATTCTCCTTACTAAAATGTTGGCTGTTCTTCCCATTCTGTATGTGCAGTCCATTCCTGGTGGGGCCCCTGCATCGATACCTGTTCACCAAAATCAACATAGTGGGAATAAGCTGGCCCAGATTGTGCTGGGTCAGCTCCAGTGAAATTAGCCCTCGGCGCCCTGCTGATGCGCGTGGACGGACACCTGTGAATATTAGCTCTAACAGATGGAAAACAAAATTCTACACAGAATAAATTCCTAACTCCTTGTCTGGCAGTTCGTACTCATTGTCATAATTTTTATAAATCATAACTATTTTATTATTTCGGCGTTTGAGCATGTGAGCACGAAAGAAAAAATCATAACCAATAATTCTGCGAGCATCAGAAATATAAACAAGTAAAGTATTCGATAATAAACCTAGCCCTGCAGTTAAACGAGTAATCCAGGAAGTAAAATAAATACTGCACTTTCTTAAGGAAGGGACAGTTCTTCAATAATTTAACATTATTTTTATAGGTGACGCCTTCCTCTTTTTAATCATGATATATAACAAATGTAGCTCATCCTGTTTAATAGTATTTAACTCCTCTCTAGAAAAGAATGTAAAAGCTAACTATTTAAACATAAATCTTAGTGTGAGATGATGAACTTCTTCAGTAGTACATTTTTGTTTTCTCTCAAGTTTCTTTGTAGTGATAGTCTCCCAAAAATTATCTTTATCAAAGTCTTGGAGAGTTTCAGAAATATTGACTACACACTGATTATTGAATCCTAATGCTAAACTAAGTGTTTTCCATGAGAGGATGAGTGGTTTATTAAACATTTTAAAATTAACCTCATCATCATCAAAATCTAGGGTGCTAATAAATACTATAGTGAGTAACTTGCTACCCTGCTCATTAATTTGCCATGCATCATCCAACATTTCTAAAAATAAGCTCGAACTCGGAATCCATTTCGGTTTCATGGAGCAAAGTGGCATAAAAAATTAGAGTATGCGTAAATTCCTTATTTTTAACCACATTTAATATCTCCCTCTGTGGTTTAGTTGATAATGAAATTTGAGTTATGCTTGTGAGTTCATACCTCTCTTCCGGTTAGGAAGAGGATGACGGGTCATACGTGAAGGGTGATAGAGGATCGATATTCATGTCGGAGCCGACGAACGATGGCACTTGTGATGATGATTGACTTCTTGTTGTGCGGTGTGAGAGGGCTCTTTCAAGGGATCGAATGACACCTTTCATTCTATTTCTCATCTTGCCTGTAAAATAAAGAACACGAAGAACACGGCAAGAACGAACAAGAACACAAGAATAAATCAAGAATAAGCAAGAACAAGAGGAGAGAAGGAATCAAAGTGGTAATCTCCCTTCTAGGTCTTCTTGCTAATCTTCTTTTCTACCCTTTTCCTTACTTAAACTTAAATCAAATGATAGGATTATGGAAGTTTGAAATCACGAGCTGCAAAACAACTTGGATACCTGCTCTCTGGAGTGTGTGTGAGTGTGTGAATGAGTGAGAGAGAGGAGAGACAGAGAAATGGAGGAGGGGCGCCGGCCGGCGTGGCCTTGGGGCCGGCCAGCCCCACCTTGTGTCATTTGGCTCTCTCCTTTAGCTAGTGTTGACACCACCTTCATCTACTTCCAAATGCATGTGGGTTGATGCTTTCTCTGGCTGAATGGATGGATGATGGGTAGTGCATGTGTGAATAATGAAGTTTGGATAGTAGTGAAAGGTGGTGGTTGATGATAATGCATGATGTGGCTTGATGTGATGATGGTGGGTCCCAAATGTTTCCCGTATTTATATCGTATAATGACACAAGAATGAAAAACTAAATTACTTTTATAAATCTATGAAAAATTAGGATTCTAATGATGCTCTTTTTATAATTTTCTGCCACCATAGCAAATTTCACTGACGGGGGGTTTAACACTCCGTTAGTAATAATCACATGGGGCTTAAGCTTTACTCATGCCATGCTTATTTTTAGTTCTTTTTAATAATGCAATTTATGAGAAAGTAAATATGCAAATTTAAATGCAAGAATTAAATTACCGATAACTACTGAGTTACCTCCCGGCGATGGTTCGGGGTTTTTGAGTCCGCCGATCCGGACTTCTCCAGTTGAATTATTCTTCATGATTCATCTCCGGTGTCGGAGATGTTGTTGCATCTTGTTCTTCATGACACTTCAACGTTTGGCATTGCTCCAGTCTTGGCTTGAATGCGAATCGCTCTTCTTGACCATTGATGGTGAATGTGATCTCTCCGGCTCTGACATTGATTGTTGCATTTGCAGTGTTTAGGAATGGTCGCCCGTGTATGAGGGGTATCTTCCTCTCTTCTTGCATGTCAAGTACTACAAAATCTACATGAATGAAAAAGTTACGGATTTTTACCAGAATATTTTCTGCGATTCCTGCGGGATAACGGACCGATTGGTCAGCTAATTGCAAACACATCGTGGTTGGTGTGAGCGTAGAATAGTTGAGTTTGTCGAAGACGGTCTTGGGCATGACGCTGACACTTGCTCCAAGATCACATAAAGCATTCTCGAACATCTGGTCTCCTATTGAACAATCAATAGTGGGACACTCTGGATCCTTCTTCTTAGTAGGAGAAGAACTCAGAATTGCCTCACTACACTCCTCCGTTAGCTTGACAACTTCAGTAGAAGGTAATGGTCCCTTGTTGTTGAGGATGGTTTGAAGATACTTCGTGTATGTAGGTACCTGCATGGCATCTAACAACGGGATATTGACATATAACTTCTGAATTACCTCTACAAACTTACCAAATTGATCATCTGTTTTAGCTCTTCTTCTTCTGCATAGAAACGGTAGGAGGGTTGTGTCATAAAAATCTTGAGTTAATTCTTGATCTTGTGGTTCAACTGGTGGTGAAGGTGGTATAACTTCTTCTTCTCTGTTGTCTTTTTCAATTTCTTCTTCTACCTGCACTAAATGTGAGGGTCTACGTGCCCCTTTTGGGTAAGGTGGATCACGTGTAGACTTACCTCCTCTAGTAGATATTCTTTTTATTTGCTCATGGTTAGTGGTAAACAAAGTAGAAGATAATTGTGAAATTTGTAATTCTATCTTCTTATTAAATAATATTTGATCTTTAACAGCAGAAGAGAAATTATCCAATTTAGAATTAATTCCTTCTAAAACTTTATCATTAAAAGCAAGCTTCTTATAAATACTTTCATTGATTCTAGCTTGTTCTAATATTAATTTTCTCAAGGGTGGTTGTCTATGATTTAAAAAATTAGAATTGCCTTGGTACTTAGGTTGACCGAGGTTGATTCCATCCTTGTTTCTGAGAAGTAGACTTTATGACTGTACTAATATCTTCTGGGGGATTTGTAAACAAAATTTCTAAAGGTCCTTCATATTGATTCTGAGAATTGAATGCATCTTGAATATCTTGATGATCTCTTTTATGATTGGCTCTTTGCTCTAACCAGTTCAACAGTACATCCATCTTGGTTGACAGTGCACACACTTCCTCTGAAATTTCTTCACTCTTATGGCATGTCTGAGTGTTATTTGTCCAATTCTGATTTTCTGCTATCTTTGCCATAATATCTTCAGCTCTTCCAGGGGTGAGTGACATAAATAATCCTTCAGCAGTGGCATCTAGCTGCTCACGTGACTTTTGAGTTAGTCCGTGATAAAATGTTTGCATGAGCAACAATTTTTCCGTTCCATGATGGGGACAATCTGATATGTAATCTTGAAAACGTTCCCAGGCTTCTGAAATAGATTCACCTTTCTGCTGACAAAATTCTGAAATCTTTCCGCGTAGAGCATTGGTTTTGCTTACTGGGAAAAATTTTTCTAGGAAAGCTTTTGAACATTCTACCCATGTCTTGACTCGATCTTTATTCTGATAAAACCACTGCTTTGCCTTTCCCTCCAATGATAACGGAAACAAACGAAGTAGCACGACGTCTTGAGGAATGCCTTTGATGTTGATGGTGTTGCCAATCTCCAGGAAATTCTACAGATGGACACTTGCATCTTCATCTTTCTTTCCAGTAAATGTGATAGCTTGCACCATTTTGATGAGGCTTGGCTTGATCTCATAATCTTGATTTCCAATGTTGAAAGTTGGCCCAACGCGAATATTCTCAGTGCTTGGGGCAGAGAATTCATGTAGAGTCTTCTCAGCCATGGCTTCACAAAATAATGTAAGACCCTTCTTCCTGTGGTTGTTCCTGATTGATAAGAGTTAAAGTACACAACCAATCCTGCACTTAACCTATATAAGATATTTAAATATAAACGAAACACGGGTAAGTCTGCTAAAGCAAAAGGTTATGGTTATCTCTAAGTATTTATATCTATAGTTATTTTTATGTTTTCCTATTAATATTATCTATGAAGAACTCTCCTATATGAAATTCTATAATAAATATCCTGGCGAATAAAATCAACGAACTTAATAAATTATCCTAATGAATACAATTGCCATCTCCGGCAACGGCGCCAGAAATGCTTGTTGGTATTTTTAACATCACTTCACGTTAAGTTGTCATCCCTAACATGATGCCAAAAACCAAAGGTAAAATAATCTTCACTTGCCTCCTAAAAATAATACTATAGAATATATCCGCAAGCGCACAGATAATTGTCCCATTGTAGCACTTCACCCGGTAAGTATTCCGAGTATCGTTGATTCGTTTTATGCCAAAAGGATAAATGTGGCATTCTACTCATTAGGATAATCTACTATAATAATTGGAAAGATAAATGTGCAGACCTATGATAACTCATAACTCTAGTGCTTTAGCGATAAATAAGTCAATGATAAATGGTAAATGATAACTGAGTAAATAAGGTAAATGGTATTCCAGAGATAGAATATAGAGACTCACTAATGTAGTAAGACAATCTCGAGATTCGGCTAAAGTAAAGGAAACCTATGTAATTACTAAATACAAAGTCTACAGCCTACACCACATTACACATCTTCCTCTATAGCATAATCAATTCAGAAAACATCATAAGGAGCATCATCTAATGAGGATATTAAGACACAAGGGTCACCTCCTTCGCGACCGCGCTCTGCTAGTCCTACGTTCGGGGGGTGGGCTACAGAGGAACCAACGTAGCTGTCACCTACGCGGACTACCACATGACCCGGCACGTCAGGGTGCCACCGTAGGTACACAATATATCTTGACACCACGGCTACATAATGTATACCACCTAATTCACTCGAGTACTGAATTAGGCGCTTTATGATCAAATGACAATAATCATCACCAATCACAACTATATCGAATATGCAACTAGAATAAACTAAGAACTAAATAAGTAGCAATATATTAAAATAAAGCAAAGTCATAATGAGATACAAGATAATATTACCGATCTCCAGACGAACGGATCTGGAATCCCGAGCATAGCGCCCAACTCTATTTGAACCTTGCTAGACACCTAAACTATGAACTTGAAGAATTAGAGCCCTATTTCTAATATCTGGAAACCCTAACTTCTGTCTACTCTTGACGAATGAAGCAGGAGGAATGAATTGGTGCTCTGGGAGGGGGGTCTGCCCCTTTATTTGTAACCCGGTGGGATGAACGTGCGCCGTGGGATCAAACCGACTTGAACAAAGGGCCCAGATGACTCCAGAGAGGCAGTGGAAGAAGACTCCAGAAGGTGGGCCAAAACCCTAGCAGGGGGCGCCGGCCGGCCCCACACTGGCGCCAGCCGGCCCTACCCTGGTGGGTCTCGGGCCCCGGTGCTTCGGGTGTATTATGGATCCTTCTAACTTGCTGATGAAGTATGTTTCCGTCGCGATCAAGTTTCGTGGTAATTATGTTCTTTAATCCTTCTTTTA
The DNA here is from genome assembly GCA_038502445.1 of Eremochloa ophiuroides. NCBI lineage: Eukaryota > Viridiplantae > Streptophyta > Magnoliopsida > Poales > Poaceae > Eremochloa > Eremochloa ophiuroides. The sequence goes on along the minus strand of JAHLJS010000001.1, from coordinate 7,076,482 downwards.
AGCCTTTCTGGAATAATCCCTGAAAAATACACAATTCACCAAACCTCGTGGAATTTGTCAAGAATAAACCCTATGCTTCTATTATTGATCTTCCCTTGGCATTAGTTGATGGTACAAAATTGGTACTTAACGACCGTCAACACCTGGGTGATACTGGATCTCAAGATCATAATCCTTGATAAGTTCCAGCCATCTGCGTTGCCTCATGTTTAGGTCCTCCTGTGTGAAAAAGAATTTCAGGCCCTTGTGATCGGTGTAGATATCACATTTGTTGCTTATCAGATAGTGCCTCCAGATTTTGAGTGCATGTACCACAGCCGCAAGTTCTAGGTCATGAGTTGGGTATCTCTGCTCATGTTCTTTCAACTGTCTCAAGGCATATGCTATCACCCTCCCTTCTTGCATAAGTACGCTGCCCAATCCCAGGCGTGAGGCATCACAATATACCACAAAGTCCTTGTGAATATCGGGCAGGGCCAATACGGGAGTAGTGGTGAGTTTGTGCTTCAGAGTCTGGAAACTCTCCTCACACTCAGGAGTCCATAAAAATTCGTTAGTCTTCTTCAGCAGATTGGTCATGGGTCGTGCAATCTTGGAGAAATTCTCAACGAATCGCGATAGTATCCAGCAAGTCCTAGAAAACTTCGGACTTCCGTCACATTACGGGGCTGTTCCCACTCTTTCACAGCTTCAATCTTGGCTGGGTCTATTGCAACTCCTTCGGCTGACAGCACGTGGCCTAGGAAAGCAACTTCCTCTAACCAAAACTCGCATTTGCTGAACTTGGCGTACAGGAGTTGATGAGATAACCTCTCCAACACAGTCCTCAGATGTAGCTCGTGCTCTTCTTTAGTAGCCAAGTAAATCAGTATGTCATTAATAAATACCACCACAAACTTGTCTAGCTCATTCATGAAGACCTTGTTCATCATGTTCATGAAATAAGCTGGGGCGTTAGTAAGTCCGAATGAGACTACTGTGCATTCGTACTGTCCATATCTAGTGACAAACGCAATCTTTGGAATATCCTCTTCCCTAATCTTCATCTGATGGTGTCCCGACCGAAGATCAATCTTCGAAAAGTACTTGGCATTGCGCAACTGATCCAGCAAGTCATCAATGCGGGGCAGCGGATACTTGTTCTTGATCGTGACTGCGTTCAGATTCCAATAATCAATGCACATCCTCATTGTGCCATCCTTCTTCTTGACAAACAAGAAAGGAGATCCCCAAGGTGAGGCACTTGGCCTGATATAGCCCTTCTCCAACAATTCCCCTAATTGCTTCTTAAGTTCCTTCAGCTCATGTGCTGACATCCGATATGGTCTCTTGGCAATTGGTGCAGTCCCTGGCATCAGGTTGATAACAAATTCTATGTCCCTGTCTGGTGGCATGCCTGGCAATTCTTCTGGAAATACATCGGCATAATCTCTAACCACGGGTACATCATCCACCGACAGCCTTCTTGTCTCCTTTAGTCTCTAGGGCACATAGGAGGGCTTGGACTCTCTCAGTTTGGGGTATGCATCAAACAGCTTGCCCACAGGGATGGGTTACTTGGACATATCTGGGTGAGCAGGATATCACTCCACGGTGTTTGGTTAACCAATCCATCCCTAGGATGACATCTAAGCTGTTGGAAGGTAGTAAGGTAAGATCGGCTCGGAAGTTTAGTCCCTCGATTGTGATTCTCACTCCCTTACATATGTGGATGCTCCTGAAGGTTCTTAGGGGTGAGCTAGTTAGGATTGGGTTTGCTCTTGGGGTTACAGGTATGTTATGCTTACGTGCATATGTAGATGATATGTATGAACATGTAGCTCCTGAATCAAACAGAATTGTGGCCTTGATACCTGTTTACACCAAAATCTGGACTGAGTGCAGATAGTCGATGCCGAGCGCAGATAGCCGATTTCGGGGCAGAGGCCAAGACAGATAGTCGATTGGGTCCCGGAATCGATTGTTGGGCTGAAGCGTAGACGGTGAGGTTGAAGGAAATAGCCGATTGATGACGTCAGCACAGATCTCTGGCACCAAGAAACGATCACGTTCAGAGTCCGATAAAGAAAGGAAAGATTGGGTTCCAAGTTACCTTTAATTTAGGAAAGTTTGTTGTTTTCCGTATTTATCTTGAGTTGTAATTCGAATAGGATTCTATCAAAGCCCTGGGTATAAATATAAGCCCCGGCCATTGTAATTGGACACACATCAATACAACACATCTTTCGGCTCCGGCCAAAACTTAGGAGTAGGAGTAACGTAGATCTCGGTGAGTTCTTCAATCGGGCGGAGTGTCATCCGGTGGATGCAGACTTGCTTGTAAGTGCCATCGTGCCTCGCTAAGTTTTGTCTCTTTAATGTCATCCGGTGGTTATGGGAGCATCGTAGATCGGGGTTGATTCTTATTTGATATAAGTTTAGCGTCATCCAGTGGACGTGGGCTTAGATCAAATAAGGGTTAGTTATCGATTCATGTTTGTTTTCTTGTTTAATCTATGTTTAACGTCATCCGGTGGACGAGGGCTTAGGTTGAGCTTGATTATGTGTATGGATTAGTTATCGGCTCTAACTAATTTGGCATCTTAGTTAGATTCATTAAGTTATCAAGATGTTATTTGTCATTTATTGTTTATTTATTAATATAACATCTTTCTGCCCGATCAAGATTGCGTAGTATTGGCCTTACATCTACATGAAAAATGTCATTTATGTCTCGTTCATGTTTATGCTTTGTTATGATGTCCGCTTGATTCGGCCAGTATTATCGTAGTCTTGTTCATACGTGATGAGAGGGCATGGCAAGAGCCGATCTGAATGAATACAGAGCCGCCGGCCTTCTAGACCAGCTTTGTATTCCTTTAGATTTGCTTGTGATTATTTTTGGGAATGAATCTAAACTGGTGCAAAGCCGTAGGCCTTCTAGACCAGCTTCGTATCAATTTCAGGTTTATACTTGGAACTAATCACCGTTAAGTTTTCTGCTTCATGGACCCTGGATCGGCTAATTAGCTGATGCAGTTGTGCTTTCACGAGAAAAACCAGTTAACCGATCGTGCCCTGCCAAATCGGATAAATAGCCGATTTCCGTCTGTTTGGCGTTCAGACAGTCTGAACTGAATGATTCGACCTGATAACATCAATCGATTATGCTTTAATCTGTTACAACTATCTGCATAGATTCGTTTAATGGAGATTGTTCTATTTGATTACACATATCAATCGATTATGTATCAGTTCAGCAACTTTTTCTGTGGCAAAACATGCATACATGCCGAAATCGACTCTCAATTAAATCGGCTCTCAGAGCCACATAGTTGGAACTACCTGGACACACTGGTTAGTTCCGCCCTGTGATTACTGATTATTATCTTTTCCTTGTCAATTGCAGGTCAAATTGACTGGCACGCCTGAGGGTTATCGGTACTCTCTGACCGGGTTTGAAGCTAGCTAGATCTCGGAAGCTCTGACGTTCTTGAGATCATATCCAGCTTCGCTGGTGTGTTGAAGCGCAAGGAACCATATTTTGTGCCAACAATACCATGTACTAAAAACATACCGTACACCGCATCTGTGGCAGCCTCTGCTTCTTCAGCGGTCATGTGGTTCAGTCGTCCACGGGCGGCAGATCCCTGGTTTGGCGTGCCCTGTGCAACAGCTGGTGCACGGTTGAGGTCGGGGCACGCAGCCACTCTGTGTCCGGTCTTCCCGCATCTGAAGCAAGTGAAAGGCGCACTGCCTGCTGGGGTTGTCGCAGGAGCCTTCCAGTTGCTTGCCCGTGGCGTGTTGGCAGCTGGAGCGGGCGTGTTCTGCACAGTCCGAGCTGGCGCAGGGTAGGTTTGAGCGGGGCGGTGGTAGTTGTTGTAGGTACCACCACCACGGCTCGTACCCGGAGGAGGTGCCTGGCGAGTCTAAAAAGACAGAGGTGCACCCGTTCGCTGTCTCTAGGTGGAGCAGTGCGAGCGGGTCCCTCGAAGCGGCACTTCTTCCCTTGTTCTGTGCCTCGAACTCCAGGCGTGCTTCCATGCGATCCTTCTTGATCTCAATGTAGTGGTCAATTAGCTCGCGAAGGGTGTAACTCTTGTTACCTGACAGCGCCAACCTGATCTTGGTCTGTAACCCCTTCCTGTAGTAATACATCTTCTCCTTCTCAGAACTCACGCATGACGCAGGTGCGTAGTGGAGTAGGCAGTTGAAGCGGGTGGTGTACTCGTGGATCCGGTCAGCTCCCTGGGAGATGTTGCAGAACTCATTCTCCTTGGCCTCCATAACACCATCAGGAATGTGGTGGTCACGGAAGGCCTCAGTGAACTCCTCCAAATCAATGCGGGCCGGGTCCTCGTTAGCGCTGGTGAAATTGTCCCACCAGGCTCTGGCAGCACCTGTCAGCTGGTGACTTGCGATCCCGACACACTCCTCATCAGTGCAAGTGGTCAGGTCCAGCTTCTTCTCCATCTCCTTGAGCCAGTCGTCGGCAGTGAGAGGATCGCTGTCAGTCCCATCGAAGGTGGGTGGCCTCAGGTTCAGGAATCCCTCTAGCTTCCTTTGGAAGTCGTTCTAGGGTGGCCCATGGTGCCTGTTCATCCCAGTAGCAATGGCATTCAATAGCTGTGTCTGCTGAGCCATCAGTTCCGCCAACGTCGGCAGTGGCGACGGCGGTGGCGGTGGTGGCGGTGGCGGAGGCACGTCCTCGCCATGTGGTGGCGGGTTGTTCACCGGGGGCGCATCTCTAGCTTGGCGTAGCTCCTCTTCCAGGTTGGTTCCATCACGCCTTCCAGCTGGGCGTCCACAGCCACGCCCACGCCCACGCCCAGGTACAAGTGCGGGCGAGGGTTGGCAGTTCTCTAGAGGAGCGTAACGTCTCATTGACATCTGTAAACAATGGAATATGTGCTCAGTGTCGTGATTAGTTTAGGTAGGGATTAGGTGTTTTTGACGATTTAAATGAATTAAAACATTTCTCATTCTATCCTGCACTCAACCAAAGAAGCATGAAGAACCATAAGATGCATAAGATCCAAATATCACTCATTACATGGTTTATTATTACATAAAGGAAGTTCCTAGCTGCTATGAGGATCGTGCTACACGTAGGTAGCCAAATGAGAAGGATAGCTCTACTGCTAAACATGGTAGTACTGATCATAGGGCCTCGTAGGGTCCATCAAGCTACTGCTGCATGAGGTGGAGTATGTCTGCGGGGATACGGCTGTCCTCCGCCTCTATCTCGTCATCGGTCATGTGCAGACGGTTGACGTAGTTGAGAGCCTCTGCTAACTCTGGAGTAGGTCCGATCTACTATAGTCCCTGAGATGGGCAGGCTCCCAAGTTGAGCGTGGTGAGTGGTACGCTGAAGTCTCCCCATCTGGGCTTCGTGTGATCTGCCACGGGTAGCTGACTCTGCACCTTCCGGATCTCAATGACCCTCCTGGCATCGGACTGCTTCCAAGCTGCTTCGGTACTCCGCACCTTGTCCTTCAAGTACTCCACCATCTTCACGTGGTCGATTAGGTGCCCCTGGTTGCGAATGGACCTCTCCTCGGACTCCTCTAGCTGCTTCTCCAGCTCCTTGATCCTGGAGCGCAACCTGAGCATCTCGACTCCATTGTCCCTGCCCTTCTGCTCCCTCTCAGCAAGTGTCCTGTTCTTGTCATCGAGCCTCCTCTGTAGCCCCAACACCCTACAGTCCAGGTAGTGGTTGCGAATCCCGAAATCCCCGACCTTGTTTCGCAGGTTAGCGATCTCCACTCGGTGCAACTCCTCACGGCGCTGCATCTCCTGCTATAAGTCAGTGACTGCCCTGCTCAAGCCTTCTAGTGTCTGAGTTCCACTCAGTAGACTGTCCTCTGCCTCTGCCAAGCGGGCGCGGTCGCGTTGCCTCCTCTGCTCCAGTGAACTGATATACCTATCCTGCTCCATGAGGTGGTGTGCTGCAGTGTGAAGGCTGGGGTCGGTCTCGGCCTGAGCGATTTGGCTAGTGTACAGGACTCTCTGATATAGGTCAGGGTGTAGCTCTAGGGCTTGAGGTAGCAGACAGAAGTGTGTCCCCCTGAGGTACTTGTAGGCTGTGTAAACCATTGTGTGCAGTACCTTGCGGGAGACCGACTGGACTCCATCCTCGACAGTCTCTCCGGCAATGTAGTCTGTGAACCTTGGTAGCTCTAGAAGGGTCAGACTGACTAGTGTCTCTACCCTGGTAGTAACAAGTCCCTCAAAGCTCTCTTCTGCGATGATCTTTCCTCTGCAGAAGTACTGGATCTGATCCGCCGGGACTCCAAGCTCCTCGAGTACCAGTCGTAGGACTAGAGCAAATCCGCCGTAGTTCCTCCCGCTGATTGGGACCTCGATGGTACCATCGTGCAGCGGTCCAAGCGGGTGTCCAAGGCTGGTCATCTGTAATTTTTCGGGAAATGGGTTAGCAGGTCCAAGTATTAGATAAGCCATTGCATAAAAAGGCGAATGCAAGGTCGGTAATATAACCGAGAGCGAGTCTGGTTCTCTACTCTAGCGTCCATTTTCTAAGGGTCTCATCCTACAGTCAAGTATGGCTATGATACCAACTGAAACGACCTCGATTTCCATGAAGGGAAATCCTCAGGCACGTAATGTAATTAAATAGATTGTGTCAACAATCCATAAAATTACCCGATTCTCAGTTGATACCCGGATCCACACAACGATTACAAAACAGAGTTTTACACTATTTATTTCATTGCCACACCGGGGGAATAGATCAAACAGAGAAGCCTGAAGATGCGGAAGCGATTCATCCTTCACGGCCAACTTGAGTGTAGCACGCGACCGGCTTAATCCACAGAGGGCCGGCGCACGGTGGACTGCGTGCGTGCTGGTTTATAGACCCCTGCCTTGGCTCGGTGGACTGGACGCAGTATTATTCTCCTTTGAGCAGTCTACGGTAGACCGGGTCTGTGTATGTGTGGCTGCGGGTGAGCGTGCACTAGAGCTGATGCCTGGCTTACGTCATTGCCCGCCGGGTGTTCGACTCAGGTTCCAAAAGGGTTCACCGGTGGCGGTGTGACACGGTGGTGGTCCGGCGAGCTCGATGGTTGTCAGGGGTGGCTCATACGACTTCCCCGTCGATCTGGTGAGGTGAGGTGACCAAGGGCTAAAAGAACGGCTTGTGCTCTCGGTTACGGGTCCGTGGTGCTTCGGTCACTGGCGGCGTTGTTGCCACAGAGCAGAGGCTCCGGTGAGGCGTGACAGAGTTTGTGGAGTGGTGGATTCGCTCCTCTGATCCCCGGCGACAGGGATCCGGCATCCAATTCGGGCTATCGGGGGCTCCCGGTGTTCACGGCGATGGTGCCACTCCGACAGCGGCGGCTACGGCGAGGTGGCTATGGTCGCAATTTGGGCAGGATTGGGCACAGCTTACTACAATTGGCGTGTTGCTGATCATCTTTGAACCGATGGTGTCGAGCTGGCGCAGCTGCAGCGCCTCCTCCTCGGCGAGATCCGACGGCGGCGCTCCGGCGAGTTCACGGTGCTTGCGGATGGGGCGAACGGAGCTTCCTCCAGCGCTTGTAGCTATGCAGATAGCACGAGGAGGACGTGGTGTTGCTCCACGACGGCTATCCTAGCCGGTGGTAGCCGGAGATGTCCAGAACGCTTGCTTGACACGGTGGTGCTCCGGCGGTCTTTGGTGCGCAAGCAAAACAAGGTGGGTGTGGTTACGAGGGCTCTTCGACTTGTGTTCAGGCCTTGGGATGCTGCGATGGTCCTTCTAGTCCAAAGGTTACGACGGGGCTTTGCTGCTACGCAGGGGAACGCCGACGAGACGGTGGCGCTCCGAGAGCTCGGTTCGTGACGGCGGTGCCCATCATCCGTTCCGGCTCGACCGATTTGTTTGGCCGTGTTATGTCTCGTGTGCGTGGGTGCAGAGTGTGCCGGGGTCAGAAACGACCCTTGGCCTGCGCGCTCGAGGTGCCGAGCGCCATGGCCGGAAGCACGGCAAGGTTGGACAAGGGGTTCGGGCGGCTCACCGTGGTGTCGAGAGAAGATAGGATAGCGGGGCTGTGTCGAGTCGGTGCCGTGCAGTTTGTTCGCAGTGCTGTGCCGATCCGCGACAGTGGCGCCGGCTCCGCCTCCAACTCCGGCTCCGGCGCGCTCTGCAGCAGCAGCGCCCCAGCGGCGCTCCCTTCCTCCGGCGGTGCCCTTCCTAGCGTGTCCCTCTTGCGGTGCTGGTGTTGTGGAGCCGCTGTGTGGCGGCGGGGTTTGGAATGGGGGTAGGGCTTCGAGGCAAGCCCCCTTTTAAACGCGGCAGTGGCATGGCGAGCGGCGGACGGTGATAGACAGTGGTGGGGGTACGTGGAGGCCATCGGCGTGCTCGTGTTAGGGTTCCAGGGTGCTCGCGGGGTTCTTTTGTCGTCTAGGCGACGGGGAACAAGTGGGGGACAGGCCGAGGGGGCAGGCAGGCCGGGGTCATGCGATTTACGTGACCCTGCCGGCCGTCGCCTTGGAGAAGAAGAACAGGGGAAAGGGCGGTGGCGAGGCTGACAGGCGGGGCCGGCTGATTAGCGGCAGCGGGTGGATCGATTGGCCGAGGCAGCGCGCGTGTGTTCTGTTGGGTCGCGACTTGGGCCGGCCTGGTTCAGTTGCGTGCGATGAAGGAGGGGGAGAGCGGCCGGTTCGACTGGTTGGGCCAAGATGGCGGGCTGGCTTGGGCAGCATGCCGAATGGGTTGGGTTTGCTTTCTTCCTTAATTTTCATTTCTCTTTTATTTATTTACATGCTCATACTTACACACAAGAATATGTATACACTTTCACATGTTGTATGATTATTTAAGCCAAGCATAAAATGTCTAGGAAAATCCAAATATGCAGCATGAGCTACAACACCTATTTTACCTTTTCTTAACGGAAAGACAAGTGACAAGCATATTATTTTGCAAGAAATAATAATTTTCTATATGCATGCACATGAAATGGGTTTGTTTTAGAAAATTTTTTGTTGGTTGGTATTTTCAAGTGTAGGCATTTTTAGGGTTGTTACAGGGGTGTACATGCCGCTTTATGGCTGGCAGACGCGTCTTATCCTGTGATCCCTGAATCACTTTTGGGACTACCTCACAGGTGAGTACTAACAACAGCTTTGAAATTGTACCGGCTCCATGCCTCCTCATCAATAACTGGTGTCTAGGGTGTGTGTCTGACACTCGTTTCTTTGCGATATAAAATTTGCTCGAAGTCTTTAATCAAAAGTCGTCCTGGTACCTCACACTCCCATGGCTTGCTATTACTGTTGTTAAGATATTCCATGTATGTGGAGAGTTTTTATTTCCTATAATTATATTTTAAACTCGCGAATGACAAAAATTGGAATGTTAGAAGTAGCACCAACTTCATGAGAAGGTGAGGGACTAAGGAGATCTAATACATTCGTTGTATTAATCTAAGACATGACAAATCCTTTGTTTCACTTTTCTTTCGATCAGAGCAATTGGTTAATATATAACTAAGCAGGCTGGAAGACCTTTTTTTTTGAAGGGAAGCCACAAGACATTTCAAAGCTGTCGAAGTAGAACTCTTTTACATTAACTTAATACAGTAGCTGGATAACTATATTTGCTTCTCAATCAAAGTTCTAGGAACATTTTGATCATGGTTCGACCCAAACAATAATATTTCTTCATCGCAGATTTGGTTACGAAGCTGGAAATTTGGCATGCTAAGTGTAAAACAGTAATTAACTACAATAATCTGGCAAAATTGGCATGATAGTAGGAGAAATTGGAACAGCTGTGACCATTGCCACTCGAGCGTGCACTCCGTTCGGTTGCTATCATGTTGAATTTGTGATCCATCTCAGCCACGAACAAGGAGTGCTATTTCTGTGTGGACTGGATTCCTACTTTTTCTCCCAATACCTCCAACTCCTAACCTATAATCATGGTAATCTAGGATCTCCATGTCGTATGTAAGCCATACGTATTGGACTGGCAAATCTATGTGAAACGGAAATAACAAGTAAACAAAAGGAATTTGATTACACATTTATAGAGATGGAGCTATGTTTGCCTCCAGTTCAGTTCTACATCTGTTAAACACTATTTGGACTCATTTGTCAATTACGTGGACCAAATCAGTGTGGTCCAATATATTGCATGCCCCAGGGCATTTAAAAAAAACTTGACTAGGCGGGTTAAGGCAACACCCGGGCACATTTACTCTTTTAGTTATGTCACCCGAATATTTACTCCCAAACTTATTATACTTGCCTAGAAGTGGCACACAGTTTTAAAAGTAACTACAATTGATGGCAATGAATTGGGACAAACATAGCCAAAACAGAGTCCGGAGTGAAAGAAGTATCGGTCAGATGGAGATTTTTCTCGCCATTTCATCAATTCACAGATCAAACCTTGCTATATCCTTATGTTGTTGATTCCATTTTCTGACACAGCACATGTCCGCAGCCCCCCTAAGCTTTGCAATGTACATTCGACACATAAGGTCCTCCATTGACAAGGGAGACCTCTATTGAAAAGATTGACAAATGTGGACGTAATCCTTGATAGTGCCGGCTAAAGTTGAGGAAGGCTTTCCTAAACAAACCACCGTGATGGCCAGGCAGCATCGCCCACTATGACTGAGACAAGCAAACCACCACGGGTCATTACCCATCCAGATGGCATTGCAGCTAAGTGCACCAGCATTCAGGGCCTTGCATAGAAGCAAAGGACACCACTAGTAACTTTTTAGATAAAGGAACAGAGTTCCAGCCTCTACCACCCGAAGATGGTACACAGTCGAGATACAAGATTCAACACACAGCCATAAGTTGCACACAGAAAAGTCTAAAAAAGATACTCCTCAACATTGCTACAAAGCAGCAAGTCCTACTGGGCAGAGACTAAGACTAAAACTCGATACGAAATTGGTAACTCCTTCGAAATTTAGCAAAAGCTGCCATCAAAGCAGCCTCTAAGCTCCTGCATCCGGTCATGAGTGTAGTCCTATCTTCCACTTTATGTAGCATGGACCACTGCCGAATCCAGTACGTCATCCTGAAAATTATCTGCACAAAATTATTAGGTCTTAAATTGTTGAATACCATATGATTCCTATTCAACCACAAACACCAACAAAGCGCTGCTGCCCCAACCATAATATGAGATCTAAGCTTGGCGCTTAGGCCATTCAGCCAAGACCCAAAAAGGTGTGAAGCACTAGTAGGGGGTTGAATTCCGAAAGCGATATGTATTGTATTCCAGATAAACCTCGTGGTATGACGGTCAAAAAAGAGATGTTGGATGGTTTCTTCCTTATGACGGAAACAACATTTAATACTCCCTTGCCAGTTCTTCTTTGCTAAATTATCTTTAGTTAACATCACACCACCCTTTTTTAAAAACCAAAGGAAAATTTTAATTTTCAATGGTACCTTTAGCTTCCAGATTGTATTCCTTTCCGGTATCATGTTTCTATTAATCATAAGATTATACATCGATTTAACCGAAAATTTGTCTTTCTTACTCGCACTCCAAAAAAAACAATCCTTTCCACTCGGCAAATGAATGGATGATACCTTTGAGACCAAATCAAGCCAAGACACCAAATTATCATCAACTAAACTCCTTCTGAATGACACTTTAAGTGGTCTGGCCCCTAGGACCTTCGCCACAGTGTCCTCTTTCCCCCTTACCAACCTATAAAGGTTTGGGTAAGTATCCCTAAATGATTTATTGCCTACCCATACATCTTTCCAAAAGCAAATGTTCTGCCCATTCTGCACTGTGAAGTATCCACCCGCTAGGAAGCTATCCTTCACTTTCATTAAACCACTCCAGAAGTGAGAATCCCCTGGCTTATGAACCACTTGTGAAAGGGGTTTTTTTGATAAGTACTTCTTTCTAAGTATACCTTGCCAAACCCCCTCTTCATTGATCAGTTTAAACAACCACTTACTTAATAAGCGCTTGTTTTGGATGTCTAAATTGACGATACCTAACCCTCCAAGCTCCTTTGGAGTGCAAAGGACACTCCACTTAGCCAGACGATACTTCCGTTTGTGCTCGTCACATTGCCAAAAGAAACGCGAACGAGAGTAATCTAGTCTTTTCAGGACTCCCCTAGGGACCTCGAAAAAAGAAAACATAAATAGAGCCAGACTAGAGAGAACCGAATTGATAAGAACTAGCCTTCCTCCATATGAGAGTAATTTGCCTTTCCAACTGCTAAGTTTTTTCTGGAACTTTTCTTCAATGCCAATCCAGTCCCTGTTGGGCAAATTCTTATGATGCATGGGTATCCCTAGATACCTAAAGGGGGTAACACCCACCTTGCATCCAAATAACGAGGCATATTCCTGGTCAAATCCCCTGGCTTCCCCATAGCAAAAGAGCTCGCTTTTATGAAAATTAATTTTCAACCCTGACAATTGTTCAAAAGTGTTAAGAACCAACTTGAGCTCTCTAGCATGTTGCAGACTGTGGTCTAAGTACAAAATGGTGTCGTCCGCGTAATGCAGGATAGGCAAACCATCATCGACCAAGTGTGGAACCACGCCCTGAAAGCATCCATTAGCTTTGGCTCTGGAAATCAAAATCGCAAGCATATCCGCAACAAGATTAAACAGGATGGGAGAAAGCGGATCACCTTGTCTCAACCCTCTCTTGGTTTGAAAGAAGCAACCCACGTCATCATTTATTTTAATTCCCACATTGCCACCTTTTACAATTTGGTCAATCCAGCTACACCACTTAGGTGAAAAACCTTTCATACGCAAGGTCTGTTGTAAGAAGGACCACTTAACCTTGTCGTACGCCTTTTCAATGTCAAGTTTTAAAATAACCCCATTTAATTTTTTTCGGTGCAACTCATGAATGGTTTCGTGCAGAATAACCACACCTTCCAATATGTTCTATCCCTTCATAAAAGCTGACTGCGACGGCTGAATAACCTTTTGAGCCACTAGTGCAATACGGTTAGTCAACACTTTAGTGAAGATCTTGAAACTGACATTAAGCATGCAAATGGGACGGAATTGCTGTATTTGAGTTGCTTCCTTTTGTTTTGGTAATAATGTAATTATACCAAAATTAAGGCTATAAAGGGGTAGATTACTCTTGTAAAACTCCTCAAAAAGTGGCAGGAGATCGACTTTTATTAGCTCCCAGAACACTTGGTAGAATTCCGCTGGAAACCCATCCGGTCCCGGAGCCTTATTATGCTCCATCTGGAAGATGGCCTCCTTAATTTCATTTTCTGAGAACTCCATACTTAGAATGATTGCGACACCTGGGCGATGTCATCTGTGAATGACTCAAGCATAGAAAAATTATTTCGAACCGGTTCCCCAAAGAGGCCCTTGTAGTAGTTGGTAATGAAATTCTTAAGATTTTCATCTCCAACAATCATGCCCTCCTCTTGTTCTAACTGGAAGATCCGCGTTTTTCTGTGCTTGCCATTCGCCACAAGATGAAACTACTTAGTATTACTGTCACCCTCAAGCAAACCTTTAGTTTTCGCACGCTGGTACCATTTGACTTCCTCCTCTCTTAAGAGAGTGGCGAGTCTGTTTTTGTAGTAATTTTTAAGATCAAGTTCTGAATCAGAAAGCAACTGTGATTCGGCCTTGATATCCAGTTCCTCAGCCTTCTCTTTTTTGTAGCTACCACTTACATTCTTAGCCTAGCCCCGTAAGAACTGTCTAAGCCTCTGGATTTTATTTTGCCACTTTTGAAGAGGAGTATTGCCCCGTGTCTCTTTTTTCCACACCTCAGACACTAGTCCTGAAAAATCCTCTTTCAACAGCCAACCAAGCTCGAACTTGAACCCCGGTTGTTTGTTACCATGTGTACCGCTTCCAGTATCTAGGAGCAAAGGAGTGTGATCCGACAATTCCCTGGTCAATGCCTGAGCCGTCGCCAGGGGATATTTAGATTCTCACTCAGTACTCACTAAAACACGATCTAGTCTTTCAAACGTGGGTATCACCCTCGAATTTGCCCAAGTATATTTTCTATTAGAGAGCTCTAGCTCCCTAATGTCTAGGCTGTCAATAATCGCATTAAACAGGAAGGACCAGCGATCATCATACCTATCATTGTTCTTTTCCTGTGAATTTCTGATGATATTAAAATCACCACCCACCATAAAAGGACCGGATACTTTAGAACAAGTTTGACACAATTCTGTGAGGAAAGCTTCCTTATACTCCGCTTGAGCAGCCCCATAGACCGCAATAAGCGTCCAAAGAAAGTCATCCGCCTTATTTCGGACTCTAAATTTGACATAGAAGTCCCCCTCATCAATACCCCGATGTCCAAAGTATCCAAATTAATTCCGAGCAAGATTCCCCCCCGACCGACCATGAGGTTTGGACAAATGCCAAATAAAATATTGCCCCCCACAGATATTTGCTAGGACTGATTTCTAGAAATCTTTCTTGCCTGTTTCAAGGAGAGCTATGAAGTCTAGCTTCTGTTCTCTTGAAAACTCCGACAGGAATCTATACTTAGCCAAGTCGCTCAGACCTCTGCTATTCCAAAAGATTCCTTTCATTTGGACACTCTTTTGTGATTTATAAGCACTTTCAATTTTGGCTTCTTCTTTGCTCTAGTCAAAGAATATGCCTTGTTTTTCCTGAAGATAGTTCTAAAATCACAGCTTAGGTGATCCATGTCTCCCTCGAAAAAATCATCCACCAACTCATCGCAAAGATAACTCAGGGCATCATTCTCAGTCTCATCGCATTCCTCATCCCTAAAATTATTAGACTCATGGCCATCCACAGGAGCAGATTGTGGTAGCCATTAGCTTAACCCGTTCAGCCTCATTTAAAAGCCTAAAAGAATCACAAATTTCCTGCAAATTCTCCCCCAAAGAAACCCCCAGACTCGCAAAGAAAGACTGAGAGTTAAACTGTGACAAAGAGGAATGGGCAGCGCCAAGATTATTTCCTCCACTGAAGTCGAGGTTCTTCCTTGCCACCCTTCTCTTTGCCTTTGACATGCAGTCCTCCTCGCTGCTCCTTGCCAGCCTTGGACTCGCCCTTTTTGGTGTTCTGCACACCGCGCCAATCGCCGCCGCAGCCAGCAGCATCCCTGCCGCAGCCTCACAGCCGGCAGCCGCCATCACTGCGGAAGGCAGTGACACCGGTGGTGCCACCTGCCCCACCAACAGCTCCTCCGGTCGCTTCGGCCCTGCCAGTGACGTCGCAGATGGCTGTTCAACCAACGGCAACACACCCAGGCATCACCCGAAGACCCGGTATCACCCAAGTCAAGAAGATCATATTCATCATCAGAGTCTCCCGCAGCCGCTCCCAGCCTGTCCACTCCCGGCTCCTCCAAATTTTCTGCCAAGACATTATCAGCGCATTCAAGCAAAACATCATTCACAGCCCAGTCCACTATGTCACTAGCCATAGCATAAAGATTAAGCTCAGCCCCCGCGGACATTCCCCCATCCCTAACTTCCTTGTTCACATCCGAAGAAGTGCCACCATCCTCCTCCATGGGCGTAGGTTCATTGTCTTCCTCAGTTCCCTTCTCATCAGCCCCGGCTACATCGCCTTTGCCATCCCCGGCATCACCATCCCCTTCCAAAAACAGCTCCACCTCCGCGCCATTCTCATCAAACCCCATCTTTTCTTTTACAATCTCAAGCTCAAAATAATGGTCTCCAATTACAACATCCATGGTAGTAGGGACCAAGGCTGGATCAAGAACAGCCACCAGAATGCGGCCAAAATCACTGTTCCGAGTAGTGACCATATCAACCATCTGAGTGGACCCAAAAAGAGTACCGACCGCCCAAAGAATAGGATACTCCCTCAGGTTCTCCCAGATTCCAGAGACCCGAAGCCACACTTTGGGCAACAAGAATCCCTCTTCCTTCATGTGCCACTCCGGGAAACTGAGCCGAGCGCCAGTTCCAACACCATCTACCCTCACATCCACCCCACCATAAGCGATGGATTACAACTCTGCCTTAGAAGGGAATTGCACAACGAACGAACATTCACTCCGCTTCACCGGATTCCACCTCCACTTTCCCGGAACAATCCTCTGTAACTGCCCAACCAGTTGATCACGGGAGACAGTACCTCCCACCACTGTCACCAGAGCGGTTTTGGAGTCTTTCTTCCTTGGCAGGGGGCATGAGGTATGTGGAAAAACCCCAGGCCTGCCACAGAGTAACCAACAGCTTGTGCCACCGGTTTCGGATGCTTTAGCATAGGGCATTTGTGATTCAAATGATCATGCCCGTCACAGATAACACAATACAGCTCCGTGGTACATTCAGCCGCCACATGACCTTTTTGAGAGCAACAACCACACAGACCAGCCTTAGCCCCCTTGCCGTTGCCCCTATTACCATTGCCTTGCCGCGGTCGCCAATCACGGCCTCCCTATGCTCACCGGCATCCAGAAGTAGAGCATCCTTCTCAAACCCAGACTGGCATCCCTGGAGCATACTCTGTCCTTGAACAGCAGCCGTCATCGAAGATGACCCCGGCAACTGAGACATCGCAGCCGTGGCAAAGGAGCCGCGCCCACCAGCCGGAGCCGGCCGCCGTACAACCGGGTTTCTTGCAGCACGAGGACGGAAACCTTGACGATGGCCCCCGTGGAGATGACCCTGCGGAGGTCCGTACCCCCTGTAACCCAGATCGAACTGCGGGGCACTCCACAGAATCCCGCCTAGAGCTGGTGATCCTCGCTGCCACCACCCGACAACCTTCCGTGCGTTGGAGGAGCACCAGCACCCCCGAAAGGAGGGCCGCTGCCCTGCCGAAGCGGCGCCTGGCCGCGTTCCCCACCACGCCCCTCGCCTGTCGCCATGTTGCTCCCCTGCATCGCCGCCGCCCGAGAAGCCGAGAGAGCCGAGGCCTCGGGTGCAGGAAGGTGAATAGGAAGCGCCACACCCCCGCGCCGACCTGCACGTGAAAATAGAAAACCCAGGCCACTCGAAAACGAAACCTGGGCCGCGTACCTGAGACGGCCCACAGTAGCTCCTAGCCCAGCACCAGTCGCCACCATTCCCACGTCCTGGGCCACGGCCCATCCTCCCACCCCCTCCGGATTAGGTCTGGAGACTTCCACCGTCGTCTCCGTCGAGGCAGGGGCCGACGTCGCCGCCACGAGGGCCTGCTCCGCCGCCGTCGGGCACTGCTTCTACCTGCATCAGGAGAGCAAGACCATACCTCTCGGGGGGCAATCTTGACCTCCCCTAGCTGAGCCTCTGCCCGGAGCACCTTGTCGACGGTGAACCCCTCCGACAGAGCTCCATGGATGAAGACCCGGGTTGCCACTGGCTCATCCGCGCCCCCATCCTCCCCTTCCTCATCGGAGCTAAGCTCACCCTCCATTGCCTAGAACCTTGAACCGGCGCAACCCATGGCGAAGTTTAACTTCGGATCACCCGGTCCAACCTTCGTCGACGCAGAGTGCCTCTCCGGCAACTCATACGCAACCCCCGGCCCGGGGCTCGCTGTAGGCGACCCAATATTGGCCACCCTGTGCCCAGTGCTGTCCGAGCCTCCTCCGCCGCCAAGCTTCCCGACCGAGGCGGCCTCAGCAGCTCCGGCAGGTCGCTCCTCACTCGCGATCGCCCCGCTTGCCCTCTTTTTCTCCTATACGGCATCAAAAAGCCACACCACTAGTGACTAGCCGATGCAGTGTACCAATACCCAGCCACACAGCTAGCGTCAGTCACACTGGAGCCGAGCACCCCAGCCCTTGATCCGCAGGGATGCCCAAAGTTGAAGCGTGTGGGATGAGGCGGCAGCAGTCACCTAGTTTGGCGTAGGAGGCCCATGATTTGGTAGCCACTGTAATCACAGATGAAGAGAATGGTGGTGCACTGAGCACCCCAAGGATAAAAGTGTGAGGGTATGGGGGTTGGTGAGGAGGGAAGAATGAGCAAATGATGTGAGGCTTGTTTTTGCCACCGACGCTGCCCGATCTCGTTGTTGGAATATGATCCGAATTCTAACGTAAATCCAACGGGGACGCCTGAAGGGCCCGTGGTCCGGGTTATATTTATTAGCAGATTCGTTTCCGTATTTGAATAGAGTTAGTCCACACTATAAATACATCTTGTAAAGCGCACAGAAAGAGTTGATGCAACTCATTGTATTCCCTGCATTGTGTAAACTCTCTCCATACAGTGAAGATCACCGGTTGGCGCCTGTGGTTTGTTCCCGCAAGGGTTTTCCATGTAAAAATCTGTGTCTCATGTTCGATCTATTCCTATTATTACCTAACAAGTGGTATCAGAGCCAGACACAAGATTGAAAAAAAATTAGGGTTTCAGTCCCTGTTCGTTCGCCGTCGCCGCTGTGCGTTTCGATCTTCACCGTCGTCGCCGCCTGGTTCGCGCAGTCCAAATCAATTTTGTGCAGACCGAGGCAGGGGCGATATCCATCCTGGGCTGCCGCCACTGCCCCAATTCCCAGCTGCCGCTGTCCCTGGCGATTGGCGAAAAGAGGCCAACGGAAAAATTGCCACGCACGTGGAGCCTAATCAAGGCTGGGCACATTCGTCCAGCAAGCTGATTTGCACGAGGATCAAGGTGCAGGTGTAGTTGAGTTTTTTGGTGCTCACATTTCCTGTTCACTCTGGTGATTTTCTACGCGCACTACGCGCACCCAAGAAGCATACCAGAAGGTTCCAAGTTCATTGCTGATCGTACACAGATTGTGTACCAGACTGCAGGTTATTGCTAGGGTTACACCTAAATTTCTGCAGATTATTATTCTTCTGGTTATTGCTATTATTTCTTCACCATGTCTACAGTAAAATATGATATTCCTCAACTGGATCGTGACACAAGGTTCGCTGAGGAGAAGAGAAAATATCGTAAGTCCTTGACTCAAATTCAGCTTCATCTCTCAAATAATATTTTGCAAGATTGTCTGCAGGAGAAAACTGCAGCTGCTTTGTGGCTCAAGTTAGAGTCAATTTGCATGTCTAAGGATTTGACAAGCAAGATGCATATGAAGATGAAGCTGTATACCCACAAATTGCAAGAAGGTGGTTCTGTAATTAATCATCTGACGGTCTTCAAGGAGATCGTTTCTGATCTACAGGCTATGGAGATCAAGTATGATGATGAGGATTTGGGTCTTATTCTTTTGTGCTCTTTGCCTAGTTCTTATGCAAACTTTAGAGATACATTGTTATATAGCCATGATACTCTAACTCTTGATGAGGTTTCTGAGGCATTGCATGCCAAGGAAAAGATGAAATTTATGGTGTCTTCTGAAGGTTCTGCTTCCAAAGGAGAAGCGTTGTCTTTTCGTGGAAGGACAGAAGATGAACCAAACAATGGCAATAGAGGCAAAAGTTCCAATCGTTTCAAAGGCCGATCGAAGTCACGAGGTAGAGGAGATAAATTTTGCAAGTATTGCAAGAAAGACAATCACTTCATCAAGGATTGTTTGAAATTGAAGAATAAAGAGAAGAGAACTGGCATATATAGAGAGAAAGGTAAATCCAATGAAGAAGGTAATGCTTCTGTTGCTGCTTCTAAGGCAGATTATTCTTATGGTGATTCGCTTGTTGCTTTTGCTGGATGTGCAAATAATGATGATGAGTGGATTCTTGATTCCGCTGTTTCTTTTCATATATGCTCTAATAGAGATTGGTTTGTCACCTATAATTCTCTCCAAGGTGGAGGTTCTGTTAGATTGGGTGATGACAGTCCACTTGATATTGTTGGAATTGGTTCCATTCATATTAAGATGCATGATGGCATTGTCAGAACTTTGACTGACGTTAGGCATATTCCAAGCATGAGTAAGAATCTTATTTCTCTTAGTACTTTTGATGCTAAAGGGTACAAGTACTCCGGTGGAGATGGAGTTTTAAAGGTGTCAAAAGGTTCTCTTATTGTGATCAAAGGTGAATTGAAATCTCCAAATTTATACCGTCTTCGTGGTACTACAATTATAGGTGATGTTGCTGTAATTTCTAATTCACCACCCAATTCTGATGCTACTAATCTTTGGCATATGCTTCTTGGACATATGAGTCAGCAAGGCTTGCATGAATTGTGCAAGAGAGGACTTCTTGATGAAAATAGCATCAGTAAGTTGAAGTTTTGTGAGCATTGTGTGTTTGGCAAACACAAGAGGGTGTCATTTAATATCTCTACATATAAAAGTAAAGGTATTCTTGATTATGTGCATTCTGATTTATGGGGACCGTCTTGCAAACCTTCTTTTGGTGGTTCTCGTTATATGTTGACAATCATTGATGATTATTCTCGTAAGGTATGGCCTTATTTCTTAAAGCATAAATCAAAAGCATTTTCAGCATTTAAAGAGTGGAAGGTTATGATTGAAAATCAAACTGAGAAGAAGGTTAAAAAGCTTCGCACTGATAATGGGATGGAATTTTGTTCTAATGAATTTAATGAATATTGCAAGTCTCAGGGCATTGTTAGGCACTACACTATTCCTTATACACCTCAATAAAATGGTGTAGCTAAGCGTATGAACAGAACTATCATCTCTAGGGCCCATTGCATGTTGTCTAATGCTGGCTTGAATAGGCGTTTTTAGGCTGAAGCTGCTTTCACTGCTTGTTATCTTATTAATCGTTCACCCTTTATTCCTCTTGATAAGAAAACTCTAATTGTGGTATGGTCTGGATCTCCAGCTGATTATTCACAATTGAGAGTTTTTGGTTGTATTGCTTATGCTCACATTGATAATGGTAAATTAGATCCTAGAGCTGTTAAATGCATTTTTATTGGTTATCAACATGGTGTTAAAGGTTATAAATTGTGGAATCCCCAGACTCAGAAGGTTGTGCTTAGCAGGAATGTTATCTTTAATGAATCTGTTATGTTTGTTGACAACCTATCTTCAGTTGATGATCCCATTGAGGGAGAGAAAATAAGTGTGCAGGTGAAGCACTTAATTGATTCACCAGGTGTTGATAATGTTGCTATCCAAAATGAACCAATTGCTGAAATTTCTCCAATTGTTGATGATTGTTCTGCTGTTGAGCATTCTTCTCCAGTTGTGCACACTACAGGAAGACCAAGCATCAATAATAAAATATGGTGGCGAAATTATGTTTTGTCACTGATTCCCATGTTATTAGTGACCAAAATAATTTTCATCACTATAACGTCGATTATTAGTGGCAAGGTGCTATATCGCCACAGAATGTACCTTTAGTGGCGAACTTAGTGGAGAAACATTAATTTGCCACTAATAAATAGGCTAATTGTGATTAAATATTTTTTCCTCACAGTTATGCTATTTATTAGTGACAAAATATTATATTGCCACATCATTCAAGGTTTGTGAGAAAATAT
Source organism: Eremochloa ophiuroides (assembly GCA_038502445.1). Lineage (NCBI taxonomy): Eukaryota > Viridiplantae > Streptophyta > Magnoliopsida > Poales > Poaceae > Eremochloa > Eremochloa ophiuroides. The sequence goes on along the minus strand of JAHLJS010000001.1, from coordinate 7,055,186 downwards.
TGTGGCGAAATTATACTTTGCCACTATTAACCATATTAATTGCGACTAAAGAATTTTTCCTCACTGTTAGTACATTCATCAGTGACAATTTTTTTCGTCGTCACGAGCTACATGATTAGTGAGATAATTTTGTGGCACAATATTCTTTTGTCACTAGCTACCAACTTAACCGTCAGGAAATAATTTTTTATATATAATAGCTTTGTAGGTGATAAAATATGTGTTCCATGTGATAAATAATTAGCGGCAAATATTATATTGTCAATATTTACTAGATTATTTTTGACTAAATATTAATTTCTAACTAGTATGATTTTTTAGTGTCAAAATTTCCTCACTATTGTTTATATTTGGAACATATAAGAATAAAATCAGATGAAAATACATTTGGAACCTCGACCAGTATGCCGCGAAGATGGGATTATCGAGCTCCGGCATGTGTTCGGTACGAAGGATAGCAGTACTAGGATAACAACTATGTTAGCCCAAATACCATGGACCCACCTGTCAATCAAACTCCACCTTATCTCTTCCCCATTGTTACCTGCGGCTGCAACTGCTGGACAGAGCATCTCTGGCAGCCCCAAATCTCGCAGCTCCGCCAAGTGCCGACGAGCTCGCCCATAGTTGCTGGCTGCCGATGCTCCTGCCCATGGCTCTGCTGAAGCTCGCTCATGCGGCGCTCAGTGAGTTCGCCCACGGCTGCTCCTTCTGCTCCGCTCCGACGAGCTCGCTTAAGTTCTCCGGCCGGCCATCACAGCTCCCAACCAGCTCCACCAAATCTCACCCTGTGCAACACTCGACGAGCACGCCCATAGTCGCCGCCGCCAATATCGACGAGCTCGCCCATGGTTGGACTCGTTGCCCCCTGGACGCGGCCATCTGCGCACGCCAAGCCGCGGTCTTGTGCCTACTGCAAGCCGGGTACAGTCATCTTGCGGGCGTTAAACAGGCAAGCATGCGGGAAGCCGCTTAGGCGTGTGGTATTGGTGCCGGCAGTGGCATTTGACAGGCGGTCCTAGCTCGGGTGTCTCCGCGGTGGAGCTTCACGGCCGCCTGTGCAGATAGCTTCTCATGCTACCAGGGGCCTAACATGGTCGTTCATCTGAGGCCATAGGATTGCATAGTAAGCACTGTTGTTCTCCAGTTTAGATTATTAGATCAATTCATCATATTTGTCTATTCGATGCCCTGGAGTTTGAATGTAGGCTAGAAGCCCAATCACCAAATGCCTTAGTGATGATTCAGTGGCACTAATTTGGCACTTGAACCTTGGTAATTGCATATGGGAGAGCTAGTCCTTATGTTTAGTTATATAGTTCTAGTATATTATATTCCAATTCTACATTTGAAGTACAAATTAGACCTCAATTATCTTGGGTTTTAGTGACTTTGAGCGTATATGTATCAGTTAATTTGGCTGGGAAAAAAAAAACACAAGTTTGTCTTGTAGGGATCCCGGACAAGAGTAAAATTAGTGCGAACGAACAATAGCAAGTGCAAATTCGTATGGCTATAGTAATACGTGAATTGACAATTTGTAGATGAGTAACTTGTTTATAATGAATACATATCATATTGCCAAGGCATGCAAAACTGATAAGTATTAGGAAATTGAACATAGTTGAAAATGCCAAAGTGACTATTATATTCTAAATGCTTATTTGTTTGACACTACTGTTTAATGTTTGTAAAGCAAGTGACCATGGAGATGAAGCTGCATCTCATTTAAATGTTCCCTATAGAAATTTTAGCTTGATTATCAGTTACTTGCTAGTCGTCGTCTATATCTTCGTCTGCCTCAGTGTCTTCGTCACTTGAATCAAGGTACTCACCACCTTCGTTGTCATCAGTTCCAGATTCTTTCTCTTCATATTCAACGTCACCATCGTAATGGAGTATCGGATTACCTTCCACAGCCACTGCCATACCTTTAGCTTCCACTTCAACTTGAGATGTGTCCAATACACTTGTGTCATCATCTTCAATTGTGTTTGGATTCGGCACAGTTATCACCTCATTTTCTTGGCACGCTTCAGGACTGGATTTACTTGATTTAGTAGTGCCATCTTCTTCATCAGTGGGAGGAGTGTCAAAATAATCACGAGGTTTAGTCTTTACTACGCCATACCATTTTGGATCTTGAGTATCATTCACATAATATACTTGCTCTGCTTGCGAAGCCAAAACATATGGCTCATCTGTTGACAGCCTACGAGTAGTATTGATCATTATTGAACCCATACTTATCTTTTTTAACCCCCCTTGTTGTATGTACATCCCACCATTCACATTTAAATAGAACAACTTTATTAGTCCCATATAAAAGCTCCACAATATCTGTCAAGACACCAAAGTAATCTTTGTTTCCAGTTCCTTCATCACCCTTGACAAATACTCCACTGTTTTGTGCCTGAAATAGGGCGTCTCTGTCCCTTGTGTTAAATCTCCATCCATTGACCATATAACTGGAGAAATGTGTCACTCTAATATCAGGTCCTCTTGCTAGATCAAATAATTCATCAGAAACAGAAGGATCTCCTTTGAAATACATAGCTGATATCTATATGAAACATAGTAGTTAATTAAGCTATCCTAAAGAAATAATGTAATAAATAGTTAAATACGTCAGTAAACTTACATGGTCCATGAAACACTGAGAGAACTCTTTCTCATGCTGCTTATCTACATTTTTAGTGCTTTGTCTCCTTAAATATTCCTTGTGAATGCTATGACATAGAAGAATAGATGTTACAAAATTGGAGGTCAACGGTTCAATGAACATCTTAAGACTTAAGAGTGGCTTACCCTGTATATGGAGAAGCCTCTTCACAGTTCTTTAGAATGTACGCTTGTGCTTTATTCAATTCATTCATCTCCATCTCACAATATCTATTCCCAATAAGTCGTCTTCCAATTTGAGCAAAAATTTGAAGCTGTGTGTTGCTATTGTTATCATCATTGTCATCATTACGACTTGGCCTGTTGGTTCTTGTCTTAATTCCATGCAAGTACATAGAACAAAGAGTCACACATTCTTGTAACACTACAGCCTCAGCAATTGCTCCCTCTGGACGAGCTTTGTTTTTCACAAATGACTTTAGTCTGCGCAAGAATCTATCAATGGGATACATCCATCGATATTGCACAGGACCACCTAGCATTGCTTGCTGAGCTAAATGGATTGGTAGATGCATCATTACATCAAACATGGTCACTTTTATAACGGTAACTGTGGCAACCAAATTGTCATAAAAACTCTATAGTAGTGTCAACTATTCTCACCACTAAATATATTATGAGTGGCTTTTTTTTGCCACTGATACATATGTTTTTGTGGCAACAATTGGGGCCATAAATGGTCACTTTACTAGTGGCACCACAATTTGTCACTAATGAGCATGGGTATTTGTGGGGAATGAAAAATCATCACTAGAGTATTTGTGAGGCAAGTATCTGTGGTGACTAGTGGTGATTTAGAAAGTCGCCACAAAGGTCGGTTTGTGGCAAGAAGAGAACATTTTGTGACAAAAAATTTCGCCACAGAAACCCTTCGCCCTTGTGGTGGCAGTCTCCACAACAGTCTATTGCTGCTAATAGGTCTAGAAGGCAGCCTAAACCTGTTAAAAGGTATATTGAAGAATGCAATGTTGCTTATGTCATGAGTGTTGCAGAAGAGATTGAAGGTAATTCTGAACCTTCTAATTATTCTGAGGCTATTACTTCTGCTGATTGCAACAATTGGATGACCGCTATGCAAGATGAGATGGAGTCACTTGAAAAGACTGGTACTTGGGATTTAGTAAAATTGCCCAAGAATAAAAAGCATGTCCGTTGCAAATGGATTTATAAAAGAAAGGAGGGTATTTCTCCAAGTGAGGCAGCAAGGTATAAAGTAAGGTTGGTTGCTAAAGGCTATAGCCAGATTCCAGGTATTGATTACAATGATGTATTTCCCCAGTTGTTAAGCATAGTTCTATTCGTACTTTACTTAGTATTGTTGCCATGCATGATTATGATCTTGAGCAACTAGATGTTAAAACTGCATTCTTACATGGGGAGTTGGAAGAAGATATTTATATGAACCAACCTGAAGGTTTTGTTATTTCTGGAAAAGAAAACCTTGTGTGTAGACTAAAGAAGTCTCTTTATGGTTTGAAGCAATCTCCTAGGCAATGGTACAAGAGGTTTGACTCATTTATGTTCTCTCGTGGCTTTAAACGGTCTGATTATGATAGCTGTGTTTATTTGAAGCTTGTTAATGGCTCAACTATTTATTTGCTTCTTTATGTTGATGATATGTTGATTGCTGCAAAAGATAAATCAGAAATAGCTAAATTAAAGGCACAATTGAGTAAAGAATTTGAGATGAAGGACTTAGGTGCAGCTAAGAAAATTCTTGGTATGGAAATTACTAGAGACAGAAAATCTGATAAATTATTCCTCAGTCAGCGAGGTTATATTAAAAAGTTCTTCGTCGTTTCAATATGCATAATGCAAAACTAGTGAGTACTCTTTTAGCTGCACATTTTAGATTATCCTCAGCTTTATGTCCAGAGTTAGATAAAGATATTGAGTACATATCTAGAGTTCCATATTTCAGTGCAGTTGGTTCTCTTATGTATGCCATGGTCTGTTCTTGTCCTGATTTATCTCATGCATTGAGTGTTGTCAGTAGATTCATGGGTAATCTTGGTAAGGAGCATTGGAGAGCTGTTCAATGGATTTTTAGATATTTGTGAGTTACTTCTAATGCCTATTTGCAATTTGGGAATCTAGAGATGGACTTGTTGGTTATGTTGATTCTGATTATGCTGGTGATTTGGATAAGAGGAAATCTCTCATGGGTTATGTTTTCAACATTGGTGGTTGTGCTGTTAGCTAGAAAGCATGTTTGCAGGCTACTGTCGCTCTGTCTACTACAGAAGCCGAATATATGGCTATTTCTGAAGCTTGTAAAGAAGCTATTTGGTTGCGAGGTTTATACTCTGAACTTTGTGGGGTTGCTTCTTGCACTACTATACATTGTGATAGCCAGAGTGCTATTTGTCTGACTAAAGATCAGATGTTCCATGAAAGGACCAAGCATATTGATATTAGATATCATTTTATTCGAGGTGTCATTGATGATGGTGATGTTAAAGTATGCAAGATAAATACTCAGTGATAATCCTGCTGATATGATGACAAAGCCAGTTCTTGGAGCTCAGTTTGAGCTATGCTCAGGCTTAGTTGGTATTACAATTTAAGTCCTAGTGACTTTTGGGGTCGGTGATTATTTATTATTGAAGTGAGTTGATTGTTGATACTTCATTCGCTACAAGATGGAATTCGTCTCAAGGTGGAGTTTGTTGGAATGTGATCCGAATTCTAACGTGAGTCCAACGGGGACGCCTGAAGGGCCCGCGGTCCGGGTTATATTTATTAGCGGATTTGTTTCCGTATTTGACTAGAGTTAGTCCACCCTATAAATACATCTTGTAAACCGCACGGGAAGAGTTGATGCAACTCATTGTATTCCCTGCGTTCTGTAAACTCTCTCCATACAGTGAAGATCGCCGGTTGGCGCCCGTGGTTTTTCCCGCAAGGGTTTTCCACGTAAAAATCTGTGTCTCGTGTTCGATCTATTCCCGTTATTACCTAACACTCGACACATGACGGCTGGACGAGTGGGTCGTGGGATTTGTGGTAGCGGCCGCAGTGTCGCTAATCCTGTCGGCAGCAGTGTCACTCATCCTGTCGCTCATCTTGGACATCAGGGATTTAACCTATCCATACAGATTCACGAAATGAGCAAGGAACATATATTACATAGATCAAAATTTTCAAGCTAACTGGTAGTTTTCTGATTCTATGAATGAGGTAAAGAATGAAATTAAACCAAAACGTGAGTCATTTTGAAGAAGATGGTTTTTTGTTAGAAATAAGACACATATCGAAGTGTAGTTTTACATAAGGATGCATGTTTAGCATCAAGCCTGATGATGCATCAATGTCCTTCACCCATAACAATAAGCGGTCAAGTTTGCTTGGTACAAATTCTAAATTCTTGTTTTAAAAAACGAGTAAATTTTGCTTTTCACTTTTCAAAATTGAAAAGCAAAATTTCACTACTACAACACACAATAGGAGAGATGGGGAAAAACAGTTTCTAGAGGCAAGATCATGGTCCGCCTCAAGGATAACTTCATTGGTAAAGCCGTACACTCTGAAAATTGAAAAAGATATAGAAAAATGTCCCGTTCATGGTCTGACCAACGGCGCTCGCCGCCATATCCAATAACGCTGATCTACTGCCATAGCCGGCCAGATCCCAACGAGATCTGCCCACGACTCACCACCCTCTCCTACCCTACCTGCTTGTCCGCTCACAGGATCAACGCCATGCTTGGAGGCGGATTTAAGGGCCGGGTGTGGCCGCCGTGTTTACAAGAGGAAGTGACGATGTGGAGGCATAGGACTTTTCCCTCGTGCCCTCGTCTGCATTGTAGCCACCATGGGGTAGGTCTTGGGGCAGTTTTGTGGAAGACAGAGGAAGGCAGGGGGAGGTGTGTGTGGGCGTGGTGGAGTCCAGGAGGAAAGATAATGGTGGTGCAGAGCAGTGGCGAAGCTACGTTCACTCGATGGGGTCGTCCGACACCAACGACTTTGTGGTCATACATGTACCCCCACAAATTTTTGCCGTGGCAGACCCCGGTAAAAAATACTTGCGACCCCGGCGGCCTGGCAGGCTGGCAGCCCATTAGCAGCAGTCCATCGTATTTCTTTCTCAGTCATAGGTCCAGAATGCCAAACGTGGCCTCCGATACAGCCTGGCGGCACGGCGCACGCCCGCACCTGCCCTTTGATCTTCATTTGACTCTTCGTCTCTTCGTTTCTTCGTAGTCTCTCATCTCAAATCCACAAATCCTAGGGCAGGAGGGCAGCCGCCGCCGGCAAAAAGCTCTTCCTTGGCTCCTTTTCATCCTTGCGTTCTAGACTTCCACTAAAGAACTTAAGAACGACGTGCTCTTTCATTCAGAGTTTCTTTCAGTCTTTTGGATCCAATCTTTTGGATCAAGATGCCAGGTATGTATGCCAATTTACTAGTTCAGTACGGCTTGCACATTAGCATCTACTATAATTTTTCATGATATGACTAATTGTCTAATTTGATAGGCAATCAAAGCAAATTGGAAGGGTTCTATAAAAGGAAATTGCCACCAGCCGGTGATGATGAAAATAATAATGGAGGATTTTTTGCCACAATTCCAATTGATGATGTGATAGTTCGCTTTCACAAGATGGAGGATCGTATTCGTCGAGGGACACTGTAATAGGTAACTACTATAGTGATTTGTAAAAGTTTATTTTGTCACAATATGTTGTTATTACCATGTTAATTTATGCTATATATGGTATTATATTATCGCAACCTATAAGTTAATGCTCGGTTAGTTTTGAGTGCCGACCCCGGCGGCCATTTTTCCTGGCTTCGCTGCTGGTGCAGAGGACTGGGGATGGAATTCTGCATTGTCTGGGATCTCGACAGGCCGTGGAATTGAGTGGAGATAGAGAAAGAGGTGTTGGAGGCCACGGTTGAAAGAGACGGATGGGGACGAAACCATAGTCGATTTACATGTGGCATCTGCCACTCTCATTTCAAGAGGTGGATGCCTTCAGAGGCTTGCCTATCGACTTTTAGAGGAGCGTCTCCGGAGATGTGTAAAAAAATCCTGAAATAGCAAACTCTTAGGAGATACGCAAAATTTTGCTCATATATGAAAATGAAAATAAAAGCTTGTCTCATGAAAAGTTCTTGTGATAGTGTTTATTTGTTATCAAACCGGCCCTGAAGCTCCATTTTCTTTTTGTAGAGAATAGAAGAGGCAATACCACAAAGCTTGAAATGGATGCCTCACAAAATCAAAATTTCGCACACATAAATTGCAAAACAAATCGAGACACAATTTGATATTTACACAAGGACGGAATTAAACAATTAATCTCAAGTATCTTGTGCTCCATGCGTGTTATGTAATTTATTTCATCAAGCAACGAAATAATACAGGATTGATTAAAATATTTGATGAGTAACATTATTGCGTATTTGATTTTTTCCTGGCATATTATATTGTTAGATTAGTCACGTATATAAGCTCTACTGGTGCATCTTCCATAGCATCGATCTTCCATAGTAAGCATATCCTCTAGAACGGTGGTTGGAAAAGATAAAAATAGAGTATAGTACTTATTGCTTGTACAAAATAAAAGCTGAAGGAGTTCAGTTTATATCTATATGGTTGTTACCTCAGTCCTGAGACATTGAGACATCTTTGAGCTGGCAATATTTCTCTGTAAATAAAAAGGATTCTTTATTGGAATTTCCCTTTGTGGACCTATAAGTGGGTTTCAACTTTTCATCTTCTGTGTAGCTTTATGAAATCAATGTTTTTTATAGATCAATGAAGATATCATAAGCACAGTAAGAAAAAAACAATTCATTAATTCAGAGGAGCACAAATGGCCTTACCTAGAACTTAACTCGGAGGAGAACAGATAGGAAAAATCAAATCAGATAAACATTCAAAATCAGAGAACGTACTATGAATTAGTGAGCCTGACAAAGCTATGTTGCAAGCCTGTCAAAAAGTTCAGTGCTCATGAATCCTAAATCCTTATTCTTAGCTAATCTTGTACCCATAGCATCAGGGGATTAGCTGGAGCTTAGTTCTCATGATCGAATCTTGTTCAACTCATTCAGAAGTGCGAGTATTGGAACACAGATGCAGGAAGGAGGAGAAAATGGACCTGCCTGGAGCAGCCGACAGTCAGGTGCGGGCGATGCTTGCATGAGCATCATCGGTTCTCGGCGGAGCGTAAATGGGGTTCTCGGCGGTGGATGTCTTCACGCGGCGACACCGGCAGACGCCTGTTTCCCCTGGCGGGAGGTGGGCGAGCGAGAGGCCTTGTGTTGCTACATCGCCGGTGCATCGGATCCACGGCATGCTGCCTCGGCGTCCACACTGTGTGGCTATCTCTCCTCTTGTCAACATTGCATCGAACACATGGTAGGCGTCGTCCATCTCAAGCTCAAAGTCGAACGAAATCCTTCGACGTCGCACCGTTGCCAGGTTGCAGGGAGCTGTCGCGCCGGCCACGCCGCCATGCCTTGAGTCTGCTGCCTCATCAGCTAGCCGGTGAGGCAGCAACCCGCGCCCACTAGTGCAGGATCGGGTTTTACTCCCGGTTGGGAAGGAGCTTTGCTCCCGGTTTTCCAGCCGGGAGTACGTTTCCGGGAGTAAAGGCCCCCCTTTACTTCCGGCTCAGGAACCGGGAGTAAAGGGGGGCCTTTACTCCCGGTTCTTAACACGGACCGGGACTAAAAGTCCCTCCAGCCTAACCGCGCTGGCAGGAACCTTTAGTCCCGGTTCGTAACACGAACCGAGAGTAAAGGTATTTTTTCTTTTTTGGCTCATTTCAGCTTATTAATTTATATATTGGGTTCAGGGTTTAATGTAGGTATTTAAATATGCATTCTACGCTAATGTTATATGCATACACTTATCAAAGCATGCATATGTAAATAATTAACCCAACTATATAATTAGAAAACTATATATATCACATGTATGATTGAATAAACACCTAATATACATAAATATACACAGCACGTGTTTGCTTGTCCATGTCCTTAACCTAGAATTACAAGCCGAGACAATTATTTTCCGCCGCAGTAGTGCTCTCCATTGGGATTTAAGACTTGATCATTAATAAAGCCTGCTATTGTCTCTTGGATGGCTTTGACGTTGTGCTGATTTAGGGTCTTCTGCCTCAACCAATCAGTCTTCAATTTGAGTTAAATTGAGAAAAAAACATATATTAGTATGTATATATATATATCATGTATACCACTAAATATATTTTGCAACTTACTTTGATCCTCTCAATAAGAGTTCTGTTAGAGTGCACCTTGAGGAACTCGCACACGTAATATCCGTATAGGTTGTTCCCCGGTTCCTGCTGCAGACACCACTATACGAGAAAAGAATTCTCTCATCATCCAGTGATTTGAACTATGACAAATGAAGATGTTAGACGTACACTACATATAGCAAAGTGCTATTTACTACGGATGTGACTATTTGCAGCGGCGCTTTGCCCTCGGGACGATGTTTTGAAATGAATTCAGCCCAAACACTATCCAATATATATATCCAATTAAAAAAATTATTTCGGGGTTAAAGAGAGAGCATATATGTATAAACATATAGTAGAGTTGAGGAAGAGTGAAATTAGATTACCGTTGGATCATATCAATCATTGGTTGGTATCGTCCCAACTCCTTTTTCATAGAGTCAAAGATCAATAACTGACTAGTGGATAGCTTGATGACCATCAAGATCCAGTGATTGCTGCATAGGAAGAATATAATAATCATAACTTGATAAACTACGGGCCACGTATAAAAAATGACATTATAATTAATAACATTCACTCGCAGCCGTACGGGAAAAGAATCGTTGTCTTCTTGCTTTGTTTCTCTATCATCCTCTTGAGATTTGCCTCAGCTTCAACTGCCCAATTAGGAGTAACTGGGTCTTTGAATACGATATAAGGATCAATGAATCCAATGGTATCGTCCCTTCTTTTTTTATGACCCCCATCTCATCTCTGGAAATATATATCGAAGAACATATATGTAGTGTGAGCTAGGATATATAATTATATAGACAATATAATAACAGGCACGGTGCTATAATGACGACTTATAGACAATAGCAGCTCAAGATTGACTTGTCGAGCAAGTCCTGGTGGCATAGCTGGTGTAATTCACTGAGTGCAATGAACATGGTATCATCGCCACGGAAGAAGTGTTCGTTGCGAATTTTGACTGATATGAAATTCTCTTTCCTGGCACAGGCCTCTAGGTACCACTTGTTCAATAAGTATATTTGCGTGCCTAGTTCTGTGTATTTCGCAGGGTTGTAGAGTGACTTGCCATATTCATATTTTCTCCAGGTATCAACAACTTGTGCACTCTCGATGTGTCCACTATGGAAGATTTGCTGAAAGTTGAGACCGGTAGATAGCATGAAGTCACCAAGGTCATCCAAATGGATATTTGAAGGCACGTTCTCCATGTATGATTCGTTTGAACCATATGGATCACTTACAACTAGGGGTTCAATCTGCTTCGACGATTGTTCCCCAAGTTGTGGAGCATTTTTCCCTGCTGTCTTTTTCTTCGACTTCTCAATAGTTTTGATGAGGGTTCGGTCATATTCTGAGGGCGGCGAGGGCTTACGACCTTTACGCAACATTCTAGCTTTTTCGTCCACCTTTTGCCTCAATGCATTTGGATGCATGTAAAAGTACGGCTTGGGCGGGTTTGCCTTCAATGTTTGTTTTTATTTCAATTTCTCAAAGAAGTTAGCCACATCTTTGTTTGCCTCCGCACTTTTTTGCTCTTCAGTCATGGCAGAAGGCAATTTCTGAGGGGTAGGATTGCTGAAAGTTTTTGCCTTCTTCTTCTTCGGCGGGGACGAGGACTTCACCCTCTTAGTGGATATTGTTTTGGACATTGGAGGGGGCGGAGACGGCTTTGGCGGAGGGGGCGGAGGCGTCGGAGACCTCCTTGGGGGTGGCGGGGGTGCCTGAGGCGGTGTCGGGGATGTCCTTGGGGGTGGCGGGGGTGCCTGAGGTGTCGGAGAGCTCCTTGGGGGTGGCGGGGGTGCCTGAGGTGTTCGAGCACTGTGGTGGTCTGGTGAACGTACAATTGGACTTAGCTCCCCCTCCAACCTGGTTGATCAGTATATATAGAAAATTAATGAATGTGAGAATCCGACAAGATTAATTATTACTTAAGTCAACAAAAATTTAGTGTGTGATTATTTCTCATGTACGTACCTCCGGGGAGGGAGCGGAGAAGGCGATGCCCCAGTAATGACGATGTAGCGCTTGCGCCATTGAATGAATGCATGCTCTACCTCTTCTAGAGTCTTCTCCCCATCAACTCCGGGAATGGCAAGAGGCACATCGCTGAATCCAGAGAGTACCCTATCCACCGACACCTTAGCATATCCAGGTTGGATTGGTTGCCCATGGATTACCTGCTCAGTGGCGACAGGGGAAACAACAGCTGCAGCCACTAGGACTATGGCATTGTCCTTTGGAATGTGCAACTCACATGCTGTCATATGTTGTGTGGCATCATCCACGGGAAAGCGAAGCCCTGCATCTCCTTGAGCTGGCATGTCCGTGGATGCACAACTGCTTTTCATCTAATCAGGGGGGCTAATGTTGACCTCAGGTCCCATCGCTGATGTAGACTGTCTCTGGGTACTCAATTGTCGTTTGATCTCCTGTATTTCTTCTTGCATTTTCTTTTCCCGTTTTCGCGACTGTAACACAAACTCCTCCAGGAGGCGGAGTCTCTCGTTCTCCTCGTCCTTCTTTCTCTGTCGGCTTCTGTACGTTCCCCTATCCTGAGGAAAACCATGTGACCATGGGATAGCACCTTTGCCTCTTGTTTGCCCACCATGCTCAGCACTTTCTAGGGCATACGTCAATTCATCTTTCTCTCTATCGGGCTTGAACGCACCGCTAGCGGAAGCGTACCGCAAAAAGTAATCTTTGTGCTGCCCTTTCGATTTTTTTGCCATACACTACCTGCCCAGTCTCTAGGTCCAGCCTGCCACCATGCGCGAAAAACCAATTCTTGGCACGTTCCGGCCAATCGAGTGAAACCGGCACGAGCCCCTTGGCGGTTATGTCTGCTTCCATCTTCTCCCACTTGGGGACGGCACTCTTGTAGCCACCGGAGCCCATGCGATGGTGGTATGCCTTCTGTCGGGCATTCTGTTGGTTCCTCCGCACTCGTTGTTCACCTTCTTCTGAGGTCTTGAACTGTACGAACTCATCCCAAAATGGCCTCAACTTTGAAACAGGGCCTGGAGCGTTGAAATCTGGCGTCAAGTTCTTCTTCACATAATCATTATATAGCTTTTTCTTTCAAGTCTGGAATTGTGTTGCCATCTTCTTCATAGCCCAACTCCTCACTAGCTCTTTCAAAGCATCATCGGCTCCTTCAAGTGTGAAATGTGCAATGATATCATTCCAAATCAAATTCTTGTCAAGATCCGAGACATAACTGATATAAGGAGCATCTTTCTTCTGTTTCCACTCTCAAGCACTGATGGGAAGCCTGTCCCTTGCAAGGTACCCACAATAATAAACAAACTTCTTGGCGTTTGGTCCAAGTGGTTCTCCTGTCTCTCTGTTAAAACCAGAGATTATGAAGCGGCCCTCCAGCGGCTTTGCCAGGCCTCGTACATTTCGACTCTTCGTCGTTGTTGTCGATCCAGAGGGCTATGGATTTAGAAAAAAATAGTTCAATAAGTATATTGCTCATCACCGATAATTTCATATATTTTACATGTTTATATACATGTATACACATATATATTTCATTTATTTATACCTCGCAGACAATCTCTTACTCATCGTGAAGGTTCAAGTATTGTGCCGTGTCATCTACCGTCTGTTGGTTATCAACTTCGTCGTATTGACCTCCAGTGATTATATCCATCATGACATCCTCCATGTTTTGATTAGGATCGGCCATCGGAACTATATATGAAATTAAGATATTTGAGAAATTAAAATTATTGAGATACATATACGAAATATAAGTATACATATAAAGCCTATACAAAACAAGCCTAACCCTAGCTATATATGTGTGTGTGTGTGTGTGTGTGTGTATGTGTGTGTGGAAACAACATCATTTATATATATACATCATTTATCTAAATTGAAATATATCCATCATGAAATTACAAGAAAACCCGGTCTCAAATTTATATACATGAAATTACACGAAATTGATATATATATACACATGAAATTATGACAAGAAAACCCGACCTAAAACCCTAACCCTAAACCATATCATCATTTATTTATACAAATCATGCATATACATTATATATATATATATATATATATATATATATATATATATATATATATATATATATATATATATAATTGAGATATGAAATCGAGATACAAACATAAATTGTGATATGAAAGTTAATATATTTGACATTTAACATATATAATTCAATTCAAATTAACATATATATATATATATATCAAATTTCACATTATTTCACATTTTATTTGTTTTTTCCTCTCTCTCCTCTCTCTCGGCCGGCAAAACAGAGCACATATGACGCGCGTGCGCGTGGGTGGCGGTGCGCCTCACCTCGGCGGTGGCCGCGGGGGGTCGAGGGAGGGGACGGTGGCGTCAGGGCAGGGACCGCGTACGTTGAGGCCGGCAGGGCCGGTGTGCACTAGCTGCACGCACGCGCAAGCGGCGGTGGCCGGCTGGGGCGAATGGCGGCGCGGGCGGCCGTGGGGCAGCCGCGCGGGGTCGAGGTCGGGGCCGGGGGCGTCGAGGCCAGCGGCGAGGGACCGGTGCACGTATCCGGCGGCGGCGGCCGGGTGAGGAGCGGTGCGGTGCGGATCACAGCGGTGGCGGATCACGGCGCGGTGCGTGGGGAGCTCGGCGCGGTGCGGATCATGGCGGTGGCGGAGGCGCACAGCTGTGGCGGCGTAGCACGGCGGTGGTGGAGGCGCAGGGCGGTGGCGGAGGCGCACGGCAGGGGCGGATGTGCGGATCGGCGGCGACAATCTCCCTGCTGCTGCTAAGTGTGAAAACTGACGATGCCGAGGAGGAGGAAGGACTGTGCCTTTTATAGGCGAGAGACCTTTACTCCCGGTTAGTGTTACAAACCGAGAGTAAAAGACCATTACTCCCGGTTAGTAATACGAACCCAACCGGGAGTAAAGGGTCCCTTCCCGCCCGTCTGGGCTATTGTTTTGGGCATTTACTCTTGATTGGTATTACCAACCGGGAGTAAAGGTGAATTTTTTCCCTGTTCCTGCCAGTTGCCAATTTAGCCTTCTCCATTTATTTTAATTTGTTATAAATAGGATTTAATGTAATAATTGCATAATAAATTAATTACTTACAATATTTTTTCATAAAAATGATCTTTATTTTTCTTTTACTCTACTACACCTATGATAAATCTTAAATGTAAAAGCATTTTATTTTTTCTTATACATGCCCTTTTTTATTAGAAAATAATCACTATTTTATTAATGCAAAAATGTATTTTCCATTTAAGTACTTTGAAACAATTGGATTTCGATAGGATATTTGTTTCGCATCGTTTCAACGTTCTTAATTTGTTTTTGAGTGCTTATTGTCCAAAATAGTCGTGAAACATCATGAAACATATAAAATTAAATTTCAATGTATATAGAAAATCTTGCATTCATAGTTTTTACATAATATATACTACACATTATTACACATCACTACATCAAGATGCAACAGCAGTGAAGACCTTCTTGAGGTATGTTCCTTGATCATGATCGCGGCGTAACCATGGATTGTCTTCATTATTTAGCGCGATGCTTGGGTCCTTATTCACTGTGAACGGCGGAATTCGGTCATCCTTTTCATAATCTTCTAATAGGTCTGACTGATCCTCGATACCCACCATGTTTCTTTTGCCTGAAAGAACAATGTGACGCTGTGGTTCGTTGATTGAGTTATCGTTTGTCCCTCTCTTCGGTTTCGTAGATATATCCTTGATATAGAACACCTGAGTGACATTCTTGGCAAGGACAAATGGTTCGTCCTTGTACCCAATATTGTTGAGATCCACAGACGTCATTCCATACTCATTGTCAACCGTTACCCCGCCGCTGGTCCCTTTCACCCATTGATACCGAAACAAAGGTACCTTAAAATTAGGTCCATATTCCAGTTCCCTTATGTCCTCGATGCGGCCATAATATGTTTGCTTATTCCCGTTTAGATCTGTGACATCTACACGGACACCACTATTTTGGTTGGTGCTCCTTTTATCTTGGGCCACTGTGTAAAATGTATTTCCATTTATCTCATACCCTTTGTAAGTGAGAATACGCCACGATGGTTCCCTAGCCAACAAATATAGTTGCTCATCAAGACTCTCATCACCTTGATATTTTTTCCGTAGCTAACCGCTAAAAATTTTCATGTGGTGATGTGTAATCCAAGCTTCAGTTTTCCCTGCAAACTCGTTTCTGAGGAGTTCCATATGCGTCTCGGTATACGGAGCCACCAAGGAAGAGTGTTGCAGAACCGTGTAGTGTGCTTTATTGAAACAATCATCCTCCATACCGATATATGTTTTCTTCCCTAGTGTTCCCTTACCACTTAGTCTGTCTTCGTATCACGATTCAGGCACACCAATCGGGTCAAGGTCGGGAATGAAGTCAACACAGAACTTAATGACCTGCTCTGTTCCGTATCCCTTTGCTATGCTTCCATCTGGTTGAGCACGATTGTGTACATATTTCTTCAAGACTCTCATGAACCTTTCAAAGGGGAACATGTTGTGTAGGAACACAGGACCAAGAATACTAATCTCCTTGACCAGGTGAACTAGGAGGTGAGTCATGATATTAAAGAAGGATGGGGGAACACCAACTCAAAGCTGACAAGGCACTGTACCACATCATAATGTAGCTTCGCTAGATCCAGTGGATTGATTGCCTTCTGAGAAATTGCATTTAGGAATGCACATAGCTTCACGGTGGCTAAACGTACATTTGGAGGTAGAATTCCTCTCAAAGCAACTGAAAGCAATTGTGTCAGAATCACGTGGCAGTCATGGGACTTCAAGTTTAGAAATTTCTTCTTTGCCACGTTGATTATAACCTTTACATTCGAGGAGAATCCAGATGGGACCTTGATGCTATATAGACATTCGAACATGCTTTCCTTCTCTTCTTTGCTAAGAGTATAGCTAGCGGGTCTTAAGTAACGACGTCCATCTTTTGTCTTCTCTGGACGAAGGTTATCTCGTTGTTTCAAACACTGCAGGTCCTGTCGTGCTTCAATTGTGTCTTTTGACTTATCGTACACGCCCATGAAGCCGAGTAAGTTTACACAAAGATTCTTCGTGAGGTGCATGACGTCGATCAAACTGCGGACCTCAAGGAGTTGCCAATATGGAAGCTCACAAAATATGGACTTCTTCTTCCACATAGGTGCACACCCAGAAGCATCCTTCGGAACAGGTTCGCTGCCAGGTCCCTTTCCAAAGACTACTTTCACATCCTTGACCCTATTGAGAACATCCTCTCCAGTTCGGTTGCGAGGCTTGATCCGAGTGTCTGCCTTACCTTTAAAATGCTTGCCTTTCTTTTTTAGCTGGTGTGTCGCAGGAAGAAACCGGCGATGGCCAAGGTATACGATCTTTCGGCAATTTTTCAAATATATGCTGTCGATGTCCTCAAAACAGTATGTGCAAGCATTATATCCCTTGTTTGTCTGTCCTGAAAGATTACTTAGAGCAGGCCAATCATTAATTGTTACGAACAACAATGCTCGCAGGTCAAAGTGTTCCTGCTTGTACTCGTCCCACACTCGTACACCAGGTTTACTCCAAAGAATTAGAAGTTCGTCAACTAGAGGCCTCAGATAGACATCGATGTCATTGCCGGGTTGCTTTGGACCTTGGATGAGCACAGGCATCATCATGAACTTTTGTTTCATGCACAACCATGGAGGAAGATTGTAGATACATAGCGTTACAGGCCAAGTGCTATGACTGCTGCTTTGCTCCCCGAAAGGGTTCATGCCATCTGTACTTAAAGCAAACTTTAAGTTTCTTGTGTCAGCTGCGAAATCAGAGAATTCTCTGTCAATTGCTCTCCACTGAGACCCATCCGCAGGGTGTCTTAACATATTGTCTACCTTACGGTCTTCTTTGTGCCATCGCAGTAACTTTGCATGGTCTCTGTTTCTGAACAAACGTTTCAACCGTGGTATTATAGGAGCATACCACATAACCTTCGCAGGGATTTTCTTCCTGGGACGTTCTCCGTTGCCCTCGGCATCACCAGGGTCATCTCTTCGAATCTTATAGTGTGATGCATGACATACGGGGCATGCTTTTAGATTCTCATAGTCCTTGCCACGGTACAAGATGCAGTCATTAGGACATGCATGTATCTTCTGGATTTCTAACCCCAAAGGACATACAGCCTGCTTTGCTTCATATGTAGTGGAGGGCAATTTGTTATCCTTTGGAAGTATCCTCTTTTGGATCTGCAGTAACTGCTCAAATGTCTTATCGGATAAACCATTTTTTGCCTTTCACTGCAACAACTCTAGTATGGCACCCAACTTTTTCTGGCCCGCATCGCAGGTTGGGTAAACTAATTTCTTGTGATCCTCTAGCATGCGATCGAACTTGATCTTCCCTTTTTCACTGTCGCATTCTCGCTGTGCATCACGTATGGCCTGACCAAGATCTTCAGCAGGCTCATCTTCTTTAGTTACGTCTTCCTTGGCTTCCCCTATTATAATGTCATGTAGGGGACTGTATTGGACAAATATATCGTCATCTCCTTCTTCTTCAATTTCGCACTCTTCCATTACAACCCCATTTTCTCCATGCTTGGTCCAACATATGTAGTTTGGCATGAAACCCGACTTAGACAAGTGTGAATGGAGAGTCCTTGAGCAAGCATACTCCTTCAAATTCTTACATACAGCACATGGGCAACACATGAAACCATCACGCTTGCTTTTCTCGGCCACACTCAAGAAATAATGCACGCCTGTAATGAATTCTCCGGAGCGGCGATCAGCATTGTACATCCATTGTCGGCTCATCTGCATTACAAGACATACCGTATGAAAACCTTGAAGATAATTACTTAATTACACAACACCAGTCATTATGTTCAATTAAAATGTTAGCCTACAGACACAAACTAATCACTTTATGTTAAGCTCAGTACAATGTACACAATCCCAACTAGCACTAAACAGACTAAAACTAAAATGCACTTCAGCAACATAAGGATCTGGTGACCAATCCTAACTAGAATAGATAGATCATTCGCTTCCTCTCCCTCGGCAGACTGCTTGTGCTGGATCACTGCGTCACCCGTCTGATTGTTTTGCACGTGTTGAACATACTCTTCCTCCCAGTACCATCCTTTACATACAGTGCCGTCCCACCGAAATTATAACAACAAATTAAGAACTTTAATCAAAACCATCAAGAGAATGTAAAAAAACTAACCATAGTATGTCAAATGAGATCCAATAACTCATATTGCGATCCGGACACTTGTAGCAGATACGACCTTTATTGGGACACTTCTTCCTCACTCGGAATTCCATGACAATCTTCTGCTTACACTTGCCGCACGCAATGAGAGGAAGGTGCGGCCTAAGTCGCTTAGAGACCTGATGAGAGTTCGAGGACCCAGAAGAAGTCGCCATCTACTCTCTATATTCATTTTTAAAATTGCTATAAATTTAACCTTAAAGGCCCACAAATTAAAAAACAAACTACATTTACTAAAGTGATATATTAAAAAAGCAAAAATAATATATATTCATTTTTTGTAGATTGCTATGTAAACAACTATAAACTACATATATGAAAAGAAATAAATGGTGCATACTAGTTGGAATTTTTGTAGATTGCTATGAATATTATTCACTAATAATATGATTAATAAGCTATATATGAAAACAACTAGAAGCTACATATAAGAAAACAAATAAATGGTGCATACTTGTTGGAACAAACAACTATAAGCTTTCACCATGTAAAAATACAAATTAACAAGTATAAATGCTCACAAATCAAGAAAATCAACCAAATGTGTAAAATTAGCTAGATAACCTCTAAATCAAGCATAAATGACTATGAAATAAGATATACAAGTAATGAAGGTGTGAGAATGAAGTTAATAACCTCTAAAACCAAAGAATCGACGTAGAAGTAGAAGAAATCGTGTGGTGGACGAAGAACACAGAAGAAGAGTAAGAACAGTGTGTTCTTAGGCTGGAGGTGGAAGAAGGAGGATTTAAGTTTATATAGATGGGGACTTTTACTCCCGGTTGGTATTACCAACCGGGAATAAATTCCTGGTTTTAGCCCCGGCTGGTGGCCCCAACCGGCATTAGACCTTTACTCCTAGTTAGGGCCACCAACCGGGATTAAAGGAAGACATTTACCAACCGGAAGTAAAGGTCCCCTGACACAGCTGCCCAGGCCACTAGCTGTTGGGCATGGACTTTTAGTCCCGGTTGGTGGATGGAACCAGGACTAAAGGTCCCTTTAGTCCCGAACACAAAGTTAGCCGGGACTAAAGTCCATTCCTGGTTTCGGATCAAAGGTTCATTCTCTACTAGTAGGACCGGTGTCGTACCCCGCCAAGTGACTCGCGCCAGGACCTGCGGCCGGTCGCTCCGACGCTTGGCTGGGAGCTGCCGCGCCGAGGGCCCACCGGCAGATCCCCGCCACGCCAGCGCCTCAGATGGTGGCCGAGAGCATGCCGTGCCGAGGGCCTGTCGCCTGCACCAGCGTGCAATCGTGCCAGTGCGGCGTGCCAGCTCGACGATGACAGCGATTTCAGCCAGCTCCGGTGGCGCGGCGTGGGGAATAGTGAGCTGTGAGCGGAGGTGGCGGAGCTGGCGAAGAAGGGAATAGGATGAGCGTCGGCCCGCGAAGCTTCGTATAAGTTCGGGTAGATGACAAAGCGGGTTGAAGACCCGACCGATCCATGATGGGCAGGCCAGATAGAGTGAACGCTCGATCCAACGGCTCGCGGCTTAGCGGATGATGTGGCACTATCGGGTGCTGGTTTTGTTGCGTGAATCGTATTAAGGAGATAAGCTCTACTGGTGCATCTTCCACAGCATGGGACGGGTATTTACTTTTCGTGAACGTCACACATGGTTATCAAATTGTCGTTTGTTGTAGAGAAAACATGCATGCATCGTGCACCATGTGACATTGCGTGGGACGGTTGCTGAAGCTATCTAGCAATTGTTCTCTTAAATACCATGAAGGAAACCAATGGTTGCTATGTTTTTGCACCTCTGAATGTTGCATGTGTACTACCTGTGTTCATCACGTTTGCCATGCTTGTTCTTATTCCCACCAGACCCTATACTAGATCCAGTTGACCAGAGAGAGGTCCGAGAGGCCATAGTAGCTAGGGTGCCTTTAACTGTGTGGAGGAATTGATTTTCTCTGATATAATCTGGTTACTCCATAGAATCAAACTCCCCAATTGCTGTAATATATATATATATATATATATATATATATATATATATATATATATATATATATATATATATATATATATATATATATATATATATATATATATATATATATATATATATATATATATATATAGATAGATAGATAGCGGCGTATGTGGAAAGAATGGGGGATGTCTATTATTAATTAGTATATAGAAGATGTGTTCATTCAATTAGTCATTCCACTAGTACACAGAAGCTCAATGCTGGCGGCTTTAAAGGCATTTCTACTGGCGGTTTTGTGAACCGCCTGTGTCTAGGGCCAGTACAAATCAACCATTTGTATTGGTGGTTGTGTGTGAACCACCAGCACAAATCGATTTGTGCCGGCGGTTCACATAAGGAACCGTCTGTACAAATGTTTTTGCGAAAATCGGGTTTTAAAAATAGCAAAACAAGTCGCGGCATTTTTCGCGTGCTACGCGGCCGGTGGCATTCAAACCCGCGACCTCGGCCTCGTGCGTAACCCCTCTAACCACTCCACCCAACACTCATATCTGTTCGAGTTGTATTAGGTTCGCCACATATTGTACACAACCGATAGAAAATCAACTGTTTGAGGCTCTAAACGAAGTCAAATGAAAAAGTTGTCAACTACAAAGTTGCATAACTTTTCGAATTCTACAACTTTCATGTAGACAGTTTTTCCATCCGAGGCTTTTTTCAAAAAGTCAAATTTCAAATTTCAAATTTTGACCGTAATTTACAGCATCAAGATGATTTCAAATAAAAAAATTTCGACTACAAAGTTTCGTAACTTTTTGAGGTCTACAACTTTAATGTAGACAATTTTTTCATTTGAAGTTATTTGAAAAATTGAATTTTTAAAATTGGCATCGATTTCTACAGGCGGCTCACTTAAGAAACCGCCTGTAGAAATCAATTTCTACAGGCGGTTTCTTAAGTGAGCCGCATGTAGAAATGCCCCATTTCTAGCCTGTAGAAATTGATTTCTACAAGCGGTTCTAAATCTGTCCATACCGTTTTATTTGTACTGACGTCCGTTAATCAAAACCGCCTGTAAAAATAAAAACGTGGCGCCTGCGTAGAGCTTTTTTGTACCAGTGTTCCAACTGACAAAAAGCATTACTTATTTCATAATTCATATCACGAAGTCAGTTTGTGTACTACTTAGACCATTTTTTTTCTTGCACCACTTTGAGTTTTCAAAAGACATTTTCGGTGATGACCGAAATTAAAGACCAATAACTTAATATTTGAACTCAGCTGCTACGAGGCTTGTTACATGAACCACGTGTGCATCATATTGGACAGAATCTCGCAGTCGCTGGTGAGTATCAACAGACGAGGCTTTGCCTTGTACCTTGTCCGCTTTCATAGCCGGCCAGGATCCAAGGTTTGTGTCCACCAGATGTTTCACTAGTGATCCTGGTGACTCCCACTCCTATAGCTAGCTACCATTGTTACCAAGACATTGCATATATGTGGGGAAATTCACTATCAAACTCATTGAAAATATATGAAAGCTGTGAATGGCAAACAAAAACCGAGATGATAAAGAAATAAGACCAATTAAGTTGATGAGAAGGTGTGGACTTGGGGGCTCCAATAGATGTGGGACTCGATTAATATCATGTATAAATGGAGCTGGAGTTAGCATAGTCGGCCGCACCATTTATTAGATAGGTGAGGGGTGTCCCCGCTTTATTACGTGTTTGGCTCCCTCGCATTCAATTTCTAACACTAGTAGAGAGCAGACTTTTGATCCACTACCGATTTTGGCTTTAGTACCGGAATTTTTTGCACCCGGGAAGAAAGAAACCTTTAATCCCGGCTAGATATAGCAGCCGGTACTAAATCTTCCTTCCCAACGGCTCGCAACGGCTAGGGAGCTTTTAGTCCCGGTCGGTGATGAAAACCCGGACTAAAAGTCTATCTTTAGTCCCGGTTTTGATTATCAACCGGGACTAAAAGTTTAACCACGGTTTATGGGCAGAACCGGGACTAAACCTTAACTTTTAGCCCGGGTTTGTAGCCTAAACCGGGACTAATGTTCCTCCCTTCTAATTTAAACCTTTTCTTCCCCCCGAGCCCGAGGCCCCGAGCCATTCATGCTATTCTTGCTCTGCTCGTGCATGTTCTTGCTTCTTCTCAGCTCAAGTGTGGAGCTTTTGGTTAGGTTACTCCTCCAACTTCTTCAATTCTACGGTTGCAAAGGTTACTATCTTTATTCTCTCTTATTTAATCACTAGGATATTTCTATGGTTATTTCTCCAATAATTTGTATTTCAAGGTCAAAATCACTTAATATTTCTCCAATAATTTATATTTCAAGCTCAAAATCACTTGATATTTCTCCAATAATTTATATTTCAAGCTCAAAATCACTTGATAGTTTGTATATTTGATTGAAGGAAGATTTATAATATGCATAGCTCACATTTGTTACTCAAATGTTGTATGTATATATTTGTGATTTTAATTTTAGGAGTTTTATTTTTTGTTTCACTTGTTAAAATAAATTATTAGGAATTTAAGTGTTGTACAAATTTGAGTCTAGAGAGTAAAGAGTAGATGACGAATGCTTTCGGGTCATCGGCCTATCATCCGGTTCAAAAGAGGCTGAGACCAGACCTCCCTCTCATTGAGTGCGGCGAGTGCAAGAAAAAGAATGTGATTGAGTTTCGAGTGAAGAAGGAGGGTCCCAACAAGGGGCGCATCTTCTACAAGTGTCCGGATCGTAATATGAGTTACTCCATCGCATTTGATGATTATATATAATAAATTATGTATTTTTTTACTAAACTTATGTATTTTTGTCTTAATTTCAGTGGGATGGCAGTGGATGTCCAGTGTGGTACTGGGAAGAAGAGTATGCCAAACACGTGTTTGGAACTCTTGCAGAGACGGCTGCGGTGGGTGATGAGCTAGCTGATGAGGCACTGAGCCCGCGAACGAAGACCATTGATGTTGAACAGACGAATGATTTGTCTGTTTTAGTTGAGATCGGTCGTGATATGCTTAGGCTGTTGAAGTGTATTTTAGGTTTAATTAGTTTAGTGCTAGTTGTGACTGTCTACATTGCAGCGTGGCTTCCATAAATTAATTAATGTTCAGTATTGTGATATATGTTCGTTTGTCTTGTAATGTAGATGAGTCGGCATTGGATGTACAACACTGATCGTCGCTCCAAAGATTTCATTGAGGGCGTGCATATTTTCTTAAATGTGGCCGAGTCAAACAAGCGGGATGGATTCATGTGCTGCCCATGTGCTGTATGTAAGAATTTGAAGGAATATTCTTGCTCAAGGATTCTTCATTCTCACTTGTTCAAGTCGGGTTTCATGCCAAACTACATCTGCTGGACCAAACACAGAGAAAGAGGCGTTATAATGGAAGAAGACGAAGAAGAACAATGGGACGATGGTGACACTATTGCTGACTATGACAATGATATTCCAATAGAGGAAGGTGAAGAAGAGGTACCAGCACAAGATGATCCCGTTGATGATCTTGCTCAGGCTATTTGCGATGCAAATAGAGAATACGAAAGTGAAAAGGAGAAGATCAAGTTCGAGCGTATGCTAGAGGATCACAAGAAGTTGCTATACCCAACTTGTGATGCAGGACAGAAAAAATTGGGTAGCACACTAGAGTTGTTGCAATGGAAGGCAAAGAATGGTGTATCCGACAAGGGATTTGGGGAGTTGCTTACAAAAATAAAGAAGATGCTTCCAAAGGATAACGAATTACCAGCCACTACCTATGAAGCCAAATAGGTTGTCGGCCCTCTGGGATTGGAAATCATAAAGATACATGCATGTCCTAATGATTGCATTCTCTACCGTGGCGAGGAGTACGAGGAGTTGGATTCTTGCCCGGTATGCCATGCATCACGGTATAAGATCAGACGAGATGACTCTGGTGATGTTGAGGATGAAAGAACCAGAAAGAAAATCCCTGTCAAGGTTATGTGGTATGCTCCTATAATACCACGCTTGAAACGTTTGTTCAGAAACAAAGAGCATGCAAAGTTAATACGGTGGCACAAAGAAGACTGTAAGATAGACAATATACTGAGACACCCGGCTGATGGGTCTCAATGGAGAGCAATCGATCGAGAGTTCCCAGATTTTGCAGGGGATGCAAGAAACATAAGGTTTGCTTTAAGCACGGATGGTATGAATCCTTTCGGGGAGCAGAATAGTAGTCATAGCACTTGGCCTGTTACACTATGTATCTACAACCTCCCTCCATGGTTATGCATGAAGAGAAAGTTCATTATGATGCCCGTGCTAATCCAAGGACCAAGGCAGCCTGGCAATGATATCAATGTGTACCTGAGGCCACTAATTGAAGAACTACTGCTTTTTTGGAACAAACCAGGTATACGTGTTTGGGATGAGCACAAACAGGAGCACTTTGACCTCCGTGCATTGTTATTCGTAACAATCATTGATTGGCCTACTCTAAGTAATCTTTCAGGACAGTCGAATAAGGGATATAATGCATGTGTGCACTGTTTCACGGACATTAAAGGTATATTTTTGAAAAAATGTAGAAAGGCTGTCTAGCTTGGGCATCGTCGATTCCTGCCTGCGAATCACCCTGTAAGAAAGAAAGGCAAGCATTTTAAAGGTAAGGCGGACCACAAGTCCAAGCCTATCAACCGCACCGGTGAGGACGTACTCGATATGGTCAAGGACGTGAAAGTAGTCTTCGGAAAGGGACCTGGCAGTGAACCCGTTCCGAACGACGCTAGCGGTCATGCACCTATGTGGAAGAAGAAGTCTATATTTTGGGAGCTACCATATTGGAAAGTCCTAGAGGTCCGTAATGCGATTGACGTGATGCACCTAACAAAGAATCTTTGTGTGAACCTGCTTGGCTTCATGGGTGTGTATGGGAAGAGCAAGGACACACCTGAACCACGAGAGGACCTCCAGCGTTTGAACGAGAAGACAGCTGATGGATGCCAATACTTAGGACCTGCTAGTTACAGTCTTAACAAAGAAGAGAAGGAGAGCCTGTTTGAATGGCTAGACAGCATCAAGGTACCATCCGGAAACTCCTCAAATATAAAAGGTATAATAAACGTGCCAGAGAAGAAATTCTAAAACTTAAAGTCCCATGACTGCCACATGCTCATGACACAATTGCTTCCAGTTGCATTAAGAGGAATTCTACCTCCAAATGTACGTCTAGCCACCGTGAAGCTATGTGCATTCCTCAACTCAATTTCTCAGAAGGAAATCAATCCTCTAGATCTTGCTAAGCTATAGAATGACGTGGTTCAGTGTCTTGTCAGCTTCGAGTTGGTTTTCCCTCCATCCTTCTTCAATATTATGACGCACCTCCTAGTTCACCTGGTCAAGGAGATTATTATTCTAGGTCCTGTGTTCCTACACAACATGTTTCCCTTTGAGAGGTTTGTGGGAGTCCTAAAGAAATACGTTCACAACCGTGCTCGGCCAGAAGGAAGCATCGCGAAGGGCTACAGAACCGAGGAGGTCATTGAGTTCTGTGTTGACTTTATTCCTGATCTAGACCCAATTGGTGTTTCAGAATCACGACATGAGGGGAGGCTAAGTGGAAAGGGGACACTATGGAAGAAAACATATATCGGTCAGGGTGACGATTATTTCAATAAAGCACACTACACAGTTCTGCAAAACTCCACCTTGGTGGAGCCATATATGGACAGACACAAGGAATTCCTACTATCACAGTTTCCAGGCAAGTCTGAAGCTTGGATTTCCCGCCATCACATGGAATCTTTTAGCGGTTGGTTACGAAAAGAATGTCAGGGTGATGAAAGTATTCCGGAGCAACTATGTTTGTTGGCTAGGCAACCATCGTGGCATATCCTCACATACAAAGGGTACGAGATAAATGGAAATACATTCTACACAGTAGCCCAAGATAAAAGGAGCACCAACCAAAACAGTGGTATCCGCATAGATGCCACAGACCCGAACGGGACTAAGCAAACATACTATGGCCGCATAGAGGAGATATGGGAACTACACTATGGACCTACTTTTAAAGTTCCTTTGTTCAAGTGCCCGTGGGTAAAGGTGTCCGGAGGTGGGGTAACAGTGGACAACCAGTATGGAATGACAATAGTAGACCTCAATAACAGTGGGTTCAAAGACGAACCATTTGTGCTTGCCAAGGATGTCAACCAGGTATTCTATGTCAATGACATGTCTTCGAAACCGAAAAGAGGGAAAAACGATAAGAACCCATTTAGCAATGAGCCAAAGCGTCATATAGTTCTTTCAGGAAAAAGAAATATCGTGGGAATTGAAGATAAGACAGACACATCAGAAGATTTTGAGACGGATGATCGAATCCCACCCTTCATGGTCAACAAAGACCCAAGCATCCTATTGAACAATGAAGACACCCCATGGCTACGTCGATTATGATCAAGGGACATATATTTGAAAAAAGTTCACTACTGTGATTGCTTAGAGCGAATTTAGCTATTATGTAATAATTGTGAGACATTAGATCCATGAATTTACGTTGAAATAAATTGAAAACAACTTTTCTGTCAAATACCAACCATTTTATTTATATTTGTTAGAACTACATTTTTGCATTAATGAATTAATGATTATTATCGTATATTACTATTAATATTTGTAAAGAAATCAAGAAATACAGGTAAAAGATTTTTCTTCTGTGTAGTATGCAGTGAAATAAAGCAGGAACCTTTTTTTAAAAAATTTTTTGTCAACATTTCCATTTACTATTGAATTAGTAAGGTTTATAAGTATTATAAAGTAAGACAAAAAGAAATGATCCAGTTGGCGGGAGGTGAACAGAAAATTTCACTTTTAGTCCCGGTTGTAGGCTGCAACCGGGACTAAAGGTGGGCCAAAATTTTCAGGCCCGCCAAAAAACACACTTTTAGTTCCGGTTCCTACGAAGAACCGGGACTAAAAGTATGAGATTTAGTCCCGGTTGCTGGTTGGAACCGTGACTAAAACTTTTGGTCCCGGTTCCTACCAAGAACCGGGACTAGAAGTATGAGCTTTAGTCCCGGTTCCTGGTTGGAACCGAGACTAAAAGTTTTTTGTCCCAGTTTTGGATTAGACCCGGGACTAAAAGTCCCGACCTATATATTGAACTCGCCTTCAACCTCGATCCATAGGACTTCTTTTCACGCCGTTCGCCCTCGACGCCGCCGCTGCCTCTCGGACCGCTCCAACCGACGCCGGCCGCCAGGGCCCCGCCGGCGCGACGCCCGCCCGCCCGCGCCGCCCTGACCTGCTCGAGCTCGCCACCGCCACGCGCGGGATCTCGACGCCCGGCCCGCCATCGCCTCGCGCGGGATCGACGCCTGGCCCGCCACCGCCGCGCGCCCGTCCGCCTCCTTGACCGCCGCACGCAGCCTCCGTGTTGCCGGCCGCCGCCGCGGACTGCCCCTCTGCGGGCCTCGACGCCGGCCCCCACGCGCGATCCGCCGCCGGCCCTCTCTCCTCTGCTCACCGCGCGCGCCGCGCCCTACAGCCGAGGTATACGCTAGCGGTTTTTTTTCATTTAGTTAGTTTGTTTTATTTTTAGTTAGTTAATTAATTTAGTTTAGTTTAGATAGTTTAATTAGTTAATTAGTTAGTAAATTAATTTTAGATTAGTTTAGGTTAATATATTAGTAATTAATTAGTAAATTAGTTTTAGTTTAGTTATTATCTTATACTAATTAATTGTATTATTTTTAGTTAGTTCATTAATTTTGTTTAGTTTAGGTAGATTAATTAGTTAGTAAATTAGTTTTAGTTTAGTTTAGGTTAACATATTAGTAATTAATTAGTAAATTAATTTTAGTTTAGTTTTTCTAGTTAGTTTAGTTATTAGCTTATACTAATTAATTGTATTATTTTTAGTTTAGTGTTAGGGCTAGGGTTAGGGTTTAGTGTAAGGGCTTAGGGCTACGGTTTAATTAGTGTTAGGGCTAGAGTTTATGTTTTCTGTCTCTTTTGTTCCACATGCAATATTAACATTAATAATTTTTCTCCTCTAGATGGCCGGAGATAGAGACAATATGGAACAAGAAATGATGGACATTATCAACATTGACAGTCAACACTGGCCGGAGGGAGAAGGCGACGGGAGTCAGCACTTAGTGGATGATGGGAATGTGCAGCAAGACAATGTTGCAGATAATACTACTGGCGGGGTATTTATTTATTGCGAACACATGGTTACGAAATCATTTTATGCGTGGTTACCGATACTTATTAAATATTTATTTCTTAACTTAATTTTGTAGCCATCTGGAACGACGACATCTACGGGCAAGAGCAAAGGAGTCCCGGGCCCAAAAAAGCCATTAGAGGGTCGCTTTGTGATCACAGAGTTCAACATAGATATAGGCGAACCATTAGGGTACGGGAATAAGAAGAGAAGCATCAAATTTTCATAATGGAATAAGGGTACGAGAAGCATATAATTTAACAATTATCAAGGTTAAATAGAAAGCATGAATAAGCTGAGAAAAGCACATTCTAATATGTCCACTCTATCTAGGCTTGCGTCCTACAGTCAACCTATGCTCCGATACCAATCTGTCACACCCAATTTTAAAGATAAAATTGAATGAACCAACTTATGTGCGCCCAGAGATCAATCACACACATAAGCGACAAATTACATAGTACCATCACAAGGTCTAATATATAATGAATAATATTACAGAGTCTTTACATTAATAACAGCGGAATAATATAGATAACTCTCTCGTAGAATCTCCATTCCACAGGGAATAGTTGATTGGTGAACACAATCCTAGTAATCCTCTTAGATGTCTTCATAACCATAATCATCTGTTACCCATCCGGGATTTTTATCCAAATATGAAAAATAAAGCAAGCGTAAGTACATGTCGTACTCAATAAGAATAGCATGGGTTCATGAGGCTCAAATAAGGCAAGACACTGGTTTGACAGCGGTTGCTTTTAGTTGATCATGTTTTAGCAATTTGAGTAGCAGCAATAGAATATACCAAGGAACAAGATTTGCATGATCATATAAACATGATAATTAATATAGAATAAACATCAATAGAAACTTCAAATAAATCAATATTAAATTAGTTAAGTTCCTGTAAGACGTCCAAAGCCGCTCGTGACCGTGAGCACGGCTGATATATCAGTTTTACACTCTGCAGAGGTTGCACACTTTCACCATGAGTCGTGATTTACCCTTTTTCTCGAGGTGATCAGCCTCTCGATCCACTACCAAGGTAGATCGGCGGGGTTCACTATGAAGTCTTTCAAAAGGCTCTCTAACAAGTTACTAATCAATCCGAGCACAATGGCAAGGGGCGGTAGAGCCCTCCTTTCAAGTGGCACACACACGCAGCAGTACACACAAGGACAGGAGCCGCAAAACAACCAGCTCGGCAAGGAACCTTTCAAGATTAATAGCATGATAGAAAGTAACTCCATACTTGACTAAAGCCAGAGCCATATAGCTCTCATGGTTGCGCTGTAAGTCCCGGTGTCATACTTACAATTAAGCCCTTAGTCCATGTTGCTAAAAAGCATCTTTTAATCTTTATCTCATAATTAATTATTCAAGTTCATAAGATCATGGTATCATCAAGCACTAGCATCACTACTCAAATGCAATCTCATAGGTAACAAGGATCAAGTCGTCAAAAGTTAGGAATAAATACTAGGGTTACCAAGGTAGACACATGCATCATGAATTTTAATGGTTAAAGTGAATAGGCAACAAGGATGGTCCATGCTATACTTACCTTGATCAAAGTGATCCTGAGAATTTGGATCCTCAGTGTACTCTTGATCACCAACGTATTGCTCACCGTCTGAACTCGATCATAAAATCACCACACAATCATCGAGGCAATCATACACGAAGCAAACAAGATCTATATTGGAAACAGTACACCAAGAGTGGAAAAACAGATTGAAAAGTGTATAAAAATAATCTACATGTCGCTACGATTCCAGCGATATAAAGATCACGAAAATCGGAGTTCAAACGGGAAAGTTATGAAATAAACAAGTTTTACTTTAATAAAATAATAGATTAAATCTAATCTCGAATTTTAAAAGTTGAAAACATGAGTAACAGTAGCATCATTAGGTAGATTACCAAATTACGAATCTAACGAGACTTGAACGGATCAAATCGGAGCTAAAACGAATAAAATATGGCCGAAATAAACTGAGTGGCAAATCTGTAAATATTGAAAACGCCTTTTGAATTAAAACCGAGGAAATACGTTTTCTAAATAGGAAAGCGTAATCTGAGAAATAAGCCAAAGGATCGCGGGTTAGAACATTAAAAAGCTCAGGGGCTCTTTTGCAAAAGTGCCGGCGAAAGGGTATCTCTCACTGTGAGCCGTTGGATCGGCCGTGGACGGCGCAGGTAGCTCGGGGGAAAGAGGGGCGGCTCTGGTCACCGGAGTCGGGCGGCGCCCGGCCGATTCCTCGCGGGAAGATGGCCGGAGACGGCGTTTTCGGGGCTAGAAAGCTCGGCACACCTCGGGATCTGGTCGGGAAGCAAGAGGAGCTCAAGCCAAACCTATCTATGGTTTCGGTTGCCACAGAGGTAGCTCGAAGAGGATGCGGCGAGCTAGGTGGCGGAACTATGGTGGCGGCGAAGCTCGGCATCATGGCTATAGTGCACAAAACCGAGGGAGAAGGGGTCGGGAAGGTCCCTGACCTTGCTGCGAAGCTTGGAGAACAACCAATTTCGACGGAGAAGTCCTCCCGAGGTGAAATCGACGGCGGCGGCGGAGCTCGGGGCAGCGGCTAGGGCAAGATTGGAGGACGTGGCTTGCTCGGGAACTTATGGGGAGGGACGGCAGGGCTCGGCCGACCTATATAGGGGCGCGAGGGAGGCGTAGGAGATCCGGACTCGGGAGATTCGGTGGTTAGGATACGGTTGGAGGCGGCAACCATGCTCGGTTCGGGCTCTGTCCAGAGAAAGGGGACGGCGCTGTGCCGTGGGCCCGACGCGTCAGTGCCAGTAGGAGGGGGAAGAGGGTCGCGGCTTCCTTTTATGGGCCGGTGGAGGCGTGCTCGGGATGGACTCGGCCACGCCAAGAGAGGATGCCGGGGTGGTTACGGCGCGGCCGTGTCCGCTTCGAACACGAGCGGGAGAAGGAGGAAGATGACTCGTGGGCCCCGCGCATCGGTCACCGAAGGGGGAGGGAGCGGGGCTCCAACCGCTGGGCTCGGCCTGAAGTTGGGCCGCGCGGTGGGAATACGGATGAGGGCAGCTAGCGGCTCGGGAAAAAGGAGAGCAGGCCGGGGTCTTGGGCCAGGCATGAGAGGTGAGTCAGGTTATTCATTTTATTTTTCTAAATCACTTTTCAAATGAGTTTTCAAAATATATTTCCAATACATCAATACAAAATAAATAGAGGCAGCATGAATGCATCACAACATGTTTCTAAATTATGATTACTTTTAATTTCCGAGAAAAGAAAAAAAAAATATTATTCTCTGAATTAAATGCCAAGCAAATGCATAAATAAATTCAATTTATCCTTAATTAATAAATCAAAAATTTTCGGGTGTTACAATTCTACCCCTCCTTAAAAATAATCTCGTCCTCGAGATTAGTTAGTGCTTACTCAAAAAGATGGGAATATGACTTTCTTAATTCTTCCTCTTTTTCCCATGTTGCCTCATTTTCTGAAATCCGGTTCCACTGTACCTTGCACAACTTTATAATTTTACTCCTTCTGAATCGCTCTGTGGTTTCTAATATTTTAATTGGGTATTCCTCTCGAATCTGGTTAACTGTCGCTGCTGGTGGTGGTGGCATAACTACGTCAACACTGATTTTATCTCCTTTGGACGTAGTTAACACAACGACCTTTTCCTCACACTGAATAACTGCCTTGTGCTGCTTCATCCAATCCAGACCCAATATAACATCTATTCCGGTTGTTCTTATTACCGTAGGGTTCACTTTAAAGTCTACCCCCATTAGAGCAATGCTAACCGAAGGACAATAATATTGAGCTTGCATAGCCCCACCCGGTGAATTTACCAATAATGGGTTTTGTAGGGCTAATAGTGGTATACCGTGTATCCTAACAAAACTTTGTGATATGAATGAATGCGAAGCACCGGAATCAAAAAGAACGGTAGCGGGGATTGAGTTGACGTTGAACGTACCCATCATAACCTCTGGTGCTTCCTGAGCTGTCTCTGCGGACACATGGTTCACACTTCCTTGATTAGGCGATTGTTGATGTCTTCCCTTCTGGTTGCTACTCTGCGGAGTCTGCTGGTCCTGCTTCTTGGGACAGTGGTAAGAGAGATGTCCCGATTCTCCACAGGCAAAGCACTTGATGGGAGTGCCAAATGTATTGGTCCTGTTAGGGGTCTTGCTAGGGGTAGCTTGCTGAGGAGTCTGGTTAGAAGTTTTTTACTGTTGTGGTGGAGACTGAGAACGAGGCTGGTTCTGATTGCGGTTCCATTGATTTGAAGGCCCTTGGTGCTTGTGCTGGAAATTCCATTGCGGAGGGTTCGGGCGTGAACGGTTATTTCTTGCAAAGGTCTGTCCTTGTTTCTTCCTCTTGTTATCAGCCATCTCCTTGCGCTTATTGTCGATCACTATAGCGCGATTCACCAGCTCTTGAAAATTGGGGTAGGTGGTTGTCATGAGTTGGAGTTGCAATCTATCGTGAAGTCCCTTGAGGAAGAGACGCTGCTTGTCCTTGTCATTAGCAACATCATCGGGAGCATACCGCGACAATTGAACAAACTGATCACGATACTCTGGCACCGACATTTGTTCTTGCTTCAAAGCTCTAAACTCTGCCTGCTTCAACTCTATCAAACCTTCAGGAAAATGGTATGACCTGAAGTTCTCACAAAACTCTTGCCATGTGATAGCAGGCGCATTATTGGGGCGACCATACTGGAATGCATCCCACCAGTCTTGAGCAGCTCCTTGCAACTGTCCAGATGCATACAACACCTTCTCCTCATCATTGCATTGCACAATGGTGAGTTGTCTCTCCACGGCGCGAAGCCAATCATCAGCATCCAATGGGTCGGCGGCGTGGTTGAACACAGGTGGACGACCTTTCAAAAATTCTCCTCGCTTATCTCTACCTTGAGGTTGAGCAGGTTGTGGTCCTCCAGTTGGTTGGTTTTGAATGAACTGCATCATTGTCTCCATCAGCTGCGTCTGCGAAGCGATGAGATCTTGAATGCTAGGTTGTGGTGGTGGTGGTAGATTAGGATTCCTCCTGTTTCCGGCCATCTGTTTTTTTAACATATAATTGAGTTTTAGAATTTTTCTATTATGCAAACATTTGTAAGGCATGAATCTGAATTTCCGGGCGAGATCCGATAACAGCAGCATAGTAAACTGATCATATCTGGAGTTTTAGAAATCAAACAGAGACGTTCTCTATACCGTTGGAAATCCTGAGAAATTCTCTACGATCTTCATGTGGACCACTTTTCCAGATTCTGATGTTAGATTAACCATAAATAGACAATAACATAAACTGTCCGGTCTGCCATACTGCGCAGAATTCTCAATTTGCAACAACTGTATCTCCAAAACCATAATGGCTATTATTGTGATTCTTGAGGCCATGGAAAGGGATGGAAGTTTAATGTTCCCCTTAAAATTTTCATAATTTTTGGATTTATGAAATTAATTAAGAATAATTAACAAGACAGAGAGGTCTGAAAAACAGATTTTGAAACCAAATTTATTCAACCTGATTATTTATTTAAAATTTTTTTTACCCATTAAATCTTTTAATTAAGAGATTTAGAGACATATGTATAATCCTAAGCACTCATTACAAAGAACCAAATCACACATAATTCATAAGCACAAAGCAACAAGCACATAAAATTCACACGCACACAAGACTCGACTCAACTTGACTCACATCTAAATCGTTCTATTATCTAATTGGACTCCTATCGTGATTCTCCTTATCGAGCTTGGCATCTTTTCTTGATTCCTAAGTTGATCCTCACATTGACAGTCAGGCTTGCGGCTTGGCTTCTCCAACACACTTATGGGGTAGTTTGGCGATCATATCTCATCTTCTTAGTTTTCGACCAAGACAGAGGTAGAATGGGAATGAAATTAAGATTTTCATAATAGAACAAGGTGAGAAAGCATGAAAGCATGGTAGATCTTAGAATAAGAAGAGAAGCATCAAATTTTCATAATGGAATAAGGGTACGGGAAGCATATAATTTAACAATTATCAAGGTTAAGTAGAAAGCATGAATGAGGTGAGAAAAGCACATCCTAATATGTCCACTCTATCTAGGCTTGCGTCCTACAGTCAACCTATGCTCCGATACCAATCTGTCACACCCAATTTTAAAGATAAAATTGAATGAACCAACTTATGTGCGCCCAGAGATCAATCACACACATAAGCGACAAATTACATAGTACCATCACAAGGTCTAATATATAATGAATAATATTACAGAGTCTTTACATTAATAACAGCGGAATAATATAGATAACTCTCTCGTAGAATCTCCATTCCACAGGGAATAGTTGATTGGTGAACACAATCCTAGTAATCCTCTTAGATGTCTTCATAACCATAATCATCTGTTACCCATCCGGGATTTTTATCCAAATATGAAAAATAAAGCAAGCGTAAGTACATGTCGTACTCAACAAGAATAGCATGGGTTCATGAGGCTCAAATAAGGCAAGACATTGGTTTGACAGCGGTTGCTTTTAGTTGATCATGTTTTAGCAATTTGAGTAGCAGCAATAGAATATACCAAGGAACAAGATTTGCATGATCATATAAACATGATAATTAATATAGAATAAACATCAATAGAAACTTCAAATAAATCAATATTAAATTAGTTAAGTTCCTGTAAGATGTCCAAGGCCGCTCGTGACCGCGAGCACGGCTGATATATCAGTTTTACACTCTGTAGAGGTTGCACACTTTCACCATGAGTCGTGATTTACCCTTTTTCTCGAGGTGATCAGCCTCTCGATCCACTACCAAGGTAGATCGGCGGGGTTCACTATGAAGTCTTTCAAAAGGCTCTCTAACAAGTTACTAATCAATCCGGGCGCAATGGCAAGGGGCGGTAGAGCCCTCCTTCCAAGTGGCACACACAAGCAGCAGTACACACAAGGACAGGAGCCGCAAAACAACCAGCTCGGCAAGGAACCTTTCAAGATTAATAGCATGATAGAAAGTAACTCCATACTTGACTAAAGCCAGAGCCATATAGCTCTCATGGTTGCGCTGTAAGTCCTGGTGTCATACTTACAGTTAAGCCCTTAGTCCATGTTGCTAAAAAGCATCTTTCAATCTTTATCTCATAATTAATTATTCAAGTTCATAAGATCATGGTATCATCAAGCACTAGCATCACTACTCAAATGCAATCTCATAGGTAACAAGGATCAAGTCGTCAAAAGTTAGGAATAAATACTAGGGTTACCAAGGTAGACACATGCATCATGAATTTTAATGGTTAAAGTGAATAGGCAACAAGGATGGTCCATGCTATACTTGCCTTGATCAAAGTGATCCTGAGAATTTGGATCCTCAGTGTACTCTTGATCACCAACGTATTGCTCACCGTCTGAACTCGATCATAAAATCACCACACAATCATCGAGGCAATCATACACGAAGCAAACAAGATCTATATTGGAAACAGTACACCAAGAGTGGAAAAACAGATTGAAAAGTGTATAAAAATAATCTACGCGTCGCTACAATTACAGCGATATAAAGATCACGAAAATCGGAGTTCAAACGGGAAAGTTATGAAATAAACAAGTTTTACTTTAATAAAATAATAGATTAAATCTAATCTCAAATTTTAAAAGTTGAAAACATGAGTAACAGTAGCATCATTAGGTAGATTACGAAATTACGAATCTAACGAGACTTGAACGGATCAAATCGGAGCTAAAACGAATAAAATATGGCCGAAATAAACTGAGTGGCAAATCTGTAAATATTGAAAACGCCTTTTGAATTAAAACCGAGGAAATTCGTTTTCTAAATAGGAAAGCGTAATCTGAGAAATACGCCAAAGTATCACGGGTTAGAACATTAAAAAGCTCAGGGGCTCTTTTGCAAAAGTGCTGGCGAAAGGGTATCTCTCACTGTGAGCCGTTGGATTGGCCGTGGACGGCGCAGGTAGCTCGGGGGAAAGAGGGGCGGCTCTGGTTGCCGGAGTCAGGCGGCGCCCGGCCGATTCCTCGCCGGAAGATGGCCGGAGACGGCGTTTTCGGGGCTAGGAAGCTCGGCACACCTCGGGATCTGGTCGGGAAGCAAGAGGAGGTCAAGCCAAACCTATCTATGGTTTCGGTTGCCACAGAGGTAGCTCGGAGAGGATGCTGCGAGCTAGGTGGCGGAAGTATGGTGGCGGCGAAGCTCGGCATCATGGCTATTGTGCACAAAACCGAGGGAGAAGGGGTCGGAAGGTCCCTGACCTTGCTGCGAAGCTTGGAGAACAACCAATTTCGACGGAGAAGTCCTCCTGAGGAGAAATCGACGGCGGCGGCGGAGCTCGGGGCGGCGGCTAGGGCTAGATTGGAGGGCGTGGCTTGCTCAGGAACTTATGGGGAGGGACGGCAGGGCTCGGCCGACCTATATAGGGGCGCGAGGGAGGCGTAGGAGATCCGGACTCGGGAGATTCGGTGGTTAGGATACGGTCGGAGGCGGCAACCGTGCTCGGTTCGGGCTCTGTCCAGAGAAAGGGGACGGCGCTGTGTCGTGGGCCCGATGCGTCAGTGCCAGTAGGAGGGGGAAGAGGGTCGCGGCTTTCTTTTATGGGCCGGTGGAGGCGTGCTCGGGATGGACTCGGCCACGCCAAGAGAGGTGGCCGGGGTGGTTACGGCGCGGCCGTGTCCGCTTCGAACACGAGCGGGAGAAGGAGGAAGATGACTCGTGGGCCCCGCGCGTCGGTCACCGAAGGGGGAGGGAGCGAGGCTCCAACCGCTGGGCTCGGCCTGAAGTTGGGCCGCGCGGTGGGAATACGGATGAGGGCAGCTAGCGGCTCGGGAAAAAGGAGAGCAGGCCGGGGTCTTGGGCCAGGCATGAGAGGTGAGGCAGGTTATTCATTTTATTTTTCTAAATCACTTTTCAAATGAGTTTTCAAAATATATTTCCAATACATCAATACAAAATAAATAGAGGCAGCATGAATGCATCACAACATGTTTCTAAATTATGATTACTTCTAATTTCTGAGAAAAGAAAAAAAAAATATTACTCTCTAAATTAAATGCCAAGCAAATGCATAAATAAATTCAATTTATCCTTAATTAATAAATCAAAAATTTTCGGGTGTTACAGACCACATGCAAAGAAATTCGTGAACCATTGTGGATACCTTGTAAGGGACAGGATCCCGATCAGTGCACGAGAATGGAAGGCAAAGCCTAGTGCTCTTGATGTCAGCTTTGTTTCTGATGTTAACAAGAATCTAGGGTGGAATGATATTCTTCAACATTTCACGCTAGAAACGGATAATTATCCAGAGTTCAACAGCGAAGACTTGAAGTCGCTAGTTAGGCGCTGGGCAATGAAGAAGATGGCCACACAGTTTCAGAGTTGGAAGAAAAGTCTCTACAAGACATATGTGAAGGAGAACAAGACGCCAGATTTTGACCGAGCCACTGGTCCGATCACAATGTGTAGGCCCTACTGGGATGAATTTGTACAGTACAAGTTATCGGAAGAGGGTGAGACATAGGTCAGAAGGAACACTGAGAATGCTCGCAAAAAGGAATACCACCATCACTTGGGATCAAGTGGTTACCCTTCTGCCATTCCCAAGTGGAAAAAATTAGAAGCTGATATTTTAGCCAAGGGGCTCATACCAGAATCAGCTGCATGGCCTGTACGTGCGAAACAATGGTTTTTTGGTCAGGGGGGAAGTCTTGACTTGCTGACCGGGAAGGTAGTTCATGGCCAGAAACTTGTAGACGCAGCAGAAAGATTGCAATATATTATGCACGCTAAAGAGAAAGGGGTATTCAGGCCGAATAGAGAGAAGGACGAACTGACATATGCCATTGGTACCGCTGAGCACCCTGGACGAACCAGAGGCTTGGGACTGGGTGTGACTTGGGAACATGGTTTCCCTGAGGACAAAGATAGCTACAGAAGCCATCGAAGAAGGAAGGAAGAGGAGGCAGAGCGGATGCGCAAGTTAGAAGAATATGTTCTCGAGTCACGTGAAGCGCTACGTCAGTCTCATGAACGTGAGAAACAACTTGAAGCAAGAATGCAAGAAGAAATAGCAAGGCAGTTGGAATTAGCATTGAGTAGACATACATCAGAAGGAGTTAGCCAACCAGAAAATCTTGCAAAAAGCAGTTGTGTTTCTACTGAGGTGCCAAATCAGGAAGATGACAGAGCGTTGCGCTTCCTCGTGGATGATATCACTAATCCACTTACACCGTGTGAGCTGCACATTGCACAGGGGAACTCCACAGTCATGGTTGCTACCGGTATTGTAAACCCGGTAGACCCGACCAAGACACCCACTATCCATGGGAGAAGAATACCACCTGGATATGTTAGCGTCTCGGTGGATAGAGTTACCAAAGGTTTTGGTAATGTGCCTCTTGAAATTGAAGGAGGTGATGGGGAGAAGACACTAGGAGAAGCTGAGAAGACATTCATTGTATGGCGCAAGCGATACATTATTATTCCAGGGGCGCCACCGCCGCCTCGTCCTGAAGAACAGAAGCAAAGGCCAAGTCCAATAATCCGTTCCCCAGACCATCAGAGTGCTTTGGGCTGCGAGTACGAAGATGTGTTTACACCAGGCAGGGTGTCATCACCTCCACCAACAGCAAAGCCGTCATCGCCGCCACGACTTCCAACACCTCCCCCACCTACCAAGCCATCTACTAAGAGGCCTCCACCGTAGGTGGTGCAACCAACCCCGCCCGCAAAGAAGAAAGCCACCAGGCAAACAAAGCAACCCATTCCTCAGAAACTGCCCGGTGAAAAGACTAAAGAGGAGTTAGATATTGCGGTGAAAAAATAAGTCGTAGATTTTTTCACAAGAAAACCAAAGGAGACAGAAGAGATGAAGAAAAAGAAAGCGCAACCGTACTACTATCTACCTCGCGATGCTTTAAGGCAGAAAAGGATGGAGCACGAGAAGAAGTTGAGAGAAGCTAAACAGCCCCTGTCACTATCGGACTATGACCGCTCTCTCACGAAGTCTATTGACAAACAGAAGAAGGCAGGGAAAGGTGTTCTGCAACTCGGCAAACAAGACAAGCAAGCAATCCCCCCGCTAATTGTTAGTGATCAGATACCGAATCAATATGGCTCATTTATGGACCGCATCCAAGTACCTGGTGAGGTCAATTTGAACGAGTTTGAAGCTTTCATGACGGAAACTGGTATGAACCTTGTCCAAATGGTTGGATGGGAGCAAGTGGAGAAAGCGCAAGTAGTTGACGAGTGGAGGAAATATCAATATGGTCGGAGTCTATGGAATCCAAAAACCCTCAGTCAACTAGGTACGCAAATGTACTTGCTAAACAAGTGGTACCTTGGGGCATGTACACGAGGTGAGTCTTGGATTTCTGTCCGAATTAGAAACCAACATTGGTTCCGTGGCGATGATATTATGTTTGTTGACTTTGCTGAATTACACAAACTATGCCACATGGACTCCCTCGATAAAACAATAATGAGCTGCTATTGTCTGTAAGTGTACTTTCTTTCTGCAATTCAAATCTTTCTCTCTCTCTATATATATATCCTTACTCTCTCTCTCTATATATGCAGCTATGAGATGCAAATGTGCAAACAGAGAGGGTCTAATGAAGTTGGTTTCATTGATCCACATATTGTATTCAAACACCCTACACCCAACCCAACATGGAAAGAAGACAAAGAGAAGAATCTCATTAAGTTCTTAGCAAAGTAACGCGGCAAGAAACATATACTCTTCCCCTACAACTTTAACGATCATTGGATATTGATCGTCATCGATCTTCAACAAAGCCACATGGAGATCTTAGATTCTATGAGAAAGAGCCTAGACCAAATCCAAGATATGATAGATATTTTTCAGAGGTAATTTATTTCACCTTATCTTCTTCAATTGCAGTGTTTGGAAAATATTCACATCGATCATTGGATATTTTTATTTTGATTGGCAGTGTTTGGAAAAGATTCATTGAGAAATACGACCTCAAACATTGCAAAGCACCACTGACTATAATCCCGTACATGGTAAGTATATATACTTAGAGGCCATTCATGTTATTATCTATATATATGTATTGTCCGGATCGGATGACAATCTTTTTTGTCTTGTAAAGTGGGTTCTGCGGCAACAACCCGGGAATAACACTTGTGGATACTATGTCTGCGAGTTCATGAGGGTGTACTCAGTCAGAACTGACCGGGAGAAGCTAAAAGTACGTTAAATCGATCTCATATTAACTCACACAAATGTATATATACATATATATATAATCATATATATTAATACCTTTCCCTTTGACTCTGTTTGAAGACTGATTATTTAAAGAAAAAGGTCCTGGTAAAAGACGAGCTCAAGGCAATTCAAGAGACCATAGCAGGATTTCTTAATGATCAAGTTTTGAATTCCTCCGGAGAATTTTACAATGACCCTAATGAATCTTGGAAACCGGGCAACGGTGGTGATGAAGATGACTGAAGGGCATATATATATGTTAGAGTGAAAACTTTTGGAGAGGAATTTGGAGTGAAAAAAGTGTTAAACTCTCTAGTATATATGTATATATATATATATATATATATATATATATATATATATATATATATATATATATATATATATATATATATATATATATATATATGTAGTTTGTAATATATATGTCTTATGTCGTATTGTGCCCTTTGTCAAAACCGATACACACACATATAATATATATACATATATATATTTTATATATATATATGTAAAATATATATATGTATATATATATATGTAATATGTGTGTGTATAGATAATTTTAAATCGAAACCATAATTAAAAAACAAAACGAATAATGAACTGAAAAAACACGAAAAACAAAAAAGGAAGGCTTTAGTCCCGGTTGTTGATACAAACCGGGACTAAAAGGTTTCACAGACCCGAGGACACGTGGTCTGGGCTGCAGACCTTTTAGTTCCGGTTTGTGTTTCAAACCGGGACTAAAGGTCCACTTTTAATCCCGGTTCTGGACCCGAGATTAAAAGGGATGACATTTACTCCCGGAAGTTTGTTCCCGGTTAGGAAACTGAGGCTAAAGGGGTTTCCCAACCAGGAACAAAGCCCATTTCTGTACCAGTGTGATGCAGGACTAAATATAAAATATGCTCTTAGGAAAAAACAAAAATGTGCTACACCAACATGTAGACTGCGGATGGACAACCTCGTATTTGATGGCGTCAATTCCACTGCAGCTGCAGGCAGACAATGAGACAGAGTGTGTTTACTTGGAGCTCTAGGTCCGTGCTGGATAGTTTATCTAGGTCACACGTTGCAGGTGGGCTTTATTACTATGTGAAGGGTCAGTGATGTGAATCGCTGAAATGTACATCTGCAAGGTTTATCCACGAACTGTCAAAAGACAACTAATTGTCAATATAAATCATCGGTGTCTCAGTTTTACGATGCACGGAGGTCGGCAGAACTACCAGATCACCTTCAACCGTATGGATCCATTTACCTAGCTAATGTGTTCAAATCCTATATAATCCTGCACCTCCATTTACCTAGCTAGTTATACACATTTTTGTTTGATACTATGTGCAGAAAAGTGGGACACTTATTACTAACAGATTCCTGGCTATTCCTTCCAATTGTTCTTTTGGTTGTGCATTATATTTTTTTATGTTCATCTTTTCTTATGTAACAAGGACCAAACTGGTATCGTGCTACATAGCTGTACCTTATCAGTTTCGTCTTGCATCAGCATGAGAATAGAAAAACATATTTTGGAAGATAAACAAAAATTAACACTATAATTTAAAGTGTGAACTCCATACTTCCTTTATGTTCCAAATAATATATACACGATTTGTTCTCTATATTTAACTTCTATTACTTTATAACTCGTCAGGCGTACAATGCTGTTTAGAGCCCTTCCTATCCAGTTTGATCATCAACCAGGCCAAAACTGCCACTGACTTTGGGTTGCTTCCTGCTCCCTTGTTATTCCTATGTCTACTTGCCAAGTAAATACCGTCAAGGAAAAACATGACACCCTAAGATTTGTTTTTCTGTGCTACTACATGGCTTCACAGATAATCCAAAAGGGCCCAATGTTTTTGTTTGCACCTGAGTCTGGACAAGTCGGCAAAACCAGCTTGGCCGGGTTGGTGACCCGGCCTGGCCGGGTTTGGCTCCTGCGCCGACTTTTGGCAGGCTGTCACGTGGCGCCCCGAGAGGCCCCGTGAAACCCGGCTTGGCCGGGTTTGGTAGAGTCCGAGCCGATTAAGAGATCTAATCGGTTTTTGGTAGTTTTTGGACGTGGGAAACTTGGAGACTTGCCTAGATACGTGTTTCCTACTGAGATGAGACCACCCCCCCTCTATATATATGAGAGGATCATGGCCGATTGAGATCTTAACCATCCAATCGTCAAAACACATCTACCAAGTAGATTCTCGCGGTGGTTCATCTCTATCCTGCTGTTCGGCTCGACTCTCCGCGAGTTTAGTCGGCGTTCTAGGTGATCTCCGCGATCCCTAGGGCAACCTCTACGTGCATCTCTCCGACGGATCTTTCCGAGGGGTGTTCGGGAGTTTCCGACGAAGGACGGGCGCTACATCGACCACCAAACGTCCTCTGCTGCTGAAGACGGACGTCCTGACGACCAGAAGATTGGAACCCTAGCTTCCTCGGTGAACCCGAGGAAACCGGCTTAGCCGACTATCAAAGTCGGCCAGGCCGGGTAGGCGGCTCGGCCGGGTTCTGAAACCGGCTAGGCCGGGTTT
Source organism: Eremochloa ophiuroides (assembly GCA_038502445.1). Taxonomy (NCBI): domain Eukaryota; kingdom Viridiplantae; phylum Streptophyta; class Magnoliopsida; order Poales; family Poaceae; genus Eremochloa; species Eremochloa ophiuroides. The sequence continues at coordinate 7,011,048 of JAHLJS010000001.1, read as the reverse complement.
CGCGGGCGTGCTGCTCCGTGCTGTTTCGTTTCGTGCGCGACCGTGCGATCTAGCACCTTGCTGTGTGTTGTCCTGTTTCGGCGTCAACACACTTTTTGGCGACTCCGCTGGGGAAGAAAGCTCAATCCCTGATCCAATCTACTAGCGGCATGGCGGCCGACGACGGAAAGAAGGCCGACAAGAACGTCAATGAAGACAACGTCGTCCGCCCCAAGACTATCGACGAGCTTCCTGAGGAGCTCCGGAAAAAGCTGGAGGCCAAGCTTGCTGCCGATACCCAAGCCTTCCTGGAGAGCTGTACTAAGGACCGGCGCGACAAGGTCACCCAAGTCTCCGAGCCTAACTTCGGCGACTCGTCTTCTTCATCCGGCGGAGGAGGCGGGAAGACCGAAGCGGAGAGGGCTACTAAGGAGGAGGAAAAGCTCAAGGCTAAGGTAAATAATGATGAGAACCCCTCCACTACTACCCATGATGGTCTTGCATATTTAGATGAAGATATGGGTAAGCAAATTAAAATTTCTATTGATGCATCTGACGCTAAAATCAGCAAGCGCATATCTAAAATTGAGGAAAAGTTAGTTGGTTTTTCAGATCCTGATAATCAACCTAAATTTGGTATGCCTTTCGATTTTTATGAAAATCAACCTGATTTTGCTATAGCTAGCCAACTTCAATCGGGTCCTTCGGCGCATGAAACCGATAGAACCGATCGCGGCATGGCTAACTCTTCAGCTAGGCAGGTGAATCCGACTAGGCCATCGACGGGTTGTAACACTGTTTTACCTAATCCCCCGCCGTCACCTAGTCAGATTCCAGTGGCTAATAATGCGGTCACCGATTCCTCCAAAACCGATGTAGACGCTATCGTAAATCGGTTTAAAGCTGAGATGACTAAATCCATTGAGAGGAATCTGGGGATAACCATTAAGCCTATTCAGAGCTCATACCAAAAACCATATCCTTCCACCTATGATGTTTTGCGGGCACCGCTTGGGTGGAAGATGCCTGATTTACAGAAATTTAATGGTGATGATAGTAAAACCACTATGGAGCATATTGGCATGTATCTGGCTTAGTTAGGAGAAGCTAGTGCTCATGATTACATGAAAATTAGATGTTTTCCTTTATCTTTGTCTGGTACAGCATTTGCACGGTTTTCTTCATTGCCACCATATTCAATTAGTACCTGGAATGATTTGGAGGGAAATTTCATAACTATTTCTTTACTGGTGTTCAAGAAACTAAACTGTCACATCTCACATCGGTTCATCAAGGGAGTGATTCCGTACTTGATTATGCTAAATGTTTTAGGGACGTTAAGAACCGATGCTTTAATTTGAATATTTCTGATAGAGATTTGACATATTTATTTCTTAACGGTATGAACTTTAATGTTAGACAGAAATTGGAGTACTATGAATTCTATAGCATTAATCAATTATTGCAAAAGGCTATTGCTGTAGAATCTCGTTTAGCAAGTGAATCCAAAAAATCTTATCGGACCCATGTGTTGGAATGCTCTGACAACGAGGACGATGAGAATTTGGAGTGTAACTCTTCTGAATTTGTTTGGTCTCCAAATAAAAAAGGAATTTCTTGCCCATCTCTGAAACCGATTTCTAAAAATCGGCAGGATGAAATTAAATTTACTTTTGATGTTTCTAAATGTGATCGGATCTTTGATGAATTGCTTAGAACCGGTAACATTAGAATTACTCATACCTTGCCGTCTAGTGAAGAATTAAAAAAACGGGCGTATTAAAAATTTCATAATTCTTCTAGTCATGCTACTAATGATTGCAACTATTTTCATCGATAGATACAATTGGCCCTCAACAAAGGACGATTGAACTTAGCTGAGATGATGGTTGACAAAGTGCCTTTTCCGATGAATGTCATCGAGAAAGGGGAGCCCGCTATTTTGATCCGTCCAGAGCAAGCCGACGCCACACAAGGCAAGAACGTGATTATCGGTGAACCACGGGAGGCACCGAAACAAGTTTCGGGGCGTCAAGTGGTGCTTGAGAAGGACGAAGACGGCAAGACGAAGCTGACAATCTCTGCAGGGTCGTCGCAGTACTTATCTCGGCAGCGACGCTGGGAGGCCACGGCGGCACAGCAGAGACCGGCCAGGCCGGTTTCAGGAACTGGCCCAGCCGGCTACAAAAGCCGGCCAGGCCAGTTCTGGCGCCAACCCGGCCAGGCCGGGTACAGTAGCCGGCTTGGCCGGTTTTGTCGGTGGTGGCGGCTCTTCTTCCTCTGCTGCTCCCAGGGCCGCCAGCGCTGGTGGTGCCCAGGTGATCAGGACGTTCGTCCCAAATCGTCCAGAAATTGGCACTTGGAAGACGAACGCAAGTTCAAACAAGGGGAAGGTCGTTCCAAAGAAGCTTTGCACGTTTGACTGGCTCATGGAAAAGTACCAGCAAGAAAAGGTCGATTCCCAGAATCGGCCCATAAAAAAAAGAGAGGCTACACCGCCAAAGCGAGATGAGCAACCAAAGAAGATGACGGTGGCTCCGGCAGCGTCTCCGCCACAGGAGGTTGCTTGCCCTCGCATCTCTCGTTGGGGTACCCCGCCTCCACCTCAGCCGCATTGGGGCCCCAACGGGGTGTTCGTGCCATATCCCTTCCTCATGCAGCAGCAGCCGATGAACAGATCGTCTTCATCATCGGTGTTTAGCCGATTGGGCTACGGTCAATCGGGCTACGGCGGCCAAGGGGCGTCGCTCCCGCCGCCGCCAGCGAGGTTGGTGATTGGTGATGGAAGAGAGAAGGCTCCACCGCGATAAGTCTATGTGCCTAAGAGGGTCGTGGAGTCTCCCATTGTTCCTATTGTTCCTACTGCACCACCACCGAAGGAACCACCTTCGGCAACAATTCTTATCGGCTCTCAAGAGGTGCCTATCGTTGACAACGACGAGCCAATGAGGATTGAGGAGCCATCATCCACCGCTCCGGAGGTCGCCGCTAAGGTTGTGGAGAAGAAACCGATTGATCCAAAATATTTGCAACCGAAGTGGTGCCCGCCGGGATTGACCAAGACGCAGCGGCGGAAGTTACAGCGAGCGCGCCAAACGCAGCAAAGGCGGGAGAAGTTGGAAAAAATGAGAGAGGAGATCTTCAATGCTGCACACCCAATTTTTTCGCAAACTCAGAAAGGAAGTGATCCGGCGTGCTTCACAAAATCTACAGAGAAGGTTGCTGGGAAGAAAGATCTGCCAGAAGCGAAGTCTGCACAGGTCGCAGAAACCGGCCAGGCCAGGTCAGAGCCGGCCCAGCCAGGTTTCCCAGGAACCGGCCAGGCCGGGTCAGAGCCGGCCAGGCCGGGTCTGCCTGAAGCCGGCCAGGCCGGGTCAAACCCGGCTAGGCCGGGTTTTGCGGCTTCGTCTCCCGCCACCGCCGCCGACGCCGGTTCACTGGAATCGGCTGTCGCTGCTGTTTCTTCTGTTGTTGCAGGTTCTGGTGACGCAGAAGATGAGGAGATGGTCGATTATGAGCCGACGCCGCCGCGCGCCGAACTTAATGTCGTTTACCTGTCCTCCGATTACTATGTAATCGATGAAGATGAAGGTTCAGCAACGGCTCAGTTTTGCTTCGCCGCCGAGGATGCCGTCTTCAAGAAGCCGGAGGATTCCGTCAACCACCTTCGGCCGCTCCATATCAAGGGGCATATCAACGGCACGCCGGATCATCATATGTTGGTGGATAGCGGCGCGATTGTCAATCTAATGCCGCATTCACTCTACAAGAAGCTCGGGGGCACGGAGGGGGAGCTAGTGAAGACCAACATGACGATCACCGGAGTTGGAGGCAGCGAGCCAATTCCAGCTTTGGGCGTAGCGACGATGGAGTTGACCTTCGGTAGCAAAACGTTGGCAACCGCATTCTTCGTCGCCGAGGTACAAGGTAGCTATAATCTCATCCTTGGTCGCGATTGGATTCATGCCAATCGTTGCGTTCCATCCAGTTTGCACCAGACTTTAATTCAATGGGTGGGGGATCAAGTTGAGGTTATTCATGCTGATTCATCGGCCTCCATTACTATGGCCGATGCTCCTTCGCTCGGGGGGCACGATGGTATTGCTTGCTTATCTGGTCATGACTTGTCTGGCGTTGAGTTTATTAGCGTCATTAAGGAAGGATTTGTACCTGTGTCATTGAAGCCGATTGATAATCGGCTCAATATCATCGTGTAATTAATTTTTTACAATGGATGCTAATGTTGAATGGCTGAAACATCGTGTGGATCAATATCGGGCTTCTATGACCGATGTTTGTAAAACAATTGATGATTTTGTTGAGCTCAATAAGTTGGGCCAAGGTTTCACGTCGGCCGACCCATTAGAAGAAGTTGACATTGGGGATGGTTCTACACCAAGGCCGACATTCATTAATAAAAATTTGAAAGCCGATTATAAAGCTGAATTAATCGTGCTTTTAAAAGAATATGCTGATTGCTTTGCATGGAGCTATAATGAGATGCCCGGATTGAGCCGAGAGCTTGTTGAGCATCGGCTTCCCATTAAACCTGGATTCTGGCCTCATAAGCAACGTCCTCGCTTCTTTCATGCTAAAATTTACGACCGCATTAAAGAAGAAATTAATCGGTTGTTAGAAGCGGGATTTATTCGCCCATGCAGGTATGCGGAGTGGATCTCTAATATTGTGCCCGTTGAAAAGAAAGGATCGGGCTAGATTAGAGTTTGCATTGATTTTAGAGATTTGAATAGAGCCACTCCAAAAGATGAATATCCTATGGCTATTGCCGATATGCTTATTAATGATGCTTCAGGACATAAAATTCTTAGCTCTCTTGATGGTAACGCTGGTTACAGTCAAATATTTATGGCCGAAGAGGACACGTCTAAAACGGTCTTTGTTTGTCATGGGTTTGTTGGATTATTTGAGTGAATTGTCATGACATTTGGATTGAAAAATGCCGGTGCTACCTATCAACGTGCTATGAACTTAATCTTTCATGATTTAATTGGCGTGATCATGGAAGTATATATTGATGATATTGTGATCAAATCGGCTGCCAATAATTCTCACTTGGCCGATTTGCATCTTGCTTTTGAGAGGATGCGCCGGTATGGTTTAAAGATGAATCCGCTTAAATGTGCTTTTGTTGTATCGGCGGGCAAGTTTTTGGGATTTATTATTCATGACAAGGGCATAGAAGTTGATCCCAAGAGAATAGAGAGTATCAAGCAAGTTCAGGCGCCTGCATGTAAAAAAGACTTGCAAAAGTTTCTGGGAAAGATGAACTACTTGAGAAGATTTATTGCTAACTTGTCCGGGAAAGTTATTCCTTTCACCCCCATATTGAGATTGAAAGATGAGAGTGAGTTTCCTTGGGGGGCAAACCAACAAGAGGCATTTGAAAAGATCAAGGAATACTTGTCGAAGCCACCGGTTCTTCGTGCTCCAAGAAGAGGAGTTCCTTTTAAGTTATATATTGCTGCCGAAGAAAAAATAATTGGTGCGGTTTTGACTCAAGAGGATGATGGCAAGGAGTATGTTATTGCTTATATTGGTCGTCGTCTTCTTGATCCCGAGACAAGGTATGCCCATATTGAAAAATTATGCTTATCATTATACTTTGCTTGTACTAAGATGAGACATTACTTGTTAGCTAGTGCATGCATTGTTGCTTGCCAGGCCGATGTAATTAAACATATGTTATATCGGCCAATCCTTAGTGGAAGGATCGGTAAATGGGCATATGCATTGGTTGAATATGACTTGACTTTTGAGCCTTTGAGAGCCTTGAAAGGTCAAGTTCTTGCTGATTTTATTGTTGAGCATGCAATTGATTTAGGAGATGAGATCAATTACATAACTTTTACTCCATGGAAACTTTATTTTGATGGATCGGTTTACAAACAAGGCCAAGGTGTTGGTATTGTTATTATTTCACCACATGGTGCTGAGATGGATGTGTCAAACCGATTAGAAAATTATTGCACTAATAATCAAGCCGAATATTTAGCTCTTTATTGCGGCTTGGAGATGTTGAATTCCATGGGAGTAAAACATGTTGAGGCTTATGGTGATTCTTTATTAGTGGTGCAACAAATTTCTGGTGAATGCCAATGTTTAGGGGAATCACTTAGTGCTCATCTTGATACTTGTCTTGATTTAATTACATCTTTCGCCGAATTTAAAATTCGGCACATACCGAGACATGAAAATTCAAGAGCCAACATGTTAGCTCAGCGAGCATCAGGCTTTGACGTCGGTGGGCGTAAAGATTTAAAGCCGGTGCAAAGCATCTTTTCTGGTTTCTGTGCAGGCACGTGGAAACCGGCCCAGCCGGGTCTGGGAGTCGGCCAGGCCGGCTCTGGACCAAACCCGGCCAGGCCGGGTGCAGAAGGTGGCCAGGCCGGTTCTGGCCAGGAACCGGCCAGGCCGGGTGTTGAAGCCGGCTCGGCCGGATATTGCGGTTTTGATCCAAATCGGCTAGAATTGTGCCAAGTTGATGGGCAGGCCGATTTGGAGGATTGGAGGACTCCCTTGTTAAATTTTCTGCGAGATCCCAGCACTAAAGCCGATAAAAGTATTCGGCGGATTGCGTTTAAGTTCACTTTGCATAATGATGAGCTTTATCGGAGGACCGCCGATGATTTGTTGCTCAAGTGCTTGGGACCTGATGAAGCTAAAGTGGCTATGGGGGAAGTCCATGAAGGTGTTTGCGGTACGCATCAATCGGCTCCTAAAATGAAATGGCTTTTGAGAAGGGCTAGTTTTTATTGGCCTACTATGATAGCCGATTGTTTTCGCTACTACAAAGGGTGTGAGGAGTGCCAACGGTTTGGTAATATTCAGTTAGTGCCTGCTGCAATGCTTCATCCTATAATCAAACCGTGGCCTTTTCGTGGTTGGGGACTAGACTTCATTGGCCAAATTCATCCCCCTTCTTCAGAGGGTCATTGCTTCGTGTTAGTGGCCACAGATTATTTTACTAAGTGGACCGAAGCAGTGCCTTTGAAAAGTATGACACATAAGGAGGTGATTGAGTTTGTGGCTGAGCATATTATTCATAGATTCGGCATTCCTCAGACTTTGTCTACAGACCAGGGGAAATCTTTCATATCAAAAGAGGTGCGAGAATTTACCGAATCATATAAGATTAAGTTGCTTAATTCATCTCCGTACTATGCTCAAGCTAATGGCCAGGCTGAATCTAATAACAAGACCTTGATCAAACTTATCAAGAAGAAGATAGAGGACAATCCAAGAAGGTGGCACGAGGTATTATCAGATGCTCTGTGGGCTCATCGTATATCTCGTCATGGTGCTACAAAGGTTACTCCTTTTGAGCTAGTATATGGACAGGAGGCTGTGTTACCCGTCAAGGTGAATTTAAATGCATATCGGCTCGCTAAACAAAATGACTTGTCTGCCGTTATGTATCATGATTTGATGATGGATAATATTGACGAGGTGACTAACAAAAGATTAGCGGCTCTAAAGGAGATGGAAAAGGAAAAGGTCCGAGTTGCTAGAGCTTATAACAAGAAAGTGAAGATCAAGTCGTTCCAAGTTGGGAAATTGGTGTGGAAGACCATACTACCAATTGGAACAAAGAGCAATAAGTTCGGCAAGTGGTCGCCTAGTTGGAAAGGTCCTTACAAAGTGATCAAGGTGATATTCGAAAATTCATATATGCTAGAGACGTTGCAAGGTGATCGTCTCTCAAGAGCAATTAACGGGAGGTATTTGAAAAAATACTTTCCAAGTGTTTGGTAAGAAGCCTAAGAGCTCTCCAAGCAATGGCCAATACATGTATCGCCCTTAGAACAGAATGGCTGATGTATGCATCGCCCTTACTCACTAAACAGCCGTTGAGTTAAGTATCGTTGCTGCTTAGTTATTTGTTTTCAGGTTCATATGCAGAGAATTCGCCTGAAAACAGAGGGGGCATATGTTTGCACCCGAGTCTGGACAAGTCGGCAAAACCGGCTTGGCCGGGTTTGGCTCCTGCGCCGACTTTTGGCAAACTGTCACGTGGCGCCCCGAGAGGCCCCGTGAAAACCGGCTTGGCCGGGTTTGGTAGAGTCCGAGCCGATTAAAAGATCTAATTGGTTTTTGGTAGTTTTTGGACTTGGGAAACTTGGAGACTTGCCTAGATACGTGTTTCCTACTGGGATAAGACCACCCTCCCTCTATATATATGAGAGGATCATGGCCGATTGAGATCTTAACCATCCAATCATCAAAACACATCTACCAAGTAGATTCTCGCGGTGGTTCATCTCTATCCTGCTGTTCGGCTCGACTCTCCGCGAGTTTAGTCGGCGTTCTAGGTGATCTCCGCGATCCCTAGGACAACCTCTACGTGCATCTCTCCGACGGATCTTTCTGAGGGGTGTTCGAGAGTTTCCGGTGAAGGACGAGCGCTACATCGAGCACCAAACATCCTCTGCTGCTGAAGACGGTCGTCCCGATGACCAGAAGACCGGAACCCTAGCTTCCTCGGCGAACCCGAGGAAACCGGCTTTGCCGACTATCAAAGTCGGCCAGGCCGGGTAGGCGGCTCGGCCGGGTTCTGAAACCAGCCAAGCCGGGTTTCGCGGGCGTGCTGCTCCGTGCTTTTTCGTTTCGTGCGTGACCGTGCGATCTAGCACCTTGCTGTGTGTTGTCCGGTTTCGGCGTCAACAGTTTTTTATCTCAATGTCTCCGATTCCTATAATTGTGTAGAGAACTTATCGTGCCGGCAATAAGCTTGCTATATTATACATTACTGGACTAAAAGAACACCTGAATGGAAATAGATGGACAAACACTCCCAAGTGCTGAGCAAGTGAAAGAATGCAGGCCTCGCAAGTGTGAGTTACAATTTATAATGATCTAGACATATCTTTTGAATAAATTTGTATTTATTGTAAAGATCAAATCAGTGGCTTGCTATATGTAGGGTACATATTGAATTATTGGAGTACTATGCTCCTAGCTATTTTGATATACATTTAGCCATGTGAAAGTACTAGATATGTAGCTATATTATGCTCAAAACAAATTGCATGTGGGACAATACAATCAAAAGATTCAGCTTTGGACAAATAGCATTGAAATCTGTTGTTGATTTATACCATTCAGTTAACCTGCCATTAATTTGTTCAACTTGCTCGTAAAAAAAAAAGGGAACGGAGGACTCCCTAACATTCTACAGGTTTTCCCCATCCAAACAGGCCGTTCGGCCCTAACATTGACGTTGATACGTGAAAGGATGCCTTGAGCAAGCTGCCACACGCGCGCCACAGTTTGAGATTAAATAGAAGTAGTAAAATCTGCAGCAGCAGGGGCGTTTGCGAAGCGGCGATGCAAAAGTTAGTGGTTGCTGAACATGGCATGGCTTTACATATAATCCCAGTGTCTCCAACTCCTATAATTCTGTACTATTATTACTGCATAACAACGTCATGCCTTAGTAAACTGTATTATATACATTACTGGACCAGGAACCTCTGAATGGAACCTCTGAAGTCTGAATAGAAATAGATAGGCGAAAACTCCAAAGTCCTGAGCAAGTGTATAGACTACAGGGCTCACATGTGAGTCTCCTGTAATAATAATTTATAATGATCTTCGAATTCAATATGAATTTTTTCATTTGTTTTATTTACTTATTACAATGATAAAATCACCGAGACATTGAAGTGTGTCTGTCCGTCTATGGCGTCTGGTTTTTCTGTAGCCTTTGCATTCTGTCAAAACCACCAATATATTCAAGACTCCCAAAAACTGGTCCTTCGATTGGTGGAACAGGCATCAAACTTAAAGCCGTCAGCAAGCACATGCACCGATGCTCGTGCATATCAACAATTGTTCACACGTGTGGCATTCATGCATGCTATGCTGGGCTGCCTTTTTTTTTTTTTTGGAAGTGGAACTGGAGGGGTTTGCACCTGTACAGCATTTTATAAAACTTAGAAACTGGTAAGAAGTACAAAAAGGTACAAACTTTGAATAAACATATATTATCTAAATTTAGGTGTGCTGAAGTGAATTGGAGTGGATCTTAAAACTAATTTATCCATTCCAATCCACCCTAAACATATAGATCGATGTTGATACATGTGGATTCAAACATGGCCTTAGGTGGTTCTGCATCAATTATCTAGTTAGATGATGCATGCAGTAGTGGAGTCAGTACGATCCGGTTGTTAAATTTATCAAAGCCAGACATGTCTTTTGTAAATTGCTGTACAGAAACCAATGAACTCAATCAAAGTTTTTGTCAGTTTGACAGTAAAAGGCGAGCCCAAGCACAGGCCCTGCTCCAAATTGTTGATCCTCAGTGCTTAAACCTTTTTTTAGCTTGATAAGCCATCTTTGATTTTTGTTAAGACGTTTTCTTTCAAAATCAAGAGAAAAAATCACATCGAAGATACGATTCCCCTTCGAGAATAGCCGGGACACGACTCATCCAAGAGGCAGTGCAGATAGATTTGCCATAGGACCATGGACAACCAGCGCCACCACAAATGTCCATCCCTATCCAGCACCCAGCACACATGCTCAGCCACATGGCTTCAAATAAAGGCCCGTAGGCCTGTGCGCCCTTCTGTCCAGTCCCTCACTGCCTCTGACAAGTAGGAGTGCTCCTATCCTAGTATATGTTGGTCGATCGATGTACTTTATTTTCATAGAGATCCGGGGTCCATTGTATTCCTGACGCCTCCGATACCAAGCTGAAACCACACTCGATCTAACATTATCTACTACAACCAGGACTGCTCCTATGTGTACTCATGCAGTTTGATTTGAACTGTGAGGCTCCAATTCACATTGGGTACTCTTATGCAGATGGACAAGCATTGCAGTGTTTGTACTAGTAAATTCAATGAAGGTTTCACAACTACTATGTATAATGCTGCTATCTGTGTATGTGGAGTGTCTAGTTGCCAAGGGATGTCTATATAAAGTAGTTACGGATCGAACAAAGGCAAAACTTTCTGTAGCAAATGCTATCAAGATCTCACAATTATTTCCCCATAGGACAAATGTCCATAAAATTTATTGCATTATTAAGTGTAAACATGTATACATTATCATCCAATGATCTAGTATTGCCAATGTTGTATAGATTAATCAATAAATAGAACTTTGAATACATTTTGAAAAAAAAATCCTAAGGATAAATTAATTTTACTCTTATTTTCTCTGGTCAATATATTATTTTTAATATTTTCATTAGCCAAAGCATGCATGCATCTGTTGAACAAAATATTGGTAATATATAGATTGTTAGTTATGGTGCTAGATGGCTAAGGATGGTAAAGTCCCCATCCTAGCCAACCCCGGTGTCATTTAGAGGTGTTGGAATATATAATCTGAATTCTAATGTGAGTCTTGCGGTGACGCTTGGAAGGCCCGCAGTTCCGGTTATGTTTATTAGTAGATCTGTTTCTGTATTTGACTAGAGTTAGTTGGTCCTATAAACTTGTAAGCCACATGGAAAGAGTTGAGAAGACTCATTGTAAACTCTCTGCATATAGTAAGGATCGCCAGTTGGCTACTATGGGTTTTTCTCGCAAGGGCCACAAAAAATTTGTGTCTCGTGTTCGATTTTATTCGCATTATTTCCTAACAAGAAGGTTGTTGGTAGCCAGCATGGTCCTCTAGTCATCTAGAGCACTTATGACAATCTCAATATCAACACCAGGGTGCTCATGGTTTTGTCCAGCAGTGATCTTGCATGTGCTTACTCCTTATCAATATTTTGCATTGAACAATGGTCCTGTGTCAGACTAATTAGTGACGCATTTTTGGCTATCCGCGTTGCTGATAACACAAATTAGTGACGCATTTTTGGCTACTCACGTCGCTGATAACTCAAATCAGTGATGCGTTTTTGTCTACCTACGACACCGATAACTTAAATCAGTGACATGTTTTTACGTGTCACTAATCCCTCCATCTCACAGACGCAACATCAGTGACGTGTTTTCTTTGTGTCACTGATGACCCTCTAGACGTGTCACTAATAAGCATTTCTGGCATAGTAAGAATATGATCATGTGTGAAAACGTTAGTCTACAAGCTTATGTACTGTTCTTGATAAAATCACAACGGACTATCCTCGGTTACCCCTCGTTACCCAATGCCTCCAGCTCCTATAATCTTGTTAGCCCGGTCATAGAGTCTTAATTTATATTCCATGGAATTTTCATGTCCTAAGGCTGCTATAAATGTTTTACTGGGAACCGCTTGTTAAATGGAAAGAACATGCAACCAAACTCCCCAGTGCTCGGCACTTTGTTGGGTTGTGGCTAATAAGGAACGAGGTGGTTTTTGATATGTATGGACAAAAATCTTTATTGTAGGTACTTTTTAGTGGAACTCACTGGTTACGACAATGGGCAACGTTGCGGTCGCGTGAGGATCTAAGAGTTGAGTTAGTCTCGGCTGGACAGCATCTTGAGACGTCAGCATTGCATTTCTTTGGCTCAAATTGGTGGCTGTCAACAAGACTTATTGGTTTTACTTAGTTAATAAATGTTTGCTCATTGTGTTTTCTTTGTTTTTAGCCTTCAGAGCCAACCTTTTGCTTTTTTTAGGTAGGTTTTGGGTGGAGTTTTGTATTAATTGGCCTGATTCTATCCGTTGATAGATGAAGCCGGATACAAACTATCCATTATAAAAAAAACTCCCCAGCGCTCAGAAGCGTTTATGTTGCGGAGTGCATGGCAAAGAGTGTGGGACATTCAATTAGAATTTATAGGCCCAGTGCTATTCATTCATTTAGCATTATATTACACTTGATAAGCATTATTACATATTTTACACTCCCTCCGTTCCATATTATAAGACGATTTGGGGTTTATAGATATATAAATGTTTCTATGCATTAGATACATTACGTCTACATACACGGTTAAAACAATGTATATAGAAAAGCTAAAAAAATATTAGAATTTAGAACAGACGACCCACCTAATATCTCTACTTGGACCTTTTTTCTTCTTGAATCACTGTGAAGTTTAAAAAATGTATTTTGGATGATGAGCAAAACTGAAACCAATTTATTAATAGTTTAACATCTGCTACGTTAGTCAAAGCTTGTCACATGAACATACAACTCCCTCAATTCCACAAAAATAGGTTATTTTTTGTTCTATGTCAAACTTATGTAACTTTGACCCGGTATATAGAAAATGAACATAGATGTACAAGCTGAAGTTGAACTTCGACGTATCGACCTTCGTCAGATCATCGGCTGCCACCCTGATAACTTCTGGACTATCGATCGAAGCTCCTGACTGGGCTGCATCATGGACGCAGCTCAGGGTCCAAGGCTTGCTTCCTCCACTCGTTTCGCTGCCATGTAAATTATGCTCCAATTCCTGTGCCCCACGAGTGATATTATCCTGGTGCCTCCCATTCCTATATAGCTGCTACCACTGCTGTCAAGAAATATATTTGTATACGTATGTGGAGAGCGAGTTTACAATGAAGCACATGGAAAATATATGAACCTTGTGAAACGGCAAAGAAAACGAGATGATGCAAGTAAGAACATGGTGATGAGAACGTGTAAGGATTCGACAGCTCCAAATAGACTTGGGACTCGATTAGTTGCGTGTATAAATGGAGCCAGAGCTAGTGTATGTAGACTTCTCCATTTATTAGATGAAGTACAAAATTGCTGATTAATTTATTATTCTTCATTTTACTGCAACTTGAATAATGTGCCACAGCAACTCACTCGCTCTCGTAGAAATTTTCACCTTCTAGCGTCAGGACGTCCGGCCAAACCGCCGGCTTTCCAGCTTCTCCAGGATGGCACATGTGGGATGCGGTACACGGCGGGACGAGGCAATGTGCGTGCTTCTGGTACAACAGTGGTGTGAGCATAGACCCCTGCGTGCAGGCCTGGAAACAGTGTTTGTGCTGCTTTCTTTGTTATTTTATTTTATGCGCGGGTCATATTGTAATCTACTCCAACAAAATTGATTTCTAGGAGCAGTAGTTGGGAACCCACACATACTGCCAAGAAACACTCGGGTTCTTTGTAGAGACACATGCTGTAAATGGTTTTTGTGGAAGTAGAGACTAGAACAAAAGATATTTGTTACGCGCAACATCATAATTTATAGATAACATAACATCAATTCAAGTCAGGTCTAACTAGTATGCTATACCTATGAAAATGCCCTTTGTCGCAGCAACGTCATTTGCTAGGTCCATAGAAAAAAGAGCTTGTTTCGACCGACTCTCGGAATGGTTTCAGTGGCAGCGACTATCCCACATAATTATCAGTGATTCCTTTTATCTAACAAATACTCGTGCACCTACATGTTATTCAATTCCTTCTTTTTTCTAGAATGTGCCCATGGTTGATCGTCATTTCAGGTGCACTCACGGGGTAGGTGCATGCCTCGATGCTTCGGAGCTTCTACTTTTGATGATGCTGGCAAAGCCATGAAGAGCCTTGGACCAAATTTGGTTTGCCCTGATGCCTCTAAATCTTATTTTCGCTAGCAGATACATCTAGACATTGTTATGCCTTTGATTCAGGTACACCCACAATAGCGTAGCTACTCGATGCTACTTATCTTGGTTGGGCTCATGGATGTTCCTATTTGAAGCATGCATCCTCAGGATATGAAATATATAGAGGGAAAATAGAGATATGCAAATGCATCTCTTCAGGGGTACTATACTTCCTCCTACACAAATGTAATGCTAATAATCAAAGCATAGATCCTTAAATGTAGGACTTAAGCTTACATATTAATTAGAAAAATACTTCCTTTAATTATTATAATGCCAAACACTTTTAATCAGTGTATGTAAAATTTACTATGTTGATGGTCAACGTTGTGTCAGTGTGCAGTAATCAATACTCTATTATTTTTCATGGCCAAGGAAAGGAATATAAATTACCTTATTAATAAAACGCAATGAAATGGTAAATTAATTGTCCAACAGTCCTGGCGCATGGCACTTATTACACAAAAATTATACAGAGTAGCCTTACTCTTTCTAGGAATTGTCTAACAAACAAGCCACATCATTTACCTCATGGCCTTACAATCATCGCATGCACTACAACAAAGTCAGTTGTTTCCAATAGCATTTTGATTGCGAGTTTCATTTACAACCAGGCCCAGGAACTTCCCTGGCAAGGTACGCGCTCGTGGCCTGTCCAGGTATAACCCTAGCACATGCCCACCCTGTTGAGGTGGTAGGGTCCCAACGGCCGCAGACATGGCACCTACGGAGCACGGTATGCCTGCCTCCGGCCGCAGGCATGATAAAGCCCACGTCATCAACCTACTGACCTACATCAATGCCAAGCTAACTGGCAGGCACCTGCATACACTGTCGTCTCATGATTCTTCTTCCTTTGGATCATCAGCCGCAGTGCGTCAACAAGTATCCGGGTATTGCAGCAATATGGCCCGTTTGGATGGTGCCCTCCAAGGCAAAGTTGGCACCCGGGCAGCCATGGCAGCCCCAACCTACAGCAATCGGAGGCCAGCTGGGATCGCTATATGTGACAGCCAATCATGCCCATGGAACCATCCTCCTTCATCCTAATCGGAAACAGCACATGTCACTGCGTCATCAATGTTTAATCATCATTTGTGATGAAGGCCATAAACCAAGCGAGACCAACACTACAATCCCACAGATTTTAATTTCCCAGTGACTCCAAATCCTATAGTCACGTACTGTTACTGCATAGCAACGCGCCATATGCTGAGGCAGTTATACAATTAGACCTGGAACCTGTACGAATTAGAAATAGCTTGTGCGAAACTAGCAACTAGCAAGCGCTGAGCAAAAGTATGTATAGGCTACATGGCTCGTATGTAGTAGTTGGCGTTTACAGTAGAGATCTCGACATATTGTCGAATTAAATAGCATTTCCTATAATCAATGTTTTTATTATTATGGACCAAACCAGTGTGTGGTGCTTTCTGATATATGTGTAGTGGTACACGCTCATTGTTTCACACTTCACCAATATATTGGAAGAGAGAATTTTAGAAGTTGAATAGAATTCCATACATAATTAAAACTTCCTAGTGTGACCTCATTTTTTATAACCCTGTACATGGTCCTGTGTTAAACCGTTTATGGGTACAACTGAATCCAGACCACAGCAGATGCTGGTCTCTCACGGTTTGGAACCGGCAGGTTTATTCGGGTTACGCGGGCTGGAGTTGGGACTTGAGAGTCGATGAGCCCAATGCCCATCAATTGGGGATAGGCATCTGCTTCCTGTGGCCGCAAAGCACCACACAGCTGCATGAGGGGCAACGTCATGGAGGTGACTAGCAATGTCGTTGTTGTTGTAGTAGTCGTAGTCATCGATGATCATCTGAGCACCCGGGTCACTTCTGCCATGTCATCGCTTGAGTTCCGCTTGTAGACTAGCGGCTGCCACTGCCTTTGTAGAGTAGTTCTCGCTCTCAGTGTTGGCCACACTGGAGAAGCTGCTGCCGCCCACGGAACCAAGCATTGGTATAGGGACAAACTTGACCAATCTTGTGGCCTGCGTGGTGGCTTCTACTCTAATGGCTCCAACGACCGCGATAGCGACCCTACAGCTGATGCCAGGCCAACGCCAAACACTATTTATTGAGGACGGCTTCAATCTGGCCAAAGGAAGGAGATGACTTAAAATGAAGACTGGTATTGCTCATCCTGCTTGAAGACTATTACAGAGGAGTAAATCATGAGGAAAACAAAACAATTAATGCAATTAAAGATCAAAGAGGAGTATGTCAATTTAATTCGACACAGAAAAATGAGAGTACGTTAATGTTTTTTAATGGAACAGGAGGAGCAAGGTGCCCCTACTGGAATTTTATTAAAACGTAAAGGAAAACAAAAACAGGGTGTGTCCACAGTTACATTACAAGACAAAAAAGTTCAAAAAGTAGATCAAAATCTTAGCAAAGAGTGATTAATGCCCCTGAAAATTAAGTCGTTTCACATTGTCCAGATAGCCCAGCACATTGTAATTATGATCTCCATGAAGAAAAGAACCTGTAGTTGCCATTTCAAAGATTCCAAGATGTCACCAATAGCCTAACTGCACTTGAATGTTCAGACTTGACCAGCAGCTTTGAGCAAAAGGACATCTAAACATGAGATGCATCAAATCCTCTTCAGCACTAAGATTGTAGAGAACACACTATAGTCTGGAAGGTGCATATTCCTTCTTTTAAGGATTGTTCTAGTACTCAAACGATCCTGAAGAATTAGCCAAAAGAAAAGTTTTATTTTTGTTCTGACATGATGATTTCAAAAGGCCACTTGAAGGATGAATGAATACGTCGATGACCGATAAGTTGTTTATAAGCTTTGTTTGAAACAACATTGGTCCCCTGAATATAGACTCATTGGCCTGGATTAGTACTCAAATTCGGAGAAGTCATAATAGCAGACAAAGCTAGGAACTGACTGTAGGCTTCTGGTAGTAGGGGAAGATGAAAATGTTTTACACCTCTAATAGTCTGTAGAAGAAAGTAGTGACAGATAGAGAGCATGCCCAGAACTATGGAGACCGTGCTTCGGTCCAGGAGGAGGGGGTACCACTGGCTGTGGCTGCCTTCCACATCACAAGGAGTAGAGGACGAGGCGACGAGCATGCCAGAAACTACCATGGCCTACAGAAAGAATCGGCAGATGCATGAGAAGAGGCAGAGCAGATGAAAATGGCCGAGAAGAGACAGTGGAACAGGGAGTAGTATTAGGAAAACAACAAAGAAATCTAAGCCAAGGCAGCACCAAGCCAAGGGTACGTCTATTCCTTCACACATCAGTTACAGTCGTTGGTCCCATATAACAGAGTTTGAAATTTGACCAATTGATCCCATAAACGACTTATACACGGATACAAAACATCTCTGATGAGATCATTTCTTTTTTGAAAAGGGAATATATTAATATCCCAGCCTCTGCATCGATCGATGCATATAGCCTTTAGTTATTACATAAACTTCTCCGAAAACAAGGTTTAAGGAACCTTGTGTATATTCTACGACCAATTGTATGCATAGAGTAACAGTGTTAAGCCAAGGGTACGTTTGTAGAGTTGTATGTTAGGCTCCATAAACTTCTTACTGCAGATATCGAATTTCAAACATTTCGAGTGGCACACAGGTCAAAGCCTCGTCAGTGCATATTATAGCATTATTTGAGGGTTCTTGATACCTCTCTAAAGTATATATTTTTAGCTGTTGTTTCATTATCATACTATCAACTTATATTATATACTATCTACATAGCCTTAGACCGGATTACAAGGGGATCCTAATATACATCACTTGCACATATACAGGACATCAGCGAACACTATCATCCCTCATTCTGAGCTCCGCACAAATAGGCAGACTGAAACAGAAAAACAGCGGCAAACTCCCCCCTGCGACGTAACCACTGACGGCAATGCAATGGTGCTTGTCCATCTGCATCACTCCCGCCTGCGAAGAAGCCTGGCCTGATTAGACACGAAGATTACGTCCAAACTTGGAATATGTAGGACACAAACTTGACCAGGACCCATGTGTTCGCGGACCAAGTGGATGTCGATCTCAACATCTTTGTGCACTGTCCATAGGTACATGACACTCAAACTGTCAGAGTACTTATATGACACTGTCTCGATAGAGTGGACAATGACAGTGTCAGAGTATATGACAGTGCCTCAGCCACGGCATTCTTGACATCACCATACCCGGCCTCGGCACTCGACCGAGAAATGGTGTCCTGACTCCAACTCCAGTTGCATGATTTGGAAGCACTACGACATCCTCAAATGTTCTCCCAACGACTCCAACTCATATAGTTCTGTACTCTTTCTGCAAAGCAACGCCATATCCTGAGCTAGTTATACACATTGGACATGGGACCTGTTAATGGAAATTACATGTGTACGATCAAATATATAAGGCTCGTTAACATGTCGGAGTTCAAGGTTACAGTTAGGATGAAAACGGAACAGAAATATCCCAAACCGAACCACATCGTTTTCTGTATTTTATAAGATTGAATTCACATCTTAATGTCCAACTTTATCATTTTTCTTTCGTTTTCATATTTCAAGTAAAAGTTGAAAATAGTATAGACATTTTCTGACCATTTTCTACTTTTGTACTTTTATTTCGGAATATCCTGAATTCAAAATTTTGTTTGAACCGAATTTGGTTGCAAATCATTACTCTGCAGGCATCTAGTCAAAGGCAATTACGGACCACTGATGTTCATTGGCCACATTATATAAGCAGCTTGCCCCGTCGTGCTTCTCCCAGTTACTTACTCGTACTACCTTTTGATACTTTCAGTTGGGTACCTCCTATTTTTACCACCATCTGATCTCGCCAAATGGATGGTCCATGTTTTTCATACCATTGTAAAAATTTTCTACGTTTTTACCTCACAGAACTCATTTGAATTGTTATTGACCGCATAAATGTTTGAGTAGATGGAAAAAATGCACTCGAGAAGTGATCAATGGAAAGCACTGAGCAACAAATTCTGTGGTACTGACAATCTACAAAACGAACAAGATGGTGAACAAACCAGTTACCAATTCTTCTTTTGCCATCAGCTTCGTCCATTAAAATGTATACAGGCTCCAATACAATAATCTAAAGGATTTCGCAAGCCTCCAATGCTCCGTACACTGCTCTGTGCTTGGAAGACCAACGTTCTATGACGCCTCTACGCAACAACGCCGCCACTGTCCAGGAGTCCATATGTATCTCTATGTGAAGCTACCGGTCACTGACTCCTAGCCAAATAGAGTTGGTATTAGGTAGATCAGATTTGGAGGACGCGTTGCCTTTTTCTGTATCTATCCATGGGCACGCTTTGAAATCAACAATCTGAGCACCCCGTGTCCACAAGCAGCAAACTACTAGTTGAGCCACGGAACCTTCCTACCTGATTTGAGATGTACCAAAAGGACCATTTGTGTATACCAGCACCAAGGTATGGCTAGGCTAGGCATTGTTTAATTTATGGCAGACTTCGTTTTAGCTATGTGCACATTTTGCTCCCGATGCCTCCGATTCCAAATACCAAGGTGTGGCTCGGCTGTAGAATACTAGCAGTGCTCTATAACAAGTCTAGTAGTTTGAGTTGAATGGGGGAATTCATCTGCATGTTATTGGGTTATTATATATATCGCAGGAGAAACATGCCACTTTTTGGTCTTTGAGGATCATAACGTTGGCCACCTACCATGTATCTAGTAGTAAAAATTACACTATGACTGTTTGTGGTCCTGTTTTCCTTTAACCTGGAATAATGACATCAAGTAGGTGTAGAACGATAATTAGACAGAATAATTTATTTGGATAGTAGCAGATAACAACATATTTAAATAAATTTCCAGAATAGCTGTTACTGTCCTTTGTATATTATCAAACGGTGTAAAAATATTATCAAATGAAATGAAAAATACATTTACCAGTTTTTAATCACGGGCCAATATATACAACTGATCAGATTGAAAAAGGATCCGATCCATATTGTAGTATACGCATTTGTCTAACATCAAATTTTTCTCATGGCGGACCTTATGAAATGGACTGTCCTTAACATAGTCACCACTGCATTCTTTACGGATGAAAACCACGCAGATCGTTTGGGATAAACCCTTTCTCGATGGACTTTTACATTGTAATACGGAAGGAAATTCAAATGTGGAAGGCTGGAAACTGAATAAGTACAAACAGTTAAAAAATAGCCATATCATTGACGTTTCATCCCGTTTCTAGATTTACCGAAAACGGAAAGAAGAAATCGGCTAGGATGACCAATAACAGAAATTTGATCGGATTAAATGTAGAAATTAGGAAATTAAAGGATGGAATGGTATTTAAGCTGACCATTTTAACCTCTCGCCCTCTGTGCATGGTTTGCCTTTGCATCCTCTCTAGCCATCCGGATGAAGATCTACTTTGCTTGTAATAGTAGTTTGCTTATAGGTAATGCTACCTTACGGGCGTACGATCCCATCGAACAGACCTGACTCGACCGAGCTTGAAGCGACGCGCGCGCCGTCCTTATCTGGTCGATGCCGCCCATCCCCAAGCCCCGCACCCATTCTCTACCGCTCGCCCCTTCCCCTCTCCGTGCATCGCCTCCTCCACACTGCTGCGCTCGATGCCGCTCTCGTTGCTGCGCTTGCTGCCGCTTTCACCGCTGCTCTCTAGGACGAACGCCAGGCTTGTGCCCTGCTCATTGCCTTCTCGTCCGTTCGCGCTCCCTCTCTTCCCTCCCTTTCTGACCTCCATGGTCCCGAGGGCTATAGCGCAGCTTTTACAATGAGATAGCTGGTTCCTGGATCTGATCCTTGCTCCTCCTCCTCTGTCTCCACCTTCTCCTCCTCCTCCACATCCTCTTCCTCTCTCTGGGTCTAGATCTATGGGATGCGGTTGTGGCTAGGGTTCCGATGAGCTCTCGGGGTTCACATCTCATTGTTGTTGGAATGGTTCATCTTCAATGTTGCAACAAATGATTTGGAATGGCACAATGGTCTTTTTGTTGTTGTTGTTGCAACATGAACTTTTCTGATGTTGCAATAGTAGTGCTTGAGATGCTGCTATAGCCTTCTTTTGTTGTTACAGCAGATTTTTTCCAATGTTGCAATGAATGTTTGTAATAGACAATTTTTTGATGTTGCAGTTCATATTTTCATTTGTTGAATTAGATATTCTTTCGATGTTGTAATAGATTTTTTTTGTTTATTGTAGTAGTTTTTTTTTATTTGTTGCATTAGATATTCTTTCGATGTTGCATTAGATGTTCTTTTTTCCCTTGTTGCAGCTGGTGGGCGGGTTATGGGTGGTGAGCTGGTGGGGGACGGAGGTGCTAGGGGTCGGCGAGGTTGGGGTTGGGCGGATCCCTGTGCGCTTGGAGGAGAGGGCGGGCTCGGAGGAAGGGCGGTTCCTTTTGTGCTTCTTCTTCCTGTGCGGGGCGAGCAGAGGCAGCATGGGTTCGAAGCAAAGGCTTCCTCCTTCCATGCAGGACAAGTGGAGGCAGTGTCCATACACTAGCGCCTGGATAAAGCGTCGGGGCACTAGCAGTTACGTTTGCTTATAAACTTCAGATTCAGCTGGGAAAGCATGACGACAGCACTTCTTGTTGCAGTAGTGGACACAAAAATCCAACTTGAGTGGGGACTAGCTCCTATCCTGATGCATCCGCGCTCACGATCCCATAAAATTGAACCTTATTCCCTATACTTCTTCAAGGCCGTGTCACAAACCTTCAAGGATTTAGACAGATAAATAGTAGCTTGGGAAATTTAGAAGGAAAATTTTGAATTTGTTGCAGGACCAATATGGAGGAACTGTTTAGAGCAAGAAAACATGAATGGAATGGGAAATCACAGTTTATCGGTTACAGGGACACCAACTTTTGTGTTTGATCTCGATCAGTTCTTCGTAGATACATAAATGACCTTTTGTTATTAGCAGCAAGCAAGCATGATAATCAGCTACTACTCGGTAGACAGACTGTTTTCACTTCGGCTGAGAGTGTCCTCAACTTCTGTTTGTAGAGGCACAGTCGTGTTTGTGCACCACCAACAATAGATGAGTGCTGAAATAAATAGAAGCAGTGAGCATGGACATGTTTAAGCGAACTAGTAGAATTTTTATATATAATATCATCGTTTTCTAAAATGATGGCAACTCACTGGACAAATGATTTCCCCTAGTCGCTAGATATTGAGCCACAAAGGCAAATATGATGCATACTGAAAAATGAGAGTTTGACGTATACTAGGATTGTGTTCAACGAGCAGCGTACAATGTGGTTTGATTGAGGAAACACGCAGATAGGCTATACCCAGGAAAGTGCAGAGACCATGTGCTAGCCTACGACACTTTGTTTAACCAACATGCTCTACTCCTTTTTAGATCACCCGGCAATTATTTATGTCCAGGTTCATAAGCACATCACACAAAATCCAAGGGGCCTTATGCAACACACAGACTTGGGTTGTCGATATGGCAACTCTAGAATCCCAATCAATACTTCTTCCCACTCGCACATGATCCTAGTATTTTTGTTCTGAGCATCACTTAATTTGGCAGACGTTGATTGTTGGTTATGTAAAATCAAAGCGGTGACTCTATATATTGTGGCACAAATGGAAGTATATATATATATATATATATATATATATATATATATATATATATATATATATATATATATATATATATATATATATATATATATGTTGCTTATAACAATTGGCCTGTGTACACTAGATACCTAGCTTGTACATCCACAGTACAGTACTCCATCAATTGTAAGCACTCGACAACAACAATGTACCTAAATATATATCACAAAAAGAGAGTTTGTGTGTTTATAACAATCACTACAACAGCCAGCTTTTTTATAGACAGCGTGGTAGATGTTCTGTAGAGGTAGCTGGGCCAGCTGAAATAAGCGATTTTTAGAAGCAGGTGCAAATATCATCCAAAAATCATATAATAAATCGGTTCCAGAAATCATAAATGGCGCCCAAAATTTTTTCGTCTTTGTCTCATATAGTTTTTATTGAGCTCTGAACCCATGACCTTAGGCCTCGTACGTAGATACATGACCACTCCATCCGAAAGTCAATCATCTTTAAACAGCATAAATATTACCGGCGTATTCGTGCTACCCTATTGAAATTAGTCGTTAGGACCCCAAACGAATTCGAACGGAACAAGTTTCGACTGCAAAATTGTAGTTATGCTCAAGTACTCCAATTTTGGTCGTTTTTCCATTCAAGATCGTTTGAAAATTTCAGCTACAAATGTGAAAAAAACAACTATAATTTTCCTTGGCATGAGTTTAAATGGAAAAGTTATCAACTACAAAGACCGTGACGATATATATTTTCATCAGTGGTTCTATTAAAATGGTAACGGATAGGACATCACTACCGGATACCGACCGTGACGATGTATTATCAATGACAGTTTGAACTGACGGTGACAAACCTTGGTTATCACTGCTCTCGTCCACAAACGGCAACGAGAACAAAGAGGTAACGGGGATTATGAACCAGCAGTGATGAACATTTGCAGTAGTTGACCCTCCTGTTTCCGTAAAAAAACATTTGCAGTAGTCTATCGAATGAGGTGGCACCACCTGTATCAAGGACAGGTGGATGAACCCAAGGCAGAGATGATGCGGGCAATCACCCATTTATTAGAGATAAAATCTATACAACTACTATCCCCAGTCGTCCTTACAACCCATGGTTCAAAACTTCCAGTTTTTATCCTCTTATTACTCCTTGTAGTCTATTATTTTTTCTCTAGAAATGATTCACGGTGTGAAACACTGTGCTTTTCAGCTACAGAACTGTACACATTAGGAAGCGTAGTTGTGAATTCCAACGGTGGCAGAGGATATTGTGCTACGGACGGAAGCGTCCCTCTCCCTGCGAATGGCAAAGAACAGCTGTTACCGTGTAATAAATATCCGGAGCTGTGATTGTGCCCATCGGCTGTCCCAATTGCTCTAACTCCTATAATCCTATACTGTTACTCCACAAACTGAGCTAGTTTCACACATTGGACCTGGGAACCTATGAATGGAAATAACATGTACCAAAAAGCTCACAAGTGCTGAGCAGCAAGTGTATATATAGACCCTCCCTCCCCGGGTCTGATTCGCGAGCGGTGTGTTCTTCGGCAACGCGGAGAATGCAGACTGCATGTGGTGCGTCTGTCATCGGGCCTTGGTGTCCGGAGCCGTGGCACCGTTGGTCCCTATCCCACTCTCATGCGGGGTGTGCGTGATGCGCCGCCCAGGCGCTGGTCATGGGCCTCGTCGGCACAGTTGTCCAAGAAGTTGATGGTGGCCTTCCGGTGAAGGCGGCCTTCCGCGTTGGCCGAGCGTAGAGTCGACGGTGGTGGCGACGGTTTGGGTGAAAACCCTGCCTGGTGTGTTACGCTAGGCCAGCGGCGGTAGAACTATCTGTGCCACGTACCTTATTTAAGGTGTCGCTGAAGCCGTTGGTCACTCCGTCCCTTGCTGTGTCCGCAGGCGTTCAATAACTGGGTGAAAACCTAGCCTGGTTTCTCCGGGCCAGCAGCAGTGGCGCAAGCGCGTCGTCAAAGTTCTTCTTCGCCAAGGCCGGGCATTCTTCCGCGTGGTCACCCTGCTCGCTGTGCAGCTCAAGGCAGAGGTGGCAGTCGATGGCGTAATAGCTCGGCGTTTGGTGGGCATCTGTACCAAGTGCTTTGTGCTGTTGCCAAGGAAGAAGCATCCAGTGTCTTCAATGGTGGTCGGTGTCCAACGTTTTCAATACCTTTATTAGGTCTAACAAACGTGTTTGGCAGCCTTTTCTTGACGTTGGTGATCTTATTCTAGTTGTAGTAGAGTTGGCATCACGGTGCAAGTCAGAGGTCGTGTAGGACTACTTGAGCTCCTTATTGGGGATGTATTTTCTTCCTTCAGTTTCTTTTCCTTTTTTATGCTGTAATAATTTGGTCTGATTCTACCCACGGGTTGATGAAGCCAGATAGTTTCTATCCTTTATCTGAAAAAAATGTACGAGTTGGCGATTACAATTTATAGACATGTGGACCTATCCTTTGAATTAAACAATCATTTCTAATAATATATTTTATTTTTTATTAGTTTTATAGATAACGGAACCAAGTTCCAGCCTCTACCATCCGGAGATGGTACACAGCTGCGATACAGACACCACACAACGGCCCTAGGCCACCAACGAAAAAAATCCAGAAGAAACGAACATAAGTCTGACGCAAACAGAGCTTTGTGGACCAAACAGAAAAAAGGAATTACTAAGGAACAAATCAGTGTGGTCCTCTCTGATATGTGTGTAGTGGTACAAGTTCATTTATGTTTCATACTTCACCAGTTGGCATTTTGGAGGACGAACAAAATTCAATTTGTCATGTAAAATATATGGAATCGTAATACGCTACCTATACATATTTTGCTCTTGAAAGATGTGCTACTAAAACTGCAGATGTGTTTGGTTCGGTCGATAACGCCATACTACACAAAATGGGATCACCAATTGTTCAATGCAGCTGCTCATTGTGGTTGAGGATGATAGTTGCCGTCGATTAATTTCTTGGGCAAGCATCTTGCGCGCTCTTGCTGCAGATTAACGGCAGGCCATTGGACGAGCCCCGCCAACGCCAAGCCCCTGCACATAGTCAGTGGCAAGCCCGTTCACGTAGCCAAAGCAGGGGCCCAGAGGCAGTAGCTCGCTGTCGGCCAGCAGTGAGCCCGTTTAGGTGCTGGCACCAGCAATCCCTGCGCGTGGCTGTACTAGTAGGCTGTTGAGCCCTCCAGAATCCAGATAGTCTATGGGTTTAGGTGTTATGTACGTCTAGATTAATATGTTAACAGTTCATTGGGAATAAACATGTGTCGCAACATAAAGTACTACTATAAGATAACAACGTGTAGAAATATCAGAGCAAACACTGAGTACATAATTCGTCCATTTTATTATATTTTTTAAACATGAGTCCAAACCGGGCGTTGCTTAGCATACACTCAGCCCATATATATATTAGTCCCATACAGCATTACTACTCCTCGAATGAGAGAGCCGTTAGGGCCGAACCTTGGCGATCTGGCCGCCAGCGCTGGTACGGGCGTTCCTGGCTTCGAGTTGGGGGCCAAGACGAGGGCTGTGGATAAGTCCACGGCCAACCCATCTACGGCAGTCGCGGAGGATTGGCCGGGGAGGCATTCGGCGCCGACGAAGGTCGGCCCGGGAGCTCCGAAGTTTAACTTCGACCATGGCTCCGTCGGATCGAGGTTCTAGGCGATCGATGGCGAACTCAGCTCGGGTGAGGAAGGAGATTCGATGGACACCATGCTGGTGCCTACACGGGAGTTCGTCCGTGGGGCGTTGACGGCGGGCTACTCGATCGACGACGTCCTTATCCTTATGGCTGAGGCTCAGGCAGAGGCAGTCAAGGTATCAACCCCGGAGGTACGGTCGTGCTCTTCTTTTGCAGGGAAGAAAAGTAGGCGACTAGCTGATCGCCTGGTGGCTGATGTTGCCCGGAAGCTGGACTCCGGCGGTGGCAAGCCATGGAAGGGGCCACTTCCTCCACGACGGGTCTCCCCGAGCATGACGCTGGGAGATGTCCTGTCGAAGGCGACGAGGACCGGTAGTGTCCGCGGGCTGGGGTTGTCCACGACGGCACTTGCGCCCTCTCTGGCAACGGCAGCGGCGGCGGCGGCGTCCGATGTAGAGCCTGACTGGTGGGCCTCCAATGATGCAGATGGTATTGTTGTACACAAGGCCTTGATGGGCCGCCTCAGGTTTGCGACCCAGAACACGTTCTCATATAGGGGAAGCGTGGACTGGGGCTTTTCTTCTCTCGAACAGGGCGACGACGCACTCCTTCCGGCTGCAACAACATCGATCCTCCTCCGATCCAGAAGATGCAGGGCGCGGACGGCTATCGCGGGAGTCAGGGCGGGGCTCTGGGCCCTCCCGTCAGGGATCCTCCGGTGCAATCGGCGGCGCCAGGATGCCGCCGACACTGGGTCGACAACAAGAAGGCGCTGGTGAAGATCGGCGAATCTGGTCGTGGTTTCAAGGTGGCAATCAACACTTTGATCCTGGCTATGGAGGTCATGGCCCTCCGTTTGCTCGCAACCATGGTGGCCATAGGCGTGGATTTCGACCGGGCAATGGCCGGGGTCCTATGCCGCGGCAAGGTGGGCAGGCTGGTCGTTTTGCTCGCGGCGGCCGTGGGCGCTAGTTTGCGGCTGTCACGAAGGATCTGACCCTGGGGACGACGATGCCATTGGCGACAGATAACTTGGGGCTGGAACAAGAAAAGGTTGCTCCATTGGAAGCCAATGAAGTGGAGATGTCTGAGCCTGCTGTAGAAGCGGATAGAGGCAGAGGCAATAGGCAGGTGGTCTGCAGTAGGTGTTCACAGAAGGGCCATCAGGCGGCGAAGTGTAAAGCTGAGGTTTCTGTGTCATCTGCGACGCCCATGATCATGTTAACCATTGCTGCCCATTGTTAAAACTGCCAAAACCGGTGGCGCACGCAGTTGGGTACTCAGTGGCTGGTCTGGGGTTCTTTCACATACCCCATGCTCCGCTTACAATGAAGAAGGACACCAAGAGTGCTTTGGTGTCGGTAGTGGGGCGAACTCTCACCTGTGATCAGCTTGTGGTTCAGCTTCAGCGATTGGTGCCGGGGAAGTGGAGGTGGACGCCGGCAAAGCATGACGATAGCTCCTTCGTTGTGCAATTTCCTTCTAAATCTGAACTACATAGATCAATCGCTGATGGGGGTGCGGATGTGAAGGTGAATGGAGTGGCGATAGGAGCTAGGCTTAATTTTCAGGAGTGGCATGTGAAGGAGGAGAGCCTTCTTTTGCCCAAGGTTTGGCTCCGTTTCTCCAATATCAGGAAGAACCTGCAGGAGTATCAAATCATGTGGGCAATTGGCACAATGTTTGGATCCACACAGGTGGTTGATATGGTGACTACCCGGAAGAATAATTTTGGACGGGTTCCGGTGGCAGTGTTGGACCCGGCTTTGATTCCTGATAATATGGACGTGGTTGTTGGAGATCATTACTCTGAGCTGAAGGTCGAGAAGGAGAAGCTGGGTTTTGATGAAAATGGAGATGAAGTGGAACTTGACTTCGGGGATGGCGATGGTGATGGAGATGGTAAGGGTGGGGAGAACGGGGCTGGTGGGAAGGAGGCAGGTGGCGATGGTGCTGGGGCTGGTAAGAGTGGGGAGAACGGGGCTGCTGGGAAGGAGGCAGGTGCTGATCAGACAACTCATATGGATGAAGACATAGTCCCCAATAAGGAGGGGGCACTTGGTGAAAATTCAGCTAACAATCCCTCGCTGTCCAAGAATGATCTGATGGCCATGGCTAACAATTTTGTGGATGTGGCGGTAAATAACCTGTTGTTCGGAAGTGCGGGTGTGGTTCTTAATGAGAAATCGGATCATGTTTTCAATGATGGGGCACGAGCGGCTGAGTCCGATGAGGAGTATGACCTGCTGGACATGGAGGTGGACTTGACTGATAGTGCAGGGGTGGAACCTGCTTTCTTGCTGGATGGTGCTGCTCTACAGCACGAGGCGCAGGGGAAGGCTGCGGCCCCTTTGGCAGGTTCTCAGCTCTTGCAGAAGGGGCGGACTGTCTCCTCGGACCTGCTCACCTCCGACATTGTTGTGTCAAGTGGGGGTGCGACTGCTGGGGACCTCGTTCGGGCAGCGGCGGCCATCAAGGAGGCGTGCTGCACTCCGAGGCGCGCGAGTCCCCGGCTAGCCAGGAACGGTGATGAGGATTCCATGAAGAAGGCAAAGAAGAGGGCGGCGTGGAAGAACCTGGACTCTGATGGAGGTAACTCTTCCAAATCCCCTTTACTTTTTAGTGATATTGCTTCCTGTGTAGCTCGTCTTGGTGTCTCCCTTGGGGCTAGTTCTCAGGAGGTGGCTGATTCTGTCTTGCTTTTAGAAATTAGGAAAAAGGAAAATTTAGTTAGTGTCCAGTCTTGTGAACAAGAGTTATTTGATCATGACTTCGTTAGTGATGCTGATGATATGGACGATGATAGTCTATTTGAGGTCAGTACCTTTAGTCAGTTATGTGATGATTTGTTGGAGGATATTTTTGAGGACGACATTGATCACCTAAGCTGTGATCTTAGGACAGTCTTTTAAAAAAAAAGGCTCGATCTTCATCTAGATGGAAGAGAAAGCCGAAGGTGAAGGTCCTAATAAATCATATGAAGGTTACTAAATGAAGGGTATTTTCTGGAATAGCAGAGGTCTGAGCGACTTGGCTAAATTCAGATTCCTATCAGAATTATCCAGAGAGCAGAAGCTAGACTTTATTGCTCTTCTGGAAACGGGGAGGAAAGACTTCTCAAAGACTGCCCTAGCAAATATTTGCAGGGGACAGGATTACATTTGGCATTGGTCCAAGCCTCATAGCAGGTCCAGGGGTATCTTGCTTGGAATCAATCTCGCGACCTTTGACATTGGCAGTATCGACGAAGGTGATTATTACATCAAATTCAAAGTGCGGAATAAGTCGGATGGTTTTCTTTGGTCTCTCGTCGCGGTATACGGGGCCGCTCAAGAAGAATATAAAGATTCTTTTCTCACTGAATTAGTGCCTTGTGCTAAAGACTCGGATCCAATAGTGGTGGGTGGTGATTTTAACATCATCAGAAGCGCACATGAAAAAAAACAACGATAGGTATAATAATCGGTGGCCCTTTCTCTTTAATGCTGTTATCGATAGCTTGGAGCTAAGGGAACTAGATTTATCAAACAGAAAATTTGCGTGGGCTAATTCTAGAGTGACACCAACTTTTCAGAGACTAGACCGAATCCTAGTTAGCACAGAATGGGAGACCAGGTTTCCCCTGGCAACAGTTCAAGCACTGACCAAAGAAATTTCGGATCATACCCCATTACTACTAGATATGGGAAGTGGCACACATGGTAATAAACAACCAGGTTTTAAATTTGAGTTAGGTTGGTTATTAAGAGAGGACTTCTACGGATTGGTGGCTGATGTTTGGAAAAAAGAAGTGAGAGGTAAAACTCAGCTGCAGAAGTGGCAAAACAAAATCCAAAGGCTTAGACAGTTCCTAAGGGGATGGGCTAAAAATGTCAGCGAAAATTATAAAAAGGAAAAAAACTGATTTAATTAAACTGGCAGAAGAGCTTGATATTAAAGCCGAGTCACAACCGCTCTCTAGCTGGGAAATTGACCTAAAAAATTCATGCTAAGATAGGCTCGCCACTCTCTTACGAGAGGAGGAGGTCAAATGGTATCAACGGACTAAGACAAAAAGGCTACTGGAGGGTGACTGTAATACGAAGTATTTCCATCTAGTTGCTAATGGGAAACACAGAAAAACACGGATCTTCCGTCTGGGAAATGATAGTGGGTGATGAAAATCTAAAGAAATTCATAACCAACTATTATAAGGGACTTTTTGGCGAACCAGCTAGAAATAATTTTTCCATGGTGGAGTCTTATAATAGCGACATTAAGCAAGTATCGCAAGCTGAGAACACCATATTAAGTATGGAATTTTCAGAAAAGGAAATCAAAGAGGCTATATTTCATATGGAACATAACAAAGCCCCGGGAACGGACGGGTTTTCGGTTGAGTTTTACCAAGTATTTTGGGAGGTAATTAAAGCTGACCTAGTGTCGCTTTTTGGTGAGTTCCATAAGGGGGACCTGCATCTGTATAGCCTTAACTTTGGTATAATAACCTTAGTACCGAAACAAAAAGAAGCAACACAAATCCAGCAATTTCGCCCAATTTGTATGCTAAATGTTAGCTTCAAAATTTTTAGGAAGGTGTTGACCAAATGAATAGCACTAGTGGCTCAAAAGGTAATTCAACCCTCACAATTGGCTTTTATGAAGGGGAGGAACATTTTGGAAGGTGTAGTTGTTTTACACGAGACTATTCATGAGATGCACCGAAAAAATTAGATGGGGTAATTTTGAAGCTAGACTTTGAAAAGGCCTATGATAAGGTTAAGTGGTCTTTTTGCAACAAATCTTGAGGATGAAAGGCTTCTCTTCCAAGTGGTGTAATTGGATTGATCAAATCGTAAGAGGGGGGACTGTAGGGATTAAATTTAATGATGATATAGGACACTTCTTCCAAACTAGGAGAGGATTGAGACAAAGTGATCCTTTATCTCCCATTTTGTTTAACCTAGTGGCAGATATGTTGGCAACCTTGATTTCCGGAGCTAAAGCCAATGGAAATTTTCAGGGTGTGGTCCCTCATCTGGTCGATAACGGTTTGTCCATCCTGCAATATGCTAAGGAGCTCAAGCTGGTGTTGAATACCTTTGAATAATTGTCGGGTTTGAAAATTACTTTTCACAAGAGTAAACTCTTTTGCTATGGGGCTGCCAAAGAGTATGAGCAGGATTATGCGAGGTTATTTGGTTGCAAGGTGGGTTCGACACCTTTCAGGTATCTAGGTATACCGATGCACCATAAAAAATTAACAAACAAGGATTGGCTGTGAATAGAGGAAAAATTGCAGAAAAAACTTTGTGGCGGGAAAGGTAAATTGCTTTTTTATGGAGGCAGGCTAGTCCTTATTAACTCGTTTCTTTCTAGCCTCGCCCTATTCATGCTATCCTTTTTTTAGGTCCCAAAAGGAGTTCTGCGAAGGTTAGATTACTATCGGTCGCGTTTCTTTTGGCAAAGTGACGAACACAAAAAAAGGTTCCGCCTTACAAAATGGAGCATCCTTTGCACACCAAAAGGATATGGTGGGTTAGGTATACTCAACCTTGAAATCCAGAACAAGTGCTTACTAAGTAAGTGGCTGTTTAAGTTACTTAATGAGGAGGGAACTTGGCAAAATATTCTTTATAAGAAGTATTTGTCAGGCAAGGCCCTTTCTCAAGTAAAATATAGGACAGGTGACTCACACTTCTGGGCTGAATTAATGAAGGTAAAGAATGAGTTTCTGGAAGAGGGCGTATTCAAAGTGCAGAGTGGTGAGGGAGTTCGGTTCTCGAAAGATGTGTAGGCGGGAGACAAACCATTTATGGACGTCTACCCCAACCCTTACAGGTTAGTAAGACAGAAAGATGACACTGTGGCAAATGTCCTAGGGACTGTACCACTTAGTGTCTCTTTCAGAAGAGGCTTGACTAATAATAATCAGGTTTCCTAGACTGAACTGGTCTCTAAGGTAGTTTTGTTTCACTTGACTAGTGGGAAGGACATATTCCACTGGAAAGTGAGTCAAAAGAGCAAATTTTCGGTAGGATCTATGTATAATCCAATGATTAGCCGCAACCTACTACCGGATAAATCACCTCTGTGGAAGTTAAAAATACCACTAAAAATTAAATTTTTCCACTGGTTTTTAAAATGGGGTGTCATTCTAACAAAGGACAATTTAGCTAAAAGGAATTGGCAAGGGAGTATTAAATGTTGTTACTGCAGCCAGGATGAAACCGTCCAACATCTCTTCTTCGAGTGTTACCTGGCTAGATTTGTTTGGAATTTCATACTTATCACATTCGGAATTCAACCACCCACCAACATGTCTAAGTTATTTGGATCTTGGCTGCTTGGTGTACATGCCAGGCTTAGATCTCAAATTATGCTAGGTGTGGCAGCGCTTTGCTGGTGTTTATGGTTGAATGGAAATGAGATGATACTTAATAAAGCGAATTCTAATTCGTTTGTGCAGGTAATCTTCAGGATGACGCACTGGATCCGCCAATGGTCCCTGTTGCATGATGAGAAGGACATGCCACTTATCAAGAGCGGTTGTAGGAAGATGCAAACTTGAGTTATGGAGGCATTTGCTAAATTTGGATGGAGCTCCCAGAATTACATCGTTTTTTAGTCCTCTTTTCTTTGTGTTTCCGGCTTTCGCAAACTGCCGTTTGTGGCTTTTTTAGAGTTGCTCGAATTTGAGTGAAGCTTTTGGCTTCGGTGTGGGTCTTGTATCTCAGCTATGTACCGTCTCCAGATGGTAGAGGCTAGAACTTTGTTTCTTTATGTAAAAAAAATATATATTAGTCCCATGCAAGAACGATATGCAGTATGGAGGAAGCTAATATTTTGCCAGTGCATTTTGCCATGGACCATAAAAGCCACCTAAAAGGAGACAGCATAAAGCGAGATGGGCTGCTTCCTTTTTTTTCTTCAAGCTTATTAATTGAAAAAATTGACAAATAAATATAACTTCTTGGCTCCGTGGTTTCTTGTGAGAGATTGACAAAACATATACAGTGCCCAGGCATGAACGAGATGCTTAGGACTTAGGGCCTGTTTGGTTGGTGACCTGGAGGACTTGCCTGGAAAAAAAGTGTTGCCTGAGAGTTGCCTGTAAAGTTGATGTCTTTTGCCTAGCCAAGCAGTCTGAAGGAGGTCTGTTTGGTTGAAGACGTGTGCCTGGGAATATTATAATAGAGATACACATAAAATTAAACTGTTTTAAATATCTGTTATGATGATGATCGTGATATTTTGTCCCATGTGATTACTAAGAAACTAATGACGATAAAGTATTTGCAAGGAAATAATTAAGTTTTGCCCTATGATTAATAGACTTTTTTTTCATAACCATCAAGCATCTAATCACCAAGAAAAAAATGTACTAATGCAGTAAGTGAAAATAAGAACGGGACAAAAGACAACAAGAGAAAAAGGCAAACAGCTAGTATACTTAAAAACAAAAGCCAGGCAACACAGGTGGCCGGGCGCTCAAGCCAGGCACTCGATTTCCATTGCCTGGGCGACGCGCACCTGCCTGGTACAGGCTGCATCCTAGGGCATCAACCAAATGAACCACAGGCAAGATAAAGGCAAGGTTGTGCTCAGGCAAATTTGCTCCAGGGCTTCAACCAAACAAGCCCTTATTGCAGACTCCCACATTAGATCTCTGTCGTAGAGTTGGAAACTCTGCTCAAGTTGACAAAGAACCCAGGCATGAAGCAAACCCAGCGATGAGTGTGGACATTGTCAAATATCCAAACTGCTTGCAGATCCCTTACAAAGAACCCACTTGTTTTCCTGCACATCCACATTCTGCCGGGTCCCTCAAATTCCGGCTGCATCCCACTCCCCTGAACACTCAACAAATTAAACCCAACAGGTAGCTGTCCATATTCTGTGGTCTCACTACTCTTCTACCATTCTTGTTGGTCATTGTTGATACTGTGAGGAGGTAGCTACTTATAGGTCAGTATGAGCCACTGAGAGTGTTATTGGTCTTCATTCACATAGCTGCAAGCAAATAAATGATCTTGTTTCTTGCTATTATAGAGTGATATATAGACCAATTTAGTGGAAACAATCATTGCGTGATGAATACAATTGATTCCTTTTAGAAAGAAAACAGATGCAACGATTGAGTGACTTCAATGATTAGTCGAAATGCAGTAGGAACGAAATTGGCTCTGCTGAAAGGGAGTACTGCTAATATTGCTCCACTTGCTAAAAGTGAACATGCAGCATATATAGACAAGCGAACCTGTAACATATGATTCAGTATGTCAGTTCCAGAGTCTCACAATGCATGCTAGTGGTAGCCATGGTGGGTGGGCATGCATGCTCACAACGTACCTGTGCCACTGTACATGGAGCTCAGCAGGCTACTGGTGCCAGCCCAAGCTCATAAGACAGGAGCACGCTGCACCGGTGGGCGACACACATGGCACAGCTAGCTAGTGGTGCCATTGGGTCCTTGCCAGCAGTTGCTTTGTGGACGACTACCGTTTTTTGTAAAATACTCCCTCCATCCCAAATTATAAGTCATTCCAAGAATCTTGAAGAGTCAAAACATCTCAACTTTTGACCAAAATTATTGAGAGAAATACAAATTTTTATGGCACCAAATAAGTATACTTTGAAAATATATTTGGTGAAGAATCTAATGATACTTAGTTGATATTGTAAATATTATTATCTTATCATATAAACTTGGTCAAAGTTGGGATGGTTTGACTCTCTAAGATTCTTGGAATGACTTATAATTTGGCATGGAGGGAGTATTACGTTAGTGACGGGTCCCATATCGGTGACATTGCCAAAGTTTACACAGGGATTGGCAATGTTTCTTGGGGTAACGACACTGTCTATGACAATTATTTATTCGTAAAAGGAGGTACACCGTGGTTAGGTTTAAGAGAAATGTGATGGAAGATTTTTAGATGCGTGTGTGTGTTCAGTGGGGACACGGAAGAAGGTGCATGCGTGTGTTGATTGCGCACAAGGCTTTTGCAGTCATTAGCTTATTACTGATAACATATATATAGAGAGATTACGGAGGTTTCTCTCCTTGTAGCACTCCACACCTGGGATAGCCAAGCTAATGAACAGGGGAAATATTAGCATTTCCAGACAGAGGTGCTAATAAACAGGGGAAATATTAGGATTTTCAGACAGACGCGAGGATGAAATATTAACATTTACACATATACTGTACCTCGAGTGCTATGTTAGTTGCACACCTTATCATTCCTTTCAATTGTTGGATATATGTGCCATTCTATGAAAAAGGAAAAATAATATTGTTGATAAAGAGAAAAAAACAAATGCTTGATTAATTGTAGCACCCACAAACCATGCATTGCATGGTGTGCATAAATTTCATTAAACTATATTGTAGTGTAGCTGTGCTGCATTAAATTTCTTAGTGCAAACACTAGGATGGTAAATGCCTTTGGACGTCTCAGTTTCTGCTTAGCTTGTCCATCTGTGTATATATAATAAGCCAACAGGACTTGAGGGTCACTATATATTGAGCTCAAACTATAGGAGTACGCATAAAGATCTCTGGCCTAGTAGTAGAAGATACTTTTAGAGCATGGTTATAGACTGATAGCTGGGCTTTGGAGGCATCAGGAGCACAATGGGCACTAGCATCCTATGTATTTGTTCATCGCATTCTGACAGCATTCCTCGTAGGTAGTTTGGGCGGCCCTGGGGGCGGGCGCGCGGGGCGATCACCCTAGGCCGCCGAGCCATAAGGGTCCAACTCTGTACGTGTATGCTATAGGTATATGGAGTAGTATTTTGGAGGTTCTGTGAATTACCAATTTAATACTGTATATGAGAGGCCTAAAACCCACAAGCAACGTGTGCATCAATACTTCTCTTTTTTTTTTTTTTTTTTTTTGGCATGCGGATATAGGGATGCTTATTGAAGCAGTTGCCTGGTAACGTTATATATATGCTTTGTGCTAACTTTCAATTACTAAAGGACACGGCTAAATTACGGCCGGCCGTATTTTTGCTTATGGCATGGCCTTTCCTCTTTTGGCAAAAGTACAGTTAGTCTATTTCTTTTTTTCTTTTTTTTTTTTGCAAGGACACTAAACAGCGGTGTTTTCTGTCGGATGCTGCTAGAACAGAAACCGACCACATATTTGGTTTTCTGTGAGATGCGCCCAGAACAGAAACGACCACATATTTGTGCATCTATACATTAATAAAAGGCAACTAATGCTCAGACGTATGTTTTTAGGTTCCCCATATAAAAAGAACACATCTCAGAAAAAAATACATTTACAGTTTTTTTAAAGCACAATATTGTATATATCTAGTCCTACATGCATTGCACATCTCCTCTCTCTACTAGCCCGCGTCTTGATTCTCTGTACATGACCTGCGTTCCTGCATGTTAAAAAACATAACATATGTCAAAAATTCTTGCTGGTAGGAGATAAAAAAAAAATGGATCCTTATGCTCCTAGAGCTCTATTGGTGATGAGCAGGTTGCTAGTAGAATCAATTTTCATAGACAATTTAAGTGTCATTTATTAGGCAACAATGTCTTTCTAATTAGGCAATATTATTTTTCTAAAAAAGAAAACATACTGTTCGTGTTCATTTGTAATCTATAGACCCACCCCAACCCTCGGTTTATTTGCAAAAATACATATCAAATAGAGGCAGAGTGATGATGTCGAAAGGCAGACTAGTTCAATGGTTGAACATAAATGATCATCATAACAATAGGGAAAAAAAATAAAAAGGGAGGACCATCAGTAATGTGATCATGGCAAATACCAAAAATATCTTTAAATTTAAAATATATACTAGAGAGTCAAGTTTGAGGTACTAACTAAACAATATTGGGATTCATATCAAGTTAGTAACAGGTATGTAGATAAACATGTATGTTCAAGAATACTTTGCCTAAGTAGTAATAGGTATTTTACTTGATTAAGATACTGGTTTTGCCTAATTGAGATAGTACTTTGCCTAATTCATAGAAGATTATTATTGCCTATATTAAATCATATTATTGCCTAAATTATATTATTGCATAATTGTAAATAAGGACCATCATCCATCGCTAACGTGATCAGAAAGCTATACAAATATATTCATTGATGCTCACTAGAAAAATGCCTTGTTCCTTAGCAAACTAGAGCCCCCCAACGATATTTATTCAGAAGTGGTAATCGATGGGCTAATCTGGAGTAGCTGCACGTTGTACTACCTCTATCCCTGCTGGATCATGGAGATGAGTCTCATGCCAACTTAGAAACAAAAAGCAAGATCCGCTCACCCCACAGCAAGTATACCTTCCATTCCAAGCCAAGGAAGAAAATTCATATTTACGTGAGAATCAAAGAACCATTCATTCATTTAGGTGGAGTACGACTACTCACTGAGAGGAGGTTGAAAGCGAACTAGTTTGGCCGCTCCGACCATTATCACCACGGTCAGCGGCACAACAATTGTGAACTGCAGGGACATGTAGCAGAATGCCCACGTTCAAAGTTGCGAACTAGGAAGAAGCTGCATTTTCTTAGGCAATTTAAGCACATTCATTAGGCAACAATGTCTTCTTAAATAGGCAATTTTTGTATTCTGAAAAAGCAAGTATAGCGTCTGTGTTCATTTGCAACCCATGGCCCCTAGATGACTCACTCATTGATCAAGTTTCCAGTTCAATATTGCAGTTGTAGGTTTAAGCAAACAAATGAAGAAAGTAATAGTCAAGAAATGAGCAGAAAGTAGAAGGCAATAGCAATCTTTAGTTTCAGTTCAGACAAAAATGGAACTAGTGACCAAACAGATAGTGATCATATTGCAAGCAACAACCAAATACTTAGCTTTATGTGGTAAGTAATAACCAAACAGAGGGTGATCGGCATATTAATTTCCCGGTTCAGTCCTACCACATAATAATAGTAGCTTAAGTAATAGCAGTACTAGTCCCTAAAAATGACAGCAACTGCTTCTTACTGAAACCTGAAATTCCATGAGGCATATGAACAGCATGTTAATTTCCTACTACAACATGAAATATAGGGCATTGTGTTGGGTTCAAGAGGCATCTCTCACTCACAGGCAGTCAGTCACAGATAGCTAGCACTTTTGGGCTAGCATATCCA